>OV815280.1:46121073-47321073 GCA_929108145.2 Limnephilus rhombicus
TTAAAATACATGCGAAGCGTCAAGTTGCGCTCATTGACCGCTTTTATTGTGAGCTCACTTTTCAAGGCGGTTGAGATTGTTTGGGTGAAATTTCACTTCTACGGGGTGTGTACTACACTCGATTTTTTTTCAAAAACGGCGCTTTAAATATAATCCTATTATTATTATTATTATATCGGTATTTGATCCCACGCCGGCGTTGCTCGGTTTTAAAAACTTTCAATTGTGTTTTTTCACAAGAACTAGATTTGAAACAAAATATTTGGTTACAGATATGCAACAAAATAATAATCGTCCGTTCAGAGACTCTCCCTTCAGGTCTAGCCGGCCAGAAGGGAGCACTTCGCGGATCATAATCTGGTCCGCAGGCCCAATGGTCGATCGCTGCCTAAACTCTACATTCTACACTATATCTTTCGTGCTTATACTAAACGGTAGACAGCACAAAATTGTGTTACCCGTTGTTAAACATGATATTAACGATGCAATAACATTTAATAATTGAAATTACGAGGAAATTGTAAGAATTCACAGGTAGATAAATAAATATCCGTAACGTAACGCCCTGGGCTTAGTAGCGAGACGGGTACCTATTATCTATTATTATCTCACCGGAAATCAGTTGGTATATTAACAATAAAGTGTAAAGTCCCAAGCTCATTAACAATATAAAGTCATGAAAAGGAAAGAACCTTTGCCTAGGCCTTGTATTTGATTCAACTGACAACAGAGGCTTTACATCACAATTTTCAATAATTAAGACCCTGCTTAATTTGAAGGTTTTTAATAGAATGAAAATTAAAGACATCAAGATAGCAATTGTTAGCTCCACACAAGAGGCCTTGAGGAAAAAATCACTCAGGGCCTGCCATCTTTAGGGATGCTGTGTTAAGGGTCTTTTTAGGGAAAGGAAGGAGAGGAAGTTCTGGGTTGGTAGGAATCTGGGGTCAATGTGTCTAGGAGTGACGGACGTATGAATCCACCCTACTATTGAGGTGCAAGGCGATGGGTCGAGGGAATTCAGCTGGAGAGGTCAAGATATCTCCCTCAACCTGTCTCTCCCGATCCTACGATTCGCTACGCAATAGGTGGGCAATCGCATCCGCCGCCAAGGCGTAGACAAACCTCATCCCATGAACCCGGACACCCCTCACAAATCACCAAACGTAGCAAACTTTGAGCGACCTATCGCAGGGGTCTTGGTTCCCGGGGAGACGGTACCCATTTAAATTTGTTCCTTTGTTGAACTTTAATTATTTATTGATTTAACTCTACCATCTGGCATTTCACAACAATATAGAAAAACCAAAGCAATTTCATAAATCAACCATATATTTAGTAAATTTATTAGGGTTTACTTATTGAAGATAATAAACCTCATTATTTAATGATTGAATGTTATATTTAATGATTGATTAACGTAGGTAATATTATCAACAACTCGCAATGAAAATATATCAGAGATAAACAACACTTAAAAAAGGTAACGGCCGCAACTGGGACTCGAACCCGGGTCCCCTAATGCTTCCGGGTTTATGTAATCAGATGGTAATAGCTCAATTGGTAGAGACGTCAGTCCCGGAAAGATTAGGATACGAGTTCAAGTCACAGTTGCCATTTATTTTCTGACTTTATATCTTACATATTTTCATTGAGTGTACAAGTTGTTTACATTATCTTATTTAATCATTTATTTAGTTTATAGTGTATCAAAAATATTGTTTATTTAACACCACTTCAAGAAATGCAATTAGTTGTTCCTTTTCATCAAAAAGTTTAGGTTAATTTAACACTTTTCAGGACAGTATTTATTAAGATTTTTTAAAGACTTGTTTGAAAGCGAAGAATCCATGAAAGTGATGCAGGGTTTGAAGTTTGTTCCGCTAAAAAAAAAATCTGCAGATATTTCAATTTTTTTACATAAAAGCCGTTTTCTCAGATGCCACCGATCGGATGCTATTTTTCAGATTTTTTGATTGATACCTAGGTAGGAACTTTTTTTAATAAATTATTATTTTGGGTTTAAGGGGCATAGTTTTTAGTTCAATTATTAATTTTAGTTCAATAATTCAAAAATTACAGTAGTATTAGGTCAGGTTAATTTGGGAGGCGGGAATGGGTACCGCCGCCCCGGGAACCTTTACTGGATAACCAACACCTCTGCCATAGGTCACCCCAAGTGGTTCGCTACGTTTGGAGATTTAGCAGGGGTGCCCGGGTTCATGGGGTGAGGTTTGTCTAGGTCTTGGAGGCGGATGACCAGGACATACTGAACCCAAGTATCCTACCCACCCCTTAAACCCTTTTCCTTCCCAGAACTCTCCTCCCCTTTCTTTCCTTAAAAAAACCCTTCACACAGCATCATAGGTGAGCATAAAAATGACAATAGGCCCAGAGGGAAATTATATTCCTCAGGGCCTCCTGTGTGAAGCTCATGTAAAAAAGGTTATTTTGACCGCACCAAAGTGCAGAAAAACTTGTAGTGAATTAAATAACACAAATTAATCAAATAAAAATATACATTTTTTTTTCAATTTGTTACTAGCGGTGAAGATTTGCATTGACCCTGGGGAATATATAACAGTGAAAGCAAGTCTTTAAAAAGTCTTCTAACTTTTTCTTATGCTATTGTATTTGTATACACAATTATTATAGAGAAATCAAGGAAACAGAAGAGAGAAAGGTTGTTGGTAGGAGAGAGATAGGACTAGATATACGAAAGGGTATTTATTTTGTACCGTAAATGTTCAACTCTCACGGAAATTTGTAATAACGAACAATATTTCCTCGTGACTCTTTTGACAGTTAAAATTATATTTCAATGCAAAAAATGTTGAAACGAAACGTTGTAAACTTTAAATTGCTGCATTGACCAACAAATTCCAGTAGAAAACACAAAAATATTTAATTTTTTTTTAATTTTCTAAGCAACTACTCTATCTAAGTGTTACAAAAAACAAGCCTATCAATCAATCCTGTTTTGTTCTACCACGAGTGAGCACCGGAAATCTAGGCGTGGATTTGATTTTTATTCCGATACTGATCTACACTTCAGTTTTATTCCGATATTTATCAAATTTTGCACACTTATGGTGGGTTTCTTCATTTACTGAGACTGCTAATTGTAAAAGTAAACGGTCAAATGCATAGAAATTTTTAAATTTCGATCGTTTACTTTTACAATTAGCATTGCATTTAGCATTCTCGGTAAATGAAGAAACCCACCCTTAACCTTCAAGATAAGAATAAGGTCACCGTCTGTATTTGATTCCGAAAAATTCCGCGTAATGCGCGGGCAACCCCGGGGACTTCAACTAGTCAACAAATAAAGAATACCTGCCGACCGAACAAGAAAGAAAAGTGAGGAGGAATAAGAAATACAATATTTTACTCTTAATTTCACATTACATTTTGTATGTAATTTTTTTTTATATAGTCGCTATAATAAAAAAATAAAAAAAATACATTCTTTTTTTAATTAATTAATTAACAAATTAAAATTCGTTCCTTACATGACCAAGCCTTATAAATGGTTTACGCCTTTTAAAATTATTTCAGATGAAAGAAACATGTTTGTGCAGATGAACAAATTCACAAAATTCCGTTTCACACGTTTATCATTTATAATAAACAATCTGTTTTATGTTACCTCTGTTAAAAAAACACTAAATGTCGTCAAAACATGTGCATCCATGATGTTAGATGAAGTTTGATATTTGCGCATGCGCGTTTAGTTCTGCCTACCAAGTGTTGCCTGAAGCAGTATACGTATTCGATGAAAGCATCCAACGCGCAGAAAACGACTTTAATGCGCGTAGGCACAGTGCACAGAATAGCATAAAAAAACGCGTGGATTAATTGAAGCATAAAGGATTTACAGAGATAACTTGACATACTATTTTGTCAGTAATCGCATCTTGTTCGTGGGCTAGCCTGTAAGTATTTATATTTGATATTAGGTATACATATCAGCATCCCTTAAACAAAAAGTCACCGACCGCCACTGATACAGACCTATAGGTATAACCTAACTAGAGAATAACTCTACATTATGGTTTCCCTTTTTCAATATTCATTCGGAAAACATTAAAAAAATTCAACATAAATTCCTGAGGTATATAGACTGAAAATTGCACATTCCTGTACAAAGTATTGATTATAATTACGCCCTGGATAAAATGTACATACCTTTTGAAACATTCAGATAGAAAAATAAGAACAGATTTAATACTATTACATAAAATACTGCATTACAAAGTTGACTGTCCTAAATTGCTTCAATTAATCAACATATACAAAAGGTGTGGCCAGCATTTATTACCCTTTTACTTTAACAACACCAGGAAACTGGCTTTTCAAAATTTCCCATTCCGAGACTTCACAAATAAATATTCTAAACTGGATTTTATTCCTAATTTATTTCAATACTTTTATTTATCTTGACACACATAGACGTATATACTTCCAACTAGTTTTGTTATATTTAATATTTATTCATGTTGGGATTCTTAGTCTCTGTTACATTTTTACCAATCTATATATATAAAAATGATTCCCTGTCTCCCTTGGTCACGCCATGTCTTCAGAACGACTTTACCTTTTTCATTCAGCTTTTTTTTTAAGTTTTCTAATACTTTGTAGAAGGATCTTACGGAAAGAAAAATTAAGAAAATTGCGCAGAAAATTGGACAATTTCAGAAAACTTAACGACTATTTAAACTTCGCACGTTTAACAGTTCGCGCGTTTGATGAATGTGAATTTAGCAGGCAGCTGTTTTTTTTTGTAACAAAAGAATTATCTTTGGATTTTTTAAATTATAGATATTTTAAATAGGTACCCGTGTTAGGTACCAAATTTTATTGATTGTTCTTATAATATACAAAAATGAATATTTATATGTATTACAAATGAAAAATGAAAATTTGAATAAAAAATTGTAATAGGCATGCGAGCTGTTTGAAAACTGAATGTACTGGGTCCTGAATATATGGAATGCGGGAGGGGGGTTGACGGGACGGGGGAGTGGGAGAGGGGAAAAGGTAGAGCGGGGAAGGTAGAAGGGGAACGTGGGAGGAGAAGTAGATGCTGAAGGGGAGCGGGGACGCACCGGAAAGGACATGCAGGGAGAAACAATTTATTTCTTTAAATATGGCATTGCAACGCATGCCGGGAGCCAGCTAGTGTATTTTATTTTATGATTTGTTCACACATTTTTTATTTATTTTATATTTCCTGCATTGTTTTAATATTTTTACTATTTACAGTAACAGTGATACTTATAAAATTGTATGTAAAAGCTTATGGGGTGTGCAATAATTAAATAAACAAAATAAAATAATACTATTGAAGTAAATTCTAGGCGTATCTTTAAACACACGACAATAACACATCGCGGTTTAGTAGCCATGTAAGATTTTATCGTAGTTAATTTATTCAATTAAATTTGAAAGGTTATATTTTGGCAATGTGACTTTACCCTTGGTTATGAATGCACCTGATGCCGGATGCTTTTTTAATCTAATTAATCAAGACCAAAAAAATATTTATTACTGACGCGAAAATATGAAATTGCGCAGAATGTAATTATTAGAACTAAGGCAGGAACAGTTCTTTTTTAGCAACGTAGACAAGTTAATGATAATGGTGAACTAGTTTTTTCAGGTGAATTAAACATGTCATTAAATAATAATATCGAATGTTGTTGACTGAGTTGAAGTCCTGTTTCAACTTGATCGTTTGGCAATTCAAATGTATGTAAATTTGTTTGTGTGTTCCGTTTCCGGTTCAAGATGTGGGATCTTGTTGGATACTACCATTCGCATGAGCATAGATCGTACTACGAGCTGTCAAATCGGAATAATCAATTTTTCGGTACCTACTTACCTGACTGAAGAAAGCTTGAAAAAGTTTTATATTTGAGAAAATGTGACATAGAGGATAATTTTACAGTAATTCCTGACATTCTTTGGAATAAAAAATGTGAATCATTGAAATTTTTGTCTCCGGTGGCTTTTTCTTACTTTTTCTACATTGGTATACCGCCCAACCCCTAACCACAACCCTAACTGTCCAATACTTTCTGATTTTTAAAAAATATTTTAAGTTGAAAAAAAAATGTCACCGGTGACCAAAATTTCATTAATGTCAGGAATTACTGGTTAAAGTAAGTCAAGTACGTCCCATATATTTCTGGTTTATAATTAAGCAATTTCGATTTATTAATTTTGGCAGCCACCTCTGGTCTGGAGCTCCAAAATACCTGAAAAATACCCTCGACTGCTACTCGTGCAGAAACGGGCGGTCCGTTTGATAGATTCTCCCATCTTAACAGACGGATTGCAATCAGAGCACAGGCGTCGGGTGGGAATGCTATCCTTGTTCTACCGGTATTACAATGGAAGATGCTCAGAGGAACTAGCATCATTGATCCCTTCGGCACCGGTGCATAGTCGGGAAACACGCCAAACGCGTGCCCAACATTTGTACACAGTTGACATTTGTCACATGAGAACGGGTCGTTTCTTCGACTCGTTCTTGTGTTCAACAGCTCGGCTGTGGAATGATTTGCCGGCCTCTGTGTTTCCTCCTTCCTACAACATGGGTCTCTTCAAGACCAATGTTCATTCCTTCCTCTCCTCAAAAAGACCCTCCACACAGCATCCCAGATGACATAGGCCCTGAGAGAAATTATTTTCCTCAGGGCCTCCTGTGTGGAGTTAATGTAAAAAAAAAAAAAAAAGTAGGTAGATATTTTAGTAGGTACAAACTTACAAATCTTATGATTACAAAGGAAATTTTAGTTTTGCTTTTTTAAGAGAAAATAGGCAAATACATTTTTGGAGGCGAGGTCACAGTACACAAAACTAGTAGTTATTCAAATATTAACTTCCTTGTTAGTTGCATTACTCAAATGTGTATCAGTTATCCAAAGATTATTTCCAAGGTTAGCTAAATTAATGAAATTCTGGTAACGTGTTGTTAAAAATCATTCATAAATAATATTTATCTCAGCTTTCACTTGTCGGGAAAATGTTTTGAAATATTAGCCGTGGATAATTTTTAAGGCTACTGCTAAGCAAGATAAATAGGAGCGTGTTTCTTTTTCGTACACCGCACGAGTCCCAACTGCTCCCTACTGTAAGTCAGTGTTTATAGTTGTCAAAAACACCTACAGCCTTACTAAAAAAAACCACAGCACGGCCGATAACCTGTGTTGCAGCAGCAACATGAATAAAACCAAAATACACGATAACATTACTAATAAGATTTGATCTTAAAATGTATTTTCAATCCCGCAACAATGCAATTTTTATAAAAAATATAACAACACTTTGTATTTAACCACGAATTTATTATTTATATATCTACCGGTTTCACTTAGACCAAGCTTCAGAGTTATTATTTTATCCTGAGGAAGCTTGGTCTAAGTGAAACCGGTAGATATATTTATTTATTTATTTTTTATTTATTTATTTTGATGCAATATTATTTACATTTTTTACATAATTCAATGATGTTGGCCTCACTGGGTGGTTTACCCGTGCTGAGGCCTCCATTTCATATACAAAATTATACACAATACATATAAATATATATATACATAATATTGGTGAAAGAAAGGAAAAAAGTAAATAAAAAACATACAATTAAGATAAATTAAACTTAAAAATTAGAGATTTAGAATTAACGTAAAATTAAGAATAAATAATATTATATAAGGTTAAAAACGATATTTTTAATACGTGTTGTGTGTTTGTGGGTGATTGTGTTTTATATTGGTTTTGTGTGTTACTTATATGTTTTGTTATTTTATGCTATGATATTTTGGTAGTATTGTCTATTTTGGTCTTTAATCCATTTTGTAATTTTGTGTCGGAATTTATTTTTGTTTTCCTCAATTTTATTTTCAAGTGTTAGACTGTTGAATGCTTTTATAGCGTGATATTGGTAATGTCTTTGTCCAAAGCTTGTATTTACCGTCGGAGTTTTTAAGTTTTCTTTGTATGCTTGTCTAACTGGTCTGTTTGTGATATTTTGTGTTTGTTGAAGGTTGTTTTTTTGGTCAAAAATGTAATTTAGTAGCGATTTAACATATAATTGTCGTATGTCTAGTACGTCACAACGGTTGAATATTTGGTCTGTATCAGTAAGTCTATGTTTTTTAAGTATTACCTTTAAGATCGTTTTCTGCGCAATTTCCAGGTGTTCGATAGCTGAGTTTGTTGCTCCTCCCCAAGCAATTATTCCATATTCTATTATAGACTGACATAGAGCAAAATATATTGTTTTCATTTGTTGTATTTTGTATATGTTTCTTATGTTTAGGAAAATGTGTATCGTTTTGAGGAGTTTATTTGTGACTTGTTGGATGTGATGTGTCCATCTAAGGTTATGGTCAATTATGATTCCTAGATACTTTATTTGTTCTTTTTTTTCTAGAGGAGGGCAAACGCAAATGTTGGTGTTTAAACATTCGTGTATTTTTATGGTGTTTGTGTTATTTTTTGGCTGTCCTGTGCTATTTATACTGTACGTTGTGAATTTTGTTTTCGATATGTTCAGTGTAAGTATGTTTGAGTCTAGCCATGATTTCACTCGCGTGATTCCTAAATTCGCTATGTTGTATGCATAATAAATTCGTGGTTAAATACAAAGTGTTGTTTTATTTTTTATAATATAATGTCTAACCACAAAGTAATTGCTTCTTATGAAAAAATGCAATTTTTCATACTGTACATAATTTAATTGTTTGTTTTCCTACAGAACCGCTAGATGGCGGCGCCTTCGCATTCGTCATTCGCGTTGAAACCGCCAAAAAAAACTCACTCCGCGGGTGTGTGTGAAATATTACACAAATATGATCGTAATATCTATTAATATGACTAATTCACTATTACATTCGCATAATTGATATATTTACCGTGTTTTTTGTGGTTTTTAATAAGTTTTAGTCAAGTTATTATAACCATAATCATACTTTGAAAATAGAAATGTCAATAAGTATTTTATGTAAAACATGAAAATTAAAATTTACATTTAAAGGATTTTATTTTATGAGAATTTCATTAAAGTGGTGTTTTTTTAATATTAATATCTAATACATGTGTTCCTAAACGTATCAATGAAATTAACGTCTTTAGAGTTGCAAAAAATCTGTTATAAAAGTCGGTATTATTTTTTTAGGTTAGTTTTTTGGCAATAAAAAAACTTTGGAATTTTTTATCATTTTTTTATTGTATGCACGAGGAAAAGGTGAGGTGACAGTTTCGTTCCAAATTCATTATATAAAAGGTCCGTATTTTTTTGTTTTTTTATAAATTTCTGTACACTTTCATCATATGGCAGTTTTTAAAAACTAAAGTGTATTTCAATTACACAAATCTAAAAGGTAATTTTATCTAGTTTTCATAAATGGTATTTGTTTTGACGGCACCTTTAAAAATAAGAAATATATAGAACATTCAAAATACTTTGGAAAAATTTCAAATTTTGTTCAGATATCATTACTAAAACAGAGATAAACTACCCTCTCAGGCCGTGTAAACCAAGTGTATTTTTTTCCATGAACAATTCTTTAATTAGTAATGTTTTCACATCCGCGGCCGTTTGTCAATTGAATAAAATTTTCAATGGGTTTTTAGTAGGGCTGCTAATGTTAAGTTTCATTATTTCTACAAATAAAACAAAAAATATTTTGTTTAGAGACACGTTATTCGTATATCAGAATATATAAAATAAAATTACGTAATCGTATTAAAAAGTAGATCTCGAAGTGCCTTGACAGGAGCTATAATAAATATTAAAGTCCATAATATTTGAATACATCTGATGCAATTACAAAATTAGTTATTTAAAAAACTTTTCGTCGTTTTAGTAAAACTTGTTTAGTACCGTTGTAATTTGAAACTAGATGAATTTAATTTTTCAAAGACCTAATCTTGCCTGATTACGTCTAAAAGGGATCGAAATGAAAATCTAGTCTCTTTCAACGGAAGCAATCTTCCGAACAGGCCCTCTATTGATATGCTTGGTGTAACCCTAAGTGACCAGCTCAGGTATGGGGGCTCCATCAAAGCCAGAGTAAAGTTAGCCTCCCAGAAACTGGGCGTACTATACAGGGCCCGCATATACTTTAATAATGCACAACTGCTAACCCTGTACAAATCGCAAGTGCGCCCCACGGTTGAATTTGGCAGCCACCTCTTGTCTGGAGCTCCGGTGCAGAAACGGGCGGTCCGTTTAATAGATTCACCCATCTTAACAGACGGATTGCAATCTTTAGAGCACAGACGTCGGGTGGGAATGCTATCCTTGTTCTATCGGTATTACAATGGAAGATGCTCCGAGGAACTAGCATCATTGATCCCTTCGGCACCGGTGCATAGTCGGGAAACACGCCAAACGCGTGCCCAACATTTGTACACCGTTGACATTTGTCACATGAGAACGGGTCGTTTCTTCGACTCGTTCTTATGTTCAACAGCTCGGCCGTGGAATGATTTGCCGGCCTCTGTGTTTCCTCCTTCCTACAACATGGGTCTCTTCAAGACCAATGTTCATTCCTTCCGCTCCTCAAAAAGACCCTCCATACAGCATCCCAGATGACATAGGCCCTGAGGAAAATCATTTTCCTCAAGGCCTCCTGTGTGGAGTTAATGTAAAAAAAAAAGATGAAACGAAAACCACACTAAAAAGTGGTACACATACATCTTCATTAGGATTTAGCTGGCGAGAAAATGAAATAGTATTAAACCTTATTGCATTGGCCACTTTAATAATGAGCTCACTTTTCAAAGCTCCTATTGGTTGAGATTGTGCGTTAAAGGTTTCACTTCTACTGCGTGTGAACTGATTGCAAAGCGGAAATATATTTTTTTCTACTGACAAAATATGCTCGAATTTTGAAAGGAAGTCCTATTGAAAGAAAGTTCTTTATATATTGTAAAACAATCGGCCCTTGAAAAAATAATAACAGAACTTGAATACATCTTTCAAATAACTTGAATTTTAAATTTGAAATTTGATGAGTTGTTCAAATTCTGTGAAATAACCTTGTCCTTAATGTGCAACAGACATTGTGCAAAACCGGTGCCCTTAGATGCATTTAAGCATTGTGCAATGATATTCAGGGTTCGAGGAAAAGAAATAAACAAAGGATTCATATTTGAATCGCCATGAAATAATTACGCCAGAAATTATCTATTCAAAAATACGTACAATACTGCCTTTTAATTGGGTAAATATTCAATATCAAACAATGAAACAATGGTGTAGCAATATATAATCTTGTCCGAATTTTAAAAGAAAACAATAAATAAACTGAAAATAATGCGGAAACAATAAAATCGAATAAATCACTTTGAAGCAACAAGTTAATATTGTTATTCCAATTAGATTATACGATTATTTCACAAATTCTTCATCGCCATTGTGTAAATTGCTATCACAATCGGCCATTAAAACAATTAAACATGTTTTTCAGCAAAAAATCCTCCAAATTAATCCAATAGTGAACGACTACTCTCTGTTGCGTAGCATATTTGAGAGTGGTTCGCCTAAAATTGAATTCTACACGAGGCGAGGTGGCGAACTCACGTTGTTCAAATATTTTTTTCAGAATTTCCACGGTTAAACATTTTTCCATTACTATAAAATCATCAACACTCGAAAAACACATTAAACCTAATTCCATAATTAAAAAAAAGTTAAAAAGTGTTTTAATTTCAATTTTAATACAATATAATTCCACCACGTATAACAGAACAATAAATAAACTCATAATTCCATAAAGTATTCTGTTTTTACCATAGACATCCAAATGACTAGACAAGCAGTTACGGGTGAGGGGTCAAACCAAACCATGGAGAGGGAAGAGGGGAAAGATGACTGTGATTCGTTATACAATCAATCTGACAGTAAATAGGCATCTCGCATTACAATATCACCATTTAGTTCTTAAAAGCAAAATCTGCTTTGAATGAATAGACCTTTTTACATGGGAGCGCGAATTGCTTGCCACGATAATAACATATTTGCTAAGGTCAAATGCTTGCCTCAAAAAGACTCGCCCCAATACACATAGCAATATTTTGTTGCCGTGTTTAGTTAAAACACTATTACAAATGTTTCATAATTTACTTACCCCTGTAACCACCGATGAGCACACTGGAGAACCGCCCACATTCGCTATGTGCACATTGATATGTAGATATATTGTATAGAATACGCTACTGTTTTGGCGTTGTATTTCGTTAAATGTATGGATGTTACCTTCTAGCTGTTCACGGCAAGAATGATGACGTCACACATTTTAGATTCAAGCGAGGCTCTATCCCCTCCCCATGGAGCGAGCCGGTTCCAAGGAGGTGCTTCAGCCGGCGCCATGTGGAGGGGGAAATAATACGTTTTTATCACTTAGGGCAGGTCCATGTATGTCCGTGGTTTTTACGTATAATTTTGTATTAGGTTGACCAAAGCTCTCAGGCTATTTTCCCTTGATTATCGTTTCTCTCTCTTTATGGCAGCAAACGATTACTGGTCGTTTGATTTATAAAGCAGCACTGCATTATATTAAGTAGGTGTGTTATAATTTTTTTGAAGTGAAACTTCTATAACCCCGTTGTGATTTGGAATTTGGAGTTGTGATGAAACGGAAATGACGCATTACAGCACCTGCCACGCATCAAACTCTTTGTTAGCCTCTTTGATTATGACCTCACTTTTCAAGGCTCCTTGGTTCTTCATTGGTTGAGAGTGTTTTGGTAAATAACGGCATGTTAACTGCACTCGATTTTTTTTTACATTAGCTCCACACAGGAGGCCTTGAGGAAATATTTTTCCTCGTGGCCTATGTCATCTTTGGGGATGCTGTGTGGGGAGTCTTTTTTTTAAAGGAAGGATAGGACGTTGGGACGTATTCCGGCTGCCACGCACTTGGTGGGCAAACGTATCCGCCACCAAGACTCAGGCGAACCTCACCCCATAAACTCGGGCACCCCTGTTAAATCACCAAACATAGCGAACCGCCTGGAGTACCTATAGTGGCATTGATGTCGGTTGTCCAATAAATAGTTCCCGGGCGGCGGTACCCATATCCGCCTCCCAAGTTGTTAAAATGGTATTTTAATAGTGTGATTCATGATTCTCTCTATCAACCACCCAAAGAGTATTTCTACAATTAGTAAAAGCCGATTCGCTTACTTAAAATGTTGATTCCTATTTTTTTGCCAAAATATTCTAAGGATACAATTTACATCAGATTGGGGAAAAGGGTTAAAAATTATTACGATTCAATTTGTGACATCAAACGAAAGCGTCGCAATTCTACATCAGGTCCGACGGAATAAAACATACCTACAATAAAATCTCTGAAGTTTTTACCGTAGGTGTGCAACTTACATCTCTAAAATTGAAATATCTAACTTTTTACCAAACCTTAGCACTTTAAACCAATAATAATAAAAACAAACCTGAGAAGTAAGTCGTGCTCTTTTTATAGAAACCACAGACATGTTCGGACTAGGCTAGTTAGGTGGCAAAACTCACTACTTAACTACTAGACTAGGGCTGCAACGCAACAAAGTAAATAGGATAATTAAGCTGATTAAAATGGATATTTTCTTGACCGATCGAAGGATATTTTAGAAGAGGTTAAAGAAGAAATTAATGAGATTTAGGTAAAGAAACTATTGATACGAAAATGGATTAATGGAAGAAAAAAGTAAATAATATAGAGCAGCATCTTCGATCCAAGGAGACAACATTTTTGCGGCTCCTACTGAACTCTACTACAACCACGGGTTCGGACTTGATTGTGCCCCGCTCTGATTGGGCAAGTATGTTAGTCGAGAGGCGAGTATTTAAGTAACTAAACGTGTCTGAACACCATACATTCAGTAGTAAGTATGAGCACTTTGGTCAATCAAGTGGCGAGTTACTTGCTACTCGGAGCTTTAAGGTACGTTCACATTGATCAAGTAGTAAGACTCGCCGAAAACCGTTCGCATTACTTTCAAGTAGAGTACATTTGTGCCCGCCCCCCGTTGCAAGATGACGGGGGATAACGGATTGCTACAAAGCAAAGTAAATACGCTAATAAAGCCTATTTTAATTTTTATTTTAGATGAGGTAGAATAATAAATAAGTTAGATAAAAAAAACTATGGACACGAAGAGAGATTAATAGCAGCATAAATAAATAAATTTAGGGTAGCATCCACACTCCATCACCACGATATTTCCGCGCGTTTACAAATGAACACTGCTAAAACGGTCGGTTCGCGCCTGTCAGTGCGCAGGGACCCATGGAGGGGGTACTTACTTAAAAATAGAACGAAATGGATTGAATCTACAAAAGAGCTGACTCACCCACTCTACTAAAATTACGGTGTTCGGACGCGTTTAGTTACTACTATACTCTCCACTCGACTAAAATACTTGCCCAATCAGAACGGGGCTTTAGTGATTGAGCCAGATGAGGTGAGGCGCTACTCGCCCGAAAAAATAGAACAAAATAATATTGACTCTACTAAGTCACTGACTAAATTACTCCACTAAATTTATGGTTTTCGGACATGTTTAGTTAATAAATTCTACTAAACTAATAGCCTAGTCTGAACGGGCCTTTTAGTGACAGTATGTTTTATTGATATGTTATTATCGAATGATTTGCAAATATTAAGAGCATTTTTTGTTAGGACTCGCTCCAATAGCCAAAATTACGGACTTACAAATTGGATCAATTCCAAGTAGTTCATTGTGCTCACATTGAAAAGTTAACATTGCCGTAAGGCATTTGCTTAAGCTTAGAGAAACCACCGAATGTGTAAGTGTATTTGTGTACCAATATTTTGCTTTAATTGAGAGTTCACATGCAAATTCCTTAATATTTCAATCATTTGAAAATTTCGGTATGAAGAAACAAGTTCTTAACAATATTGTTAACCTACCATGTAATTAACGTAGTTATGAGAGTATCGAAGCACATAACGAATCTAGCTTGTATATTGTACTTTGTACATTCCCTAAATGAGTAAAACAGAGGCAAATGCTCCAACTATGTGTTCTTCAAATATCTATATAACTTCAACTTCGAGTACTTCAAATATCTACATCAACTTCCACATAAACAGTCTCCATTTATCAGAAATAATAACCTCTACGTGAACATTTTCCGATGGCATTTCCAATCAAGATAAAATTTAACTTGAAATATCTTCCCACTTGACCAACTAAATACAAAAATTTCAAAAAAAGGTGAGCTTTAGACCACACGACTGAAATAAAATTTCACTGACTTATAAAAGAAGAGAGAAAAAAAATGTCCAGGAGTGACGTACATACATCACGAATCCGTACATCGCACGTCGGTATAAGGCGGTATGAATCCAGGCACTCATCCAATAAACCCGGGCACCCCTGCCAAATCACCAAACATAGCAAACGACTTGGGGTGACCTATTGCCGAGGTGTTGGTTATACTATAAATGTGTACCCATACTCGCCTCCCAAATTGACCCTGTTTATCAAAACCTTTTTTTTTTTTTCTGTGTCTTTTTGTTACATATTTCGTTTAGATTTATTAATACTGTATTCTTCGGTAACCGGACAACTCAGAATCAAGCAAATTCATCACTTCCTTTGTCAGTCAGAAAAGTCATTGAAATTGCTGAAAAAATAAATAAAAAATCGTAACGTAACCTACGTTAAGTTAGGTTACTGGCTTAACGTAACCTACGTTTAGATAGGTTATGGGCTTCACATAACGTACGTTATGGGCTTATCGTAACCTACGTTTAGATAGGTTTTAAGCTTAACGTAACCAACGTTTAGATAGGTTTTAAACTTAACGTAACCTACGTTTAGTTATGTTAGGGGCTATTTTTCCATCTTTTTTATAACATTTAATGACTTTTGAAAGGGGTGTTGAAATTGCTTGATTCTGAGTTGTCATGGATTCCATTTTTTTTTTTTTTTTTTTATAATCTTTATTCAATGAAATAACAACAATATAACTAAAAAAAAATAAAAAAAAAAATACATACTCAATGTAGTTTACAAATAGATTACATCAATCAGTACAGAAAAATTAACAAACAGAAAGTAATGTAAAAGGTTACACAGGAGTAGTATAGTTATACAGTATTTTTAGTTGTGCATTGCCTGCCTCACTAGGTGAACCTGTATTGAGGCAGAAATTTTGTTAATTGTTTCTCGCAATTTTATCTATGGTTTTTTTATAAATGTGTAAAGTAGGTTTCCATACAGCAAAAACTTTATTTTAGTTAACATTATTGTTTGCATATACCTACACAATTCATAAACTGCAAGGTTATTACTACAATAACAACTGTCAATGACAGATTTGGGTGAAGATTGGCCTGAAGCCAACCTACGATAGGATAGGTCTGAAGAAGAGGAATTTTACCTTAAACAAAATCCTAAAAGATTTAGTTCTTGGGGTAATCACGGCTTTATTTGGTGTTACACTACCTATCCACCTTACTGCAAATAACTGTCGACATATAACTAGGTTATAAAAACTGCCCCATATATTTTAAGTACCTATCTAGCAATATAAATTACTGGTTCCTACGGTTTTAATAAGCAAAGCTGTTTTTGTTTCGTTTATTTCGTGTTTTAATTTATGACTTCATTTAGGCGGCGCAGCTTGCTTGGGTCGATTTCGTCAAAACCTGATAAAAATTGCAAGATTTTCTGGTTGCCAAATCTGACAATTCATTTTATTTTTTATTTGCATTATAAGAGGTCTTTATTTATTCATATTTGACTGTGTTAGGATTTTTTTTAGTACCTCCCATTGACCAATAAAATATCGACGTTCAAAATTTAAGACCAATCGTCAGAAGTTTACGTTGCTAATAAAACTAAACTCAATATGAGCGGAAAACGGCGTTTAAAGCTAGTGAAAATATGTTTTTCGTTTTAAAGCTGAGAAAATAAACTATGAAGTCGCATGACGTAGGTACTAAAATAATTCTAGATGTTTGTACGTTGAAGTTTTATAAATAAAACTTTAAAATTGACTATATTACTGCTGTAAAAAAATTATCCCGAAAAATCCAGCTTTTTACTATAATACATCTATTTTAAAATTATGTCTTTTAATCTTAAAAAAATACTTATTGGTTTGACTGAGAATTGAACCTTCCTACCCAGGGACTGGAGTGAACAACGATACCAAGCCAAATCCCAGTTAGATAAGACCGATATTTAATTTATTTATTTATTTGCTTATTTATCTATTTAATTTCAACGGTATACATATACCATAAGAACTGATTACATGTCACAAAATGAAAAATAATAATATAGAAATAATAAAATAAAAATGTTTAACAAATGATTGTGGCATTTGAATTAGAAATGACACCAGAGAGCCAATTGCGTACAAAAATCTATAGTACAAATAGAATTAATATTGACTGAAAAGGTTTGATAGCATATCCCTCTTGTACCTACCTTCCGTGCAGTTAAATAGATCTGCCACATCTGCATATCTATTAGTAACATCATGTAACCTAGGTAAAAGGGAGTATACTCAGTCTTATTATTGTTACATTTAAACAGAATTTTAAATCGAGTGGTTCTCGTGGGAATATGAAATTCAATTAGCTTACTTAAATCAGGACTGTCTGTTCTACCATTTACAATTTTGAACATAAATATTAAGTCGGATATAATTCTTCGATCTGAGCGTCTTAAAAATTTAATTCTTTCATCAAGTAATTGTAGATTATGTTTTCAATGGGAATACCGAGTGTAAAATTAATATGTCTTAGAAATTTATGTTGAATATTTTCGATTGAATCTGAATGTATTTTAAAATGGGGGGACCAGATCGAGGAGTTATATTCGACTTGACTACGTACCTTAATTCCTCATTGACTGCTGATGTAATGTCATCAAATTTCAGAGAAATGCTTTTATGTCTGCGTGTGTGTGCGTGATCACCACCAGAATAATGCATTACCATCGAAAATTAGTATATCCGCCGAGTTTCAGTTTGATCGGATGTCGGAAAGTGTATTAATTTCCTTTTCCGAGATTACACTACATTCATACTATTTATATTCATACATTTCATATACATTCAAGAAAATAAAATCGAAAATCAAATAGATGTATATGTTTAAAAAGATTAATTATTTTGTACTGAAACAATAAGTATTTCGTGGTGTTTTAATGTTATTCAGCAATTTATTTTGTAATATTCATAATTACTCGTAGAGTTGTTTGAAGCATACATACTACACACAGGAGGCCCTGAAGAAAATAATTTCCCTCAGGGCCTATGTCATCTCAGATGCTGTGTTGGAAGAACTAGCTGAAATCCCCGACGTTGCCCGGGCTTTGTATGGGGTTTTTCTAAATTGAATTCATTCAGTGACCTTTATCTTGTTTTGAAGGTTAAGTGTTCAAAATTTCACCAGTCTACTAGCAAAAAGGACTCTTTTCAACAGTCACCGAAAAAAGACACTCTTCTTTATATAAATAAATAAATAGATTGAGTGGTTGTATTTTGTTTCCAAGAGATTCGTTCATTTGTTTTGTTACTTAATTTTATTTACTAGCTTCCGAATTTGCTAATTATTTGTTAGAAATGAGCTATAGATTTACTAAAAAAAACTTAGTTTAAATATTCAAATATTAATAATATATTTTAATTGTGCGCCCTACAAATCTTAGGTAAAGAAAATCAAAAATGAATTTATAAAACAAAATAATTAGTGTCCGACCGAAACAGGAATTTCTACCGAAACCGAAATTTCGGTATCTGTGTCAGTTTCGGCCGAGACCGAAACCGAAACCGAAACTTTTTTCAGTAATGTTAAAAAATCTATTGTTCTAATCTACAGGGTGTCCCAAAAGAAAGATAATACTTGTTTTGCTTTCTGTGTGAACGCAACTTTTCCGAGGGGTGCGGGGGGTATGTCAATCAGTAGTCTGGCTCTTAGGAATTTAGTCGCTATGAAGCATTTCTCGGGAGCGACCGCGCGTTGTGCGTGCGTGAGTTTTACAAAAATGGTCATTCGGCGACTGTAGCGCGTAGAAGATTCTGCAATATCTGAGGTTTTCGTCAATTCAATGATGCGCCAAGCATTCCTCTCATTCGAAAATGGGTCAAAAAGTTTGAAGAGATCGGTACAACGCTGGCAAAACCAAAATCCGGGCGACCAAGGTCATCGAGAACGGTAGAATACGTAGAGAGTGTTTATCAGTCTTTTCGTGACAACTCAAACTTTTCGATTTGGAAGCGCGCAAGTGCTTTAAATGTGCATAGATCATCGTTACACAGCATTTTGCACAAAGACCTAATGCTGCACCCTTACAAACTTACTGGCTATAACCAAAGAACATGATTCCAGCAAGACGGAGCAACATTACATACGTCCAATACGTCTCTGCCATGAGTTCGTGAAATTTTCCCTGGCAAATTGATCTCCAGGAGAGGTGACATAAATTGGCCTCCTCGTGGTCCTGACCTAACCCCTATGGACTTTTTTTCTGTGGGGTTATCTCAAATCTAAAGTGTACGCCAAAAATCCGACTTCCCTTATGCAATTAAAAGAAAATATCCGTCACGAAGTGGCAGCCATTACGAAGCCTACCTGGCGAGTCGTCATAAGAAATTTTACTCTTCGATTAAATGAATGCCGCGAACGTGTGGGTTTACATTTGGACGATATAATTTTTCAGAAATAAATTCACAAATTACGTACTTTAGTATTTAATAAACATTTTTTTCGTTAGAACCCTTACTTTTTTTTAAATCGATCCACTAAATATCAACTTTCTTTTGGGACATGTTTTTGGGTTATTTTTAACACTTATTCAGACAGTTAACAGGGGTTAAATGAAATAAAAAGAATAATAATTGAAGTATTAAAAATATATATTATATTTATATTAAGTACTGCTATAAAACAAACAAAAATTATAAAACTTAACAAAACAGGCCGAAGGTTCGGCAGAAACTCTGCCGAAACCGAAACTGATGCCGAAACTCGATTTTTTTGCCTAAACTTGCCGAAACCGAAACCGAACCTTCGGTCGGTCACTAAAAACAATTGCACCCTATAAGTCACTTTTGTTGACAATGTTTCCTCGGACTAATCCCACTACCCTCACCTAATAATGTCTAAGCATTTCTGAAAATGTTCGATTTTTCGGGTAGTTTTAGTTTAGCAAATATATAAAAACTAGCTGACCCGGCCACGCGTTGCTGTGACTAATAAAACACCAAGTCATCTACTGGATGGTTATCCAACCTTTATAACCACCGCCGTTTTTGAGTTTATCGCGAAGAGACAGACAGAGGACTTTAATTTATAATACGTAGAGATGGTTTGAAAGATTATAATAATGTGCATGAAATCCTTGAGGTAACTAACGTATTTAAGTTAATAAGGATTAATAACTGTATCCGTCTAAATAACTTTTCAATAACCGCAATGTACGTGACCATTTTTTTAGAAGATAGAATGGGTATAGTAAGCTATCCGTAAAAGATAGATATATGCCTTCGCGGACTTTTTTGTAGATCTATAAAAGAGGAATATCGCACCATGCATTGTTTTGTTATATCCCAAAAGGATTAGGCAGCGTTTTCGATGAAAGCTACGAGGCGGCTTGACTTTTTCCGACACTTCTAACAATTATTGTTATGTGTTATATATGGGTAGTTGAGCAGAAGGACTTCAATAAAAACATGGATTCACGTAGGAAATCTTCTAGTTTTATTTCACGGCACATTTCACAATAAATATGTTCCCGACCCGAACAAAACACTTAAATTGGCCACTTTGACCACTAGCTAGATAATGCTAGCTGTTTACAGGAGATCCACGTTATTAAGAGAGCATTTTTAACTAGAAACGCAGGCTATTTATAAATAACATTTTCCAACACATAAACAAAACAACCACCATTGTTTAATCTACATAATATACAGACTCCAGAAATCTGCTTTATCCTCTATCCTAAAAAAATAGTGCGACCCTATGGACGTAACCTGTAATCTGTAATTCAAACAGTCAAGTTACAAACTATACCGCTAGGTGGCAATAACCTTCACTTTTTGAACATACTGCCGGGCGGGGAATGAGAAAAAACAACAAGTTTTTTTGAAATTAAAAAATCAAACTACACATTCCTAAATTTACAATAATATACTAAAATTTTACCAGATGTGTACCTATCTAAATTTAAAGGGTCCGGGAACCTAACCAACAATTAACAATAACCTAAAAATTTACAAATTTCTAAAAAATCATAAAAAAATTTCACAAAATATAACAACATCACAACATTAATAATAAATTTGTACAATTGACAATTCAATAATGTCTCATTGTCTCTATGGAGATTTTTCACTTCAATTATATTATTTTTCAACTAACACCAATTCACAAACAGCAATAAATTGTTAGTTCGCTGTGAACTGACTATCAGTTTATCACTGGCATGGCACTGCCAAAAACAGAGAGAACACTTCACTGGGTAGACTACTCGGCCATCTTGTCCAGGGTGGTCATCATATTTTAATAGTACATCACCATGTACTTCTGTGTGTCATCATTGGGTAGTACATCACCATGTACTTCTGTGTGTCATTGGGTAGATCATCATAAATTATGGGGCGGCCGTGCCCTGGTAATCAGATAGTACCATTAATTGTGCAGCTAGGATGATCAACTCGCCTTTGTTAACTGGAAGCCCCAGTGGCTTCAGACAGGATACAGTGGTGCCAACAACACCAATACCGATGCTCCATAATTATAGTTGTGGTTTGGTTGCATCGGTTCAGCCCTAATTACAGTTAGGCTGTGACCTTGGGAAGGTCCGTGGTTTGCCGGGTCGGGAAATTTGGATCCAAGTTTGCTTCTATTGGCATCAAACATATTTTTGTGATGGGTCTCACAAAAGTGCCTTGTGCTGTTTTGAGGGTTACCACCCTCACTACTCCATCCGGGCCTGGATGAGTAGTTAATATGCGCGCCATCTTCCACAATGCAGGAGGCAGATTGTCTTCCATCAAGATTACCAGATCGTCCTTCTTTATTGCCTTTTGGTTGCTGGCCTGCCATTTGGTCCGTTTTTGCAGCTCGGCAAGGTAATCTCGTTTCCATCTGAACCAGAAATTTTGAATTAGAGCGTTTAATTTTTGATATTTGCTTAGTCTGTTCTCCGGGAGCTCGCGGACATCCACCTCGGGAATAACCGAAGCATCCCTGCCCATGAGGAAATGGTTGGGGGTTAAAGGGAGAAGGTCGTCTACGTCATCAGACAGGGAAGTTAAGGGACGGGAGTTCAAACAAGCCTCTATCTGACAAAGCAAAGTATATAATAATTCAAACTGCAATGGGTTATTTTTAGTAATTCGATATAAATGAAACTTGGTGGACTTGACGGCGGCTTCCCACAGCCCGCCATGATTCGGCGCCCTAGGCGGTATAAAACTCCAAGAAATTCCCTTATCAGCTAAAAACCTATGGATTTTGTCATTGTTCAGTCTCAGACTGGCATACAGTTCTTTGAGCTTATTGGAAGCTCCTCTGAAAGTGGTTGCATTGTCAGAAAATATTTTTTCCGGCTGACCCCTACGGGCAATGAACCTCTTTAAACAATTTAAAAAAGCATCGCTTGACAAATCTGTTACGAGTTCCAAATGAACCGCTTTGGTAGAAAAACAAACAAATATGCAAAGGTACGATTTAATGAGCGGAGATTTCCTCAGCGCTCCAGCCTTCGTGTCTATCGGTCCGGCAAAGTCGACCCCTGTGACAGAGAACGGTAGACTGGGAGTGATTCTCTCAACTGGAAGGTCTCCCATGATCTGCCGGCAAACCTGAGGTCGGTATCTAAAACATACAACACACTTATGTAGGATACGCTTAACAGTATTTCTCCCAAATATCGTCCAATATTTCAAGCGTATTTCCGATAACAGCGCTTGGGGACCTGCATATAAATGTTCATAATAATAATAACGTATGATAAGTTCAGTTATTTTATGTGACGGTGATAATATTATCGGGTGCCTTTGATGATGCGATAAATAAGTAGCTAATTTTAATCGTCCACTTGCGCAAATTAAACCTTCCATTAAACAGGGATTGAGAGCTTTCAATCTACTGTTTTTGTTTACTAACCCATGCTTCTTTAGGTCCTTCAATTCTCTTTTAAATGAGTGTTCTTGAGATGATTTCATTAGGCATTTTAAAGCTGCTTCCAGCTCGGAGACAGTTAAATTGCCATACTTTTTATCCTTAGGGTTACGACAATTATGTATAAATCTTAACGCTTGAGCGCTTACTCTTTTTAATTTGGTTAGCGATGAGAGTTTTTCTAAAATATCCCATTCTTGAGCATCCGCTACCAATAGTTCATTTTTACTTTTTATTTTCGGGGGATCCAAACATGACATATTATTCCGAATTAATCCAAGTATTTTTTCATTCTTGGAATTGTAAGTGATCATTTTTTCACAATTGCCCTGTTTGGCAATTTCACCTTGGCCCCGCCCAGATGACAATTCCAAAACATTTGATCTCCACTTCCTCAGGGTCATCCCTGCGGACAGCAAGATATCACTATTTTGTTTCTTCATTTTGAAACAAACTTCCAAGTCATCCCCTCCAGTCAATAAATCGTCCATATAAAAATCATTTTCTATGACTTGACTTGCTACTGGGAAATTAACTTGATTATCCATACCAATTTGTCGAAGACATCTCGTTGCTAGGAAAGAGGAAGGTCCCAGTCCATAGGTAACGGTCTTCAATTTGTAATGTCGTAGTTCCTCTTCTTGTGATTCGCGCCATACAATCTTCTGAAGGCTGCGATCCGCTTCGCATACGTTGATTTGACGGTACATTTTTTCGATGTCCGCAGTCATGACGTATCGATGTTTTCTGAAATGTAATAAATGGCTGTATAAGTCCTTTTGAATGACAGCTTCCACCATCAGAGCATCGTTAAGGGATATTCCGGTCGACGTCTTTGTCGAACCATCAAACACTACACGCACCTTCGTCGTGGTGCTAGCTTCTTTAATAACCGCGTGATGCGGCAAAAAATAGGATTGCTCATCCTCTCTCCATTTATCACATAACTCCATATGACCTAGTTGTTCATATTCCCGCATAAATTGTACATATTGCAATTTCAATTCAGGATTAATTAAAAGTTTCTTCTCTAAGTTCTTAAATCTTTTCTCCGCTGTGTTTAGTGAGTCACCAAGTTGACTCACACAAGGGCGGCGCGGCAGACTTACAACGTATCTACCATCGCTCTCCCTAGAGTGCGTGGCGACGAAATCTGCTTCACACGCCTTCTCCTCATGATTTTGAAATCTCGCAGGATTCACTTCCTCCATTTTCCAGAATTTTTCTAATTGATTGGATAATGTGTTTATTGATAAACTACAAATTTGCGGTACTGGCCTTTTTTTATGATGAATGTTGATTGGGCCCGATATGATCCATCCTAGTTCAGTCCTCTGAAGAGTAGGTCCGGTATCCAATCTCAGACGATCATCTTGTAGTATATCCCAAAAGCTCTCAGCGCCTAACAAGATATCAATGGGAGCTGCTACGTTGAAATTTGGGTCCGCCATTTGTAATCCCGGTGGCAGCTTAATATTTTTTCTGGCCACTGTTGCTTGAGGTAGGTTTGTGGTTATTTCCTGCAATATTAGACAATTGATATTTTGGTTATAATTGGTCCTCAGAGATTTCATTTTAATAGCAACACGTTTCTTTATATGAGTAACATTGTTGTGTATGCCTAACACAGGCTTGTTTATGTTTTCACATCTTAAAT
Organism: Limnephilus rhombicus; assembly: GCA_929108145.2. Classification (NCBI taxonomy): domain Eukaryota; kingdom Metazoa; phylum Arthropoda; class Insecta; order Trichoptera; family Limnephilidae; genus Limnephilus; species Limnephilus rhombicus. The sequence goes on from OV815280.1 coordinate 46,145,920, forward strand.
TTAATTTCATTGCGAACTTTTCGCACATAAAATTGGCTTGAGCTCCAGAGTCAATCAGGACCCTTGCCTCATGCACTTTATTATTGTGATCTACCACCCCTATGATAGCAGTCGACAATAAAATTGTTTTTTCTGCCTTCGCTAAGGCTGAATGGTTTGACACTGAAACTCGTTCAGCATCCATTTGGCAGTCACCTCCGGGGTGATCTTCACCTTTATTCATGGAGTCATCGCTCGGATGCATCTCCCTTTTATTCATGGAGTCATCGCTCGGATGCATCTCCCTGTGCAATAACGTATTGTGGCTTTCGCTATCACAATGCTTGCATTTCAAATTAATTTTACAATATGGGGCCGTATGTCCTAACCTCAAACATTTGAAGCAGGCACGGTACCTCCTTATTGCGTTGGCTCTCTCTCCTGAATTTAATTTTAAAAATTTTTTACAATAATATATTTTATGTCCCTTGTCATTACAACAAATACAATTATTGTGGGTAGCAGCTAAAAATACCGATTCCTTTTTAGGATTATTGTTGCTACTATTTGCTTTCGGGTGGGTAGGAATTTTTTTCGAATCTGAATTTAACATTAATTCCAAAACTTGTGCACGCGAGGTTAAACATTTAAGAAATTCCTGTAACGTAGGTAGCTCATCCTGCAATGGGGTTTGTTCCCAATGCTTTCTAGAACTTGCATCCAATTTATTAGAAATTACGTATATAATTAAAGCATCCCATTGTTCTGTTTTCACGCTTAAATTCTGCAACGCTTTGAGATTTACATTCGTTTCATCAATCAGGTAACGCATGGCTACTGGATCCTCATGTTTCATCTCTTTAAGTTGAAACAGAGCTTGGATGTGTCTATGTACGGTAGTTCGCAAATTTGCAAACCTCTGTTGCAACAACTCAAAAGCCGATATATAATTCAGGTCTGATACCTCGAAATTGGCGATTATCTTTGCTGCATTCCCCTTTAAACAGGATTGCAGATAATAAAACTTCTGTACATTGCTTAAGGCAGTATTGTTATGAACTAGTGTTTTAAAGGTTTCTAGAAAATTAATCCAATTTTTCGGATCGCCGTTAAATTCTCGTAATTGGAGGCTAGGTAATTTTATTTCCAATTTGGGAGTCTCCACAGACAGAATTGCTCCCCTTGCTGTTGCTAGAATTGAATAATATTGGTTTTCAAAATTCTCCCTTTGCAAATTATTATCGATTTCGTTGGAATCCGGAAGGCTTTCGATTTGTTCCTGGATTTTTTCGAAATCATCAATTATTTTCTCAATTCTAGCATAGCGAATTTTAATTTCATTAACTGATAATGCATTTAATGAATCCGCAAATCTCGTAAGTTTACCTTTCAACACTCCCCGTTTGTTAATCAATAATTTTAAATTATCCATTTTTATTACGTATTTGACAATAATTCAACAATAAAAAATGCTAAAAATGTTCCTTCAAAAACAATTTCTGTGCAATAATCGCGTAAAACAACAGTAATAACCAATTCAAGCTATGAACAATGACAGAATCTTACAATAATTATCTTCTAAACAATTAACCTAAAATAAATTTGCATGACTTGCATTTTACACTGAGGGTAGTTAATTTTTTGTATTTAAAATAAGTACATCGACACACAAAAAATAGAGCTAGTTTGAACAGGAATTCATGAAATTGTGACAGGATGGCAGGGATACTTATCTCTTATCTTCTGGTTCATGTTTTCGTCTTTCTGGTTTTTTTTTTTATCATATAGCTCGCTGGTTCATTCCGGTAATTCCTTTGATGCCTTCATCCGCTCGTAAGGGCTATGCGGCTAGAAGGACCATGTTATAAATGGGTAGTTGAGCAGAAGGACTTCAATAAAAACATGGATTCACGTAGGAAATCTTCTAGTTTTATTTCACGGCACATTTCACAATAAATATGTTCCCGACCCGAACAAAACACTTAAATTGGCCACTTTGACCACTAGCTAGATAATGCTAGCTGTTTACAGGAGATCCACGTTATTAAGAGAGCATTTTTAACTAGAAACGCAGGCTATTTATAAATAACATTTTCCAACACATAAACAAAACAACCACCATTGTTTAATCTACATAATATACAGACTCCAGAAATCTGCTTTATCCTCTATCCTAAAAAAATAGTGCGACCCTATGGACGTAACCTGTAATCTGTAATTCAAACAGTCAAGTTACAAACTATACCGCTAGGTGGCAATAACCTTCACTTTTTGAACATTATGTTTCAACCAATTTACACAAATCCTTGACAAATTACATACATAAACCTTCCTCACGAAACACTCTATCGATTGGTGAAAACCGCATGAAAATCCGTTCAGTAGTTTTCGAGTTTATCGCGAACGGACAGACAGACAGACGACGCGGAGGACTTTTATAATATGTAGATAAGATATAGAGATGATGTCATAAATGTACATGGTTTATTTATTATGTCGAAAAGGGATCGAAATGAAAATTTAGTCTCCTTCAACGGAAGCAATCTTCCGAACAGGCCCTCCGTTGATATGCTTGGTGTAACTCTAAGTCTAAGTGATCAGCTCAGATATGGGGGCTCCACCGAAACCAGAGTAAAGTTAGCCTCCCAAAAACTAGGCGTACTGTACAGGGCCCGTAGATAATATCTAGTACACAACTGAGTACTATTAAAGTATGTCGTATTATGAAATAGGTATTTGTAATATAACCCTGTACACATCTCAAGTGCGCACCACGGTTGAATTTGGCAGCCACCTCTGGTCTGGAGCTCCAAAATACCTGAAAAATACCCTCGACTCTGTGCAGAAACGGGCGGTTCATTTGATAGATTCAGATAGAGCACAGGCGTCCGCGGCGGGTGGGAATGTTATGGAAGATGCTCCGAGGAACTAGCGTCATTGATCCCTTCGGCACCGGTGCATAGTCAGTAAACACGCCAAACGCGTTCCCAACATTTGTACACGGTTGACATTTGTCACATGAGAACGGGTCGCTTCTTCGACTCGTTCTTGACTTGCCGGCCTCTGTGTTTCCTCCTTCCAACAACATGGGTCTCTTCAAGACCAATGTTCATTCCTTCCTTCCTAAAAAGACCCTCCACACAGCATCTGTGATGTCATAGGCCCTGAGAGAAATTATTTTCGTCGGGGCCTCCTGTGTGGAGTAAATGTAAAAAAAAATTTGAATTAAACTCTTCAAAACAAATTGTCTAGAATTTGTTAAGTATTTAATGCCCAAGAAATTCAAAACAAATAAATGTCGTGTTTTGATATTTTTTTGCAGTAATTAAATATTTCGCTTAAATCCGGGGATTTTATACCAAAATATTTTTTTTATTTACCAAAATACACTCTCTTACAATATGTAAATTGACCCAATTAGCAACTAAAATGCCACACACACACACATCCTAGTTTACACAATTGCAAGTATGGTGAAATATCTTCGCTGAATTTAAACCGAATAATTTCTGCTCAATTAACGTATTCCTATGTGCCAACTCTATAAACAAATACATACATTATATGCACGAAGCTTACAGCAAGACCGTTTATAATCTTTAGAAATGTAGATCAACTGACAAAACTGCAGACTGTATTCTACTATAAATCTTTCTATTCTAACCTACATCCATCCATACATATGCACATTCATATATTAAGTATATCTATTACTATGACATCACAAATAAGGAGATCTAAGTGTGTGTACCTACATACACATATTATTGAACATACATCCTACTAGTTACTTTCCTTTTTTGCGACCATTGGTATAGTTTAGAAAAGATTGACCTAAGTAGCGATTCCAAAACATCCACATACCATTTGTTCACAATTTACCATCTAATTAGGCTACCAAAATTACGTCATCGCAGTTTTTATACAAGAAACCGGTACATGTTATGCAAAAAAAAAGTATACCTTATCTATTCACGGTGTCTGGAATCCCGTAGCAAAGGCAGGAAACTGTGAATTAGTCCTGGGTCGATCGTGAAGGACCTGATCGTTGAAACCCGCTCACGAGCCACCAAAGAGCGAGCGGGTTATTTCTTCGTCAGCACCCGGGTCTTCCGGGACCCGTGAACCGCGACACACTCCCGCAACCTACAACTACGACACACTCCTGCACCCCGTGACTCACGGACCGATCGCCGGGTGCCCGTGTGGCGAGTGGCGAGACGTGTCAGCTCCCGGAACTCTCGAACTGCAACTGCGACACACTCGGTCGCCGATTGCCGATCAACGCACACACGTACTTGACGTAACAGTATCCTGCTTCATGCCCGTGTGTCGATTCGATTTTTGAATATTCGACTAGACACGGAGACGTTTTTAATAAGAGCGTATCTTGGTATTGTTAATCAAAGTGCTAAGTGCTGTTTTCATAAAAACTTTTCATTTTTTGTGTGGGTGTGAATGTAATTGTGCATTGTAATAGAAACTATCAACTGGTAAAAGTGTAAAATGTCTGGCCTTAATAAAAAGAAATTATAATAAAGCATTACAGCTGTACAGCTAATTTACTTATTTAAGTTCTTAATAAAAGCTTCAGAACAACACGTTTTTTACAAGGTTTTTATATCCTTCAAAACATGATAAAACATTGTTTTTTTAACCCCTGAAGCATGTCTTTTTTTAAATTTATTTCTGGGACATGACATTACTAGTTACAGGTGTGAGTTGTGAGAGAACGTTCACACAATTATAACCTGGGTTTCGTGTCGCGTATGACTTGACCGGTCTGGGCGGCGAGCGTCTACCGCGCGGCGCGCCCGTAGAAAGTAACTGGGTGATGAGTAATCGAGTTTCGTATTTTGTGTCGCGAAAAGAGCGGGTCTTCGCGACCCGCTCGTGACGCCAGTGGGTCGTGAGCGACCCGGGTCGTGTAAAACGATCGATCGACCCAGGACTACTGTGAATGTAGAGAAGCCAAAAAAAAACATTTTTTGAACTGAGCATTCAGATTTTTTTTAAGTTTTATCCATTTTTCGGCAACCAAAAGCTGAAAAACTGTTGAAACCGTGTTTAGGCTTTGACGCATTTGAAAATACAAACCAAAAATGAAGGGAAACAACAAAACATTTTAGATACAAAATTAAAAGATAGATTAAAGAACAAAAAGGGTAATATTATTAAAATTTTACGACGTAAAAGGATAAAACATAACTAATATATATTATACGATAATATCGTACGTCAAGCACAATACCATTACGTGTGCATGGTATCAATTAGTGAAAAATTTCAACCTATACTAATGAATGTATATCCGCAAACTGTAAACTTCACCCGCCATAATACAGGGTCATCCCTAGCATGAAGGGTGAAATATCACAAAAAAACTACATGTCCTTTCGATAATTCATGTATTAAGTAAATAAATAAAATTACAATACAATACAACCATACCTCACAATTCTTTTTTTTTCATTACGGTCTTTATTATCGTGTTATATTTTATTTCATGTCAATTTTTTTTTTTTTTCAATTTTTTATTTCACAAATATTATCTTTTGATTGAATTTTATTAATTTGTAAAATGGGGGCCTCAGTAGGTACATAATATTATTATTGTTACTGTTACGCTGTCCGAAACGTTGGCTAAAGAAGGAGGTAGTGCAACACGGCATAACACCCCAAAAATAAATAACAAAAATAGTAAAAATTTCATTATAAAACCTTTCAAGTTTAAAAATATATATATATCAATTTTCAAAAAATTTTTAATTTCTACAATTTATAATTTCTATTCAAGTCTGTATCTTGTTCATCACCAAGGCGATACAAAAAGTATGATAAGCTTCCATGTCGTTAGTTTGTATAATTAATTAGTAAAATTATTTTACTTTGGTTAATCACATATCCATTTCATGATTGTTTGGCAAGTGATTATGTTGCCTTACTCGCTGTCGACATAGGTAATACAAATAACATTAAATCATTGCTGAAACATCTAGTCAATTAGATTTCATCGGTCCTGTTCACTGCAACATATCCAATAATGCCAATTATATAGAGCACCTTTATTTTAATTCGATGAAATTACCCATTGTGATAGTAAACTTACAAATTAACGAGATATATTTCGCAAGAAAATCAAATTTTTGGCAGTGCAGAGTTTTTTTTTCAATTTAGAACGACTATCGAATTAATCTACATATATTTAATTGATTTTTTTAAACAGAGGTTGATTGTGGTATTTAAATTGTAATGAAAATAATATTGTGTAATGTTGATAATCTTATTAGAAATTGCTTTTATAATTGTGTCTAATTTTAACTCCAATGCACCCTGTAGTAATTTTTAAATATTACCCAATGTATTACGTAATAATGTTCGGTTGCTTTTGTTTCATTATAATAAAAGCCTTATTGTACTCAATTCGCATGCATGATTGTCTATCAAAAATAGGAAATAAAATAATATATTATTATTGATCTTATCCTTGAATGACGCTATTAAAGAAATTTGATTAAACTGTTTACATCGATGTAATTATTTAACAATTGTTTTTTTATTAGGTAGATATGTCTAGAAGCCAGGGTAATAACCCGGAAAACGCAACCTTGGAACTTTTAACTGCCCGGGTAACTGCCATACATTGCGAAGTTATCGATATATATTTTAGACAGTACAATGAGTGTGGAATAATTCTTCCAACCCGACTCTTATGCGAAACTCCCAAGTACCTACTTATTTCGCAATACGACTTCATTTATTGAATATAGAATAGTTCTTCCAACCCAGCTCTTATATCCAACTCCCAAGTATGTACTTATTTCATAATACGATAGTATATACGTATATTGATTATGTAATAGTTTTCCCATCCCAGCTCGTATACCCAACTAACTCTCAAGTAGGGGTGGGGGGGGGGCAAGACGGGGCAGTTAACGTTTAAAGATAAATAAAACATTGTTCTTCAAATATTACAAAATCTAGATTTTATGCAAATAAACTTTTGTCATTTAACTGTAACATTCCATAGAATAAATTCCTAAAAGATATTTAAAAAGCTATAAAAAGTGTGATTAAATAAATCGATCACTTTCACCATCTCACCCACCAGGGGGGTAAGATGGGAAAGACCATCGGGCAAGTTGTGGTAAAGAAGTATAATAATAATAATAATATATCTTTATTGAACAAAGATTTAAAGATTTATAACTACAAAGTATACAATAGTTTAAAAGTTGCATAAGTACAAAAGTTAATAATGGTAAACAATATACATATAACAGTAGGTACTTAAAGAATAGAGATTTATAATTATAAACGTAGGTTTCTCCTAACCTGCCTCACTAGGCTAGCCTGTGTTGAGGCAGTAATTTTACGACAATTTATAATTCTGTGAAAATACCTACACCTATATTAGAATATAATCGCACAATAGATTGGTTGCATTAATAATAACAATAACATAGGTGCAATAGTGACAGCATTGGTTTATTACTAATTTCGAATTTGGGTGAGTGCACCGGTAAATGCCCTATCATTATTTTTTATCCAAACTTTTATGTTTTTTTTTTAATTTTTTTGTGAATCACATTTTTTTATACTAATTGGAAGAATGTTGTAAAGTCTTGTTGCAAGGTATCTGAAGCTACGTTGACCAAAAGTAGTATGAGTTATGGGAATTTGTAGTAATTCTTTGATATTGTTTCGAATACAGCGAGTATTTAATCTTTTTTCATAGTATTTATGTATTGACTCCTAGCCTTCGTCTTCGACACCTGCACAGGAACAGTGAGTTCATTCTTAACACATTTGGCAGGCAATCCACCCTTCCCCATAAAATGAAGGCAATATGTGTTTTTTGTGTCTTTAGAAAACAGAATTTTTTTTCGACCGCTTAACTTCTCGTAGTTTTTTTTGCGGTTTGCAGCTTTAATTCCGTTTCATATTTTAAATAATGTATATATATAATTCAAATAATCGTAAGGAAGGGAGGGCATGGTGGAGAGGGCATGATGGCATTACGTAATATGTAACTTTATAACTACAGCCAAATTTAAAACTCTTACTTTAAGGACAAAACGTAGTCAATGTCGGATACCCGTCAACCAGTCTAATCAATCAAATAATCTTCATTATATCACGCTCGATGTTCACTCGTAATATTACATCAAGAACGTGAAAAAAACAAAATTAGCTCAGCGCTTACGGCATCAACACGGGATGACTGCAGTCGCAGTATTTACTAAAGGCACGCTGTGCGGTGGGGGCACATATGGACGAATTATCAGGATCGTAGCAGATTTGGACAAAGCAATATAGCGAAAACTTCGTCTTGCCCCGCCCTCACCTACTTATTTCATAATACGACGTAATTTACCCACATTGAATATGGAAAAATCCTCCCAATTCAGTTATTAAACCCAACTCCCATATACCTAATACGATTTATACGATAGTACCTACTATTTTGTTATACGATGTATGTAAATTACCTACATTGTAGATATTTACTCTCATACCCAACTTCCAAGTACTTGTTTCATAATACGACATAATTTACCTACACACTCGTGCATTGAATATGGAATAGTTCTCCCAACTTAGTTTTTACACCCAACTCTCAAGAACTTATTCCATCATTTGAAATAAGTAAATAAGTCAGCTAAGTAATTCGCCACCTTTCTCTTCCCCATCTCATTCTCCTCCCCACTACATTCAGCCTCACAAAATATCCCAATTGGCGATGATAGTCTCACTGGCTTCGGATGGGAGCAGTTGGAACTGTATGTTTACAAAGCCCATTATATGTAATGTTAGTCCTTCTCCAATATAATACATAATAGTATTTTAATAAACAATAGACATGGCAAAATATGAATTATTATAAATGCATTTTGCTTATTAGTAAGGTAAAGACAACATTAAAGTAATCTATAAACCCAGTGGCGGATTTTCACAGGGGGACAATGGGGACAGTCCCCCCCAGTTGAACAAGAAACCTTCTGAAGGAAATAACAGCCGATGCTTTGTCTTCAACAAAATGAATGAATTCTTTAAACATAAAAGTAATTAACATTTTCAGAAATGAAGAAGGTACAAAAAAATATTCCGGATGATTTTAAAAGACCCGACGCGCGTACAGCGAACAATGTACGCAGCACGAGAACAGCGAGTGTATTTCTCAGTGCGCAGAATCTAATGCGCACTTAGGGGACGATCCGAGCTATCCCCATAGATTCCTTGCGTTGTTTCAGTGAATTCAAATACCATGGGGACAATTCTATGAATCCCCTGTGAACCATTTGTTTGCGGAGCTACGGGCGGGAATCGCGCGCGTTCAAATTAAGTTCGATATTATTTTTGTAAGTGTAATGACCGTGGCCGGTTAAACACATTACTTCTGGACTCCTTGTGGTGGATCCAGATTTCCCTCGATGGTGATCTTAGTGGGATTGCAATAATAATACGTGGGTAGACTATTACTGTTTATTCCGAGATTGGTCACAATGGTGCTTCGTAGGAAGCCTGAATGCAAAGAGGACGAATGGACAATATTCACAACCTTATACGTTACGCATGCTGTCTCACTCATACACGCATGTCTCTTTTATACCGCAAGACATACGTTCACCACAGTAAGATAAAGCTTTATTTTTATTGTACTATCTTGCAAATTGGCATGTATACATACCTATATATAAATAGACACTTTATATTATTTTGTATTTAGATATCCGATTAACGAAAATGAAAATCTAGTCTCTTTCAACGGAAGCAATCTTCCGAACAGGCCCTCTATTGATATGCTTGGTGTAACCCTAAGTGACCAGCTCAGGTATGGGGGCTCCATCGAAGCCAGAGTAAAGTTAGCCTCCCAGAAACTGGACGTCCTGTATAGGGCCCGCAGATACTTTAACTGTGCACAACTGCTAACCCTGTACAAATCACAAGTGCGCCCCACGGTTGAATTTGGCAGCCACCTCTGGTCTGGAGCTCCAAAATACCTGAAAAATACCCTCGACTCTGTGCAGAAACGGGCGGTTCTTAACAGACGGATTGCAATCTTCAGTGCACAGGCGTCCGCGTCGGGTGGGAATGTTATGGAAGATGCTCCGAGGAACTAGCGTCATTGATCCCTTCGGCACCGGTGCATAGTCAGGAAACACGCCAAACGTGTACCCAACATTTGTACACGGTTGATATTTATTTGTCACATGAGAACGGGTCGCTTCTTCGACTCGTTCTTGACTTGCCGGCCTCTGTGTTTCCTCCTTCCTACAACATGGATCTCTTCAAGACCAATGTTCATTCCTTCCTCTCTTCAAAAAGACCCTCCACATAGACATAGGCCCTGAGGGAAATTATTTTCCTCAAGGAGATAATGAAAAAAAAAAAAAATAAGATTAGACCATACATTTTTTTTGAGAAATTTTATGCAGTACGTAAAAAATGTCGATCCCCACCACCAAAGAAGTGCTCGAGCCGCCACTGAATGAACCTGAGATAATTATGTCTACTGCTATAGCCAATAACTATAGCCAATAGCTAGAAATCCAATAGTCAAAGACGACATGGCAACAGATATGGAAAAACCATATAAATTGAATAAAATCCTTGTAGATAACCCCCAATGACAATATCAATTTAAAACTAAGGCAGAGAATGCTAAAATGTTATGTGTGGTCGATTTTTATGGATGTGAGACATGGACCTTGCAAGTAAATACCATTAATAGGTTAGAGGCTTTTGAAATGTGGCTTCACCGGAGAATGCTCAAGGTCCCATGGACCGACATGATCACCAACACAGAAATTCTCAGGCGGGCTGGAGCGGAGAGAGCTGCTTACATTGGTGAAAGTCAGGAAAATTTCATATCTGGGTCACATGCTTCGAGGGGAGAAGTATCACTTGCTCCAATTGGCATTGAAAGGCAAGATAGAGGATCGCCGAGGGCTTGGTAGGAGACAAATGTCTTGGCTGCGAAATGTACTAGAGTGGACCGGATTTAGAAGTGTGAAGGAGCTATTCCGGGCAGCGCATTCTCGTACTTCGTACTGCCTCAGAATCAATAACTGTCGTGTTAACTTGTTAGTTGAATTAAATTAAGTTTTTTATTAAGTTAAAAATTACACAAGGAAGTAATTTTCGATGCGCAACTGTCCGTAATTCGTTTTTGTCCATGTCAGAGATGGCGTTGTGTACGGATTTATAATTTTTGTGATTTTCCTACTTTTCCACTTACTTACGGGAATTGCGTTTTTTTTTCTATACGCGTGTAAGGGAATTTATTATAATTTTTGTATTTTTCCTTTGGAGGGGTGCAGACATACGTTCACCGTGTGTGCCATTATCGACTGTTGACATTTAGTGTGTAAGAAAGAGGGGCAGCATTATATGTTTAAGAACAAAAGCAAAACAATCAGAGCGTTGACATTTGACGTTTTTGAATTTTCGGAATTCACTCGGGCAAAATGTATGAGAAAAGAATTTTCTTCATCATTTATTTTTTCGTGAATTTTTCCGATGTTTTACTAGTTATTTTGCCACTCAGGGCCGCGACAAATCCAACAAATCAAAGGTCATAAAATTCGGTTCAGCCGTTCTCGAGTTATAAATAGTGTAACTAACCCGAATTTGTTTTATATATGAAGATTATAATGGAATTCCACCACGAATTGTCACCATCAAAAATTGTAAATTCGTAGATAGACCTGGCAGTTTTGCCAGCATATATCGATTTCGTATTTATCAACATCAATATCTGACTGGATATCAACAGTCCAGCTGTGCTTGGGAAAATTGTACAAAATCACCGGTAACTACGCCATCGATACGTAAACTTATCGATTTCACTGTGCTAGACCTACAGAGGCCTTTACGATTTACGAATGAACATAATCCGTAAATAGTCCGAATTTTTATTATTATCAAATATTCATAACACCCGATAATATTTCATAACAATTATATGAAAATCAATCAATTAATTAATCTGGGTCTATCCACTTTGAATACGATCAAGCGGAAATGGTTGGTATACCTTGTTGTATCAATGATCAGTTTTTGTTCAATTTTTTCCACCTGTCTGATCAATGGAGCTTACTAGGAGGTGGAGTAGGCACTTCCACTCTTCACGGTCCATTATTCACGCTTCGCACAGTTATCGTAATCTCCACAAATTTCTCTTTTATCTGTGGATGTTTAAGTCTGCACTCGTACCGTACGGGTATCAAAAACAAGCGCCGACTCCACGTGGCAACAAAGTCAAATAAAAAACACTTTAAAATACCTGCACTAGTAATTTATTAATCCGGTAGATCTCGCGTCAAAAAATGTATGTATCTATTTTTCCCTTATCTCTGTACTAGCAGACCCGGCCACACGTCGCTGTGGCTAACGAAACACAACGCCACTCCCCAACCTTTATAAAATCCACACCACCCGTTTGCCAGCTGCCCGCTGCCCGCTGCCCGCTGCCTGAATTGAATATTTGAATTTCTCGGCTTTTCTCTACTATACTATGCATGTATTATATATATAAACCTTCCTCTTGAATCACTCTATCTATTGGTAAAAACCGCATGAAAATCCGTTGCGTAGTTTAAAAGATCTATACGCACATACATTTTGAGCGACTTCATTTTATACTATGTAACTAGCAGACCCGGCCACACGTTGCTGTGGCTAACGAAACACAACGCCATTACCCAATCTTTATAAAATGCACACCACCCTCTTGCCAGCTGCCCGCTGCCCGCTGCCTGAATTGAATATTTGAATTTCTCGGCTTTTCTCTACTATACTAAGCATGTTAAACCTTCCTCTTGAATCACTCTATCTATTGGTGAAAACCGCATGAAAATCCGTTGCGTAATTTAAAAGATCTATGTGCACATACATTTTATACTATGTAATGATGATGATAATGATGATATAAAAATGATTGTTTCTTTGTTTGTCCCTTATGCGAACCCTAAACCATTCATCCGATTGCATTTGTGAATTGTTGTGCGCACGCCCGCGATGGTTTCTATATATAGTGGTGAGCTCTGGCGTTATGAAATTATTTCCTATACTATTCAAGCGATTACGATGAATCTTTGGTGGGTTGTTGTGCGCACGTCCGCGAAGGTTTCCATATATACTGATGCGCTCTGGCATTATGAAATTTATATGATAAATTTCAAAAAGTGTTGAAAAATTAGTGTATAGCGTTTAGCGGCAGGGTGGGAAGGGGGATGGGGGAACTCAGCGAAGGTGGAAGGGGAACGCGGGACGGGAAGAGAGAGGAATAACGTGTGGAAGGTAGAGAAACAACACGCAGAGAGAAATAATTTCTTTATATAAGTGCCATCGCAACGCACGCCGGGAATTCTCTAGTTTAATAAATATATTTTTTTAAATCCTCTAAAATCAAATTACTTGTAAGTGGGTACTTAAAATAATCAATTGTACCATTTTTATCACTTCTGAGGGTCTAGCACGGACGATAGATAAAATCCTATTTCAATTCGATATTGACTAAACATGCTATCAATATTCGCGAGCACGGTCAACAATTGATAAGCGATATCCCGACCGACCATGGTTGATAAATTTTAGCGCGGCCTTCCGAGTGTCAGTTAAACTGTCAATACACGAAACATTTTGAATAATGTCGTTTGTTAATAATAATAATAATGTTTGACTAATTTATTTAGCGTCATTTTCGTGAAGAAATCGTCGGAAGGCGCTTAAAATTTTGACGCTTTGTTTTGCAAAATAACTGGCTTATGTGGAAGGAGGTTAAAACTAATGAAGTTCTGGGAAGGCTCCGCAACCGGGCCCGAAAAGAAGAAGATGGAGAGATACGGAATTACGAATGTTAGAGGAGAGCGCTAACATTTACAGCGACAAAATCAATGCGAAAATAGCGAAAATCTCGGGCATTGTCTTAAACAGCATTTAAAGAAACACTGTGATTTTTTTTCATACATATAACTTGTAAAATAACTGAAACAAACTAGTTTATAATAATTTTTGGAGCATACTTTGCGATTTTTTTCTATCAAGGGAATTTGATGTAATTTGCGTTTCGGCGCGGGCAATGTCTAGATATTATCTTCAAGAATAACTTATATATTTTTAAGAGCTTTAAAACTTAACGTGTTTAAGGGAGATATGTAAGAAATCGGTAGTAATTCGGGTAGCAGGCCCTTAAGTTATTCCGTGCGATCTTAGAGACTAAAGATCTCATTAACTAACTAACTCCCGTTTAGTCTCAAAAAAGGGCACGCGAAGTGCCAATGTATGTTAAAGTTAGTATTTCAACTCGAAATGGTTTATTTATTACTATTTTTAATATTTACGTAGCGGTGTGACGTTCAGGAATGTAAATCCATAGATTTATCAACTAGTGTTGCCAGCCTATATCTATTTCTTTTTTATTCCCTGTCAATATCGGTCTGGTTATCAATTGTGTGACCGTGCTTGGAAAAACGGTATAAAATCGTCAGTAGTTAAGTCCAACGATTCAATATTGTAAATCGATTTCACTATGCTAGGACTTTTTGTTTTTTTTTTTAAAGCGGACACGGTTTACCATTAGTTCCCGTGAGTACTTAGGCCAGGGACCCATTGTACTTCTTCCATTTTACCTCAACCCTTTAACAATAGCCGAATTCCTTTAATAAAGTTCACCAGAGTTGTCATTGGATATGTGGCTAAGTCTTCTGGTTCTACAGCATGTCTCCCCAGGTATCTGAGCCTAGTTCCCACCAGGGCAGGACATAAGTGAATTGGAGTCTCTTCATCCTCTTCACATTTTCTACATCTATTGGTGCTTTCCACTCCCAATAGCTGCATGTGTTTCCTGAGAGGAGGCGTCTACTAATATCTACAGGAATTCCAAAAACTGAAAAAATCTGACTAATATCTATGAGAACCAAAGTGCGTACGAATATCTACAGCTCAAACTGCTGAATAATATCTATGAGAACCAAAGTGTTGACGAATATCTACAGCACTGGCAGAGGTTGGATTTGCAATTATGTATAGCATATTGGAATAACGTAATGTTGCGTGTGCAGTTTAAAAAACTCAATTTATGTATGTATGCAAAAATCCCTAATCTCGGACAATTGGACACATTTAGCTGAATATTATGGATTTGGGTTTTTGTTTTAACAGCTTTCTTTATTTCGAGTTCTTCTAAATTATTTAGTCTGTTACCATGACCATTTCTATGTCAGTTAGGTTAGGTTAGGTTAGGTTAGGTTAGGTTGTGGTGCCGTGTATTTCGAAATAAATAAATATCTTTGTTTTATAACCTCCATGTTTGTTCAATAAATTATTGTACTCGTAAACAGCAAAATACGTAATATTAAGCAAAAACTTCATGTACATACTTTAAACGTTTAAGCCTTTGCGTAATTAGTAATTACGTAATTGAAGTAATTTATGATTTTCCGTACAACCTCTTGCTCAGCTACCCTCTGTAGATATTATTCCAACCTACGCTCTGTAGATATTAGTCAACACTGGGACCGTCATAGATATTCATCCGACCTTAGCTCTGTAGATATTAGTCAACACTCTGAAGTTCGTAGATATTAGTCCAACATATGAGTTGTAGATATTCATCCGACATACAGGCTGTAGATATTAGTATGTAGTTTCTGGAGTCTCCTGAGATGTTTAGTAGGCCTACCAGTTCCCTCAGCGAGTTTCTGTCCATATCAAGTAGTTTCCTGGTCCATCTGGGGTCGGGTGCTTTGGATTGCCTCATTCCGGGTGCCCTCTCCCATTCCTTCCAGTTTGGGATTTGACCCACCTCTCGATATGTAATTTGGTACGGCTCGGATCCCGCAAGTGGTGCTTTCGCCCCTTTCCTTGCTAGTTCGTCAGCCCGCTCGTTGCCCTCAATACCCTTATGTCCTGGTACCCATATCAGGGTTATTTTATTGATGGTAATTTTTGTTTTTAAACGACTTCAAAAAGGAGGAGTTTCTCCATTCGACTGTTTTTTTTTATGTTTTTTTACCTCAGAACTTTCGACTGGATGAACCGATATTAATGATTCTTTTTGATTTGAAAGCTGCTGCTTTCCGTATGGCCCCATTTTAATTTGGTCCAGTTCCGACAACGGCATCCTTGAGAAAACTATATAAGTCTTAAATTTACATTAAGTATTTCGATGATTCTTTTTTCATTGGAAAGGATGGACTTCAAGGGTAGTTTGTTGAGAGTTTGGTTAGGTTCTGATTATGGGATCCATCACAAAGTAACGGAACTTTCCAATTCTTAGGAGCAAATTAACGATACTCGGCTGAATCTCTTAATTTAACCCTAACGTCGTTATGGTCAAATTATGTCTGTCTCATATGAGCAGTACGTTTAGTTGGTCTACCCATATTCAAACAAATTAGTTAGTGTATTTCAGATTGACTAAAAATCAAAAAATAAACAAAAATTTTAACAAAACCAAAAACGCACTAAAAAGTACAAAAATTATTTTGTATTCTTCTACAATTTCGTAATCAACTTACTTTTTCTAATCATCAATATGTAGCTACTTTTGTTATTTTTGAAGTCGGTGTCAGCAAAGGTACCTGGCCCGGCGTGTTCACTTGACAGCTTCCCTCAGCCCGCGGCCCCGCTCTCGCCTATCGCCTCGTCAAGTCGCTCGTGCGACACAAGCACATCTCACCTATAACTATGTATGTAGTTACAAACCTACCTTGGCTGACACCGACTCCAAAAATAACAATCGTACCTACATATTGATGATTAGAAAAAGTAAGATGATTATGAAGTTGTAGACGAATACGAAATTATTTTTTTACTTTTTAGTGAGTTTTTTTGTTTTGTTAAAATTTTTGTTTTTACTATACAAATATGATTTTGTTTTATTTATTTATCAATCTTTTCATACTTATCCGCAGAGATACTACATATTCACAAATTCGTAGCAGTTATACCTAAAGGGTATCCCCATCCGACATGCTAACGGAAGTAGCGACATCTTGTGACGAATTCTTGAATTCGGTACGCAATTATAACGGTAGCTTTGTGTGAAATTCCACGTATACAGATGTTATATGTGGCGCGGCGCTTTTGGCGTGGCGTCAGACATACACTCGAAGATGTGTTCTGGAATTCAACCACGCAGACGTTACCATATTAATACTGTTCGATGAATTGCATTTTTACTAGATAATTCACTATATTGTTCAAACCGTATTGATTTATTGTGCAGATTGTAGGCGAAGTTCGTAGAAAAAGAGTTTAACAATGTTTGCTCATCGAAGGGGTAGAGCGGTGATTGGCTAAGAATTCGTGACGTAGTTTGAAGTCCTTGTTCTACTGGGAGATTTGAATTAACTGCAATACAAGTTAAAAAAATATAATTTCTTTCGGGACTCAAACTACGTCACGCGTTCGAAATTTCGAAAGCGGCCCGATGAGTTTTTTTTTGTTTTCGAAAAAGTCCTGTATGAGCTTAACATTGTTAAACGCATTTCCTATGCGCCTTGGATTGTAAGTAGGTACTTGATAAATAAACTATAATATATATTTTTTGTTTTGTTTTTGGAATAACTTAATAAGTAAAATATAATATTTAATCATTGAAGACAATATTAGAGACTCACAAATGAAAATTTTAAATAGAAAAAGTACGAAAAGATTCGTTCGCATCCCCTCCGGTCATATTTAACTGTACGAGTATCATGCTCCGACTAAGAACCATCAACATTACCTTCATTCTCTTAATGCATGCTTTTATTGGCTGCTATCTTTATATGTGAAAAAGAATCTCCCAATCATACATAAAGATAGCAACCAATTAAAATGTGTATTAAGAAAATGAATAAAATGTTGGTGGTTGTTAATCGAATTATAATGCAATTAAATATTTTCGAAGGGGGTGGGATAGAATCAGTTCAGTGGTTAGAGCAGAGCCCCAGCGCGGTTAAAGTCCTGAGGTTTTATTTTCTTTCGTGGCTTTTCACTCTAAAGGAGTGTTCTGGCCAGTGTCGAGCTGATGATTTTGTGATTTACGAATTTGGTATTAAAAACAAGGACCTATCTACTCGTATGTATATAAAAATCTCGTGTCACGGTGTTTGTGGTCGCACTCCTCCGAAACGGCTGGACCGATTTTTATGAAATTTTATATGCATATTTTGTAGGTATGAGAATAGGACGTAAAGTATATTTCATACCGCTAGGTGATTAGGGTGTCCCTACCCAGATTTTTTTTTCTATTTTTTTAAAGAAATTTTTTTGTGTATTTTTTTTATTAAGCTTCAAAAAATACTTATAATCCCAAATTTTCACCCTCCTATCCCCACCCTTTCATTTTATAATCGCGATTTTAGTTTTTTTTTATGAACAAAATTATTTATGTTGTTGAATGACATGATAGCGCTACGTCCGCCTCATCGTACTTTCATCCACGAGACGACGAAAAGCTTTTCGTTCGACATTTGTTATGTATCACTATGTTATTGTTATGTATTTTTGTGTCGTGTTTTTTTTTGTTTTATCGGCGGTCATCATGTACAGCGCTCCATTCTTCTTTCTGTCATAGATCCCATCCCCACACACTTACAATACATTCGTTATTTTTTATTTAACAACCGAAATATTCACTAGAAATAATTTTTATGGTAGAACAACGTTTGTCGGGTCAGCCAGCCTATATTATAATAATTTATATAACCTAATAATAAAAAAATATACTAAGTCCTGGGTTAAATTTCTAGATGCGACCGAATCTTTCAATGATTTTTAAAATTTTCGTCTTCGATGATTAAAAAATATTAGGTATGTTTTTCTCTCTTAAATAATTTCAATCGCTCCTCCGCGCCTAGAACTCAAAAATATCAATTTAAGGCTTTTTAATAAACGCTTTGCTTTTACATTGATTAAAAACTATTAAAACAATCAAAAGTGAATGCTAAAATTTCATTCAAACTTTCAAAAAAGTAACCATGACATAAATAATTATGATTGTTCTTGTCTAAGCTTTTAATCGATTATATCTTTCGGGTGCGAATTATAAATCAAATGGATAGGCACTGCTTAAAACCTGTAATTTTTTTTTTATATATCCACGATTTCTGATGTAATCAAGCTGTTATATTGCAGCATCAATTAGATATCCCGTCAATCAATCAAGAAACCTATTTTTTACACAGGTGGCAATCGTTAAACTATTTTACCATCTGCAAACCGAGATCTACATTTCATTAGATTTGTTTTATTAATAAATATATTAATATTATCTAACGATAACTAGAATTACAGCTACGCGCGCGCCCCCAACGATCTCCTTCTAAAACGTGGCGTGAGCAGAGCCGAAATGCCGCTAACTTAGTAGATTATTCGATGTTTAAATACTACCCAGAATATATAATATACTAGCTGGTTCCCGGCATGCGTTGCAATGCCAAATTCAAAGAAATAAATTGTTTCTCCCTGCATGTCTTTTCCCGTGCGTCCCGTTCCCCCTCCGCGTGTCCTACCTATCCCGCGTTCTCCTTCCACCTTCCCCGTCTTCCCTCTCCTCTCTCTCGCTCCCCCAACCCCTCTCTCGCATTCCATATGTTCAGTCCCAGTACATTCAATTTTTAAACCTAATATAATCTTTTTTAATAAAATTTTCCTTTTTCATATATTACGAATATTTGTGCATTAAAATAACAATCAATCAAATTTGGTACCTAATATAGGTACGTATTTAAAATATCTATAACTCTTAATTCGATTTTAATTATGAGGCGAGTACCTCAAATAAATTCATTAATTTAAATAGTTTAGAAAATGGAATTTTGATGCAAAATGTCATTCTCGAATTGTGACATTTTTGACAGTTTCGCAAAAGTGTTTGTAATGATTAAAAAACTTTTCAGATGTATTGTCATGTGGTTGTAATAAACCGAAAACCTTCACGGCGGTTTAAAGAAGGTATTTTGAAAGTTTCAAACATTTCCTGTGCTAATATATCCCATATATACGTATACTCATATACATAAACCCAAGCAAGCACATTTTGATTTTTATATATATATGTAAGATATATATACATATACATCAATTAATTTGCTGTTTTCATAACGGTCGATCTTTTTTATGCGTGTGATCAAACCTAAGAAATAAAGAGAACATAAAAAGTTTAAAAAAAATTTAAATACCTATATTTTTATGAAAGATCTAATAATATCTAAAAGGTACCTACCTACGAAACTTATTATTAAAAGTTTTTGTTATTTATTTTTTTTGCAATATAATTGGTTCAAAGAATGCATTTTTAACAAAATTTCTTATGGTCTAATTAAAATGATTCATTCTATTCAATCAATAATCAAACACTAATTCTGTTTTTATGTTTTCCTTCCCAGTGAATAGTGCTTAAAGTGAAATGTTTTTATTGTACTAAAAGTGATTAAAACACAAAGAAAAATATTGAAAGTGTCAAGTTAAAAATGGCGACAGCTTCATGGTTCAATTGGGCTCCCACGGAACCCTACAATAGTCCATTCTTTACTCCGTCGCAGAGTCCTGTTTTACCGCAGAATCAGGAATTCTTCAGGGATTATAGAGTGAAACATCCCCGTGCCGATCCTTTTAGAGGTTATACGGATGAAGGGATAAATTCCAAGTTTTCGCGGTATTCTGATATCACGCCCGGGAGGTTCTTGCATGAAGAGCCTTCCGATAACTTTGGACAGTCGCCTGTGTTGCCAGGATCGCAGAGTGTAGTGGGAGATAAGAACGAGCTGAAATACGTGGGGAATAGTAAACCCTTTCTGGGATCCAGTAGAAGTTTCTTCCCCCCGAGTTACAGCCAGAAGGAGAGATTTACGGCATGGCAGCCATCGAACCAGAGACCTAAGACGAACAAAAACAGCAACGGTATGTACATTTTTGCATTTATTTATCTGATAACTTTAATTACTTACCTTTTTTAGCACGATCGCTCCTAATTTTCTAAGAGATAGGATTAAGATATGAGTCAAGATGAACTATTAAGACTAGATTCCTGCGCAGAAAATGTTTTGTTTTCCGAAACAATTAAATAAAACATTAAAACATTTGGGCATACAAAATGTTTTAGCTATCCATGGCCGATGAAAAACATACTCCTTGCTGGGTTTTCTGTAAATATTTTGAAAAAGCAAAACATTTTGTGCGCAGGACACCCATTTTTGGGTATACAATTCAATTATCTTCAATCTACACTGAGATCTAAATTTGAGATCACACTAGTGGCGTCTGCCCGTCTACCAGATAGATGCCTTTGGCTATTATCGTAACCGTTCGTACATTATACACGAACTACGATAGATGATACTCTTCTAAAATAATTTTACTGAAATCTGTTGAGATTGAAAATTTTTATTATTTTTTTTTGGTACAGTACATACAATAGATACATAAATATAATGAAAGTATATAAACAAAAAAAAACTTTATACAATTATTAAATACAAATATACATATTTTTTAAAAATGTTCTCCCATAATAAGCAAATGCTTGTGTGTACGGGAGGAAGAATTATTTGTTAGGTTATTTTGATTTTTTTTTAAATTTAGTTTATATTAAGAATAAGAGAAACATATGTGTGTATATGTATATATTTTTTAAATTATTATTTATTTTTATACCACAAAACTACGAATAACTATCTACACAAATAACATCTATTGAATGTTGTTGAAATTACTTGACTAACCTATACACCTCATTTATCTGTCCGAAATTCTTTGTCTTTCAAACTTAACAACAACCTGATCATATTTGAAATCTCCTACTACTGGAGATTACAAGCGGAACACATTGTTTGTGCAATGATACATGACTTCAAAGGAATTGATCGCACGCGCCAGGGTGAGAACCCGACGCTTTTGTCAACTCAGTCAGTGACGGGAGAAATCTTTATATGTATATAAAAACAAAGTCGGGTTAGTTACACCATTTATAACTGGACCGATTTGTATGATCTTTGATTTGTTGGATTTGTCTCCGCCCGAATAGCAGAATAGCTATTAAATCATCGGAAAAATTCACGAAAAAAATTATTGTGAAGAAAATTCTATTCCTCATAGATTTTTTTATGGAACGAATTCTTATCTTTTGAAAGAGCTGCAAGAATATTGTGATAAGTATAATATTGAGTAGTGAGTGAATTCCAAAAATTCAAAAACGTCAAATTTTAATGCGCTGGTTGTTTTGCTTTTGTTCAAAAACATAAAATACTGCCGCTCTTTCTTACACACTAAATATTAACAGTCGAAAATAGGACAAACAGTAAACATTGGTCTGGACACCTCCAAAGGAAAAATTGTAAATCTCCCTCACACGTATATAGAAAATGAAAAGCAATTCCTGTTAGTAAGGGGAAAGTAATTAAATCACAAAAAATATAAATGCGTACACAACGCCATCTCTGATACTGACAAAAACAAAACACGGACAGTTCGCAACGATAATTGCTTCATTGTGTAATTTTTAAGTTTAAAAATATGAATTTAATTCAGCTAAAAAGTTAACACAACAGTTATTGATTCTGAGGCGGGACGAAGTTCGTCGGGTCAGCTAGTGTAAAATAAAAGAAGGTTTTCATATAACAGTAATTAAATCGGTAGATTTCGTGATATTACATCTGAAACGCAAAGAAAGCATTGAGAAAATTCTCAAATAGCCATTTATATTTTCATGTCTTATCCAGCGAAAAGTCACGATCTTTCTTTTTGGGATTCAATTTAATTCAGCCGTAGTTAATTTTCTTAGTGTGCGTGAAGTCTTTAATTAATTTAAGCACAATTAGTGCCTATTCATTGAAATTAATGTGAAAAACGTTACTTATTGCAAAAGCTATGGATTTTTTTTTAAATGCCGCAAACTGGCTTTTAATCCATACCATACCAAACGCATCGGAAATATTGTTCCATTGTGCTACGTATAATATTTATTTATAAACAAACAGAGTGTGCAATTCACACGCGGTAGAAGTTAAATCTAAAAAAAAACTAAAGTAGACAAGAGTAGATGAGGCTACGAAGCACCGCACAAAGAGGACACATCTACGAGTATTATACTTCTATTTTTTACATTAGCTCTATACAGGAGGCCCTAAGAATTCCACTCAGGGTATATGTCATCTTTGGGAATGCTGTGTGGAGGGTCCTTTTAGGGGAAGGAAGGAGAGGAAGTTCTGGGAAGGAAAAAGGTATGAGGGGTGAGTGGGAATCTGGAGGTCAGTGTGTAGAGGAGTGATGGACAAACGTATCCATTCTCAATTATCTTTGGGATGTTGTGTGGACGGTCGTTTTAGGGAAAGGAAGGATAGGAAGTTCTGGGAAGGAAAAAGGTATGAAGGGGGGTAGGAATCTGGGGGTCAGTGTGTAGAGAAGTGATGGACGAATGAATCCATCCTTTCCACTGCGGTGCAAGGCAATGTTCCGAGAGAGTCAAAAGATCTCCCTCAACAAGTCTCCCCCGATCCGGCTTGCCACGCAGATGGTGGGCCGGCGCATCCGCCGTCAAGATCCGAACAAACCTCAACCCATGAACCCGGGCACCCCTGCTAAGTCATCAAATCTATATTACATTAGAGGCACTGCTAAAAACCAGCCGATTACCGGGAGAAATCCTGAATGTACGAGTATAGCCGAGCAGCGACCATTTTGTCAACGGAATCAATATTATAAAAATAAAAAAAAATTGTGTGAAAAATCTTTTAACAAATAAATGTTTTTATTACTATTATTATTATATATATATATATATATATATATATATATATATATATATATATATATATATATATATATATATATATATATATATATAATAATAATAGTAATAAAAACATTTATTTGTTAAAAGATTTTTCACACAATTTTTTTTTATTTTTATAATATTGATTCCGTTGACAAAATGGTCGCTGCTCGGCTATACTCGTACATTCAGGATTTCTCCCGGTAATCGGCTGGTTATAATATATATATATATATATATATATATATATATATATATATATATATATATATACATCCCGCTATCATTGCTGCGTCTTCTAATGGTCCACTTTCATTCAATCCTGCGTCCGACCGTCATTCTGCGTCCGGTATACGGACGCAGGATCGAACACATGTAATTTCAAGTTTTCCCCACTCCTCTACCCTCATACAGTCCAAAAACGAAAATAAGCCAGACGCAGTTTTGGTACCTAAATCAACTGAAATATGCTATTTTAGTTCAGTGTTTTGTCACCGAGCGGCGAGCCGTGGCGCTGTAGTAGACCAGCGTATATTTTTAGCATAATATACGTTTTTATTGGCTTTTATTGACTCGCGTATCGCAACTCCTACATTTGGCAACATCGCTTTTTAATAGCGTTTCTTCTGATACAGATCATTCACAGTAAAAACATCGCACATTGCAATCAGGATAACAAAAGAAATGATTTCATTCAAATTTAGCTTTTGATTATATTATTATTGTACGGCAAATATATCAGCAACTTAATTTTTTTATATTACTATTTTTAAACAAATATTAGATATTTTCTTATCCATGATTATAAATTCCTACAATGCTTAATCGTGTGCCAAGCCACTCTATTATTATTAAACAAGATAAAATCAATGTTCTTAATATATTAGTAATTTGAAAACTTACTACAAATAACTAGAATAAATAAAACAATTTTTTCTTCAATTTATGACTGATTTGACAGTAAAAAATATATGTGAAATATTTGGAGATTCACAGAGAATGCAAGACTGATGAGTGTAATGAGATAATAATAGGAATCTTAGATGGTTTGGGCATGTAGAGCCAATGATCTAAAGATAGGTTGTAAGGAGATTATATGTACATATGACGTGAACTTGAATGGTAGAAAAATTCGGGGATGCCCGAGAAAGACATGGCATGATTGAGTAAACTGAATTCTCGAGTAATGTCGAAAGACAGAATGAAAGAGCGATGTATGGATGTGAATGAGGCAAGGAGTGTGTATGATATAGTCAATTCTCGAAGCTCCGGCGCTCCTAGATTTGACTAGTCAATCCTCAGGTCTGACTTGAAGCCTTAGTCAAAGCCCAAACAAATGAAGTTTTTCGGCCACTGACTAAGGAATTTTCGTCAAACCTAGGAGAAACTAATTTGGTCAGGCAAACGTCAAAACTCAATTTAATGAAATTTCGATGTTTGACGAAAAAGTGAAAAAGTTAGGAACTTCTAGGTTTGGCTAAAAATACTTTAATCAAAGGCCGACATTGGAATTTATTTCGGGGTTAGCCCGATATACCAGTCATTCCGCGAAGAGACTGCATACAGACCTTTGACTATGACATATGCACAGACCGAGTTGTTTGGCGGTCGTCTCTGCGAACCCCTGCGAGGAAACAGCGGGTTGGTTAGTTTTTGTGAGATAATATTTATTTATTATTAAAGGCATGTTATTTTATTTGTTTACACAGTTTTATGCTTTCGATTTTCCTTTTGAGAGATTTAACATATAATTTTACATTAGCACAACACAGGAGGCCCTGGGAGGAAAATAATTCCCCTCAGGACCTATGTCATCTTTGGGGATGCTGTGTGGAGGGTCTTTTTTTACATTAACTCCATACAGGAGGCCCTGAGGAAAATAATTTCCCTCAGGGTCTATGTCATCTGGAATGCTGTGTGGAGGGTCTTTTTGAGGAGAGGAAGGAATGAACATTGGTCTTGAAGAGACCCATGTTGTAGGAAGGAGGAAACACAGAGGCCTTCTTAGAAAAAGAAGGAGAGGAAGTTCTGGGAAGGAAAATGGTATTGGGGTTGGGTAGGAATCTAGGGGTCAATGTGTCTAGGAGTGACAGTCAAAGACGCTCTCTCAACCGATCTCTCCCGACTTGGCCTGCCATGCAGCTGGTGGGCAGACGCATCCGCTAACAAGATCCGGACAAACCTCACCCCATTAACCCGGGCACCCCTGCTAAGTCACCAAACGTAGTTAACCACTTGGGATGACCTGTGGCAGAGGTGTTTGTTATCCTATAAAAGGTTCCTGCGGCGGCTGTTCCCACACCCGCCTCCCAAATTGAATTAATTATAATTTTGTTATAAGATTCGCAAAAGACGTAATATTTCTACCGATAATGGTGTTGTAGTAATAATTACCCAATCTGCCAAAGCTGCAAGTAATTTGAAAACTGTTACTTTTCTTTTTTTTGTTTATGGCAATTCACCCTAAGGAGAGTGCTATGTGACACGTTACTTTTCTTCTTACTCGAAAAACGTGTTGAAATTCATTGCTAGATTAACATTTAAAAATCAAGGCACGTGATGCTGTATTCTGGCATATTTCTAATGATAGAAATTGTATTTTTCAAAGTTCTCCTACTTAACCGAAAACGTTCAGGTGAACTTCAGAGACTAATCGAGAAAAACTACTAGAATTGGCTATTGGCGATTTTAATCAACTAAAAATATTGGTACATTTTTTTAACGTGAAGTGTGTAATGATAGGGAAAAGACCCGGTTCCATTTAATTTAGACGTGCAAGAAAACCTAAAGACAGGAAATAACGACCTCCGCGGTCGAGGGCAAAGCTCTCTATTAGCAATCCGGAGGTTTCGGGTTCAAATCCCGGCGTGAGCTCATAAAATTTTATTTGATTTAATACGTATATTATTACAAAAATTTATTAATTAAAATATGTTATTGTATTAGTAGCTATATTTGTGACTTCTTCTAGAGAAGATGATAATTTCAGTTCGTTCTGGTGTAAGACCACCATTCATCCAATGGAGCCAGTGAGTCTATGGCATCCCCAATTGGGGTACCTATTCATGCTGCGGGATTGAAGGTAGATTTGAAAGACTTTGAGATTTGAACCCGTGTCCTCCTGATTGCAATTCGAGAGCCTTACACCTCGACCACGGATACCGGCAATGTAGAACACGATGAATTTCACAGTAGGTGCGATTGATGTCCTCGATAAGTAGGTATCCGCTGTCGTTGAGAGATATTGCACTGCTGTCAAAAATGTAGATTAAAAACGTTATCTTTTTAATGGCATGAACCGTTCATTAGAGTAATCGGCAATATTCCAGAAGACAAAATTAATGAATGAATCCCTTGTTACGTAACGGGCCTCCTAATCCATTATAGAGTTCTAGGAACCACATTTCAAGTGTTTGGATGTGATGTATTTGTTTATAATATATATAATACAAACAAAATTTTCATTATTAGGTCAAGTTCATGAACCAGTACACTAAGTGTACACCGTACAACTCTTGATGGTACATCCGATAAAATGTTGAAGTAATTTTAACCCTTTTAATTATTATCTGATATCATTGGACAATTTTTTTTTCAATCCTCTTATGTTTAGAATTCATTCTTCAGAACTGGCATAAATAGACTGGCTACAATCAGACACTCAAAAGTTAGCACGTAAGGAGCCGCAACCGGGCTCAAAAAGAAGAAGATGGAGAGATATGAAATTACGAGTGCTAGAGGAGCGCGCTTTTATTTAAAGCGACGAAGTCGATGCAAAAATTGTGAAAATGTTTAATAAAACACGACTCGTTTAAAATAGAGCAAAAATGTCATGGGGGTTGTCTTAAACAGCATTTAAAAAAAACACTGTGAATTTTTTCATACATATAATTTGTAAAATAACTGAAAACAATGTGTTTATAATAATTTTTGGAGCATATTTTCTAATTTTTTTCCATGGAGGGAATTTTATTTTTTTTTTTCAGCACGGGGAATGTCTAGATATTATATTCAAGAATAATATATATTTTTTAGAGAGCTTTAAAAGTTAACGTGATTGAGGCAAGGAGTGTGTGCCAAGATCGAGTTCTTTGGCGGTCCTCTCTGCAAAGGACAGTGTCATTTATTATTACATAATATTTACTTATTATCCGAAGTCATATTATATTATTTGTTTAGACAGTTTTATGCTTTCGCTTTTCTATTTTCCCCTTTCCTTTAAAGGATTTATCATATAATTTAGTTGTTAAAAACCTAAGCCACTAAAACCCCTAAAATTGTTTCTCCCGTGAACGAAAATGCATCGTCAATCATGATAAGCATTAATTTTTTTTGTAAAGAAAGATAAACATTTCCGGGTTAACGAATAACCCGACAATATTTGAAAATCTCCCACTACCACCACAGTAAGCCGAAAATGTTGCTTGAGTCACGACAGAGGACTTAGTCAACCGAGGAATCAAACACGAAACGCCTGGGTGGGACCCAAACGCGATGCCCACTCAACCACTGACCGGTCTATAATATTATTCAAAATAATAAAAAAAATATAAATAATTAGTGACCGACCGAAGGTTCGGTTTCGGTTTCGGCAAGTTTTGGCAAAAAAATCTAGTTTTGGCATCAGTTTCGGTTTTAGAAACCAAAACTTTTTTAGACATGTTAAAAATCGGTTGTTTACTGTTATTTGGCTTATTTTGTACACTTATTCCGACAGTTAACACGTGTTAAATTAAATAAATAAATAAAAACAATAATTTAAGTATGTGAAAAAAGAATTACTTCTATAAAACAAACCAAATTTATAAAAAAATAAGCCAAATAACAGTATTCAATCGATTTTTAACAATTCTAAAAAAGTTTCGGTTTCGGCCGAAACTGAGACAGACACCGAAGATTCGGTTTCGGTGGAAAGGTCTGTTTCGGTGGGACGCTATATATATTTAACTAATTATAATTCTAATTTAATTTTTCATTAATTATTAACATAATTCCTCTCAGGGCCTATGTCATTTTTGGGGATGCTGTTGGGAGGGACTTTTTAGGTGAAGAAGGAGAGGAAGTTCTGGGAAGGAAAAGGATACTAGCGGTGGGTAGGAATCTGGGGATCAGTATGTCCAGGAGTGACGGACATAATAGGAGTGACGGGTATGAATCCATCCCTCCCACTGCGGTGCAAAGCGATGTTTCGAGAGAATACGGCTGGAAAATCAAAGGGACTCCCTCAACCATTCTCTCCCGAACCGGCCTTCTATGTAGCTGGTGGGCAGACGCATCCGTTGCCAAGACCCAGACAAACCTCACCACATGAGCATTACACATTATAGGGCACCCTCGCTAATTCACCAAACGTAGCGAACCACTTGGGGTGACCTATGGCAGAGGTGTTGGTTATCCAATAAATGGTTCCCGGGGCAGCGGTACCCATACCGCCTCCCAATTTGACTCTTTGCGAAGTCTGCGGCTTCTTTATAATTAATAGGTCACATAATATTTCTACTGATAATCGTGTTGTAGTAATAATTAAGCACTTATATCTAGAGTTCATTCTTTAAAATTAACATGAAAAAACTGTTTTTGATGAGAAAACCATACAGGAGTCCACTGATATAGCCAAAATATGGTAATCACTGTCTGATGCGAAATCAAAATGGAGAAAAGAGGAAGCAAAGGAAGATCCCAGCAATATAGATCTAGTCACTAAAAATAACAAATCACACTTCAAGCAACGTTTTAATTCTGAATGATAAGTCTCAAAAAATCTCATACCAATTTAATAAATTTTACGTGGGCATTGCCGCCGCGCCGGGTTGATTAGAGTCCGCGACGTATGGGCCAGACATATTGTCGCCTTCATATTCTATAAATACCTATACAGTCGTTCAACCAAAAACTTGAACAAATAAGCGGCAACGTCGCAAGACGTCGGTTTGTCGTCAACATGAAAATGAATATATAATTGGACGCTTCATTGTGGACCAAATTAAAGTAAATATACGCAGGATGCCTCTCTGCATTGAATATGAAAGGAGTTCAGATTGGTGGAACGCTAAAGGGCGTTTTTATCGTTTTGTATATTTTTAAATTAATGTTTTTCAAAAATTTAAATACCTAACTACAATCAAACACTGAAAAGATAGTATATACTTTAGTTAGAACTATGTAAAATCAAGTCCTTCAGGTAGACGCAGTAATGTCGATCTGATGAAAGGACGCAGAAATGATAGCGGGATGTATATATATATATATATATATATATGTGGGTAACGGCAGATAGAGAAAGGTCACCTTCTTTCATGAAAGTTTGTAAATAATCGCGTATATTTTAGTAACTCCACCTTGAATAATAAACATGCCAAATGCACTTGATTCTTTTGTTTGTCAAACAATAAGATAAAGTAAATGTTTACACTTACTATCGTAATGCACGTGCGGTAAATAATATCTATATAAATAAACTTAAACGTGTTTCTTGTGATGAAACAACAATTGTTCCAAATAGACCCGTAATCTAAATGACAGCCATCAATGAGCTCTTTTATTTTTGTTACCCGAAAAGAGTTTTTCTTTGTCAATTTTATTGGAGCCACGATTGGTTTTTTCTTATATTTATTAAAAAACAAGTAGCTTTTTATCGTCAGAGTGTATCGTTTATTTTGTCTGTGGTCTATTCGTCTATTGCGTATATTTTCGCATTTATTTATGGCATTTGTGCTTAATTTTTAAAATACCGCATCATGTGTTACGCCAAATTCTAAAATGACATGGCAGATCTGAATCCTTACAAAATCTTATTTAATCTGGTGCCTGAGAATTTGGTTAAAAATGTAGTCAAATCTTATTTATTACACTTTTTAATGTAGCTATAACTTTGTAGTTTATCCTTTAAAAAGAAAAGAAACAATATTTTTCAATAAGGAACTCCAGTGAAAAATATTATGGCTTCAAAAAAATACGTTCATATTTCATATAGACATAGACCAATAAATGCTGATTTCGAATATATAAGTTTTATTTAATAATATAAAACGCAGAGTTTTTAAAAAATTATTAAAAAGTCCATTTTTCATCGCGTCGTAAAAACACACCGTCAAGTTGGCATTATTGAAATTTTAGTGGTGACG
Organism: Limnephilus rhombicus; assembly: GCA_929108145.2. NCBI lineage: Eukaryota > Metazoa > Arthropoda > Insecta > Trichoptera > Limnephilidae > Limnephilus > Limnephilus rhombicus. Next base: position 46,176,790 of record OV815280.1, read on the forward strand.
TCACTGTTCGAAGTGTCGTGACGTCACCGTAAAGTCATTGTACGGGAATATATGATATGACACAAGCCATTGTATTAATTTATTCGTTTATTTACACACTGTTTATAGAGATTTAGTTGTTGTGTTTATTGAAACATTATTTAGGCCTAACCTACCTGTTTCAAAAATAAAGGTATCTCTTAGTAGTTATCTCTATTATTGAAAATATTCAAAAACTACCTACTGCACAAAAAAATAGTAATGCTGCTTCTAGGGAGAATACTTCGAACAACGCGATTCGAAATGGTGGCAGTTGATCAGCTGATTGCCCGATCCTATAGTATTTTTTCAGGAGTGATGACGTAACACGATTCACCATACATACGGTGGTTTTCGGGGGTCTTGAAAAATTAAAACTTTGACAATTAATTTTACTATTAAAAGTAACGCTAAAAATAAAAATAAAAATGGGGCTATTTAAGTTAGAAGGTCATTATTCATTAAAAAATTACAAAATTGAACTGGAGTTCTCTATTGTCTCAGAACGACCGCTCCTTCTTCAGGGCAAACATACTTATAATAACTTGATATTACAAAACAGTGGGTGAGCACAACATACTATAAATTAATAGTGCACAACTGCCAACCCTGTACAAATCGCAAGTGCGCCCCACGGTTGAATTTGGCAGCCACCTCTGGTCTGGAACTCCAAAATACCTGAAAAATACCCTGGACTCTGTGCAGAAACGGGCGGTCCGTTTGATAGATTCTCCCATCTTAACAGACGGATTGCAATATTTAGAGCACAGGCGTCGGTTGGGAATGCTATCCTTGTTCTACCGGTATTACAATGGAAGATGCTCCGAGGAACTAGCATCATTGATCTCTTCGGCACCGGTGCATAGTCGGGAAACACGCCAAACGCGTGCCCAACATTTGTACACGGTTGACATTTGTCACATGAGAACGGGTCGTTTCTTCGACTCGTTCTTATGTTCAACAGCTCGGCTGTGGAATGATTTGCCGGACTCTGTGTTTTCTCCTTCCTACAACATAGGTCTCTTCAGGACCAATGTTCATTCCTTCCTCTCCTCAAAAAGACCCTCCACACAGCATCCCAGATGACATAGGCCCTGAGGGAAATTATTTTCCTCAAGGCCTCCTGTGTGAAGTTAATGTTAAAAAAAAATGGTGTTGTAGTGGTGGGAGCGTGGCTAGGAATGAGTGAATAGTGGAGGAAGGAGAAAGAACGTGCAGTGAAAGAGAACAAGTCTGAGATAGGACCATAAGATAATATTTTTTTGTATATATTGATAATGGACTCATTATCATTAAGGGATTTTTTTTCTTTCTAAGGCTTCTAAGTTATCTAAGCGTTTCTCTTGATTATTAATATGAAAATATTTAATCCGTATATTTTTTTCAAAATTATTATTATTTTGCAGTAATATGGTAAGTGGTTCTAACAAAGATTTTTTTTTCATTTATTTATTTATTTCAGTTCGAAAAATGAATATTCAAAGAATGAGTTGAATGAAAATTTGCCGATCATGAAATTTGTGTAACTTTCTGAACTAAATAAAGCTCACCTGGTTTATTTTATTTGATTAATTTGTGTATTTCACAATTTATTCATTTAAAATAATATATAGTATATTTGCGGCACGTTCCAGAGTGGAAGATACTCTCAGTATCGCCCTGGTGTAAGACCACCATTCAGAATTGAAACGTTGCTTGAAATGGCTTCTGCCGTATTTGGTGACCAGATCTGAATAGCCAGGTACTTCCCCACATTCCTCTTCCCTGTCTCCTTCCCCTCCCCACTTCAGCCTCACAACATACCCCAATTGGGGATGCCACAGTCCCACTGGCTCCAGACGGGAGCAGTTGGGACTCTTGTGCGGTATTCGTGTAAAAAAAAAAAAAAAATGGCGAAGCTATCCAGATTTTTGTGTTCAACTTTAAAAAAAGTTAAATGTCTGATTACTCCATAAAAAAGCTTGCTGCTATTGCGTAAATTTTATTCATAATTCCCCAGACAGGCCTGGTGGACTTATAAATTAATCATTGTCAGGCATTTAATAGTCTAGTCAGAGTCTAGGCAATATCTAGAATAATTATTTATTATTGACATATATTTGAGATCACACTTTGGCTAGGTATTGTATTGAACACTTGAATGCGACAGTACTGTGACTTTGCGTAAGTACATTTTATTAAACCTTTTTTTTACCTGTTCCTGATACTCAAATCCTTTTGTGTATTTAGTGACAGCGCTTGATACATTAGATTATAAGTATACAGTGGTACACAGGAGGATATCAGTAATATATTAAGAACAAATAATAAGAATGTATGAGTAAACAAAAATAATATCACTGGAGTAATACAGTAGTTGTTATTAGAAGTAGGTACAATGAAATAATATTGAAAAGAAGTACAAAAGAAATAATGTTTTCGTGTAGGTAATGGTTAAATAATATATTAGGTTTTTATAATACCTGACATAAAACAAAGTATGATGTATGTATGTGCTAGCTGGTTCCCGGAATGCGTTGCTATGCCATTTAATAAAGAAATTGTTTCTCCCTGCGTGTCCTTTCCCATTCGTCCCGTTCCCCTTCCTCTTCCGCCACCCCCCTTCCCCTCTCTCGTTACCACTCCGATTCCTCGACCTTCCCTCTCCACTCCACTCCCCCTTCTCCCGTCCCACGAATCCCCCTCCCGAGTTCCCCTCCCCCCTCCCGTATTCACCTCCGTCGAATCCCCCTCCTGAGTTCCCCTCCCTCCTCCTGCATTCCATACATTCATTCCCGGTACATTCAGTTTTCAAACAGCTCAATTTTTTTATACAAATTTCATAATGCCAGAGCTCTTATATGTTATTCTGATGCATGAGATATGGATTCAATCATAGATTCTCAAAGTGGGCGATAACGCCCCCTTGTGGGCGTTTTAGACACTCAGGGGAGCGTTAGAAGACCCTGAGAAAATTTGGGGGCAATGAGATGGCAAAGTGAGGGCATGGGCAGGTAAAAAAAATGGTCTAAAAAAGACAAAAAAATACGCTTATCCGATTTTTATGAAATTTTTTATATATATTTGGTGGTATGAGAAGAGGTTTTTTTTTTATTTCATACCGCTGGGTGATTAGGGTACATAAAAATTATTGCAGAAAAAAATCTACTTTTTTGACCAATTTTTTTTCGTATTTTTTTTTTATTTGGCATAAAAAAATACCTATAACCATAAAATTTAACTCTCCCATTTCTACTCTCCCACTTTTTAATCGCGATTTTAGTATTTTTGTATAAACAAATTTATTTTATTTCAAACAGAACTAAATTATTTATGTTGTTAAATGACAGATGGCGCTACGTCCGCCTCATCAAACTTTCATCCACACATTTTGATATTTCATTCGGCATCATGTTCTCGCGTTGGCAAACCATCGAGCTTATTTGTGTTGGCTAAAGACGGACTGGCATAAAATATCGTACACTCAATTGCTCTTCCAAATTCATATTGATTTTCTTTCTTTCATTTTCCAAACTTCAGTTGGTTTATTTTTGTTTATATCTGCGGTTATCGTCTACAGCGCTCCATTCCTCTTTCTGTCATAGATCCCAACAACCAAAATATTCACTAGAAATAATTTATATGGCAGAAAAAAGTTTGTCGGGTCAGCTAGTATATAATAATAACAAAGGTATAATCCCATCCCCCCCAAGTAAAAGAAGGGGGAGGCTCTAGAAAAAAAATATATATTCTCAATTATTTTTGACGGCCGGCGTAGTCCAGCGGTAAGGCTCTTGACTAGCACTCCGAAGGTCGCGGGATCGAATCCCGGCGTGGCAAATAAATTTTATTTGATTAATTTGTGTTATTTCACAATTTATTCATTTCAAATAATATATAGTATATTTGCGGCACGTTCCAGAGTGGAAGATACTCCAAGAATCGCCCTGGTATAAGACCACCATTCAGAATTGAAACATTGCTTGAAATGGCTTTAGCCGTGTTTGTTGACCAGATCTGAATAGCCAGGTACTTCCCCACCTCCTTCTTCCCCATCTCCTTCCCTTTCCCATTACCTTCAGCCACACAACATACCCCGATTGGGGATGCCATAGTCCCACTGGCTCCAGACGGGAGCAGTTGGGACACTTGTGCGGTATTCACGTTAAAAAAAAAAGTAGGCGGTGGGCAAAACAAGGTTGAGAATCTATGGTTTTAATCGTTCCCGTTTTATTGCAAATTAAACGTCAGTGTAAACTCTTGTTCTTTACTCCAGAATAGTTTATTTTAAATTATTACATTAAGCTCATACTTTTTGATCTCTTTTCCCACTCGATGTAAGCATCACGTCGCGGTTCTCAAAAAGAAGTATTATTTTTTTCAATGACTATTTTTATGAATGAATCAAACAATGCGGAATTATTCACAATTTTTCTTCTACCAATTTCTTAATAATACCGAAATAATGAAGGAAAATTTCATTTAAGACTTTTTACTTTCCTTTGTTAACTTGAACCATGCTAACGAGATTTATTTTATTTTTGCGGTGTATTTAACTATAGAAATAATGCTGATATCATCATCATCAGAAATCATAGAAATTAAAATTGATAGACTAGCCCAATAGGGAATGGAGAAAATCTAAGGTACGCGGAGCGGGGAGATTTGTCAATAAATGAATCTTTTTTTTTACATTAGCTCCACACAGGAGGTCATGAGAAATTTTAATAATTTTCCTCGGGGCCTATGTCATCTTTGGGGATGCTTCTCGGGTAAGGAAGGATTTATTTATTGTTCTTATACGCCCGTAGGGGCTTTTACATAGATTATGAAATAATATTTAAGATATCGAGGATTACACATACATAGAATTTATACCAAACGTTATAAAAGTGAAAAAACTTTTAAGAATATACAAGTAGTTTTTAAAGAAAAAAACCACTTGTATATTCTTGCGTAAAACCGTGAAATATTTTAAACAATGTAATATTTAACAATAACATAGAACAAAATATAATATTAAACATTACAATAACACATCAAATCGTTAAATATATTATACCCACGTTACAATAATTTGTAGGATTCCACAAAGTGTTGGTTTAAATTGCATTTTAGAATGTAAAGGGAATCAGCGAATACATCTACAATACCACCAAACTTGTTGCCTAAATCATGCATCCTATTGGTAAGTGAGTGTGATTGATAGTTGGTTGTGTATGTGTTGCAAAAGAATGTTATATTTTGTCTAGTATTCCTTGTCGGTACATGGAGTTTCATACTAGAAACGATGGCAGGGCTGTCAATTAGGATGGGAAGATCTGCAAAGGAAAAAGTTAAGAAGGTTGGGTAGGAATCAAAGATATTGAAATATAAGTAGGTGTACAATCTGCTGTTTTTACTATGTGGGTCTGCGCTTCCGGGTGTCGCCGATATTGTTTACCAATTAAAAAATAAACTAAAAGAACAAATAATTAACGAATAAACCAAACGAACGTTAAACTAAATGAACGAATTCTTTCCTTATTCAAAATATATCGTTAACCAATATTAATGCACATTTTCAAAAAATCAACGAAATGAACAAATTATTTTTGTATGAAAACTACGCTAATTAGCGCGTAGTCCGGCGACAGTTGCGCGGACACCATAGCATATCTCTTCTGTATTTAAATATCTTTGGTCTGTATCTATATAGTTTGTATTTAACTTGACTATGTATACAAAAATTCATGTTCTGTTGATGGCGTTCAAAACGGGCAATTGTAACAATTTTAGAGGATTCTAACTTCCATGTAACTATAAAAAAAACGTACCGACAAGCCACAGGTCGATATCTATATTATTTTTTTTTTTAAATTGCAACAGTATCAAAATCCGGATATGAAATTGGGGATTTTTTTTTACATGAACTCCACACAAGAGGCCCTGAGGAAAAAAAAATCCCTCAGGGCCTATGTCATCTTTTGGGATGCTGTGTGGAGGGTTTTTTAAGGAAAAGAAGGAGAGGAGAGTTCTGAGAAGGAAAAGGGTTTAGGGGTGGGTAGGAATCTGGGGTTCAGTGTGTCCTGGTCATCCGCCTCCAAGACCTAGACAAACCTCGCCCCATAAACCCGGGCACCCCTACTAAATCACCAAACGCAGCGAACCACTTGGGTTGACGTATGGTAGAGGTGTTGGTTATCCAATAAAGGTTCCGGGGCGGCGGTACCCATTCCCGCTTCCCAAAATATAACACGTTTGCATGGACAAAATCCATCATTTAAAACAATATGGGTGTAAGAAAAACATGTTTTTCTGGTTTGTATTTCTAAAGGCGGGTCCAGAGCTCAAACATTTGCCGCAATTTGCCGTGAAAGTCCATCAAACATCACATCAACATTTTTTTCCGTCTCCTTCGTTTATTGAAACACTAAACACGGTTGAAAGATTGGTGCGAAGTTCGCGCGATCACCCACAATTTGGCTTGTGGTCTGCGATAAGGACGTGTCGACGCTTAAGCAATGAGCACTTGACGTTTGGCGTTTTTGGAGTTTATATCAATGTTAAAATGCGTTCTGATGAAAAAGAGATGCTTCAGGGAGAAAACACAGATATTTTAATAGATATTTATTTATCAGGAAAGATTTCCTACTAATATCGATTATTGCGCGACCTAAAGTTACTATTAAGAATTTAGAGTGCGTAAATATTTACGTCAAAAACAGAATAATTATAAATCTTTGATATTATATTACAATTTTATTATTAAAAATATTTTTGTTATTATATTATATTTAGGTATAATAATATTTTAAGCTCGTGATTATGCCCGCTCATTGCACATAACCACAAAAGGCCATCCCGTTAATTCTCCATACAGGACGGCATTGCGCGGCATCTGTCAAAAAATGAATTATTCCCCCCCGCCGGCCCCCGCCTGCCTTCCCGCTTCACCCGGGATGGAATGTTTAGGAAATGTTTTCCGTCGAACATGGGAAGCTCGAAACACAACAAAAATTGTCAATATTTATGATGTTGACGACAAACATTGGATGTTGTTATGGGACTGTCAAGGCAAATTTCAAAGCTATGAACCCGACTTAAGTTGAACGCCTTATAGCATTTTCCGATATTTCAATTTAAAGATAATATCAACACAAAGTATTCAGTAGTTTCATTAGCTCTTTTCGAAGAGCTCTATAAATCTAAACATTTCGGAAGTAAAAAAGTTCCAATACGTGCTAAGATAATCTCACTGAGCATTGAACATTGCAGTGGGTAATCGTCCGCAGCACGCAGACCTAAAGAAAGTGTCTATAATGCCTCACACTTTTTACCTACAAACTGGTATAAATATACACCAGATTGTAGGTAAAAATGCTCACCAGATCGGCGCTCCGGGCGTGGTAGAAATGCCGTGAAATTGTGCTATTCGGTGGGAATTAAACAGTTGGTACGCATGCGGTTTGTCGCTCTTTGATTCTGAGAAAATCAAAAGTAAATGCTTTACATTATGTAAGTGTTTTATTTAAGAATTTCACGCGAATTTTTAGATCTCAAAGAAAACATATTTCGCATGCGCCTAAATGATAATTTTGTGTCGTGCCGTGATTAGGCGCAATTATTAAAGGAATTATTGTCCCGTGTTGGCCGGTTTCGGGAAGGTTTTTATGCACACAAGAGATCCAACTGTTCATGACTAATCAAGAAGCAGACAGACAAGAGCCAGAATTTGCTTTGATATATTGATACCCTCCACACAGCATCCCAGATGACATAGGCCCTGAGGGAAATTATTTTCCTCAAGGCCTCCTGTGTGGAATTAATTAAAAAAAAAAAAAAAAATATATATATATATATATATATATATATATATCTATTTTCAAAAATGCTCAAACGTGTGATGATAAAACTATTAAAATTGTGTACTTTTTGTAATTATTCATAATTTTTCAATAACGCCTAAGCAAAATAAAAATGTTTAAAAAACTCTGATACATGTTTGTTTGTAAGACCGTAAATAATATATAGACAAACTGAAATATTTTCGTCACAAAACACGAGAAAATTTAAATTCTGAAATTTAGCTTTCCTAGATAAATTTATTGGTTTATTTTATTGTTTCATTTGAAATGTATGTTGTATAATACAAAATTTTGTTTGAAAATTTAACAAATCTGCCAAAACCAAAATTTTTTTTTTTTTTGTTTCTCAAAATTTAAAACATACCTTTACTAGATAAAAGAACAATCTTTCTAAATCAATTTATACTTTTTTATGGAAAAAAGTCTATACGTCTAAAATTTTATTTAAAACTAGCTAGTTCCCGGAATGCGTTGCCATGCCACTCAATAAAGAAATTGTTCCTCTCTGCGTGTCCTTTCCCATTCGTCCCGTTCCCTTCCGCCTCCCCTTCCTTTCCCGCGGCCCCTTCCCCTCTCGCGGTCCCGCTCCCGATTGCCCCGTCCTGTAAACCCCTCTCCCGAGTTCTCCTCCCCCCTCCCGTATACCATACATTCAATTCCGATACATCCATTTTTCAAACAGCTCGCGTGCCATCTATTACAATTTTTTTATACAAATTTCATAATGCCAGAACTCACTATTATATATACGAGTATATAGAAACCATCGCGGGCATGCACACATCAAATCCCCAAAGTTTCATCGCAATCGGATGGATGGTTTAGCAACGCATAGCGGACATACACACATTATATATATAGGAAGAAGAAGACAGATAGATAGATGACATATTTCGGGTTGTGTCTGATTATTTATTCCTCCTTAACGTCCGGAACGTTGGTTAAGTAAGGAGGTAAAGTAACACGCAATAATACCCCAAACAAAATCATTATAGTTCGTCGCACGTGGTGAAAATCTCAATTAATAACTCATTTTGACCTTATCAATGACTTTTATTGACAGTTTATTGAGGTCTTAAATTCTAATTAAGGCGATACGGATACTTTTATCTAAATTGATTGCTTGTTCCGGTAATTATTAGTTATGCTTTGGTCAAGCCCGAACCAAATGTTAAAATGCAACTTTGTGCAAGAACTTGTTGCAGTTTCTGTGACAATAAACGGACTGCCACGCAAAATGTTTTATGAACCTAAAAAATTTGATTTATTAAGAAAACCATTATTTTCATTCCATGATGGTTGATCCCCCGGCAGGTTGGCCCCCCGGCATACTTATATACAATATGCAGTCGGTTGAGAGAAAATACGGATACTTACTTACGAAAATAAAAAGTTTGTTCGATATAATACGGATAATAGCCACCCTCCTTCATGTAGAGAAATTTCAACATTTCTTTATGCACCCACTTTAACATGATAGAACATCACATTGAGAGGATTCCAAATAGCCATCGTGAAGAATCCAAATAGAGTCACACTCCAACCAACTGCGGACTAAGAAAAAGTTCTTTTAGGAGAGGTTAAGGAGACTATTCTTTTTTTTTCTTTCAATGTAAGGACTGTATCGTCGGCATAATATTATTTGACCGTATAGTGGTTGAACAAATATGTCATTTACATGCAAAATAAATAATACTGGTCGCAGAGCGGTACCTTGTGGAATTCCCAAATTAGATGTTTCTTGGTCACTAGTTTTTTCATTTATAATTAAAAATTGTGGGCAAATTGTCAAATGACTTTTGATCCATTGAGTGGCTTTTCATTGATGTTATAAGTATAAGTTTTTAAATTTTTAATGAGCTTTTCTTGTCAGATATTATTAAATGCCTTTCTTAGGTTTATAAATATCCCTGTACATTTATTGCCTTCGTCAAGTACCAAACAAGATAATGTATGTAATAAACATTTTAATGCAGACTGGTATAATAACCCCGTAGATATGAACAAGGATTGCTTGTTAACTATATTTCTTTAATCGGCTTACATAATGAGTAAAAAATTAAGCATTGCAGTTCATTGCAGTTAATATGTTTTCTGTAACGCATTAGATGAAAACTCGTGCAAATTACGCAAACTTTTACATTTATGCAACGTATTACAAACGATATTGCTTAATCCAACATACAACTTATGTACGATATTTATTAATTATGACTTAAAATTACTTTTAATTGCATTTTTTACATGCTCTCTTTTTATTTCCGCTTTAACATGAATCGCCGCAGTTCCTGAAGCAGTTTATTGGAGCCCATTCAACCGAAATCCCTCGACACGTTCTAGTTACCATCGGCATTTTTACGTAGGTTTTTTCGCTGAGATATCTTTTTTTCAACGCGACTTCACGCCTGGATCGATTTGTTCACATATTTTGATTAATTGGTCATTTGAAGAACTATTGCACCAATCTGACAGGCAATGAAAACTTTAGTTGAAAGTCCTTATGAATTTACACAATACCGGTGTTTCGTTTTATTTTTTGTAACACTCGATTTAATCAAATCTAATTACTTAATGAATTTCTGTGCCTGGAATCTCTGCTAAAAACTGCTTCAGATCAGATCACCAAACATGGCAAAAGCCATTTCAATATCGATTCTGAATTTTCTAGTGAATACCTACGCTAGAAAATTGATCCAGAAAACCTTAATTCAATGAACCATGAATTCAAGAATCTAACTGAGCGTGATTCTTTCGTAAGATTACGTCCGTAAGACTGCGCGAACAATGTGAACAGAATACCAGAAAACAAGATACCGTAAATTGTGACCAAGTGGGTGCCCCAGTGGAAACGGTCTAGAGATAGACGAGGAAGAAATATGTGTAAAGTTTGATGCAAATAAAATAGATACATTCACTTAGAAATTAAAACTTAAAAATCTTTGCAAATTTCAATAAGACGACGGCCTCATATTTGTCCACAGTGGCTAAGCTGGCATCGCTTTAGGCACCCGTCATCGCGTTTTCGATTCCTCAGCTGGCTAAGTCAACCATCACGATACAAGCAACATTTTCCGCTTAGTGTGGTGGTAGTAGGAGATTTTCAAGCTTATTTTCAGGTTTATTCGTAAAGCGTGAATGTTTGTCTATCTTTAAAAAAAAGAAAAAATTGTGGATTTTGGATATTGACTTCTGAATTTGACTTTTTAGATCGACAAAAATGACAGAAAAAATACAGGTCCCATTGGCGTTAAGACGCTGTTTCTTGATAAGACAAGATATCCTGGGTTCGAGTCCTAGTTGCGACCGTTACCTTTTTATTTCTACCATTTAGATTTATTAGTATTATCTTCTTCTTCAATGATGTATGACATTGATGGATATAACCTTCAAAAGTTACAAAAAAGGTTGTTTCAATCAAAATTATATACGTATTTTGGCCTAATAAATTACCCAAAAAATGGTTTCCCATCTCTGGTTTTAGAAAAACCAAAACACTAGCTATATAGAAAAATGCATTCTGTTAACTACTACAATTATCAAAACAGATCGTAGATAATTTCAACAAGCAGCGTTAATAATGACTATTTTAGAAAAATCAAGCTTTATTATTTGATCGTGCTAACGTTAAATCAAGAATAAAGACTTTTATTTTTTTGCCCTCGAACTATATTTAAAAGCGATAAATTATGATAGTGAACAAAAAATGGTTGACTGCCAACGTGCATTGCATTTAGTTTCCTTTTTTTATCCGTGAGTGCTTCTGAAACCGAGATTTTAGAAAGGATATATATGAAACCTTCTCATGTTAATACATTGAATACTTACATATTATATCGTACCACGTCGTGATCGAATTTGATTTGCCAACTTCAAACATCGTGAAAACGTGAAATTATTTCTGACCTAATTGAGACCAGGTTGACATAATAAATTGTGATTTTAATGTGCAGCCAATAAATACTTTTTGTTTGACGTGTCAAGGGAATTTTGTCGTTAATTAAATATTGCTTTCAAGGTGTATTAATACTAATTAAAAATGTTTAAGATATGTAAGAAAATACTTTACCATATTAAGCACTTACATGACTGGAACATGATATTGATACGAGAAAGTGGTGACTTTTTTAACGACTAAATAGCTAACCGCTAATTAGTTCGATGTTGTATTGAGTTATATAATTAATTATAATGTCAGTTTAGTACGAGAAAAATCACGTTAGGATAATCTTATAAAAATTTTCTACAATCACGGATATCTAATCGTAATCACATTTTGATGTTTGACTACGATAAAAACTCTTAGAGTTGCAAACTTCTATTCCCTTACTTCAAAACGTCGATGTATTTCTCCTTACTGAAACCTGGCTTGATCCTGATATTCACACCGAGGAACTTGGATTCTCATCTTATAACACCTACCGCCTTGACAGGAATCCAGCCACCAGCAATAAAACCAGAGGAGGAGGAGTTCTCATATCCGTCAAAAAATCACTGCCATCCACTCGATTAATTTACAAACATCTAGACGTAGAACAGGTATTTGTATTACTAAAAACTAAATCAAGTAAAATTTTACTGGGATGTGTCTACATTCCTCCTGGATCCAACATCACAGTCTACCGAAACCACATTGATGACCTCGAAACCTTTAAAAATAAATACCCTGATGCCAGAACAATTTTATTTGGTGACTATAATACCCCTAGCATTGATTGGATGAATAAAACCTCTTATAACAACTTAAGCCTACCAGAAAATGCTCGTGAAATAATAGATATGACGAACTTACTCGCTCTACATCAAGTAAATCAAGTCTACAATATCAATAACCGGCTGCTGGATTTAGTGTTCTGTAGTGATCTCTCAATTCACATTGTTAAATCAGTTGACGAGCTCCTCCCCCTAGACTGCCACCACCCCGCTTTAACCATAACTATCTTGTTGAATAACTCACCAGACGACACAACTATTCTTCCTAACTTTACTTATAATTTTTCCAAAGCTGACTATCCTAATATGAACCAATATCTTAAAAATGAAGACTGGTCATTTCTTCACCCCAACAATAATATTAACTACAATCTTGAAATTTTTTACACAATTATCAACAGGGCCATTGAAAACTATGTACCACTTTCACATTTCAAAGAAGCGAAGTTCCCGAAATGGTTCAACAGCGAGTTAATCAACCTGATTATTTGCAAAAAAACTGCACACAAAAACTTTAAAGAATCTAAATCCCTTAACGACTATAAGTTATTTCACAATTACAGAACTCAATGTAAAAAACTGTCAAAAAAATCATATTATAATTATATAAATGGAATCGAAAAATCTATACCCTCTAATATACAAAACTTTTTCACACATGTAAACTCTCTTAGAAAAAACAAACAAGGTTTACCCATTTCAATGCACTTCAAAGATAAGAGTAGCACTGATATGAAAGTTAAGGTTAACTATTTTGCTGATTACTTCAAAAGTGTATATGACGAAGATATCCCAGAAAATTACATACCACCACCTTCCCTTATTGAGAGCATGCATATTCCTGCTGTACACATCAATATAAACGACGTTAAATCTAAAATTAAATCTCTAGACAAAAACAAAAAGGCCGGACCTGATAACGTGCACCCCAATATTCTCATAAATTGTATTGCTTCACTGGCTGAGCCGATTTGTCTATTGTTTAATCAATCGCTTGATACAGGTTGCTTCCCGGACATTTGGAAACGTTGTTATCTAACACCTATACTAAAAAAGGGTAATAAAAGTGATGTCACTAACTATAGACCTATATGTAAGCTATCTATAATTCCGAAACTTTTTGAAAAATTACTTCTTGATAAAATTTCCCCATATATTAACCATCTCATTGTTCCAAATCAACATGGATTTTTGTCTGGCAGGTCAACTCTGACAAATCTCTCATTATATGAAAACTTTATATCAAATGCATTAGCTAACAAAACTCAAGTCGATTCCATATACACAGATTTTATCAAGGCCTTTGACAAAGTGTGCCATAAAATTCTACTGGTTAAACTACGTAAGCTCGGTATTGACGGAAAACTTTTAGACTGGTTTGCAAGCTATCTATCTGATAGAGTTCTACTTGTAAAAATTAATTTGTTCTATTCCAATCAATTTATAGCTACCAGTGGTGTACCTCAAGGGTCCCATTTAGGCCCAATTTTGTTTTTATTGTTCATAAATGATATTGTTGACATATTTGATAAAGATGTAGATGTATTGCTTTTTGCAGATGATTTAAAAATATTTAAAATCATCAAAACCGCTGAAGATTGTGCCTGTCTACAAAATAATTTAAACAAATTAATTAGTTGGTGCTCTATTAACAAACTTTATCTGAACATAAATAAGTGTTATTCAATAAGTTTTTACAGAATAAGTCAACCAATTATTCATCCTTATGAACTTAACAACTCTACCCTTACCTCTGTCGAAGAAATTAGTGACTTGGGCATAACTTTCGACTCTAAATTAAACTTCATATCCCATATAAACTCAATCTATAATAAAGGTATCAAAATGCTTGGCTTCGTTCTTAGAAATTCCAGAGGTTTCAAGAATATTTCAACTTTAAAAATTTTGTATACATCCTTAGTACGTAGTCAAGTCGAATATAACTCCTCGATCTGGTCCCCCCATTTTAAAATACATTCAGATTCAATCGAAAAAATTCAACACAAATTCTTAAGATATATTAATTTTAACCTCGGTATTCCCATTGAAAACATAAATTATAATTACTTGATGAAAGAATTAAATTTACTAAGACTGTCAGATCGAAGAATTATATCAGACTTAATATTAATGTTCAAAATTGTAAATGGTAGAATAGACAGTCCTGATCTAACTAAGCTCATTGAATTTCATATTCCCACGAGAACCACTCGTTCTAAAACCCTTTTTAAATGTAACAATAATCGGACTGAGTATACGAAACACTCACTTTTACCTAGGTTGCATGAAGTTACTAATAGATATGCAGATGTGATAGATCTATTTAACTGCACGGAACAGAGGTACAAGACGGCTATGCTATCATATTTTTTTAGTCACTATTAATTTTATTTCTATTATAGATTTTTGCATGTAAATGTATCTCTGGTGTCACTTCCCAATGTATCGTCACAATTAACTGTTATACATACACTGTTTTACCATTACTAATATTTTGAATATGAATTTGTGACATGTAATTAATGTTTGTGGCATACTTATGCCGTTTGTATTAAATAAATAAATAAATAAGTAATCACATTTTGATGTTTGACTACGATAAAAACGTAATCACATTTTGATGTTTGACTACGATAAAAACGTAATCACATTTTGATGTTTGACTACGATAAAAACGTAATCACATTTTGATGTTTGACTACGATAAAAACGTAATCACATTTTGATGTTTGACTACGATAAAAACGTAATCACATTTTGATGTTTGACTACGATAAAAACGTAATCACATTTTGATGTTTGACTACGATAATCACATTTTAAAGTTTGGCGTGTACTACACGCCTATCGATCCGATATTGTAAAGTCATTGATTTCACTGTTTTAGAACTCCAGACAATGAAAATCAAAAATTTGATGGTTTGATCCAAATTAAACACGTACATTCTGATTTCTCAAAGTTATAATATTTAGAGTTAAAACTTATTGCACTTTCATTGCGCGATATTAATTAAATTTCCAAACTACGTAGACTATCCGATGAATGCATTCCGCGGATTCTGCGATGCAAAACAATTTAGATTAGACTGATGTTTTATTGATGTTTCTTATGTAACGTGGAATATACGGCATAAACGAGGAAAAACAAAATGCCCCTATATCGAATTCCTCTGTGAAAAGGGCACAATTTAAAGAATCTTCTTTTGTTAGGTTTCAAATTATTTCACTTAAACATTGTTTTTTTAACATTATCTCCAAACAGGAGGCCATGAGGAAAATAATTTCCCTTAGGGCCTTTATCATCTGAGATGTTGTGTGAAGAGTCTTTTTGAGGAGAGGAAAGAATGAAATTGGTATTGAAGAGACCCATGTTGTAGGAAGGAGGAAACACGGAGGCCGGCAAATCATTCCACAGCCGAGCTATTGAACACAAGAACGAGTCGAAGAAGCGACCGTGTACATATGTTAGGCACGCGTTTGGCGTGTTTCCCGACCATGCACCGGTGTCGAAGAGAGCAATGACGCTAGTTCCTCGGAGCATCTTTCATTGAAATACCGGTAGATCAAGATAGCATTCCCACCCGACGCCTGTGCTGTAAAGATTTCAATCCGTCTGTTAAAATGGAGTAATCTATCAAACGGACCGCCCGGTTCTGCCCAGAGTCGAGGGTATTTTTCAGGTATTTTGGAGCTCCAGACCAGAGGTGGCTGCCAAATTCAACCGTGGGGCGCACTTGTGATTTAGCAGTTGTTGTGTACTATTAAAGTATCTGCGTACCCTGTACAGTACGTCCAGTAATTTTAACAATCATAATGATGTTTGCCATATTTTTTGGATCCAGTTTTCTTCAATGCGTTATTTTTTTATTAATTAATGTACCTATTACGTAGGTACTTATTAGGTATATATATATTACCTTGTGGTGTTTGTTAATATATATGTATGTAGTTTCAATGTCTCTCAAGAGATGTCGTTAGAATATGTAGTTATATGTACTCGTAGTACATCTGTTGAGAGACAATGAATCTGCATATATCGATCGTCCAGTTGATTAGTCAGACATCTCGATAGAATCCGGCATACAGCATAATGTTAGAAAAATATGGTCCTATGTCAATTCTCAAAGAAAATCTCCTACCATCCCCGATCATATGATTTATGGTGAAAAAACTGCTAATGACAGTAAAGGAGTAGCCAATTTATTTTCCGAGTATTTCGGTTCTGTATTTTCGAATGTTCAACCTGATCATACAAGCAATGCCAGTGACTGTTTTAATTCAAATAGCGTTATTAGCTCAATCGAGATCAATGAAGACATAACTTTCAAATACCTTAAGTCCATCGATATCAAAAAGGGACCGGAGAACGACCAACTTCCAGGAATCTTTATAAATTATTGTAGTAAACAACTGACACCCCCCATTTTTGCCATTTTCAAACTATCGCTATCTGAAGGAACATTTCCTGACAAGTGGAAAACAGCCTTGATTACCCCAATCTTTAAAAATGGTAGTAAAAATGATGTCTCCAACTATCGACCTATATCCAAATTACCCATTCTAAGTAAAGTTTTTGAAAAAATTGTTTACGATCAATTATATTCTACCATCTCACCTTCACTCTTAACTAATCAACATGGCTTTATGAGAAATCGCTCCACAACCTCGAATCTTGTGTCTTTTATAAACTTTCTTCATGCTCAAATGGATATGCGATGCCAGGTAGATGCCATTTATACTGATTATTCCAAAGCATTCGACCGTGTTAATCACTATATTCTTTTACAGAAGTTATTTAGTCTAGGAATTCACGGTGATCTCTATAGATGGATCGCATCATATGTCAGTAATCGGCACCAAATCACGGTTGTCAACGGTTTCGCATCCTGTTTAACGGAAATCGTCTCGGGTATGCCCCAGGGGTCCCATCTCGGACCACTCTTATTTAATATTTACATAAATGATATCTATGTATGCTTTCAAAATAGTTACTTTGTGTTATATGTGGATGATATGAAAATTTTTAAACCTGTACAGTCTTTATCTGATTGTATAGAATTACAAAGCGATCTTGATCATTTGTGCGCGTATTGTGAATCAAATTTACTCTCCTTAAACATTTCTAAGTGTCACTCAATTACATTTACTAGAAATAAAAATAAAATCATCTATTCTTACAACTTGAATAATAAACCTTTACAATCTACGTCTACATGTAAAGATCTAGGTGTTTATTTAGACAACAAATTAATTTTTGATAAGCATATCGAACACATAATATCAGAATCCTACAAGATGCTAGGTTTCCTATTAAGAATATGTAAAGTTTTCAAAAGTGCTAAGACTCTTGAAATGTTGTTTTGTTCATTGGTCAGAAGTCCACTGGAGTATGCGTCCCCGGTATGGAATCCTCAATATAAGGTGTACATAGATATAGTAGAAAGTATCCAGAATAAATTCTCTAAATATTTATTCAAGAAATACAACAAAACTACAAATAACATGTTAAGTTTACAAAAAAGACGCACATTATCAGATCTGCTGTTTCTGTATAACCTGCTAAATAATAAAATAGATAGTCCTGAATTGCTATCCACTATTGGTTTAAATGTCCCAATGAGGCGTACCCGGCATTTTCCTCTTTTTCATATAGAATCCACTAACACTAATGCAGCGAGTAACTCACCAATTACTCGCGCAATCATAACTTATAACCACTATGAAAAATTACTACACTTAGACATTTTTCATGATTCCTTGCAAACATACAAAACTAATTTATTAAATTTCTTGGCGTGATATAATTGTTTTAAAATTACTTACACTTAACTTTTCATTAAACTTTAATCAGTCAATTACAATTAGTGAGCATATAATTCTTGATTTCAAAATGTCTCCTTATCTCCCACCCCCCCCCCCCTCTTTTCTTCCTTTTTATTATTATTACCTCATTCATTCAATAATTAAGTTTTAAGACCGGTTCATATCTCAGGCGTAATTATCTGTATTATAATGTACTGTGTATGTCTTGATAAACAAATAAATAAATAAAAATCTCCAAATACTAAGTTTCGAGAAAATGAGAAAAGTAACATTCGGATGCATGCCGTAAATCAAACATTATTTACACATTTATTTATTTATTTAACGCCCAATGGGCTTTTACATTTTGATAGTACCTACAAATAATTCATGACAGATTATTTAACATAATATATAGAAATAATAAAAATAAAATTTGATAAAAAAGCACACAAGTCATAAAAATACAAAAATACAGCGATTTCATAGGTTTTCAGAAAAACAGATAGATTTAGGAATAGTTTTGGAATAAGTTTTTTACAAGATCAACAAATTTCGACAAGTTTATGTTAAATATGTCAATATCACCTAAGTACTGATTTCCCATAGTGTGAAATCGTTGTATCGGAGAGTGGGAAATGTAGTTCCGCTTGTGAATGCTACAGTAGAATAGTGTATTTTGTCTTGTAGTTACTGTCGGTATTCGTAAGTTTATGAGTTGCAGTAGTTCGCAACAGTCAAATTTAGAGTTAAGTATTTTGAATAAAAATGTTAAGTCGTTTATTTTACGTCTGTTTTCTAGTGTGTGTATTTGTAAAACATTTAATAATAAATTACATGTTTTGTAAAATGTTATAAAATATCACCAGGAGGCATAACGGTCCGGTACATTAGTATGACCTTTTGAAATATCCTACTAGTGACCCAGAAAACATCAATATTTTGTTTAATTCACTACAAGTTTTTGTGCATTATATTTGATTTGATGATGTTTATGAGTAATCCTAATATTGTACCAGATAGATGGTACACTTTTGCTTATGCTCAATATAAATTTTTTGGAGATGTCTGACTAATCAACCGGACTATCGGTATGTTTACAAACACTATAGTACCTACATAAATGCTTAGTTTTATATTATCTTTATAGTACCTATAAAGCAAAGTCGCTACCGCTCTCTGTACGCTTAGATCTTTTTTAAACTACGCTACGGATTTTCGTGCGGTTTTCACCAATAATAGAGTGATTCATGAGGAAGTTTTAGGTATATAATTTGTCATGGTTTTGTGTAAATTGGTGGAAATATTTAATATATAAAGGGCGGTGTGGATTTGATATGTATGTAAATTATCAGGTGGCGTTGGTTATAAAGGTGGGTAATGGCGTTGTCAGTAGATGGCGTTGTGTTTCGATAGCCACAGCGACGTGTGGCCGGGTCTGATAGTTAATTTATATATTATTTATTATGGTTAAATAACCTTTTGCTAAAATATAATCAATTTTTTCATAACAAATTCAGTGGCGTTAAATATTATTACTAAAAAGCAGCAATTTTCAACAGCTGTTTGAAGTCACGATATCAATTAACAAGCAGCCAACATAATAATACATTTTCAATATCTAATTTATCAAAATAACATTTAAATCCTTCAAGTTGGTCACACTTGCAAACGCACACAAGTCACGCTCTAAATTTAAAATAACAACGTACCAACAAGATCTGCACATACGTTGGTAGATATTATATTATAAAGCAAATAAGCACCATTAAAAAAAGTTAGGTAATTATCGGTTCGGACTGGCCACGCTTATTACGAATAATTTTTAGAAAAAAACTTTAGATTCGCCTTAATTACTATAAAAGGAAACTTTTTGGCTTTGGGGCGGCGGAAAATAACGCATTTTAATTTTTAATTGCATAATACCAAAATTCTCTTGGCGATCCGACACAGCGAAAATCCGCGGCCGTACCTGTCACTGTGATGTTGGTATCCTTTATAAATTAACAAGAGCTAATACGACTGTAGCCGACTTCGCGGGATACCTACATGAAATACTGCGAATCACAAACCATGTTACACAAACCTAGCGTAGCCGCTAAACCACTTGAAAACTGGGATGTTTTTCTTGCCTTGACGCGAGTAGGCGTTATAAAGGGGCACTTTCTTTTGTATCACAAACCATGTTACACAAACAAGCCCGCTAGACAAATTTCATAATTACGCGCCTTATCCCACGAAGTCGGCTACAGTCGTATTAGATCTTGTTAATTTATCAAGGATACCAACATAACAGTGATAGGTACGGCCGCGGATTTTCGCTGTGTCGGTCGCGAAGCGAATTTTGGTTTTATGCAATTGAAAATTAAAATGCATTATTTAACGCCGCCCCAAAGCCAAAAAGTTTCCTTTTATAGTAATTAAGGCGAATCTAAAGTTTTTTTCTAAAAATTATTCGTAATAAGCGTGGCCAGTCCGAACCGATATTTACCAAAAGTTATAACACACATATGTATTTGTATTTTTTTTTTAAATAATGGGAACAGCCTTCGAGCTGTATTGTGTAACAATTTAATAATATTGTGTTCTTGAAATTAAAATTAAAGTTGATTAAATTAATAAGGTACTAATATTATGTATAATTATGCAATCGGAAAGAGGTCAATGTTTAAATTAAATGAAAACACAATGGCACGATTTATATCATTTAATCTTGTCTGACCAACTTTTCGTATCACATTATATTTTATCTTTTATAATTTTAATATGTAATGCATCCGCCAACTCTACGTTATAATTAATAATTATTTTATTTTAGACTAGCAGACCCGGCCACACGTTGCTGTGGCTAACGAAACACAACGCCATTACCCAACTTTTATAAAATCCACACCACCCACTTGCCAGCTGCCCGCTGCCTGAATTGAATATTTGAATTTCTCGGCTTTTCTCTACTATAATAAGCGTGTATTATACATATAAACCTTTCTCTTGAATCACTCTATCTATTGGTGAAAATCGCATGAAAATCCGTTGCGTAGGTTAAAAGATCATTTTGAGCAAGTACATTTTGAGCGACTTCATTTTATACTATGTAATGATATCATTGGTATGCATGCTTCATAAATACATAGGTATGTTTGATATAATCAAATTAATGGTGTCCTTTTAACTATCACGCAATTTCTCGGCAGGTGTAGGCAGTGAGAATGATTAATTAAATGTGAAATAATCCAATTTGGGAAGCGGATATGCGGTACCGTTGATTGGATCATCAACTGCCATAGGTCACATCAAGTGGTTCGCAGCGTTTGATGAATTAGTAGAGGTTTGTCTTGGCGGCGGATGCTTTCGCCCATCTTCTGCGTGGCGGGCCGGAGACCGGTTGAGGGAAGCCTTTTGATCTCTTCAACCGGAATCTCTCGACCAATCCCCTTGCAGCGCAGTTGGAGGGATATATTCACACATCCGTCACTCCTGGAGAAAACGACCCCAGATTCCTACCCATCCGCCTTCCTTTATCCTTCGCAGAACTTCATCTCCTCCCTAAAGTTTCGCGGTATGAGCGTGGAATACTATCTATAATTTTATATGATGACCAATTTGGGAGGGGATAAGTACCGTCGTCCGAGGAACCATTTATTGGATAACCAACACCTCTGCCATAGGTCACCCCTAGTGGTTCGCTACGTTTGATGACTTAGCAGGGGTTCTCAGGTTGAGGTGTTTGTCCGGGTCTTGGCGGTGGATGCATCTGCCCACCAGCTGCTTGGCAGGCAGGCCGGAAGAATGGTTGAGGAAGAACTTTTGATATCTCCGGCAGGACTCTCTCGGAACGTCCTCGCCTGCCACCGAAATGGGAGGGATGGATTCATACGTCGCTCACTCCTGGAGACATTGACTGATTCAGATTCCTACCCAGCCCTCATACCTTTCGCCTTCCTAGAACTTATTATTTTCCTCAGGCCTCTTACACGATCAACTTTGACATTTCATTTTTTCCGACCTAATGTATCTGTTACTGTAAAAGCGTGTAAAATGGTAAATGATAGATTTTACCTACTGGAAAACTTATGATTTTCCGTAGTACTGGATTTTACAGTAACATATCTACCGATTGACACACATTCATAATAAATTATTTGTGCAATCATTTACAAGAAATGCATTTTCCGTTCGAACCAAGGACCACAGAAAGTATTACTAATCTATGGTTTTCATCATAAACCACAAATGTCCGTGCATAGCACCTACATAACACCATTATTATGTATCTATGGTAAGAATAAGAATTAGATTACGTAAAAAACAATCAAATCAATGTTTAACCATAAGTATTTCCTCTCTGATAAATGTGCGATAATAATGAATGATAATAATATAAGTGTTATGTTTGTTGTTTGTGCATATGTACATATGATGTACATGCATGTATAAAATTAGCTTCAATGTAGGTTAACAAGGAACGGATTCACGCCCATATTGCACGGGTTAATTCGGATTAGTATCAAGTAGATGTGAAATCATTAACCCGTTATTCGCCTTTTTTGTATATTAATTTTATGTCAAAATGCACAAACATTTTTTTTTAATATTAATTATTTGATATTTATAACGAATGATTCAAGAATCTTAAACAATTTTCGCAACTGTACAGCAGTGTGGAAGATACCTGCTCTGAGTATCGTCGCGGAGAAGGTCCACCGTTCACAATTGAAACTTTGCTTGAAATGGATTTAGCAGTGTTTAGTTATGTGATGAATTGCATTGATCAACAGTGAAAATTAGGAAATATCGTAGCTTCCCACTTTAATTTAAAAAGAAAATATCAATTACTTATAAAACGGACACGTCTACGACATCTATCGGATTAGAGTAAAGTGAATTCATATTTACGGTAGGGATCTATAATTAGACAAAATGAGACGAGTATTGATGAAAGGATCACAGATGGTATCAACAAATAATCAGAAACAGGGACCCCCCCCCAATATACTTAGCCCGTGATATATTGACAGCCAATTGAATTGCAGCAAAAGCGATTAAAAACCAATTCAGCCTATCAACGGGAAGAGGGCCGAACCCATTTTTAGAACAAAGGAACGACCTTTGGACTTAGCAATTAGTAATGTGATTAATGAGTTTGACGTTCCCACCAAACCGAGAGGTGAATAAACTCCATGGGAAGAAATAATCTGTTCAGGGACAAAAGAACGATGACCCCAAGAAATGTTATCATTAACCGGTACATTCCAGGGATCAGAAACCCTAGTTCTCGAACGCATTAAAACATATCAGGTGCGGAAAAAAAGGATACACGTAAACACGATGCAAAAGTTTAAGTGAAAGATTGCAAAGCAAGTGACGAAAACGTATTGTAAGGTGTTAGGGAGATTTCATCTATAATACGATTGTTTGTGACGACCGGAGATGATCGATTCGAGGGAAAACGTGCTAAAGGAAATGGAAATGTTGAAAAAACAATGGAAAATTATTGTTATCAATTTTAGACGGAGCTAGGATATTACGATGAAAGATTTAGGGAGGAAACGTCAAAAAAAAATGAGAGTTTTAAAGAATAGGCGAGGGTACATTTCAGATGTCTAGAGCAGTAACAAGTGTTAGAGAAGAAGATAGAGTGCAGTACGGAGGGGAGTGGAAAATGCTGAAAACATTGCGATAGAAAAACTCAGGAAAAGGAGTCATTTTACGTAATTAAAATGGAGTTTATAGAGTAGCATAGTACGCGATTGCAGATAAAGATGAGGCATTACAATGGTTGCCGATTTCAGATGTATTTTGTTGTGATAAACAAGGAATATTCGAACATGGAAATTGTTTAGATAAGAACGATTAGCCGTTAAAAAGGTAATAAAAATTATCATGGGTCTTATGAAATATTTATATTAAAGAATTCTCATAAAAGTTAACGACACTGAAATAAAAAAGGATTTATTGCCAGGTGGGTACAAGAACTAATGTATACAACTGCCAAGGCATATGGTTTATGGGATTTTACGTAAGAACGGGACAAAATTTGGAAGGCGTTCTCTATGAAGCAATAAAAATGACAGAAATTTAAGGGCCGAAGTGGGGGTATCTCCTATAAAGATGTTAAAAAATGATATATTTATTAATAACAAATAGAAAATGAAAGTTTCCAAGAGGCAGCAAACATCAAAAAACGATATGGTTATATCAAGGAAGTACGGGGAAGTGAGGGGAAAGGAGATACGACAGAGAAAAACAAAGGAAATCTTAGATTAACAGTGAATAAAATAAATACGGCTTGAAATATAAAAATCTATAGAGATATGAACAATAGCGTAAGAATAAATAAGGAAATTCATGGAAAGAGTGTCGTGAATAAAAGAAAATTCGAGAAAAAAATGGAAAATTCAAATATACGACGTAAATAGAGAAAATTCGGTTTTAAATGGAAAGGTTCATATAGAATACAGAAAAACTCGAGGAAAAATAATAAAATAAAAATGAACAATTTGCGAGAAAGGCTTCGACATGAAGATATCTCTGATAGGCGAATTTGGGGACAGATTTGGAACATATGGTAGATGCCGTACGCACGGACATGTTACGAAATATATGAAAATAGAACTTTAAAATTATTAAATTCAAGCTAATTTTGTATGAACACCAGGACAAAGGAAGTTGGGCCATTAAACATGGATCTTACTAAATCCGGATCTTGTAAGTATGAGAGTACGAGACAGAATTGAAAGTATCAGACGCAAAACGTACAAAGAGACCGCATTCGACAATAATGGAGAGGTTTCAAGAAATTACGAGTTGATAGTAATTAGATTGGTTTATTATAGGAGATTCAGATACGATCTTTTGGACCTGAGAGGGGTATAAAAGTCTAGACAAATGCCAGTTGAGGACAGTCTACGGTGGTGGTCGAAAAGTTTGTAACTTCGCGGAACGTGACGAAACGGTGGGTGATTTAAATTTGAAAAATTCTAAGTGATAATTATTTTGATACTTAGAAAAATTTCACATTCTAGTCAGTGATATACAGGAAAAAATACTTTGCAGTTAGAATCAGTGAAAAAAATAAAAATTAAAGCCAACGCATTAATTACTTGTGAAAAATAAAAGTGCTCGTGATAAATACAATTTGTTTTAGTGGAAAATTCAGATTTTATAATCACTTAATATCGTGTTTTAAACTTAGAAATTTCGCGTTTAATATTAGTGCAATAAATAATTGAAGTGATGTGATAATTTAGCGTGAAGAAGTTATAATTAAATACGTGTGTTCAATCTAAGTGAAAGTGTTCTAACAAATAATAAATAATTAAATTAATTATCTTAAATAATAATAATAAAACAAAATAATATTTTATTAATACATAAAAGTTCGGAGGGATAAAAATTTAATTTAACAACAATTTACCATCTCTAAATTAATCGTGAAGTAACTATCATTTAAAGTGTTATCTAACCAACGAGTTTTGAGATAAAATACAGTTTAGAACGATAGAGTTCATGCATCATTTTAATTAATTAGATTAAATGAAAAAAAAAAAAAATTGAAGTCAAAAAGATTTAATTCAATTTAGGAAAATAAAATTAATTTAGGAAAATTGCAGCAAGGTTACCGTGTATTTCCCGGTCGGAAAAAAACCTTGGTAGGGGTAAGTCTTTTCCGTTATAAAATTTTACAGATTCCAAGGAGAAAGCGGAATGCAGTAAACATTGGTATTTGGATTAATTATTTGACCAAGATATTACTCTCTTAATATGTGATATGTAACTATATTAAAATATTATAAATATAATAAGTATATTTTATATATTTATATATGTATGTATATAAACATATATATTTGTAATTTTATTGTTCCCAAGAAAATTTTTAATCAAAAAGAAAACACTTATATAAAAAGAGGAAGAGGGTATCGATTCCTACCTCTGAATTCATCAATAACTATTGAAAGTAGTTATGTGTGATAAATTTACAAATCAATAATTATATTTAATGTTATGTATGTATCAATATAATTTCAGAAAATCCAGAGCATTTGAAATAAGTTATGATATTAGAAATTATTTCAATCATAAAATTTATGTATGTACATATCCATATTATAAATTATTTATTGAGACAAAGTATATATAAATGAATAAATATGTATACGTAATCGGGTATCAGACTAGACAATTGCGCTAAGTACATCATTATCAAACAAAGAAAATTTTAGAGTCATCTCACACGTCTCCGGAATGTCTAAAGTAAACATACCTCATACGCTTGAATCTAGGTCACGAGGACGTAGGGAATGTTTACAAAGCTCAAATTGTTTACAAAATAATTCGGTCACTGGGGCGCTAGTTCGAATACAGTAAAAAGAAAAAAAAAAATGACCTTGATTAATGGATATCGTACTTAGGTATTAACTTCTAGGAACGGGATAAAGTTATTATATTGCGCAATTATTAGGAACAAAAGGAAAAAAAAATTTAAACACTATTTTTAATTTGAACGTGAAGAGGTATCTACAGACCTAAGCAATTGAAAATTAACAGATTTATTATAGCAGTTCAATAAGGGGTATTGAAGATTTACATGAAACATTTGAAAATCACGGGATAGCTTAATAGGGTGTATTGAAGACTTACATGAAGCAGTTGAAAAATCACGGGATAGCTTAATAGGGTGTATTGAAGACTTACATGAAACAGTCGAAAAATCACGGGATAGCTTAATAAGGGGTAATGAGGATTTACATGCTTCAATTGAGTATCACGGGATAGCAAGAATTTATCAAAAGTTGAACATTGGAGGGGAGGGAAAGAAAAGAAAAAAAAATACAGTTCAACCAACAGAAGGCAGTGTTCGCTTCTGTAACAAGGACCATTAATCAAACCATAGAGATGGCGGATCTCTCAAACAAAACCGTCAACAAAACCAAACAAAAGCTTGGAGTTATGGCGAATCTCCAGAACACATCGCCAGATAAGATCTTATTGTACTAGTATATATTTATATCACCCACTATTCTTACGTATGTATTCGGTATCAATCTGAAAATTTCGCAGAATTTGATGGGCGAGATCCGAGCTCGGGATGCGTTGCAAGTAGTTTCGCATTGCGAGTTATAAACCTTCCCAAAACGTATGTTTACATATATATCTTTTTATGTACTGTTCATTGAATGAAACGAACTCACTTACAATTAGTGCTTTAGGCCTGTCGGGTCACTCTCGTCTCATTTCTTGAACGTGGAGGGAGGATTCACGACCCGTAACTCCACACAAACCCGTGAGTATATGATTGCATATAGGACGAAACCGGTTCGCCCTAAGTAAATAGTAAACTTTGGAGGAGTAGGAATTTGGAGGTATCTGGGCTTGGGGGAAGACCTGAAGGCAGTGCATGATGGCGAAGGAAGGTCAATTGGGACGCGATAACTTAGGTATCAATCAATTGAACCGTGCCAAAAGACTGTGCGAATTTTGGGTTGACTTCTGATCACCCGGCTTACTTGATGGAGGCAGGAGCCAAATTTTGCCAGAAAAAGGGTTATTCTGAGTTCGTCAAATATGCAATTAACTAATTACATTAACCTACTAAATCCATCCTTATATGTACCTTATAGCAGCTGAATCTAAACGGAGGGGCGCCCAGCAGATACGAGATACAATCATAATCAAATTTACTAACATTTAACCATTTGAGTTATATTTAATTATCTGTTCAATTAGTCATGTGTAGTTTCGATTAGTATTGCTTATTCATGAATTCATTAGGATGTAGAGAATCATAATAAACGTCAAAGGGAAGTTAGTTCATTTAGAGAAATACTTAAGGTTAAATTTGCAAGAGAGAGACCAATACAGTTTTGAAATTCAACACTCTGTTTAGAATCAAGAGGGTTACCACAAAATTTAAAGTAATTAAAATCCTATATCATAAATCAAAAAATTACACAACGTTTGATGGAGTTTAATTACAACCTAAATACGAAAATATTTACGTTCAAAGTCGTAAATAACGTATTTATTAGTTAAGTACATATATCGCTAAAGATATGTAGTACAAGGGGGCTTTAAGTAGCTTTCTGTAGTTATCAGAGGAAATAAGGGTCCAATTTTATAAAGGCTTGTGTGACGTA
Source organism: Limnephilus rhombicus (assembly GCA_929108145.2). Taxonomy (NCBI): domain Eukaryota; kingdom Metazoa; phylum Arthropoda; class Insecta; order Trichoptera; family Limnephilidae; genus Limnephilus; species Limnephilus rhombicus. The sequence continues at coordinate 46,205,285 of OV815280.1, forward strand.
GGGGAGGAATTTTCCATCCCTACCACACATATGCAAAGCCTTAAGAATTTAAATATCGATCAGAGCCAAGAGAAAAGGCGAGAATATTACAACTGTCTTGCCGATGAAAGGAGAGTTAAATAAGTATGAAAAGACGAAACATTACGACTGGTGCCAAGTGCCCAGGAGTAAATAAAATACAGACAAATATAAGAGTTTAGAGAAAAGACATACATCACAACTGCACAGCCGTGACAGGAGATCAGAGTTTTACAAGTTGTTTTAGAAAAAAAAAAAAAAAAAACTTTTATTGGTCAATCTATTGCAAAAAGTGGAAAAAAAAATAATAATAATAATAAGTAGGACGTTATGTTAAATGAAGTGATAATAAAAATAAAATAAAAATCAGAACAGTGCGCCGTTAAATAAACACGAAAAAAATATATAAATTAATAAATAAATATACGAAAATAAATATATAAACAATACATTTAAATATAAAAAAAAAAAGTGTTAACGAATAAACTCTACATGTTTTAAAATAATTTATAAAAGTGTCGATAAAGTTTAAATCAAGTGACCATGAATTTGTTGATTGCTTATGAGATTATAAATATCGTAACAAAGAATGTAGGTCAGATGCAAGCGTAAACAGTTTATTCAAGGCAGGCCATAAATTGACGGAATGATGGTATTGACATTCCTGAATCCAGAATGTTAATGATCGTAATGTAAACAATCTGATACGAGATGCCGCGGTGTTTGTAAGCATCGAAAGTGATAACAAAGCATCGAAAAATTTTGAAGTAGGCGACATCGGGGGTAACGCGCATCGCTTTAAGAGATTGTAGAATAAACAAACTCGAAAATGATATCAACACTCGGTTACGGAAAAAATAAACAGACTTTACAGATAAAAACGGGGGAACTTACCTACATAAAGTGACCCTTTGTTTATAGTTAATGTTGTGGGTTTGTATGTGAGGATTATCACATAAAAAGTCATAACATAAAAGATAAGGAACATAAAATAAAAATAACATAAAATATTTGATTGGGGATAGTGTCGAGTTGAGAGCTTTAATATCACAGACGAATGTTTTATAGGTATATACCTATTTAAGGGAACATTTGATCATTCGGACCAAAAAAGGAGGGGATTTGACGAAATAACATCAAGATAGGTATTGCGAACTCTAAATAGATTTTGCGAAAATATCGTAGGTATTGCGGAACTTGAAGGAATGGTTGGCATTCTGAACAATGAGTAATTATTGGTTGAACGAAAATCACGGGATATTCATTAACATTGGAGTAACAATATTCATTCCGTTTTTTTTGCAATTACCTACATTTAATTGAAATGAAGAGTGATGGTAGAGTTGATCTAATTTGGGTTACAATCATCATGCAAACAAATATAAATAATTAAAAATATTGTGTTTTATAGGGGGACAGGTTCCAAAAAAAAAAAAAATAAATAAAAATAAAAATAAAAATAAAAATAAAATAAATTATAAATATATATAGGTATATTTATAATAAATAGTTGGTATTGAGTTAAATTCATTAAAAATTTTAAACAGAAAATGGCGGAAAAAAGGAAAGTGGATGCGACGGAATTAGAAGCTAAAGAAATACCGTCGGGAGATGAATTACGGGAGATATTTAGACGTTCAAAGAGGTCTAAGTTACGAGTCGAGGATATGATAGAAGTCGTTCAGCCAGAGGGGGAGACCGACACAAAATCGGAGGAACAGGGCGAAAATAAGCGAGAGTGTGAAGAGAGACTCACACATGGTATGTTACAGGAAAAACCCGAGGAAAAGGAACAAGAAAAGTTAACGAAGTAAAAGGAAAAATAAAAAAATAAAATAAAAAATATAGAAAAACGAGAAAATTGAAAAAAAAAAAAAAATAAAATAAGTAAATAAATAGAATAAGGAAGGCAACATAATTTACATAAGGTAATTTAGGAAACTAAAATAGAGATTATAAGGTTGTCGCTTAATAAGATAAAATATAAACATTAACCGGGCGACACTCGGAAAATAAAGAAAATGGTTGGGAAACGTGGAACAAGTAGGCGAGCCCAGGCTTTAGTGACAGCAATCGGGGAAAATGTCACAACCGAGACTTCAACAATAAACATAGGAGATATAACTACAATAATTCAGGCAGCTTTGGCACCGCTCGTCAATAAGATGCAAGAACTCGAGAAACAATTGGAAATCCCAGCAACAGTGGCGGTGATAGGAGAGGATAGTGCGCCGAAAAGCGTTCTCCAAGTAGTGGAAATGTTACCACAGCAGGAACGACCATCATTCTCCGGTGGAAATCAAAATCCCATTAGTTTCCTAGAAGATTTAAAAGAATACACTAGAAAAGTGAAACGAACGGATCCATTAGTCGTCGTACGGGAAAATTTGAAAGGGGAAGCTAAATCGTGGGCAAAATTGTACAATAAACGATGGGAGACTATGTTAGATTTCGAACGAGATTTTTTAGCTACCTATTGGGGAGACATAAAGAAAAATGAAGTTCGCCGTCGCCTTGCAGAAGGGGTATATGATGCCAAGAAAAATATATCCATGCTTACTCATTTCGCAAACTATTGGGAGCTAGCGAAGGCTTTAAAAATTACTGACACACCGTTGGGCATAGTTGACGAAATTATGAGACATTATCCGAAGGAAATTCAATCGCTATGGTTTTCGGGGCAATCAGGAGATGAGATTGTCGCCGCTGAGTTTCTACGAAAACTAGATACAATGGTATGTACACCAGAAGAACGGAACATGAAGAAGAGGAGTGGGGAGGAATCCAGCAAGAAGGACAAATACCGTGACCGTTACCACGCCATAAAAAGGAGGATACACGCAATTGAAAGTGTGGGCGAAAACGCTAGTTGCAGCAAGTGCACCGAAGTTAACAGTTCACCAAAAGAAAATTCTACAATAACTACAACCGGGAAGGAGCTAGTGGTCGCAGCCAACTCGGGAGATAAAAGGAGATTATAGCGCTTTACATTTAGCGAGATATTACACAAGTAATGAGAAACAAAAATCAGGTTTACAGTTAGTGGAAATCAACGGATAGAGTGCGAAGTTTACAAATATTTGTAAATGTTAATAAATAAATAAACGATTGAGAAATACAAATAAAATTATGTTAGGGTACATTATAATTGGGGAGGGGGAAGAAAGAAAATTACTAAAATATTAGATTATCAGATTGCTTGCGAGGGGCGGATCGTCGTCAAGTCTTTGAGGGTGAGTGGACAAGTTCTTAATAAGCGACAATCATATTCAATTATTGAAATAGAGTAAGGCAAATAAATTCGTTAATTTTGATTTTCTAGTTGAAAAAAAAAAATTTTTTTTTTCTTTTTTTTTTATGTGTTAGTGAGAAAAAAAAAAAAGTTAGATACGTAAGAACACTCAAAAGGAGAGAATTAGAGATATTATATGGCACACAAAAGGGACATTTTGAAAAAAAAAAATAAACAATGCTTAGGGATTGTTTTTTGAAATATTGAAATAAGAAAGTTTATCTATAGATATAGGGTAGACATTAAGTATAGAGATAAAAAGGTAACATTTGAATTAAGATATAAATATTTTAGATTTCGAAAAAAAAAAAAAAAAAGGGAAAAGAAAGGAACGCTGAACCAATTTGAGGATAATAAAGAACATTTATAAAAATTTAAATATTAGAGTGGACAACACTTAAGCTAGAACAACTTTGGATGAATTAAGAAATTACAATTAGAAATTAAGAATTATAAAATAAAGTTTAAATAAATAAAAGAAAAAAAAAAAATGCTGGAAAATTTATATGAAACATGTATACCACTGATTGTCGGATTGGGTGAGGTCGTGCGAAAACACACATTTCACAAAAAATATTCATACTTACAAAACAAAAAACAATTAATTGCACACCAAGAGACCACCCGCTTTTCAGTTGTTCGAAAGGCCGCGAGATTGTAAACAATCTTTACTTAAATCATTGTAAGGGAGGTCTTAGTCCAATTTGGTTGGGGACCACCAAAACACGCGAGTCGAGGGGCGTGTTCCAGCAAAAAGAAATTAATTTTGAATCTATCAAAATTAAAGAAAATTTCATAAAGTAAAATCTACGCGAAAAGAAAATAAAGAATACAATGAGATTCAAATTCAAGATTGTTAACAATCCGAACAGAATGAGGAGGGGGGAGATAGGAAGTAATAGGATACGGAAAAGAGATAGGGGATAACAGAATGAGGAGGGGGAGATAGGAAGTAATAGGATACGGAAAAAGATAGGGGATAACAGAATGAGGAGGGGGAGATAGGAAGTAATAGGATACGGAAAAAGATAGGGGATAACAAAATGAGGAGGGGGAGATAGGAAGTAATATGACACGGAGTAGAGATAGGGGATAACCAAATGAGGAGGGGAAGATAGCTAGTCTAAATTTGAACACAATTTCGGTGTCTAACGAAAAAAAAAAAAAAAAAAAAAAAAAAAAAAAAAAAAAAAAAAAAAAAAAAAAAAAAGAAGAGGACATTAAAATAAAATACAACGTTAGCCACAGCAAATTGAGTTCAGAGGAGGGAACTGTGATGAATTGCATTGATCAACAGTGAAAATTAGGAAATATCGTAGCTTCCCACTTTAATTTAAAAAGAAAATATCAATTACTTATAAAACGGACACGTCTACGACATCTATCGGATTAGAGTAAAGTGAATTCATATTTACGGTAGGGATCTATAATTAGACAAAATGAGACGAGTATTGATGAAAGGATCACAGATGGTATCAACAAATAATCAGAAACAGGGACCCCCCCCCAATATACTTAGCCCGTGATATATTGACAGCCAATTGAATTGCAGCAAAAGCGATTAAAAAACCAATTCAGCCTATCAACGGGAAGAGGGCCGAACCCATTTTTAGAACAAAGGAACGACCTTTGGACTTAGCAATTAGTAATGTGATTAATGAGTTTGACGTTCCCACCAAACCGAGAGGTGAATAAACTCCATGGGAAGAAATAATCTGTTCAGGGACAAAAGAACGATGACCCCAAGAAATGTTATCATTAACCGGTACATTCCAGGGATCAGAAACCCTAGTTCTCGAACGCATTAAAACATATCAGGTGCGGAAAAAAAGGATACACGTAAACACGATGCAAAAGTTTAAGTGAAAGATTGCAAAGCAAGTGACGAAAACGTATTGTAAGGTGTTAGGGAGATTTCATCTATAATACGATTGTTTGTGACGACCGGAGATGATCGATTCGAGGGAAAACGTGCTAAAGGAAATGGAAATGTTGAAAAAACAATGGAAAATTATTGTTATCAATTTTAGACGGAGCTAGGATATTACGATGAAAGATTTAGGGAGGAAACGTCAAAAAAAAATGAGAGTTTTAAAGAATAGGCGAGGGTACATTTCAGATGTCTAGAGCAGTAACAAGTGTTAGAGAAGAAGATAGAGTGCAGTACGGAGGGGAGTGGAAAATGCTGAAAACATTGCGATAGAAAAACTCAGGAAAAGGAGTCATTTTACGTAATTAAAATGGAGTTTATAGAGTAGCATAGTACGCGATTGCAGATAAAGATGAGGCATTACAATGGTTGCCGATTTCAGATGTATTTTGTTGTGATAAACAAGGAATATTCGAACATGGAAATTGTTTAGATAAGAACGATTAGTTAAAAAGGTAATAAAAATTATCATGGGTCTTATGAAATATTTATATTAAAGAATTCTCATAAAAGTTAACGACACTGAAATAAAAAAGGATTTATTGCCAGGTGGGTACAAGAACTAATGTATACAACTGCCAAGGCATATGGTTTATGGGATTTTACGTAAGAACGGGACAAAATTTGGAAGGCGTTCTCTATGAAGCAATAAAAATGACAGAAATTTAAGGGCCGAAGTGGGGGTATCTCCTATAAAGATGTTAAAAAATGATATATTTATTAATAACAAATAGAAAATGAAAGTTTCCAAGAGGCAGCAAACATCAAAAAACGATATGGTTATATCAAGGAAGTACGGGGAAGTGAGGGGAAAGGAGATACGACAGAGAAAAACAAAGGAAATCTTAGATTAACAGTGAATAAAATAAATACGGCTTGAAATATAAAAATCTATAGAGATATGAACAATAGCGTAAGAATAAATAAGGAAATTCATGGAAAGAGTGTCGTGAATAAAAGAAAATTCGAGAAAAAAATGGAAAATTCAAATATACGACGTAAATAGAGAAAATTCGGTTTTAAATGGAAAGGTTCATATAGAATACAGAAAAACTCGAGGAAAAATAATAAAATAAAAATGAACAATTTGCGAGAAAGGCTTCGACATGAAGATATCTCTGATAGGCGAATTTGGGGACAGATTTGGAACATATGGTAGATGCCGTACGCACGGACATGTTACGAAATATATGAAAATAGAACTTTAAAATTATTAAATTCAAGCTAATTTTGTATGAACACCAGGACAAAGGAAGTTGGGCCATTAAACATGGATCTTACTAAATCCGGATCTTGTAAGTATGAGAGTACGAGACAGAATTGAAAGTATCAGACGCAAAACGTACAAAGAGACCGCATTCGACAATAATGGAGAGGTTTCAAGAAATTACGAGTTGATAGTAATTAGATTGGTTTATTATAGGAGATTCAGATACGATCTTTTGGACCTGAGAGGGGTATAAAAGTCTAGACAAATGCCAGTTGAGGACAGTCTACGGTGGTGGTCGAAAAGTTTGTAACTTCGCGGAACGTGACGAAACGGTGGGTGATTTAAATTTGAAAAATTCTAAGTGATAATTATTTTGATACTTAGAAAAATTTCACATTCTAGTCAGTGATATACAGGAAAAAATACTTTGCAGTTAGAATCAGTGAAAAAAATAAAAATTAAAGCCAACGCATTAATTACTTGTGAAAAATAAAAGTGCTCGTGATAAATACAATTTGTTTTAGTGGAAAATTCAGATTTTATAATCACTTAATATCGTGTTTTAAACTTAGAAATTTCGCGTTTAATATTAGTGCAATAAATAATTGAAGTGATGTGATAATTTAGCGTGAAGAAGTTATAATTAAATACGTGTGTTCAATCTAAGTGAAAGTGTTCTAACAAATAATAAATAATTAAATTAATTATCTTAAATAATAATAATAAAACAAAATAATATTTTATTAATACATAAAAGTTCGGAGGGATAAAAATTTAATTTAACAACAATTTACCATCTCTAAATTAATCGTGAAGTAACTATCATTTAAAGTGTTATCTAACCAACGAGTTTTGAGATAAAATACAGTTTAGAACGATAGAGTTCATGCATCATTTTAATTAATTAGATTAAATGAAAAAAAAAAAAAATTGAAGTCAAAAAGATTTAATTCAATTTAGGAAAATAAAATTAATTTAGGAAAATTGCAGCAAGGTTACCGTGTATTTCCCGGTCGGAAAAAAACCTTGGTAGGGGTAAGTCTTTTCCGTTATAAAATTTTACAGATTCCAAGGAGAAAGCGGAATGCAGTAAACATTGGTATTTGGATTAATTATTTGACCAAGATATTACTCTCTTAATATGTGATATGTAACTATATTAAAATATTATAAATATAATAAGTATATTTTATATATTTATATATGTATGTATATAAACATATATATTTGTAATTTTATTGTTCCCAAGAAAATTTTTAATCAAAAAGAAAACACTTATATAAAAAGAGGAAGAGGGTATCGATTCCTACCTCTGAATTCATCAATAACTATTGAAAGTAGTTATGTGTGATAAATTTACAAATCAATAATTATATTTAATGTTATGTATGTATCAATATAATTTCAGAAAATCCAGAGCATTTGAAATAAGTTATGATATTAGAAATTATTTCAATCATAAAATTTATGTATGTACATATCCATATTATAAATTATTTATTGAGACAAAGTATATATAAATGAATAAATATGTATACGTAATCGGGTATCAGACTAGACAATTGCGCTAAGTACATCATTATCAAACAAAGAAAATTTTAGAGTCATCTCACACGTCTCCGGAATGTCTAAAGTAAACATACCTCATACGCTTGAATCTAGGTCACGAGGACGTAGGGAATGTTTACAAAGCTCAAATTGTTTACAAAATAATTCGGTCACTGGGGCGCTAGTTCGAATACAGTAAAAAGAAAAAAAAAAATGACCTTGATTAATGGATATCGTACTTAGGTATTAACTTCTAGGAACGGGATAAAGTTATTATATTGCGCAATTATTAGGAACAAAAGGAAAAAAAAATTTAAACACTATTTTTAATTTGAACGTGAAGAGGTATCTACAGACCTAAGCAATTGAAAATTAACAGATTTATTATAGCAGTTCAATAAGGGGTATTGAAGATTTACATGAAACATTTGAAAATCACGGGATAGCTTAATAGGGTGTATTGAAGACTTACATGAAGCAGTTGAAAAATCACGGGATAGCTTAATAGGGTGTATTGAAGACTTACATGAAACAGTCGAAAAATCACGGGATAGCTTAATAAGGGGTAATGAGGATTTACATGCTTCAATTGAGTATCACGGGATAGCAAGAATTTATCAAAAGTTGAACATTGGAGGGGAGGGAAAGAAAAGAAAAAAAAATACAGTTCAACCAACAGAAGGCAGTGTTCGCTTCTGTAACAAGGACCATTAATCAAACCATAGAGATGGCGGATCTCTCAAACAAAACCGTCAACAAAACCAAACAAAAGCTTGGAGTTATGGCGAATCTCCAGAACACATCGCCAGATAAGATCTTATTGTACTAGTATATATTTATATCACCCACTATTCTTACGTATGTATTCGGTATCAATCTGAAAATTTCGCAGAATTTGATGGGCGAGATCCGAGCTCGGGATGCGTTGCAAGTAGTTTCGCATTGCGAGTTATAAACCTTCCCAAAACGTATGTTTACATATATATCTTTTTATGTACTGTTCATTGAATGAAACGAACTCACTTACAATTAGTGCTTTAGGCCTGTCGGGTCACTCTCGTCTCATTTCTTGAACGTGGAGGGAGGATTCACGACCCGTAACTCCACACAAACCCGTGAGTATATGATTGCATATAGGACGAAACCGGTTCGCCCTAAGTAAATAGTAAACTTTGGAGGAGTAGGAATTTGGAGGTATCTGGGCTTGGGGGAAGACCTGAAGGCAGTGCATGATGGCGAAGGAAGGTCAATTGGGACGCGATAACTTAGGTATCAATCAATTGAACCGTGCCAAAAGACTGTGCGAATTTTGGGTTGACTTCTGATCACCCGGCTTACTTGATGGAGGCAGGAGCCAAATTTTGCCAGAAAAAGGGTTATTCTGAGTTCGTCAAATATGCAATTAACTAATTACATTAACCTACTAAATCCATCCTTATATGTACCTTATAGCAGCTGAATCTAAACGGAGGGGCGCCCAGCAGATACGAGATACAATCATAATCAAATTTACTAACATTTAACCATTTGAGTTATATTTAATTATCTGTTCAATTAGTCATGTGTAGTTTCGATTAGTATTGCTTATTCATGAATTCATTAGGATGTAGAGAATCATAATAAACGTCAAAGGGAAGTTAGTTCATTTAGAGAAATACTTAAGGTTAAATTTGCAAGAGAGAGACCAATACAGTTTTGAAATTCAACACTCTGTTTAGAATCAAGAGGGTTACCACAAAATTTAAAGTAATTAAAATCCTATATCATAAATCAAAAAATTACACAACGTTTGATGGAGTTTAATTACAACCTAAATACGAAAATATTTACGTTCAAAGTCGTAAATAACGTATTTATTAGTTAAGTACATATATCGCTAAAGATATGTAGTACAAGGGGGCTTTAAGTAGCTTTCTGTAGTTATCAGAGGAAATAAGGGTCCAATTTTATAAAGGCTTGTGTGACGTAGGGGAGGAATTTTCCATCCCTACCACACATATGCAAAGCCTTAAGAATTTAAATATCGATCAGAGCCAAGAGAAAAGGCGAGAATATTACAACTGTCTTGCCGATGAAAGGAGAGTTAAATAAGTATGAAAAGACGAAACATTACGACTGGTGCCAAGTGCCCAGGAGTAAATAAAATACAGACAAATATAAGAGTTTAGAGAAAAGACATACATCACAGTTATAATATCTGAATTGCCAGGTACTGCTCCACCTTTCTCGCCCATGTCCTTCCCCTCCTCACTACGTACAGCCTCGTAAGGGAAGGGACCCATACTACGTGACCCGTTCGGGGGTGGGGGGGTCTTCAAAATACCACGCTTGGTGCAAATAAGCGGCGGGGGGCTTAGGTTTTTGGTCACCGGGGGGGGGATTAAAAATTGCAAAAAGTTGGTCAGGTAGTATGGGTACGTTCCCTAACATATCCCATTGAGGGTGGGAGATCCCATAGTGTCACTGAAAATTAAGAGAGATTGGAGATTCGAGATATTACTTTCGAGTATTCGATAGTTTTAGACCGGGGAGGCTATTTTTGTGGTCACATCGTAAATAATATAATAAATTAATTAAACACACATAAAACTTAAATCCACATAATTTATTTTTTCTCCTTAACCGGTTTCAGCATGTTATAGCCATTTTTAGACCGGTATAGATACTAAAGTTTATATACATAACATATGTGGGAGAGGTAGTGGGGTAGTCCACAAGAATTTTATTAAATTTATATGGTGTTTCCATATTTCTTACCATGTCATCATTGACGATTGGATTTTTAGTTATTATTTAGGATTTTTAAGATTATCACATTTTAAAATTTCGGATTTTTATATATAGAGGGTGTTAAGGGACGTACTTGACTTATTTTTACTCGTGATTCTTTTCATACCTAACGTTATTTAGAGTAAAAAATATGAAATTATGGTTTCAGTGACTTTTTTTAATGTTCTTTTAAAAAAACCTTCCACGTGCCATCACAGGTCACAGAATGAAACCAGCTCAGAAAACATTATTGTAATGTGAAACACAAGCATGTCACCGGAGACCAAAGTTTCATTAACATTTTTTATTCCAAATAATGTCAGGAATCACTGGTCAAAGTTCGTCAAGTAAGTCTCTTAGGGGGCATACATTAATTACGTGAGCTCAAAGGGGGGGGGTCCAGCAAAATCTCACGTTACTTGAAATGAATATACGAAGTGGCCCAAAGTTGTCTCACCAAGGGGTGGTCTAGATTGGAAGAAAAACTGCTCACGTAATAAATGTATGCCCCCTTAACACCGTATATATTTTTTGTTGTATTTTTGATAACCGCACAAGATCGTCCTAACTCCCTACAGTCAGGACTACAGCCCTTAAGCGTTACCAATTCGCGAGAAATTCCCAGAATTGCGGGGAATTTCTAACATTTTTCAAGAATTTATTTAATATTTTGCGGTGAGAACCTTTTTGTGGGGAGAATGAGAGGATTCTGGACATTGTCCAACCATATTGAAAAAAATATTTCAATAATTGTGAGAATGTACCTACTATAACCTCATTTTTTTAACGGCAAATGTTCAAACAAATTTCTGTTTTTCAAAGCATCAAGGAAAGAGAAAATCCGAAAACAAATAGATAAAAAAAAATAAATGCTAATTTCAAATGGAATTTTATTTTCAATAGGAAAAGGGACTTGTGGGGAATTTGATCATCTATTGTGGGTATTTAAAACATATGCATTGGCAACCCTGATCACATCCCGAATTTAGAGCAACTGAACAACATCTCTCGGTAAATTAAATGTCACATAGTTATAGGAAATAAAAATTTTGTAGTTACATGAATTACACTAATTTGATTTTTCTGTATAACTAGAATTCCACGTACACCCTAGGCCTATCAGCTACCTTGACTTTACCGACATTTACATAAATAAACAAAATAAATTATTAAAATAAATGAAGACAATATAAGCTAAACTCAATCGAAAATCTGGAAACAGAAAAATCAGAAAAACATAACCCAGGACCTCTTCAGCAAGAGGTCCTGGGTTCGAGTCCCAGAGGTGTCAATATGTTTTTCTGATTTTTATGTTTCCAGATTTTCGATTGAGTTTAGCTTATATTGTCTTCATTTATTTAAATATTACAATTTGAGGTTTTACTCATAAAGTTAAAATAAAAAATAAAATAAATTATAGTTAATTTGTTTTCTGCGGTATACATGAATACAATATGTGCAATTTACGAGGCGTTAAGAGGGTCAAGTCCATGAATAAGCAAGGACGATCTGGGGATAGAGAGAGGGGAAGGGGATCGGGTAATCTTTATTCACTACAAATTACTCTGCCATCGCAGCAAGTGGTCAGGAGCAATAGACAGCTAACCAACCGACCAACCGACCAACTAACATGCGTGAGTCAAGTCTACATTTAATAAAACTATAAACTACTTGCCGGTCAATTTAATTTAAACCAAGTTCTCGTAATTTGCAATAAGAAAAATCGCATAGTCTGTTATAATTCTAATTCCTTAATTCTGTTATATATGTCATATGTACAGTCACAACTCGAGTTCGCCTCAGTAATTTGGAATCCTCAATATCAAACATATATTCATCGCATTGAAAATATCCAGAACAAATTTATAAAACACCTATCTTATCGTTTTAGTTATCATCGATTTGACCCTATCGCTTTATATAAACGCAGAAAAATCTCTGATGCATTATTCTTACACAAAATCGTGAACTGCCTTGTGGATTCGTCATATCTTTTAGAAAAGATTGCATTTCGTTGCCCCAAACAAAACACCAGATCGAACGACTTATTTAGAATACCACACAGTAAATCTAAATACGCGCAAAACTCTGTAATAGTACGTATCAGTAAAACTTACAATGCCTTACGAGATGTAGACATTTTCAACCATGACTTAAAATCATGTAAATTGCAGCTTAATAAATTAATAACATAAAATACTTTTCTTTTCTTCTCTTTTTTGTGAAAATTATATTATTATAAACCATAGTAAATAATATAACCATGTTTGTTAATAATTTTACGTTTTTCTTTATTATGTTTTATGTTCTTCTTTTTTATGTTTTTTCTTTATTATGTTTATATTATAACATCATGTGGGGATCTACACACCAATCCTCCACGTTATTTGGGAATATCACGGGTTTCTTTGAAATAATAAGTTGAATTTTATTTTTATCTGACTCCGGTATATTTAAAATTATAAATTATATTATACGACAATTAACTTAAACCGGAAGGTGAACTATGAGGATAGTAATCCCCGCGCACAGCAGCCCGAACAAACGAATAACCAAGAATGAATTTTAGAATTTTTCCTTTCTGACAGCGGCCGTTGGAAGACACTAGAATGTCAGTGTTGCCATCCTAGAATAATTTTTTGAGGCAGTCTGCTGTGCTTAGGTACTATCCACAATATTTTTTTTGTCATTTAATAAGTTGAGTAGGTAAAAATACTGAACCAATATTTAACATAATGGAACTTAATTGGTCTACAACATTTGTATTTTAGTGTTATATAATTATTTTACTATATGACTATTTGTTTCCTCGATAAAAAGGAATAAAAGAGAAATAGTCCTGTATACAACGCTGTTTGGGGAGAAAGAATCATTTCCAAAAACAAAATAAAGAATTTCATAGAAAAAAGCACAAGTAACGAAATGTGATCTGCACACAAATCTCATATCTATTTTAAGTAAATTTACAATAATATTCGTAATATTGATCGTCCAGTTGAAAAGCAGTCATCTCTAAGATTCGAAATTTGAATTTAGTACGCAGTTATATGTAAACGTGTACCTGTATCTGGGTATCTAGCATGGTCGATCGATATAGGTTTTATCTAAAATGTCGGTAACTTGTCATCGCTCCCGAGCACGACTGCAGGCCGCTAACAAACAAACAACAGTTCACAACGATTAAGGGTTCCTAATTTATTTGACGTGAACTGTTATTTCTTCGTTAGCGGCCTGCAGTCGTGCTCAGGAGCGATGACAAGTTACCGACATTTTCGATAAAACCTATATCGATCGACCATGCTAGATACCCTGGTACAATACTCAGATTACTCGTAACCACAAAATCTCTATCTCTACATCTCTACGTCTCTACATCTCTATCTCTACATCTCTATCTCTACATCTCTACGTCTCTACATCTCTATCTCTACATCTCTACGTCTCTACATCTCTATCTCTACATCTCTATCTCTACATCTCTACGTCTCTACATCTCTATCTCTACATCTCTATCTCTACATCTCTACGTCTCTACATCTCTATCTCTACATCTCTACGTCTCTACATCTCTATCTCTACATCTCTACGTCTCTACATCTCTATCTCTACATCTCTATCTCTACATCTCTACGTCTCTACATCTCTATCTCTACATCTCTACGTCTCTACATCTCTATCTCTACATCTCTATCTCTACATCTCTACGTCTCTACATCTCTATCTCTACATCTCTACGTCTCTACATCTCTATCTCTACATCTCTATCTCTACATCTCTACGTCTCTACATCTCTACATATTATAAATTAAAGTCCCCGTCGTCTGCTGTCTGTCTTTTCGCGATAAACTCGAAAACTACTGAACGGATTTCCATGCGGTTTTCCCCAATAGATAGAGTGTTTCGTGAGGAAGGTTTAGGTATGTAATTTGTCAAGGATTTGTGTAAATTGGTTGAAACGTAACGATAAGTGATAGAAGTGTCGGAAAAAGTCAAGCCGCCTGGTAGCTTTCATCGAAAACGCTGCGTAATCCTTTTGGGATATAACAAAACAATGCATGGTGGGATATTCCTCTTTTATAGATCTAAAAAAAGGTCCGCGAAGACATATATCTATCTTTTACGGATAGCTTACTACACCCATTCTATCTTCTAAAAAAATGGTCACGTACATTGCGGTAATTGAAAAGTTATTAGTTAGTTAGTTACCCCAAGCATTTCATGCACATTATTATGATCTTCCACACCATCTCTACGTATTATAAATTAAAGTCCTCCGCGGCATCTGTCTGTCTCTTCGCGATAAACTCAAAGACGGCTGTGGTTATAAAGGTTGGATAACCATCCAGTGAATGACATTGTGTTTTATTAGCCACAGCAACACGTGGCTGGGTCAGCTGGTCAATTATAATTCAGAAAAACTTGTAGTGAATTAAACAAGATATTGATGTTTTCTCGCTCACTCGTAGGATATTTCAAAATTTCAAACTAATGTATCGAACCGTTAAGCCTCCCTGTGTTATTTTATAGCATATTTAATAGTGAAAACACAGACACGTGTAATAAATACTTGATTTAAAGAAGGTTTGAATTCGAATATTGCTTTTCTTACTTTAAAACTCAGTATTTGGAGATGTCTCACTAATCAACTGGATGATCGATATATATATAATGGTGACCCAACAGCCGACAGTTGACCCCCGAAATTGTAAATCTTATTAATATTATAAAGGCGAAAGTTTGTATGGATGTCTGAATGTATAAATGTATGTTTGTTACTCTTACACTCAAAAACCACTGAACGGATTTTAAAAATTCTTCCACTAATAGAAAGCTACTTTATTTGCGAGTACTATAGGCTATATATATTGGTAGCTTCTGGCGTTATGAAATTATTTATTCTACGTTTATTGTCCAGACGAAAAGCAAAGCGTTGCTAAGTAATTGTTTGACGTGCGCTGTCATTTTGTTATTTGTTTAGGTTACTATGGAGATCCCTTTGATAGTAAAAATTTACTGCGCGTGTTTGATTGTTACGTTTTAATAGGTGGCACGCGAGCTGTTTGAAAAATGAATGGGTGGGGGGGGGGGGTGGCGAGTGGCGCGTGCGAAGCCGGGGGCAAAAGCTAGTATCACATATGTAAATATAATTTCTAGTGCATTATTTACAAACTTCAAACCTAAATTCGACTTCAAAAATACCTTTAATAATAAGTTGGTATCAAACAAATATCAAACGAATTTATTTACAGTCTCGATTGTTTTAGGTACTTATCCGCTAGTAAATACAGTCTATAGGCAATTAGTTTTTCCTTGAAGCATTTGAATGAAAATATGTTTTATATTTTTATTATTAGGCGGTATATCCTCTCTTGCACACCCCTTCGGGAACACTTAGTTATATTTTGTGTATGTAGATAAACCGTGTTTTCCCTAAACCGACTGCACATGCATCCCACTTACTATCGTCAAGGCACGATCGAGAAACCGGCTAAAGGGCGCGGACGTTGAGATTCATTCACGGCAGACCGACCACCATACACATTCTGGAAGGTACTGCCAGATGACGAGAGAGGTATCCTATCCGACACAAGCGTTCTTCATATCACAATACTTGTTTTCATTATCTTTTCTTGCAGATGCTTGCAACATACGCAAGATACCATTACCCAGCGAGCAGCCGCCTTTTATGTTTTTCTGTTATCTTTTTTAATTAGTTTATCCCTGACTTGCTATATATTATTTGCATTTTGTAAGCACTTACGTACTGCTTCCTAACACCGTATGCAGGGACACTGGAGGTCTAGATGCGTTCAAACTTAAATGTAGATTTGTTCTTTCAGAAAAAGAGCGAGAGCCTTGAAGGAGTAACCATCTGTTACTTATACCAGGGCGGGTAAGTGGTGGATTACCTTCACTGCACATTCCAGGGGGCAACTATCGGAGATCAAATGTCATGGAATCGCACAGTGCTGTAATCTAGTTATTCGTATTTTCCACTACGATGGTAAATTAATGTTATCATCATACATACTACTTTCGCTGTCTGTCTGTGATTGTAACTCTTAGTTCAATGAACTCGGATTGGTTTTGAATTTAAGTATTGTCTTCAAAACTGTAAATGATGAGGTACGTATAAGCTAAAAAGAGCCTCTATCTAATATAATATAACTAGCTGGTTCCGGCATGCGTCACAATGCGATATTCAAAGAAATTAATTGTTTCTCTCTGCGTGTCCTTTGTCGTGCGTCCCCGTTCCCCTCCCGCATCCCCTACCCACCCGCGTTACCCTTCTACCTTCCCCGCGCACCTTATCCCCTCTACCGCTCCCCCGCCCCGCAAACCCCCCTCCCGAGTTCCATATATTCAGTCCCAGTACATTCAGTTTTCAAACAGCTCGCGTGCCACCTCTTACATTTTTTAATTCAAATGTTCATTTTTTGTATATTATAAGAACAATCAATCAAATTTGGTACCCAACATAGGTAAGTAGGTACCTATTTAAAAAATCCATAGACAATTCTTTTAATACAAAAAAAATTGCTGCCTTCTAAATTAAATTTCATCAAACGCGCGAGGTGTCAAACGTGCGAAGTTAAAATAGTCGTTAAGTTTTAAGTTTAAGAACCTTCTACAAAGAATAAGAAAACTTTAAAAAAAAGATGAATGAAATAGGTAAAGTCTTTCTGAAGTTATGGCGTGACCAAGGGAAACAAGGATTAATTTTTATATATATAAACGAGATAATAAATATAATATTTAACAGAAAATTATTTTATTTAAAATTTCCAAATTATAATTGATGTTTCAAGAATTCAGACAAGCGATAAAGAAGGTAGGTACTTTACCTACCTATAATATTTTTTTTACTATGAAAACAATTTGATGGACGCTTTTGAATTTACCATAATGATCCTCGGTAACGGTATAGTGACGGAATAAAAAAGGCAATACACATACGTTCCTTATCACAATATTTCTGCAGCTCTTACAAAAAATGAGATACACAATGAACACGTGTCTGTTTTCTCCAAAAGAAAAAAAGTCATCATTTTCTTGCATCTCTCTCACACCGCACCATGATATCTCCATAGACCACCATCAATACTACTTGCCGTGACGATAATTTTGAAAGTATGGAATACAGTTACAAGAATAATATTGAAGTGTGAGTGAATTCCAAAAATTCAAAAATTTCAAATTTCAACGCGCTGATGCTTTTGCTTTTGTTCACATATAATGCTGCTGCTCTTTCTTACACATTAAATGACAACTGTCGAAAATGAGACAAACGGTGAACGTAAGTCTGCACCCCCCCAAAGGGTGAGTGCAATCATTTTCATGCACCATCCTCACACGTAAAGAAAATGAAACGCATTTCCCGTCTCAAAAAAGTAGTACCTACTTTAGAGGAAATAGTGACACGTATGTTGTGTGTCTCACCATTATTTAATATGTAAGAAAGAGCTGCAGCATTATAGCGACAAGGAACGTATGTTTATTGCCTTTTTTGCCGTCACGGTACCGTTACTGAAAATCATAGTAAATATAAAAACGTCCATTCATTCTATATTTGAAATGTGTATTTAGTTTATTATTATAAGCAATAATTGTCAGCCTGAAACACTCATTTACATTGAAAAAATCATCCGAGAAAAGATACTTGCCGCCAACGGGACTTGAACCCGTGTCCTTCTGATTGCCGGTCGGATGCTCTGACCACTGAGCTATGGGGGCTTATCAAATACCCGCCAAATAATTCAATATATACTAGTGTTTCATTCAACAATTACTGCTTGTTATATTTTTTCCACCTGAAAACAACCAACTTTATTTTTGCGAGAAAGACATTGTTAGTGTTAAATCCCTCGCTAAGTATTTCCCCAATAAATGCAGACATAATTTGTCTCGACGCCACCTAGCGAGGGATTTAACACTAACAATGTCTTCCTCGCAAAAATAAAGTTGGTTGTTTTCAGGTGGAAAAAATATAACAAGCAGTAATTGTTGAATGAAACACTAGTATATATTGAATTATTTGGCGGGTATTTGATAAGCCCCCATAGCTCAGTGGTCAGAGCATCCTACCGGCAATCAGAAGGACACGGGTTCAAGTCCCGTTGGCGGCAAGTATCTTTTCTCGGAAGATTTATTCAATGTAAATGAGTGTTTCAGGCTGACAATTATTGCTTATAATAATTGTTACCCTTTGTGCTATGCATAAAAATCTTGTCTAAACGTTAGTTTATAAATTAAAAAATAATAATTGTATTTAGTTTGTTTAAATTTCTTAGGTTTTATCTTTACAGGTGAAGACTGTGTTTTTTCGATTTTCAAAAAGTGTTATTTAATGACGAACTAGATTTCCTATCATAATATTCTGTGATTTTTCTTGGGTCTGCTCTAGTTAGAAACCTACTAAAATTGATTACAGATTAGATTACGGCATAATTACCTATACATGTCATAACTAACAAATTGCTCGTGGACAACCGCAGGATGTAATTTGACTGATTTGTAAATATGAAAACTAAGAATCTATGTTTCGAAATAATACGTAAAAAAAATTATCGTCTTGTTAACACTCCAATACACGCGTGTCATCTCACAGATTCTGTTTTTTCGTCATAAGTTTGATGAAGGGAGGGGAGCCTGGTCCCCCGCCCTACTACTCCCCAAGCTCGCCTAGCTCGACATTCCTGCAAAATTGCGAAAAAACAATTATACTATTCACTTTTGACAAATAAGTGAGCAGTCATCTGACAGATGACACGCGTGTATTTATGTCTCACTAGGGGGCGCGTGTATTGGAGTGTTAAATACATTACAGAAAGGTAGGTACTTTATCGCTTGTTAGGATTTGAAAAGTTTCCCTTTTATATTTTCTTAACACACACACACATTAGTTCCAATTTTGGAAATGTCACACAGTTACGCAAAAGCAAATAATATTCCTTAATTTCAGTACACATGCATAAGGTAATATTTTTAAGGTAAATAAGGTAATATTTAATTTATGATCACTTTAGCCAAATTTACACTACGCAACTAGTCACATGAATGTTCCAAATAATTTCATGATATCCAAAAGTTGGTGTAAATTACGCAAAATTAGTGTCGTGCAACCTTCAGTTTCAGCAATCATGGCACCATCAGAGCTTTTTCTGCAATGCACAGTGTTTTTGTACACAACTTTCATGTAGTTACGAGGAACACACGTCCGCTCATCTGAAATGGTTTCGCGACACTAGTTGCATCACGTTTTTACACTATGCCATTAGTTTCGTAGTATTAGAGATGCCGTAATTTCGCGAATTTTGTGGCGTACAACTAATACACGCATTCTTACACGTGAAACTAGCAGTGCAACTAACATCATGTACGCAACTAGTTGTATAATGTAAATTCGGCTTTGCGGTACAATACATTACGCGTGTCAATAATTAGTTTGTTTGCAAAGATGATTTTCTCTCAATGAATAGGTAGCATATGCTTGTACTTACGTAAAAAAAAAAACATCTTGGCTAGCCTCTCCAAAATATCTAACATAAATACGAAAAATTTCTCTCCTACATAAATTTTCGGTCGTTTTATGCATTCCAATCAAATGAAGATATTCGTCAATTCTTTAAAATCCCGAAATTCAATTGTAGGAGAATTATTTCTGATCAATTGTTATTGTTCAGAATCCTAACTAATACGATATCTTCCTCGTATCTTTTACAAAAAATAGATATTAGAGTTCCTGGTCGCAATGGCAGAAACGTTTCCCTTTTTTATAACAGCCGCTCCAACACCAACTACTTACAAAATGAATTCATACATCGAGCCTGCCACTATCATAACACACACCTCACATATATTATACAAATATCTTCAATATAACTTTCAACAAATTCAAAGCAACACTATTAGATAAATGTAATGCATCACAACACACCACTTAACATCCATATTTATATTTATTGTATCTATTATTTATCAGATTTCTTTTCCTAATTTGCAATATATTTACATATTTCCTCATTACATACATATCATCCTTATACTCCTAAAAGATCATAAGCTTACCCTTTATTGTGTTTTTCTTTATTCTTATCATGCATATTTAAGTATTTAGCTTCTCTTAACTATTTTTTTTCTTAGTTTTTCTTTTTTCTTGTCTTGTCTAACTACTAAAAAAAAAAAAAATTATCAGCGAAAACATGTTTTTAGGCCTACTGTTTTATTTTAGCACTCTTTTTTATGTATCTTTGTAAAGCTGTTTGTTTTCCAAATTAAAACATTATTATTCTTATTATACATATTTTACTGACAGACACAATGAACCTTGAACAAGGTAGTAGGACCATCGTATTTTTTTTTTGTCACATTTGCTCGTTGGTATATCAAGTCATTTAGAAAGGTAGGTAATTAAAAGCATTTCGAATAATTTCGTACTTCTTTTCTATTTGAGCTTCTTCCGACATTGCATATTGAGTAGCCCAATTATTTATTTGTACGAGTATAATGCACACGATTAATTATGTTTACCCTCGATTACCAAAGACAATGAAAGGGGGAAGTGAAATAAATAAGTTATGCTTTCAGTGTTAATAATGAGGAAGTTATAAGACGAATGGGATTTTAGACACTACCAATGCACACGGAGAACGTTAAGAGAGAGGCAGCAAAAACGAATAAAACTACTAAATGCAATCATATTTACCTGCGTAAGGGCCTGTTTTATAATCATCCGTTCGTCACGCTTGATACAATTTTTAACTAATATTTGGTCTACCGCTTGATTTTGCCGTTTTATAAACATTCGCAAGGCTACCGGTCGGTTATGTAGCGGTTAATGCTTTACGGACCGATTTTCGAGGGGTTAAATGGATAACGATCCGTTTACTCACGTTTTTTGACAGTTGTAAGTAGGAAGTTGTTCTCGGCGCCTGGTTATTTATTTATTATCGAAATCAGTCAGTAACATCAGCCCAGCATTATTTCTTTTATTTTATATATTCAATAATATTATTATTTAATTGATAATTATTTTTAAACGAGTTCTGCTTTGAATATTCTATACACAGAATAACTTGTTTAAATTGAATTATAGTTTTATTTATAAATTGAATAATAATATTAGAATATATAAAGAAAAATAAAATTAAAAAGGGGTTCTACTAATTAAACTAAAACAATAAATAAGTTATTATTAACACTACGTTTCTAAGCTCTAGCAGCATCAATGCTGCAAGCAGCTGGCGATTTTACATGAATCTCCAAGTCGACCCATCCGTATAACATTGCGCTACCTGCTTTTAACAATGCAAGTAGTGCATTGTTAAAAGCAGGTAGCATTGTTGATCGGAGATTCAAAAGAAGTAAATAATTACCGCCCAATATCCTTATTATCCAACATTGCAAAGATACACGAAAAAGTAATAAAAAAACAAATTACTGATTATACTGATAACCAAAAATGTATTAACCCTAGTCAATATGGTTTCAGAGATAAACTTAGCACACAAGACGCAATTGCAGAATTAACTAAGCTTATTTACAAAACATTAGATAGAGGTAAAAAATGCTTAAGTATATTCATTGACCTCCGTAAAGCTTTTGATAGTGTCTCACATTCAAAATTAATTAATAAACTAAATAATATAGGAATAACTGGCAAAGCTAAATCTTGGTTAAAAAGCTATCTCTATCACAGAACTCAACAGGTAAAAGTAAACAACGAACTAAGTGAAATAGAAAATATAGATTTTGGAATTCCACAAGGAACTGTTTTGGGACCTTTACTATTCATATTATATGTAAATGAACTTTTTGAACTCCCAATCACTGGAAACATTATATCATACGCAGATGATACAGTGATAACTATTAATGGTAATTGTTATACGGAGAGTGACCCAAGTAATAAAACTTTCGGACTAAATGTAACCGATGGCCGCTAGTAATGCATATTTGTTTATAATATGTAAAATAAGATAACGAACGGATAAGGGTCCGTTAATGACGTTCGGACAACGGTCAACGGTCCGTTAATCGTTTCAGTTACGAAACGATTCGTTACGTAACTGAAATTTGGTACTTCGTTTATAAAACTGGCCCTAACAATAATACACTTGCAGTGGCGGTTTTCTAAATAGCGTTTCTGCAATAAACTCCCCTGTACCCTTTAAAAAGGTAATAAAATAAGACAAACGTGTAACATAATATATTTTATCACATTTTACATGAGGTAATTAAGCGTACTGGGAATGACCAAAATAATTAGAAATACGACAGTCAAAGACGACTTAGTAACAAATGTGAGAAAACTCAATAATCGAATAAAATCCTTGTATACCACCCCTCTTCCCTCTCTCCAATATGTTTTTAACCAAAGATATTGAAATACAAAAAAGATAGAACTAATAACTAATAACTACAGCATTTATGTACACTCCCCTTCCATACACAAGCAAATGCTTTTAATGGAAGAGTAGTAAAAAAAAACCTGTAAAAAAAAAATATTTTGTTGTAAAATTGTAATTATAATAAATGTTTCAATAAATAATAAAAAAAAAAATAAAAAAAATATGCTATGATGTCCGCGCCACTGTCGGCGGAGTACTTACTACACTTACTACCTAATCGGAGCAGTTTGCATACAAAAAGAATTTATTCATTTCGTTCATTTTTTGAAGTTGTGCATTAGTGTTGGTTAACAATATAGTTTGAAAACGGAAAGAATTAGTTCATTTAGTTTAAGACGACACTATACCCTAAAATATATTCAGAATCTTAACGACGTAAGTATAGAAGCCGTGTAAACAAATTGCGACTCGCGACCCGTGTATTCTACTGCCGAATTTGCCCTGTCAAAGAAAAGAAGAAGAAGAAAAATAATGTTGAAATCTAACGACGTAAGTGAAGAAAGCGTGTAAATAAATATGCGCCCGCGGCATGACATATTGGACGAACGTAAGGTCGAATTCACCCTAGCAAGCCTGGAGACTCTTTTCATTTTAATTAATTCTGAAGAATGTGTAACTAATATTTAAGAAGTTTCTAAATGAATATCTCCCGAAGTTATTAATTCATTGTCTAGAAAAATAAAATCTGGTGCTCACCGCTAACTTTAGTTGTACAACGTATCACAATTTTTTAAAGGCGTTGTACGTTAAAAAAATTATGGAAACGTACTGTTTTTTAATAATCTAAAATATAAATAACTCGCATCCCTTGTGAGGCATGGAAATAAAAATGAAAATTGGATTATAAATTCGCCGAAATAAATTAAAATGTAAGCCTCGGGCAATCCCCGATATACGTGGTTGTGTCTCGCCTTAACGTTCGTTTAGTTTATTCGTTAATTATTCGTTCATTTAGTTGATTCGTTAATTGGTAAACAATACCGGCAACACCCGGATGCGCAGTCCCACCCAATAAAAACTGCGAATAGCACTTCTCTTATATTTCAATATCGTTGATATAAAACGTAGGTTAAGAATAATTTGTTCTAGTCTGAAGGTGGCTTTAACAGGCGGATATCGGTTACTGTCAAATAAACTAAAGTGGAAATAAGTTTTAGGTATATTTATTTTTATTATATTATTGTAATGGAATTCCACCATGAATTGTCAGTTTTAAAAATAGAAGTATTAATAACACTCCTTATTTTACATAGCTGTAAGGTTTAAATTCCAGTTTATTCAGGAAAAACACTACCAGAAAGCATTTTTTATTTTATGTTCAAAAGTTCAGGCAAAAATATTTAAATGTTTTACGATTATATTCTAAACAATTTATTTTACACATTACAAAATAAAATTACAACCGAAAAGGGGGTAAGTATGAAATTTTGCACTTAAAAGCAGTTTTTATGGATCTGATACCTATATATCAGGGGTCGATCGCGGCTGTTAGTCCAGTCGATTGCACGGACGGGACCGGCCAAGGACTCGACTCAATAGAACCGCACAAGAACTCGGAACCGTGGCCGGACAAGAACCCGCACAAGAGCGCGTATGTGGTTTTCAAATGACGATCAATGAGGTTATTGGACGAAATAAAAAAAAATATTGAAGAGAGGGATGATGATTATCAGCAACTATGCGATTTCGACTGGCCATGTGATTTAGCATTTTTAGCAGATTTTACCAGAAAACTGAACACATTAAATCTGGAATTACAAGTCAAGAATAAATCATTAACAGAAATTATGAATACTGTTGCAGCATTCCTAAGTTAAATAGCATCTATGACAGTCGAGATCGAAAAGAAAAAATTTCAACAATTTGTAAAAAAGTACGGAAAAAAATATTACCTACAATTTCATTCCCGACAAGTATTCAGCAGAAATTAAGGAAATGGTATCAGACTTCTAAAATCGCTTTAGTGATTTCGAAAAAAATGAGAAGTTAGTGGAATTCATCAGTTATCCGTTTAATAATTCCATTGATCGTAGTTGTATTTCAAATGGCTAAAAAATTTGCAGATACATTTCAAATGAACAACATGATATTCAGTGGCGTAGCGTGGATGTCAGACGTCCTGGGCGGATGTCGATTTCGCATCTCGAATTTTTATACTGTGTTTAGAACACAAGGCAGGTTTTAACTTAAGATTGATTCTGCGTAAGAGTCCCAAAATAATAGTTACACACGGAACAGTCAATTTCTCAGAATTTTGCAGCATGTAGCATGCACTTCATGTGTAAAGCTTCACTCGGTACACGATAAATCTGCAACTTGTTACTTAATTTATAGTTATATTCGGAACATAAAACCGGTTTAAATTAAATCTGTATGGGGTGAATTAAACCTACACTCAGAACATGAAAATTGTTTTTATATGATTTTGGCAGCACATACGTAGTCTGCAACTAGAATTCCATTACTGCACTTCGAATAAGAGAGTATTTTCCTTCAAAATGTGTCAGCAGATGAATCCAACTGAAATTTAATATTCCGAACACAAAACCGGTTTAAATTAAATCCGTTTGTGGCGAATTAAAACTACACTCGAAACATGAAAATGATTTTTCTTTGATTCTGTCGGCACATACATAGTCTGCTTATAGAATTTTATAACTGCACTTCGAATAAGATAATGTTTTCCTTGAAATGAGTCAGCAGATGAATCCACAAGTAGAATTTTACATTCTGAACAAAACTAGTTTTAAATTGAGCGTGAATCTGCTATCTAGCCCCCCAGATTTCATTTGTATTACTCTCATAATGTGAGTTTGGTTTTCCTACGATTTTTGAAGAATGTTTTGAAACAAAAAATTTAACTCCGCTCGAATATTAGAACGATTTTCTTCGAAATGCATCAGTAGATTAATCCGTCATGGGAATTTTGACAGATCATTCGGAACATGAAACTTGTTTTAATCTAAGAGTTAATCTGCACGCGAGTTCTCAGCTTTAATTGGCAGCCTTATTCCGTCACTAATGATATTGCAAAACGAAATTATTTCTTTACGCTGCGCTTGGATTGTTTATGACTAATATTCAATGAGAATGATTGACGGAGGTCCGGGGGCGATGCGTCAACAATTCTACGAAAGTTTCATGGATCATGATGACGTGTTCCGATGGATCATCGAACGAACCATGTGCAAAACGAACGAACGAACCACGTTCCAAGTGCAAAAATAGGAAGAAAACCATGTTCTTGTCCTGGGTGTAGCATCAATTAACGCTGAGGAATCGCGTGCAGATTCACTCTTAGGTTAAAACCAGTTTCATTATCCGAATGATCCGTCAAAATTCTAGTGGCGGATTAATCTGCTGACGCATTTCCATTGACGAAAACCGTTTTAATATTTCGAGTGCAGTTAAAATAACTTCACCAGAGCAAGGCAACACAGACTTTTTACTTTTCCTAGAGGCAGGACCAACCTACCAATGGTCATGCCTCTAGGGAGAATGACCTCACTATTAAACCTTTCTTCTGAAATTGACATTTTTCAATCCAACTACAATCATTTCAAGAGCGAAAAAAAGGTATTCTTTAGCATCTGTTATTATTAATGTACCTATATAATTAATGTATTACACTTTTAACTAAAAATTCTGAAATGTAATTGGATATATATGTTAACTGTTTTTCACAATAAAAAATAAATAAATAAATAAAATGTTTGTTTCAAAACTTTCTTCAAAATTCGTAATTCGTAGTAAAACCATACCATATTATGAGGGTAATACTAATTATGAGAGTAATAAACTGGGGACTCGCGAGCAGATTCACTCTTAATTTAAAACTAGTGTTGTAATCAGAATGTAAAATTCTAGTTTTGGTTTCATTTGCTGACATATTTTGAAGGAAAACATTCTCTTATTCGAAGTGCAGTAATAAAATTCTAGTAGCAAACTATGTATGTGCTGTCAGATTAAAGAAAAACCATTTTCATCTGAGTGTATTTTAATTTTCCGCATACAGTTTTACTTTAACCTGTTTTGTATTCAGAAAGTTAAATTACAGTTTTGGATTCATCTACCGACACATTTCGAAGGAAAACATTCTCTTATTCGAAGTGCAGTTATAAAATTCACGTTGCAGACTATGTATGTGCTGGCAGAATAAAAGAAAAACCATTTTATGTTCTGAGTGTAGTTTTAAATCGCCACTAACAGATTTTATTTAAACCAGTTTTGTGTTCAGAATATAACGATACATTAAAATAACAAGTTGCAGATTTATCGTGTACTAAGTAAAACATTACATTTGAGTTGCATACCAAATGGTGTAAAATTCTGAGAAATTGACTGTTGCTGTAAAATTCTGAGAAATTAACCGTGTGTAACTATTATTTGGGGGACGCAGAATCAATCAAGCTAAAACCTGCCTTGTGTTTTCAACACTGTGTAAAAATTCGAGACGCGGAATCCTAATCCATGGACACCATTCTCGATTTCCGAGAGCAGTTATAAATTTGTACCTCCCTCCTACAGCATAGGTCTCTTCAAGATCCATGTTCACTCCTTCCTCTCCTCAAAACCACCCTCCTCATAGAATCTTCAAAGATGACATGGTCCGTATTCCTCAGGGCCTCCCGTCTAATTTCCATCTACCACCCCCCCCCCCCCTCGAAGCTTGAAAATCTGCGGTTGAAATAACTTAATAAGGTGGCGCCAAAAAACTACAATACGCCACTGGGTAGATCGCACAGGGTTTCGTCAGTAAACGGTAGATCTTGGGTCTAGTCAAGTTGGCCACCCCTGCTTATAAAAAGTGTAATCAAAAAATTCTCGATAACTTCAAAGAAAATATGTGTTCTACTCGCAGTATTTAATTAAAGCACCTAAAATATTTTCTAGCGATCTAATTTTCAAACTAAAATCACCTGATTTTGCATTACTTAGTAATGCATCACCTTAATGTTTTTTGTTGCTAGGTCGCTAATCTCCGGCGCACGGTGGATGAATGAAGGAAAAACCCCAATTAAGTGGTTTTTGCAAAAGTTGCATTTTTAAATTATTATATTTTTTTAGTGTAGTAAAATAGTTTCTGCATTTTATGTAAAATTAAAAATTAATATGTTGTATTTTCCTTAGTGTATTAGTATACCTTCAAAATGTATTATTTTGTTGTTGTAAATTACTACGCAAGAGTAAATTAATAATGTTTACTTCAAAATGGTTATAATTTATTTACAAGATAAAAAAAAATTGCACTAATATTTAGTCGGCAAACAATTAATTCGTGTTTTTTCTTCATGCGCTGTGCGGCGCAGTGAAATGATAAAATTCCTGTAGATCTAGGAAAAAGTGTAAACAGGTTTCATAAGTGAGTGATTTTATTACTCCCCTTTCAAATCTCCGATTAAACTCCCAGTGAGCCTCGAACTGCCAATTAGGCTTGTTTAAAAAGTATCGATATATCGATGTATCGATATTTTTAATTCAATACATCGATATTTTTAGCCGATATATTTTGATCCGATGTATCGATACAAAATATCCAATATCGAAAATTGTATCAAAAACGATATTTTTTATTTATTTATATAACTAAAGTGACTAGAATCCATAACCGAATAGGAACGAACGGAAAAAAGTAACTGTATTGGGTCATGACATCTGGCGGTTGAAATTTTAACTATTAATAGCTTACAAATCTATTGTCTTTGCATTAGTATTTGTGGTCACTAATACTATCTCATATGTGTAGGTACATACAAATAAATGTATGCTATTTTTCGCCATTTTTTTCTAATGATTATTGACTTTACTTTGTTCCAAACACCAAGTTCTTTTTGACAGACTAATAGGCCAATAGAATGTTACTGAGACGCATACAAAGTTTACATATAAGTTAAAAGACAGCTTTTTAGTTTTTGATATTTTTGTAATTATTACCTAATAAAAATTAATATCTAGTGATAAAAATACCTTCATTTTTATTGAGATTTTTGTACATATGCACATTGTGTATAAAAATTACTATTAATAATATTGAGCTGAATACACTATTATTTTTAAAATTTGCAAAATATTTTGAAAATTTGACCGATATAACGATAAATCGATATTTTTTCCTCGATATATAGATTTTTTTTTCACTTTCGACATCCCAATATTGCTGCCAATACTGCCAATGCAATGTGCATCCGTAATAATGCATAGAGATATCTTGCAGCTAGTAAAATTATCATAGGATTAGTTGTTAAAAGCTTGTCTATAAATTAACGGATAAGAACATGTTTTACACACGAAAGCCAGCTCAGTGAATGCGATCGAAGCTAGTAATGTCATGTAGTCCAGTGCAGATTATGAAGATACCGTAGTTAATTAGGATTACAGTCGATTTTAATTAGTATGCGACTGGCGGAGGCAAAACGGAAAATTCCAGAGCCGCTCATTAATAAAGGCAAAACAATTAAATTTTCGTTATTTAACGGGTAAAATTTGTTTTAAACACAGTGTAGCTTTTGCAGGTGGCTTGTGTAAGCAGCGCGTATCACGAGAGGCTTGGTGTGAACACATTCTCAATTTTAATTTTTTTTACGAAATTAGTTTTCATACAGGGAATATCCAAATGCAATATATCTGTGAATTCAAATATATTGTATTTTCAGTCTGGATAATGTGTTATATTATAATACAAAGAATCAAGGAAATCAATTTAAAATTTAATTATTAAGATGTTTCAGTTTTGTTGCTGGTTGTAGTTAGCACGTGTTCAGGGCTACTGCGATTTAACATACAAGATTTAACAGTTCAAATGGAAAGGAATAAATCATTTACAATAAAATAACATTACTTCGTATAGTCCTCTTTATCCTTTTTGTGCTAAGAATTACTTACTCGACTTGCTAGCTGCAGTTCTTCGAAGCTAACATGAAATATGATACCATTATTTACAATATTATATAAACACGTGAATATAATGTTATTTACGTCTCTTTCTCTTCATTACAAAACATATGGAAAAGAAAAGATACTTATTATAAGTTTCTCTTATATAACAAGAATCCTTTAATACAAGCTCAACTGGAAGGTTTTTCGTAGTTTTAATCCTAGTTCAAATTAGTATTGGCAATAATTTATTATTGCATGTGGGCAATATTTTTAAGAAATCTCTTTTCCAATAAATAGTTAACGGGACAGCGGTACTCATACCCGCCTTCCAAATTGTATGGATGTGGGAACCGCCGCACCAGGAACTATTTATTGGATAACCAACACCTCTGCCATAGGTCACCCTAAGTGGTTCACTACGTTTGGTAACTTAGCAGGGGTGCCCGGGTTCATGAATAAGGTTTGTCTGTTTCTTGGCGGCGGACGCCTCTGCCCACTACAGCTCTCGACCCATCGCCTTGCACCGCATTGGAAGGGATGGATCCATACATCCGTCACTCCTGGATTCACTGACTCAAACATTCCAACCCATCCCTCATACCTTTGGCGGGTATGGGTACCACCGCCCCGGGAACCATTTATTAGATAACCAACACCTATACTTCAGTTAACATTAAGTGGTTCGCGACGTATGGTGACTTAGCAGGGATTCATGGGATGAGGTTTGAAATTTAAAATTAAAATCAGCCTATTTAAAAAAAAATTATTAAACCTTTCACAATTTGTCACAATCCCTTAAATTTCAACACCATCAATCTATTTACAGGTAACCCCCTTCTGCATGTGTTCCCTCTGCTGGCCTCTGGGCTGATAACCGGTTTCGGAGGTCAGACCCCGCTGAGGGGCGACCAGAGTCCCGAGGGGCCCGACCCGGACAGAGACCTGGGGGGGCCTCCGCCCCTGAGGACCCTGTACCACTGGAAACTAATGGACTTTGAATTCTCTACTGGACGGGATCGGGCCGAAATGATAGAGTCTGGGTAAGCATTTTGATTTTTATGTGTGCGTGGCCGGATAAAACTACTTTTTTAGTGTTTTTTTTTTACGTTAACTCCACACAGGAGGCCTTGAGGAAAATAGTTTCCCTTAGTGCCTATGTCATCTGGGATGCTGTGTGGAGGGTCTTTTTGAGGAGAGGAAGGAATTAACATTAGTCTTGAAGAGACCCATGTTGTAGGAAGGAGGAAACACAGAGGCCGGCAAATCATTCCACAGCCGAGCTGTTGAACATAAGAACGAGTCGAAGAAACGACCCGTTCTCATGTGACAAATGTCAACCATGTTTTAATGTGGTCGGTCAATTAAGTCTAACTGATTGCGTCTTAGATACATTATTCAAGTCTATGGATCGCGTATATGACTACTTTCATTTCTAAGAGCTTCGTTAGTTCAATCCGTTCATTAAATAAGCAAGTATATTTTCATAACGAACGACATTCAAAAATATGTGTATATTGTCAATTAATCAAAACTTATCTGATCGCGAGACCGCGCTAAAGTTTATCAATCTTCGGTCGGAATACGTATTAACAATAGTTGACCGTGCTTTCAAATAATGATAACTGACCATATATGATGGATTTGGGCAATATCATAATGATATAGGGCTTTATCGATCGTCTATGCTGCACCTCTTACAATCAGGTCATCTCCTACACCGAAATTTCATGTTATTTACAAATGTATCATATTAAAAAATAGAGCTTGTTTAGGACAGAACTTTTGGATTTTTTTTGTCAAAACATTGATACTTGTGGCCGATCGAAAAAGCATGAGACATCAACATACTGCGTGTGACGTCACGGTATTAATTTTACATTTTTTTTAATTTACAAGCTCTCAACTTCGTCATTTATTGAGATATATCGCCGTACCAAATTTAGTGTCGTTATTTAATCATTACTCTTTAAATTTAATACATTTTCATCAAAACAATAACATTTGGAGACCACCTCCATTTCAAACGACTGAGCGGTAAATAAATTCCATATTTCAAAAAAAAGGTTAAGTTAAAAATGAAGGTGTCATTTGCTGTCCGATTACCTATATATTTTGTTTGTTTGTTTGGTTGATGTTAAGTTTATTACTGTGATCACGTCATGACGGAACACGTGATACGTGCGCTGTTTCGTGGGTTAACGTCCTGCTGAAACGTGACGGAGTGTTCATCATGCGACCCGCTAGGCTATTATACTTGACGGTTGGTATGTGAGATGGAAAAATATTTTTATTGTTTTTAATTGAAAAAAATATCATCGGCCAGCAAATGACATCTACATTTTGTATTCCAAATATTCTCAGGAATCGCAGGTTAAAATCCTTCGGGTACGTTGTGTCACTCCCTGGTGTTATTTAAATTACAGTGGATGTAATTCTTTCCTTGGTTAATTGTGCCCATGTCTTATTCCATGCGTGTAATTCTAAAAATTCGTGTAATTCACGCCTGTACAATTTTGTAATTTTTTTATATAACATATTTTTATATAAAAACATAACATATTTCATATTACAATGATCTTTGGCTGTCCAACTAGGAAATTTACCTGTTTTAGGAGAGTCAAAATGAGCAGATTTATTGCATGTAGTTACTTATTGTTTTGTCTGATAAACATATAGTTTTTTTAATAAACTTTTATACATAACTAAAGGGCCCCGTAATAATCTTTGGTAATTATTTAGTGAAAAATGGAAGACACCTAATTTCTCGACATAATTAATTCTCTGCAATAGTATTCTGGATTATAGAGAAGTACTGTGATATGGTAGTTAATCCCAGAATTTCTGCACTAACTTAATAAACCACTTGCATCACAGTTTATTTAAAAAAAAATTCTAGTTTAGGCAAATATTCTAAAACATTCTGAATTTTTTTTAATCGTATTTTTGAAACCCTGGCGATTTTTTGAAAATTTCAATCCGATAAATCAAACCATTTTTTATAAACCGGAAAGACGGGACAAAATTTTATGGGTGCGAAAAAACGATAATTACATAGCCGAAAATCATTTTAAAAAAATTTCGTTTTCCACGCGAATGGCACAGGAGAATAACGAGGCATACAAAAATATTACATCTCATAAATATTTTTTCCTTGATCCATCTTATTGATCATAAATCATTATAACGTTCAACGTCTATATTACTAAATCCAACTAAATATACCTCTAAAACACTTGCAGACAGCATAAATGTACGGGGTTCACTTCACAACATCTGTCAAAAAGTCAAACTAAATAATAAGTTCACAGAGAACAAACAATAAATCTAGTGAACGTTAAATGTCAAATTCAAAAATTCGTATGAAATCAAAGTGTTGCCATATAAAAAAAATAAATCAGTGTGGAATTTTACAAAATTAATGTGAACATTTTCGGAGACGGGACATTTTCATGTAGTGACGTCATGAGCCCATAATGGATTTATTTATGTAAAAAAAAAACTGTACATTTCTAAAAAATTTTACCAACACTTTCGTATTTTGGTTGTTTGTTTTTGGGGTGTTATGCCGTGTTACGCTACCTCCTCCTTCTTAAGCCTATTTTTTCATCCTCCATCTTTAGCCTATTTTAACATTTTCGTAATCTAAGTAAAAAAAATCTATCCACTAGATTTTTCCAAGTCGTTATAAAATCCATGCAAGTGGCCTGTTACCAATCAAATCACAGGAACATATTAGCAGTTTATATGACACCGTATTAAAATTTGGAGGCTTTTTTTTTCAAAAACGGCGGAAAATTTCCAAACCGAAGGATAAAAATCATCTAGTGCCCAAGGTTGAAATCGATTATATATAGCGAAACGTTCCAGTGGTTGATTGTTTGTAGTTTAATTGCTTGAATATCCATTTTTAAACTCATTTAACCCTATCAGTCATATATTACATTTTTTGAAGTGTAACTTTTTTAGCGCCGTTAGTGACTTAAAATTAGGGTGAAACAAAAATGCGTCACAACTCAGTTCTACACAAATACTCGGTTCTAATATAATGCGGTATTTTCGCACCTCGGCTCGCGCCTTCCATAGCGTAGTGGGCAAGGTGCCTGACAAATCTTAGCGGCCAGAGAGGTAGACATAAAGCGAACGGGGGTTTGAATCCTACGAAATAAAAATTAAAAACATTTTTATTTTGTGAAATCAATATCCAAACCACTAAAAAAACAAACAAAAGAAAAGAAAGCTACCTATATCTAGCGACTTTCTAGTTTCATTTCTACCGCGTGTGAATTACACACTCTGATATCTTATTTTAAATTAGCATCACACAGGAGGCACTGAGGAAAATAATTCCCCTCAAGGCCTATGACATATTTTGGGATGCTGTGTGGAGGGTCTTTTTGGGAAAGGAAGGAGAGAAAGTTCTGGGAAGGAAAAGGGTATTAGGGGTGGGTAGGAATCTGAGGGTCAGTGTGTCCAGGAGTGCCGGATGGACAAACGAATCCATGCCTCCCAGTAAAGTGTAAGGCGATGTTCCGAAAGAGTTCGAGAGTGGAGAAGTCAAAGGGACTCCCTCAACTATTCTCTCCCTATCCGGCCTGCCAAGCAGCTGATGGGCAAACGCATTCGCCACCAAGGCCTGGACAAACCTCACCCCGTGAACCCGGGCACCGGTGTTGATTATCCAATAAATTGTTCCCGGGGCGGCGGTACCCATACCCACCTCCCAAACAGAAAGATTGTCATACAATAATGTCAGTCTCTTTATTGGTTTTCAGGCAGTTCATCCCCGAGAACACGCTGCCGCTGGGACTGGAGGTGTACAAGGAGCGGGTGTTCGTCACCTTCCCGAGGTGGAAGATGGGGGTGCCTTGCACGCTGGCCACCGCCCCGCGAGCCCCACTCAGCCACGTGCAGGAGCCCCGACTGACACCCTTCCCCGACTGGTCCTGGCACGATCAGAGTAAGGAACAATCACGTGTTTTTCATCGGTGTAATAAGCCTAAGCTCATCCAAATCCAATCTAACCTAACCTCCCCAAATCCAATCTAACCTAACCTCCCCAAATCCAATCTAACCTAACCTCCCCAAATCCAATCTAACCTAACCTCCCCAAATCCAATCTAACCTAACCTCCCCAAATCCAATCTAACCTAACCTCCCCAAATCCAATCTAACCTAACCTCCCCAAATCCAATCTAACCTAACCTCCCCAAATCCAATCTAACCTATCCTCTCCAAATCCAATCTAACCTAACCTCCCCAAATCTAATCTAAAATAACCTCACCCAAATCTAATCTAATCTAACGTCATCCAAATCCAATCTAACCTAACCTCCCCAAATCTAATCTAAAATAACCTCACCCAAATCTAATCTAATCTAACGTCATCCAAATCCAATCTAACCTAACCTCCCCAAATCTAATCTAAAATAACCTCACCCAAATCTAATCTAATCTAACGTCATCCAAATCCAATCTAACCTAACCTCCCCAAATCTAATCTAAAATAACCTCACCCAAATCTAATCTAATCTAACGTCATCCAAATCCAATCTAACCTAACCTCCCCAAATCCAATCTAACCTAACCTCCCCAAATCCAATCTAACCTAACCTCCCCAAATCCAATCTAACCTAACCTCCCCAAATCCAATCTAACCTAACCTCCCCAAATCCAATCTAACCTAACCTCCCCAAATCCAATCTAACCTATCCTCTCCAAATCCAATCTAACCTAACCTCCCCAAATCTAATCTAAAATAACCTCACCCAAATATAATCTAATCTAACCTCATCCAAATCCAGTCTTACCTAACCTCACTAAAATCTAATTTAACCTAACCTCATCATTAATTAAATACACCTAAGTATTTGAATTTCACTATTAGCTATTTTCTTTATTGAATGAATGTCGCGGAATCTTGGAAGTAGAAATTAACCCTATTCCCGACATCTGATCGCGCTGAAACTCAGTAGAAAGACTCGTTGTCGATGACAATGCATTCTATCAACTTGGTGGCACTCACGCACACACGCGCATTTCTCTCATTCACTCTTGGTAGCAATCACTCACAAAACACGGACATATGAATTTTTCTGAAATTACAATAAATAAACATCGTTTTTCTAAATCGGAATTTAGGAAGGTTAGTAGTTCGAAAAAGACATTCTAAAATAAATATATTTTACATGCTGAAATTTTTCAATTTCAAATAATATGCTCTGGTATCACTGGTTCTAATTTTTCGGGTACGTGCGAACAGTGGCGAGCGAGGGGGGGGGGAGGAATGGAGGGGGGGTGGGGGGGGGGGGAGGGGGGGGGGGGTGAGACGGGAATTCCTCAGGCAGAGACTTCATGTACAATATGCACAAAATCGACTTCGGATACATTTATACATCAACTTAGGATGTGTTCCAAAACCTACTGGGCGTTTTAAAAGCAAATGAATAATAATCGATAGAACAATGTGCGCTGGATGCCAGGCGCTTTGTGAATCAAGTTTTTGTTTTTTCAACCGAACATATAAATTACGATTTTGGCGCTCCCTCAAACTGCCGCCTAGGACAGCGCCACTGTCCCCCCCCCCCCCCCGTAGCTTCTCGGGAAGAACTACTTTCACTTTCTTCTGCAGAACCGTTGGTTTCGTCAGATACTGAAGATGCTTTTCCTAGCCGCCACCCCCCCCCCCCCCCCCCCTCCTCAACCTCATTGACACAATTTTCTACACATGTGACTAGGTTTTATTGCCAGTAGCCAAACTCTCTGAATTAGCGACTAGGTTTTATTTTTATGAAGTCGAAATGGGGGGGGTGACACCACGTTATGCTGTACCTTTACGCCCTGTACAAATAAATAATCAGCATGGTAGTCCGGTGCCTCTGTATTATCACCAACTATCATTCCAGAAGAAAGCGGCCGCGGCGCTGCATCGTAGATTGGGTTTTCTACTCCCCAAAAAATACTTTGTCGTCCACAGTTCTTCCCGTCCTGCTGCAATCTTCTTCCATTCACACCCACATCCACACACACACATCAACTGTCACCAGAGACCAAAATAACCCTTTCCTGACACTTCGCATACTTATGACAAAAATTGTATCAAGTAGGTACCTACATGGGCAGTCGGCATTTTACGTTTCAATAATAATTATTGGAGCATTTGCGAATAAACCGTATGTCCCAATTTACTACAGTGTGTAACGCAAAATTTACTACTGCGCAAGCCGAGATAATTCACCGTAGACGATAAACGCTCTAAAAAGCAAGACTTACAAACCTACGATGTTGATGATTTGCTATATTGCCATCTAGCGACGAGTCAACAAACCTGTTCTCTTGGATACCGTTGAAGTTCGAGATTTTAATTCATTAGCCGAGAAACAAACCATTCTGACTCACCTGTTTAGTACATTTAGGTAGGACAGGTGAGAATGATCAAAATGATAAATACTATGATAACGGCCTGAAAATATTTTATTTTGTTATCTTACTTTAGATATCGTATGGGTATACCTGCAACGATTAATACTTAAGACTTTATTTTTATTTAAACATTGTTGTTTATTTTCGATAAGTAATTCAACTGCGGTGCACGATTATTGTTATTTAAGTGTACTTGATTTTTCATTTTTGATAATGGGTAACGCAACAAAAGAGTTGAATCGAACACATTATTCACACATATGCATTACTTGCACAAAACGTGTTTCAAACTTGTATTTTACTTCAGAAAATAAAATCCAAAAAAATAAAATAATAAACGCACATTAAAAAATTTAGAACAACTTCAAAAACTCTTCGAATTTTAAAACTTGATTAATGTATAGTTACCTGTTATACTTGTTTTCCTTTTCTTGCTAATTACACGTTACATATTATATGCACCAATACACACAAATGTACAATCCTACATTTGTGTTGTTTGGGTCAACCCTATTTGAGCGTTTTCATTATCTTAGCATTTTGCGTAACTCTTTCCGTGTTCGTTTATCTCTTAATTATCCATATTATTTCAATTATTACTTGTTATTCTATGCATCTTGTAATTCTTAACTGTATGTATAAAAAATATTGATAAATACAAGGTTGAAAGAAAAAATAGCTTCTAAGAAATCAAAGATGTCTCGCGGTGGAAAAAGATTTATCTTTTAGTAATTTTAAAAACCTTTATTTCAAGTATACACATTTTTTAATTGTATTAAAAATCTTTTCCTGGACTTTTACATGTCTAATCAGTAATTTCATTTTTTTATTACAAATTACTAAAACCTCATATTGTAATATTTAATTACTGAAGACAATAATATTAGCGACCCTCAATCTAAATTCGAAACGGAGGCGAATACCGGGGAGGGGGAGGGGAACCCGGGAGGGGAACCCGGGAGGGGAACCCGGGAGGGGAACCCGGGAGGGGAACCCGGGAGGGGAACCGGGAGGTGAACCCGGGAGGGGAACCCGGGAGGGGAACCCGGGAGGGGAACCCGGGAGGGGAACCCGGGAGGGGAACCCGGGAGGGGAACCCGGGAGGGGAACCCGGGAGGGGAACCCGGGAGGGGAACCCGGGAGGGGAACCCGGGAGGGGAACCCGGGAGGGGAACCCGGGAGGGGAACCCGGGAGGGGAACCCGGGAGGGGAACCCGGGAGGGGGGATGGGAAACCCGGGGGCGGAGTTCGCGGGACGGGGGAAGGGGGGGAGTGGAGTGGGGAGAGGGAAGGTGAAATAATCGGAGTGGGAACGCGAGAGGGGAAGGGGACGCGGAAGAGGAAGGGGACGAATGGGAAAGGACACGCAGGGAGAAACAATTTATTTATTAAATGGCATAGCAGCGCATGCTGGAAACCAGCTGGTATTAAATAAAAATGGAAAAATCTATCCATGACACTGTCTAGTTAGCATTTAGTTCGAGATGAGTCTTGCAAACATCCATAAAGATAGCAGCCAATAAAAATATGCTTTAATAAAATGAAGATAACGTTGGGAGATCTTTGTCGAAGTATGGTACAGTTAAATATTACTTAAGCGGATAGGGTCACATTAGCTCATTGGTACAGGCTAAGGTCCTGGGTTCAATTCCTAGCGTATCTATAACTGATTTTTCTGTTTCAAATTGTGATTGAGTGTCGCTTATATTGTCTTTGGTAATTAGTATTTTAATTTCCCAGGTGGAGACTGCCAAGGCTTAACCTCCGTGTTCCGCGTGGCTGCCGATCGCTGCGGACGACTCTGGGTTCTGGACTCCGGACAGGTCGAGGCTCTCACCATCCCCCGCCAGGTCTGCCCTCCCCAAGTCCTGGCGTTCGATCTCAACACCGACAGCCTCATCGGCCGCTGGAACATCCCCGAAGAATTCAACCTTCAGAACTCACTCTTCACCAACATCGTTACCGACATCAGAGACGACAAATGCGACGATGTCCACGTGTACTTCACAGACGTGTGGAGATTTGGTCTTCTCGTCTTCAGACTGCGCGATGAAAAATTCTGGAAGTTCTCTAGCCATTTCTTCTATCCTGATCCAATCGCTAGCGATTACAACGTACGTGGTATCAACTTCCAATGGAGCGATGGTGTTTTCGGAATCGCCTTGACACCCATCACTAGAACTGGTGATAAGATCTTGTACTTCCATCCCATGTCCAGCAATCGTGAATTCCAAATCCCTGCTTCGATCTTACGAAACGAAACTGCTGTAAATGATACTGCTTTATTGGCTAAAGTCATCCAGCTCGCTGGAGAGAGTCGAGGATACAGTGGACACAGTTCTGCCTCAGCTATCGATAGGAATGGAGTCATGTTCTACGCTATGGTCACGAGAGACTCTTTATCTTGCTGGGATACGAGAAAACCTTACAGGAGATCGACCCAAGGAGTTATTGCAAAAGATAGCGACAAATTGGTATTCCCTAACGATTTGAAGGTTGATAACGAAGACAAACAGAGCGTTTGGGTTTTGAGTAACAGGCTGCCTGTGTTTTTGTACGGCAAATTAGACCCGAAAGATATCAATTTCAGGATTATGAGGGAATATGTGGAGGAAGCGGTTTTAGGCTCCATTTGTGATCCGAGACATCCTTACATCGGAGACTTTGAGCCTATTGTTGAATGTTATTAATAATTATTTTGATGGTGTTGTCGTAACTCTTTATTCTTGCCATTGCATTTAATCTCAATGATGGAATGAATGCATTTTGCCAAGGAGAAATTTCTCTTGTTAGTCCATAAGAAAATTCTCCTTTAGTGGTTTAAGCAAGAAGTCACAATGCGGCTAAGCTCTCTGCTTTTCTTAAACTAAAACTACGTAATTATTTATAAATTATTTATCTTTAAATTAGTTTTTAACATGAAAAAATTTCTACATGTCCTTGTTTTACTTCTAGACATCGCTTTTTCTTTCTTTTGTACTATTTTTCTATATTCTATTTGCCAATCCATACTTTTTAAGGCTTGCCATTTCTTACACCATTGTTTTTTTTATAATTAAATTAATGATGAGAAGTTTATTTTATAATTAACTAATACCTTTTACGTAATACGGTTTTCACTCCGGTTCATTTTTATCGATACTTTAATGTTAAACATTTGTAAATTTTAGAATTATATATTTATGTATATTTTATATATGTTTGTACGCAGACTTTAATTTTTTTAATAAATGTTATTTCATGCAATATTATGTATTGTATATAATAAATTTTTATAATAAATCGTTGCATTTATTTCATTATTACGTTATTACGTATATCTTCTACCTTTCCCAAATCAACCTGAATAAATTTGAATTCAATAACATAGCATTATTAAATTGGAATTAACCATGAATTAATCATAATATTAACAAACAAAAATTTCTTGTAAATTTTCTTGTGTAATTATAGCCGTAAATCAAAGAATAAAGAAAAAATGTCACTGATTTTCTTCGCAGCTTTTGACATCACCCACTGACTTCAATATTTGACTTCACTCATTGATTTCACTTACTGACTTTACTCTCTGACTTCACTTCATGGCTTCACTTTTTTACATCATTCTCTGACTTCACTCTCCGACTTTTCTGGTTTAATTTCTTCGTGAACACTGCTCTTTGAATCATGCAACGTTAACTCTTCCACAGAGATCGAAAGCGGGTGACTCCTTAAACTAGTTTGTCTCATCAAGCTTCCGTCACTTCTACGAAAAAACATATTACTCTCTCCAAATGACCTGCTGCTATCTGTACTTAATCTTCCTCCCTGACCCTTGCCAAAGATATTCGGATAATCCAGAAGATACCTGAAATAAACAAATTTGATTAGACTTAATAACACATTGTACTTGACTTCTACGTGGAGAATATTATTTTAAAAAACTGGACTAGAGCAAAAAATCTGGAAACTAATTCGGAAACCGGTTAAAATAGAAAAGCGACAGTGCACAGAAATGTTAATTTTGCTTATTCTATTTATTTGATGTTCTTTTTTTGTCACTGTTCTGTTTTGTCATGAAACCTTAAAATTCAGTGATTATTTCTAAAATACTAACCTGGGCTTTGAAACAATTGGACAATGGAGAAAGGCGTCCGTTTGAGATGCAAGAGCGGCTGCCGCATCAGGAGAATGACTAAAATAATATCTGAAGATATCAATTTCCGAATCTCTATTGATGACGCCTTCATCGATGATCTCTTTGTCACACTGTTCCACCAGTTTCAATAACAGATTTGATAACTGCCGCAGTATGCAATCTGATACTCTTATAGGTTCATTCATACGTCTGTGTTTCTTTTTTAGAAATTTTCTTTCTTCTCTTCTCTTGATTAGTTGTTTTTCCTCGCATTCCGCCTTCTCTTTTTCTTCTTCTTCTTCGTGGATGGATGGATCGATGGATTCTATTGCAACGACTGGTGTACCTTGCGGTCTTTTACTGTCTTGCAGTCCTGAACAGGGGCTCACTGAGTTCAAGAGGTCATCAGTAGAGAAATTTAACAAAGATCTAAGAATGAAAAGATTATCGTAAGGTATGCAAAAGATTGGAAAAGAATTTTAAAAAGTTGATAAAACTTAAATTAATCTTCGCCTTCTGTAGTGACCTTCACCAGAATCTCCAGGTGATCTATCTTTTGAATGATCACACTTTATCAATATACCAATACAAGCCGCTCATGTAGAGAGCCCACATGCTAGAAAGGAACAAGCTTATAATATAACCGCCTGACGCTGCAAAGTGGTGTCAGGTGTCAGTAACTACGTACTCCATGTACATGTCGCAGGCACTTCACGATGTGGCTAGGTGCATCATGATCTGCCTGATTTTACGATCGGCCTACGACATACATTACGGCTGACGGTAGTTAGTCCAGCGGGCGCAGTAGTTTTCTATCTATTTCTATCATATCTTTCTAGCAGCATGATAGAAAACTACTGCGTGTGACCTATCGAATGTAGAAGTAAAAATATTGTTTCAGCGTCTTTCACGTCAAGAAATCAATAAACAATCTTCCATTTTTGGGAAATTTACAAATGCAATACCAGGAACTTCAAGAAGTATTTTGGATATAAATAGTATTCGAAAAACTTTGTAAATTGCGCCCTTATCACCTTTGCATGCCTCCTGCGATTTGCCAATATAATATTACGGATTGTGTAATAAGATTTACATAGATTATAAAAAAGGATCTATACATTGGCTTCCCCAGGACTTCTGATGGACTAAGCCTGGCCAATTGCGTCCCTATCCTCTTGGCCCACCTCCTATCATTTGCCAATATAGTGTTTACGAACTTTCGGGTTGTGTAGTAAGGTTCACATAGATTATATAAATATCTATACATTGGCTACTCCAGGACTTTTGATGAACTAAACCTGGCCAACTGCA
This sequence comes from Limnephilus rhombicus, assembly GCA_929108145.2. Lineage (NCBI taxonomy): Eukaryota > Metazoa > Arthropoda > Insecta > Trichoptera > Limnephilidae > Limnephilus > Limnephilus rhombicus. Next base: position 46,248,185 of record OV815280.1, read on the forward strand.
CCCTTATAACCTTTGCCCGTTTCCTGTCATTTGCCAATGTAATATTTACGAATTGTGTAATAAGGTTCACATAGATTACAAAAGTATCTATACATTGGCATCTCTTAGGACTTCCGATGAACTAAACCTTGCAGACTGCGTCATTATAACCTTGGCCGGTCTCCTGTAATTTTCCAATATAGTATTTATGAATTGTGTAATAAGGTTCACATAGATTACAAAAGTATCTATACATTGGCATCTCTTAGGACTTCCGATGAACCTGGCCAACTGCGCCCTTATCCTTGGCCCGTCTCCTATCATTTTCCAATGTAGTATTTACGAATTGTGTAATAAGTTTCACATAGATTACAAAAGTTTCTATGCATTGGCATCTTTACAATAAGATGAACTAAACCTGGCCAACACCGTCCTTATAACCTTGGCCCGTCTCTTGTCACTTGCCATGTATTTATGAATTGTGTAATAAGGTTCACATAGATTATAAAAGTATCTATACATTGGCTTCCCCAGGACTTCCGATGGACTAAACCTGGCTACTTGCGCCCTTATAACCTTGGCCCGCCTCCGGTCATTTGCCAATAAAGTGTTTACGAACTTGCGGATTATGTAATAAGGTTCACATAGATTATAAGAGTATCGGTATATAGGCTTCTCCAGGACTTCCGATGAACTCAGTCTCCTGTCCTTTGCCAATATGATATTTACGAATATGTGGTTTGTGTAATAAGGTTCACATAGATTGTAAAAGAGTATTTATAGATTAGCTTCTCCATGACTTTTGATGAACCAAACCTGACCAAATGCGCCCTTATATCCTTGGTCGGTCTCCTGTCATTTCCCAACACAATATTTACGAACATTTGGATTGTGTAATAAGGTTCACATAGATTGTAAAAGAGTATCTGTACATTCGCTTCCCCAGGACTTCCGAAGGACTAAGGCTGACCACCTGCGCCCTTATCCCCTTGGCCCGTCTTCTGTTCTCCCTGGTCTCTAAGTATTCGTCCTTTTTGACCCTCTGCCAGGGTTCGGTCTTCATTCGATGGGGAGGCACTCCTTGGTACTGTTGTAGCTTCTTGTCCATCAGCCATATCCAGTAACTATTCGTACACGAAATGAAAATGTTAATGGTCAAAAAAATATTTTTAAAAAGACAAACATTCCCGGGTTACGAATAACCCAACAATGGTTTAAAAACTCCTACTGCCACCACAGAAAGCCGAAAATGTTGCTTGTGTTGTGATGGAGGACTTAGCCAGCCGAGGAATCGAACACGCGACGCCCGGGTGGGACCCAAGCGCTATGCCCACTCAACCACTGACCATTTCGGTTGTTTATCTGTCTTTAACTCTGGCTCAATTTCACAAAACTTGGATTTGCTTTGAAATTAAATTGGAAGCTACATACCTATTACATAAGTTGTATTTTGAACATAATAAATATTTTAATCGCCATTTTCATAATTGCTACTGCTTTTTCTGTTTTAATCTTTTTTCATCTTAATTTATTTATTTATACATATATATAAATTACAATAAATTAAAAAATTATACTTTGTCTGTCCAACTGGGAATGATACCCGTTTCAGGAGTTTCAGGACAGCCAAATTGTATATTTAGTTCATAATATTCTTAACAAAGTAACGGTTTCGTTCAAGAGATCACAGGAATGAGTTTCTGTCAAGACAACTTTTGGGAACATTAATAATTGTATTCTGGACGAAGGGATGGTTTCTTTATGTCTTTGAAAGAATCGAAAAGATGCGATTTTTTTCAAGGTCATTTTGGAGAACAATAATAATTGCATTCAGAGTGAATGAGTGGTTTCTTTAGTGAGATCACAAGTAGGAGATTCTTTCCAGGCCATTTTAGAGAACATTTAATATATATTTACTATATACTATTATATAATTGATTAATTTTTGGAGATCGCTGGCAACGGTCAATATGCACTTTCTTTGAAAAAACCTTTTGATTCACCTTAATTACATTAAAAGGCAACTATTTGCATTGGGGGAAGTGGAAAATATTTCATTCTAAATTTCGATTACGTAAAATTAAAATTAGCTTTCGTCTTGTGAGATTGTACGCCATTAGCTATTAGCTCATTCGCCGTCACTTTGGTATGTTGGTATTCCTGATACACTTGAATGTATAACGAACGGCTAGAAGATTTTGAAGGTACGGGGCACTTTCTTTTGAATCACAAACCATTTTACACAAACCTAGCGTAGCCGCTAAACTATTTGAAAACTGGGATGTTTTTCTTGCCTTGACGCGAGTAGGCGTTATAAAGGGTACTTTCTTTTGTATCACAAACCATGTTACACAAACCTAGAATTCCCATGAAGTCTACTACGCTTTGCTCTAGCATCTTTTCGTACAGTAACAAGAATACCAACATAACAAAATGACATTTGAAAATAATGTTTGAAAATGGACGGTCTCGTTTCACAGAATCAAAGCTAATATTAATTTTACGTAATCGAAATTTAGAATGAAATATTTTCCACTTCCCCCAATGCAAATAGTTGTCTTTTAATGTAATTAAGGTGAATCAAAAGATTTTTTCAAAAAAAAGTGCGTATTAACCATTGCCAGCGATCTCAAAAATTTACCTATAATTGTATAATTTGAATTTACGCATTTATAAACCAATATATGACATATGAATAGAGAACTACAGTCCATTTTTTTAATTTTTTTTTAATGAATAAATGACCTTCTAACTTAGATACCTACATTTTTATTTTTATTTTTAGAGTTAGTTTCAATAGTTAAAATAATTTAAAAATTTTAATTTTTCAAGACCCCCGAAAACCATCGTATGTATGGTGAATCGTGTGACGTCATCACTCCTGAAAAATTACTATAGAATCGGCAATCAGCTGATCAACTACCGCCATTTTGAGTTCCGTTCTCCCTAGAAGAAGCATTACTATTTTTTTTTGTGCAGTAGTTTTTGAATATTTTCAATAATAGACATAAACTAATAAGAGATACCTTTGTTTTTGAAACATCATTTAGGCCTAAATAACGTTTCAATTAACACAACAACTAAATCTCTATAAACAGTATGTAAATAAACGAATAAATTAATATGATGGCTTGTGTCATATCATACATTCCCGTACAATGACTTTACGGTGACGTCACGACACGTAGAACAGTGACGTCACCACTAATATTTCAATAATGCCAACTTGACGGTGTATTTTTACGACCCGATACAAAATGGACTTTTTAATATATTTTTCTTACAACTCTGCGTTTAATATTATTTAATAAAACTTATGTATTCAGAATCAGCGTTTATTGGTCTATATGAACATATTTTTTTAAAGGCATAATATTTTTTACTGGAGTTCCTTATTCCCATGTATTTATCTCTATTTAATTTCAATAAAACACTTTGAGTTTTAGAATTTCTTTAGTAGGAATTACACATTTATATCCCAAATATGTGAAATAATTCATATTATGAATTTATTTTCAAGCTCGTTTTGGAGAACATAAAATTATTTAGTTGTTTATTAATTTATTTTATTTTACGCTCAGAGGGCTTTTACATAAATAATAAAGGCAATTTGATTAATTAAATCTTTTTTCATTTAATTGTTACTACATTATCACAATTGTTACTATGACTACATTATACTACTGTTATGCGCTTTAACTGCCACTTACTACTTACAATTAACACTTTATCTAAAGCATGCGAACACCTTAGCACATGTTCATCTAGTGAGGTGTTCACAAAACTTTACGTAAAATTACTGATTATTTGACACTCTAATCTCTAATACAATGTGTTATTAGGAGCATTTTTTGTATTTACTTGAACCTATAATATAACTAACTAACTAACTAACCATCACGCCGTTTCCCCGCAGGGGTAGGCCAGAGAGGACGGACCGCCAAACAACTCGATCTTGGCACACACTCCTTGCCTCGTTCACATTCATACATCGTCTCATACATGCTCTTCTATTATTCCGACTCTTCACATGGCCCGACTCAAGTATCTGATTCACTTGGTCGTGCCATGTCTTCCTCGGGCATCCCCGATTTCTTCTTCCATTCAAATTTGCGTCATATATTCTCCTTACACTCCTTTCGTCGTTCATTCACTCTACATGCCCAAACCATCTGAGCGTCCCTTTCTTAATCTTACGCATCACGCTTACATCAGCCTTGCATTCTTCGCGTATCTCCACATTTCTCACACGATCGTACATGGTTTTATCACACCTATAATAGCGGGGGTGCCCGGGTTCATGGGATAAGGTTTGTCTAGGTCTTGGTGACGGATACGTTTGCCCAACCACTGCGTGACGGGCAGGTTCGGAGCAGACTGATTGAGGGAGGCCTTTTGACCTCTCCAGCCGGATTCTCCCGACCCTTCGCCTTGCACCGCAGTGTGAGGTATAGATTCATACGTCCGTCACTCCTGGCCACACTGACCCCCAGATTCCTACCCACCCCTCATACCTTTTTCCTTCCCATATCTTATTCTCCTCCATTCCCTTAAAAAACCCTCCACACAGCATCCTCAAAGATGACATAGGCCCTAAGGGAAATTGTTTTCCTCGGTGCCTCCTATGTGGAGCTAATGTAAAAAAAAACTGTACCTATGTACGAGTGTATAAATAAATAATAATAAAAAATAACATAAAATTTGAAAATTTGGGGAGAATTCAGACTAGAATTGCAGGAGAATGCAATATTTCACAATAGAGAAGTCCAGTACAATTTTTTTATTTTTTTTTTATGAATAACGACCTTCTAACTTAAATAACTGCATTTTTATTTTTATTTTTAGAGTAAGTTATAATAGTTAAAATAATTGTCAAAGTTTTTATTTTTCAAGACCCCCCGAAAACAACCGTATGTATGATGTGACGTCATCAATCCTGAAAAATTAGTATAGGATCGGGCAATCAGCTGATCTACTGCCGCCATTTTGAATTCCGTTGTTCGAAGTATTCTCCCTAGAAATAGCATTACTATTTTTTGTGCAGTAGTTTTTGAATATTTTCAATAAACTAATAAGAGATTCCTTTATTTTTGGAACATCATTTAAGCCTAAATAATGTTTCAATAAACACAACAAATAAATCTCAATAAACAGTATGTAAATAAACGAATAAATTAATAAGATGGCTTGTGTCATATCATATATTCCCATATAATGACTTTGCGATGACGTCACGACACGTCGAACAGTGACTTCACCTTGACGGCGTGTTTTTACGACCCGATTAAAAATGGACTTTTTAATATTTTTTTGAAAACTCTGTGTTTAATATTATTAAATAAAACTTATATATTCAGAATCAGCGTGTATTGGTCTATATGAACATATTTTTTAAAGCCAGAATATTTTTCACTGGAGTTCCTTATTCTGCGCTAATGTTAAATAAATACTCGTAATAATGATTGCGTTATTGTTATGTGTAAATGAGAAGGTCGATTATTAAAATAACGTTATTTATGAGACTGATTGGTCAACAGTATGTTTAAAAGTATGAAACTGGGGGAAACAAAGGGGAAAGGATTCGATGAGATGAATAATGAATATAACTAAATTATCATCTGGTCTTACCCGTAAACTATAATCCAGAGATAGATCCTGCAGATGAGGTACGGGCTAAAGACCCTTAGTCCAGCTACGACTATCCAGGGGGTTGCCAACAACTCTTTTCTTTCCTAAAATAAATTGTTATCCTTTAGTCACATGATAAACGGTTCCGCAAATTTTCATCCCGCAACAAAATATCCCCGAAAAAATATCCTACGGACAAAACATCCCCCAAAAAAATATCTACTAAAACCTAACCAAACTAACCTTACAAAAAATGGGACAGAAATAATAGATAGGTAATCTATAATAGATAAAATACCCTAATGAAGACAAATCAACTGTAATATAATAACTTTAGTCCACCTCGGCACACGAACACCTAGTGAGGAGGACTAAGAAATACAATATCTTTACCTAACATAACCATCATATTTTGTTAATAGAATTATTTTATATAGTCACTTAAATAAAATAAAAAATAAAAATTTAAAAAGATCTGTTCTATTTTTGTCCCATTTCACTATTTTTGAACAATAATTTATTGTCTCTATAGGATGTCTGTATTATTTTTGTCCCATTTTTTGTTAGTTTAGGTTAGGCTAAGTTTTAGTAGATATTTTGTTGGGGGATGTTTTGTCCGTAGGATATTTTGTCGGGGATATTTTATCGCAGGATCAAAACGCGCTTTTCCATGATAAAGGGTCTCCAATCCTCAGTCATCTCAGTTTTGTAGCAATTCTCTTCCACATACAAAGGCTAAAATGCCGCCTCCATAGTTGCACCAATTTCGGTAAGTTGTAAAATGTATTAAATATACTTTATATAAGTAATTTTGAATCACTGATTTTTAAAAGGATTTGTACATTTAAACTGTGACTCTTTTATTATAACTTACATATTCTCTTGTGTAATGGTAAACTATAAATAATTCATAAACTGATCGTTCAAAGATGGCGGTAATTCAACTATTTCAGGAAAAAACTCTGTTTCCCAAGTTGTGCTGCAAAATATTATAATACAATAAGCAATTGTTTGTTTGCGCACGTAAATATGCAATTTAAATGGTTTTGCCCGTATAAAAACTCATTTCTTCCAAGAAAGGCATGCAAATACAATATTGGATTGGATCACCGATACAATATTATATTCGTTCTCCGCCATCGAACAGGAAGCTTGAGGCGCAGACTACGCCAATCAAAGAAAACCACCATCACCGCCATCACCATCACCATCATTCAGTACTGCCTCCCTCTGGAGACTGGAGATGGTAAAATAATATCTTCTGTAAACGGCTGTTTGCATAAATATTTGTTTTTTTTTTTCCTTTTCTGAAATGCCAAATGTTTCACAACGCGCCACACTTTTGCTTAGCAATTTTGAAAATTAAACTTCAAGAAACAATTTAATAACGTTTAGATGGGAGGTAACAGATGCACTAAAATTCAATTTTTATTCAAAGCTCAAAATTTCTCGTATAAATCGTTTTCTTTGCCGCCATTTTAATTTTCTTAATTAAATAATCCATAAGCCACCGCATTTTTAAGCACGGATTATGTAAATCAGATTTCAACAATTATTTACGTTCACAATTTACAAGAAACAACTCGTCTTATTTGTCAAACAGACCATTTTAGTTTTTATTCAATCTCCACTTTAAACTTAACAATAAGCTATAAAAAAATTAAAGTTGAAACACTTAACTAAGAATTATTTAAACTAATATGACCTTTACCTTTACGGAAATGGCTTTTTCTTACACCTATCATAATGTTTCATGGAAATAATGAAAGAAAACCTTCTCCTCCTGTAAAATTTTCTACTGGTCTGTTGGACAAATACGAACTAAGGCGACGAACTATTTACGTTCACAAAATAGGTTATTAGGTTCTTGGTTTACGTAAACTAAGTAATTCATGCACATTTAGTTTGAAACGAAACTTCACAAATGTCAAATCAATATAAAAAAAATGGCGGCAATGGAAATTTTTAACTTTGATTGGCTGAAAATCGAATTTTAATGCAATTTTTTCGTCTATCCCGACTGAAACCGACGTTTCTTTTGGTAATAAGGCTCTGCAACCGGGCCCGAAAAGAAGAAGACGGAGAGATACGAAATTACGAATGTTAGAGGAGAGCGCTAACATTTACAGCGACAAAATCGATGCGAAAATTGCGAAAATGTTTAATAAAACACGATTCGTTTAAAATAGAGCAAAAATCTTGCGGGCATTATCTTAAACAGCATTTAAAGAAACATTGTGAATTTTTTCATACATATAACTTGTAAAATAACTGAAAAAAACGTGTTAATAATAATTTTTGGAGCATAATTTGCGATTTTTTTCTATCGAGGGAATTTTATATAATTTGCTTTTCGGCGCGGGCAAAGTCTAGATATTATCTTCAAGAATAACATATATTTTTTTAAGAGCTTTAAAACTTACCATGTTTAAGGGAAATATGTAATAAATCGGTACAAATCCGGGTTGCGGGCCCTTAAGTTTAAAAGTAGTTTACTTTTCAAACTCTATGCCTATTAAAAGTGTAGCGGCATGCGGCGGCTTATGGATTTACCCTAACAACCTATTTTGTGCACGTAAGTAGTTTGTCTCTGGAAAAAGTTCGGTTTATGGGCGAAATTCCTAAAAAATAAAACTAGTTATTTTTATACTAACTTTGGGCCGGGGAATCCGAATCTGAAAGAATTAGGTTGGAGCAAGCAAATATAAACTGAATAACACGACTGCAAAATTTTAAATTCATACACAGCTTACAGGCCATTTTGACGCTATCAACAATGTCATAGAAAACACCAAAGATATTTTATGTTCAACCACAGAAAATTAAGTGTTGCCATAAGCAATAATATCAATAACGTAAAACTTTCAGACACGATACTTCCTCACATGATAATTCATCACATAACTCACATTAACCTGATGAATTATGACTATCTCAACGGTTGCTTGTCGACGCTGCAGTATATAAAATCCAACTAAACAATCAACATACATATGAATTTTCAGTAAGCATAGGCACAATAACCACCAATCAAATAGTTTATCGGCTACGCTAGGTTTGTGTAACATGGTTTGTGATAGAAAAGAAAGTGCCCCCTTCGTAGCGCCTACTCGCGTCAAGGCAAGAAAACATCCCAGTTTTCAAGTAGTTTAGCGGCTACGCTAGGTTTGTGTAACATGGTTTGTGATACAAAAGAAAGTGCCCCCTTCGTAGCGCCTACTCGCGTCAAGGCAAGAAAACATCCCAGTTTTCAAGTAGTTTAGCGGCTACGCTAGGTTTGTGTAACATGGTTTGTGATACAAAAGAAAGTGCCCCCTTCGTAGCGCCTACTCGCGTCAAGGCAAGAAAACATCCCAGTTTTCAAGTAGTTTAGCGGCTACGCTAGGTTTGTGTAACATGGTTTGTGATACAAAAGAAAGTGCCCCCTTCGTAGCGCCTACTCGCGTCAAGGCAACAAACATCCCAGTTTGCAAGTTTAACGGCTACGCTAGGTTTGTGTAACATGGTTTGTGATACAAAAATGAATAAAATTTATAAAAAATAATTACTGAAATTATAAACGTGTTTTTTTACGTTACTGATATTATTGCTTAATGGCAACACTTAATTTTATGTGGTAATATGTTATCTTTAGTTTTTTCTATGATCTTTTTTCTCAGAAAAAAATGGCCTGTTATTCCTGTTATATTGTATGTAAATTCAAAATTGTACAGTCGTTTAACTCAGTTAATATTGCCGAGTGTAACCTAATTCTTTCAGATTCGGATTTCCCAGCCCAAAGTTAGTATAAAGATAATTAAATTTCTTCTTTCGGAGTATCGCCTATAAAAAGATGTGTCATTAATTTATTGAAGATTGTTTGTGTATCGAAAATTTTTAAGTCGTGTTATTCAGTTTATATTTGCTTGCCCCAACCTAATTCTTTCAGATTCGGATTCCCCGGCCCAAAGTTAGTTTAAAAATAACTAGTTTTATTTTTTAGGAATTTCGCCCATAAACCGAACTTTACCCTTTGTCTCTTGTGGTATTGTTGAAATGAAGTGAATTTCCATAATCTGTGCTTAAAAGTGCGGCGGCTTACAGAACATTTAATGAAATAAACACATATTTGAAACCTTACCACACATACTGGATAAAGCAGAATAATATACGTCAAAAAATATATCCGAAGAGTGTAAAAATCGAAAATTTGAAACGAACTGTTTTCATCTTTGGGTAAAATTTGCTTCTCAATCTTTTCTGGTTCACTTGTCTGCACTACAACAGTTGGCGCATTATTTGTATCTTTAATATTCAAAGTTACTTTTTCACTTGGGTTATTCTTGTCCAGTCCCTGCATTATATTCACAACAACGGGAGTTTTTCCCATGGGGTCTTTGATGTTCACAACAACAGGTTGATTTGGGATATTTACGTTCACAACAGTGGGTGGATAAGTTTTTAGAAGCTTTCTGTGTTGTTCGTTAGGGAAAAATACTTCCAGAGCTGTAATGCTGAGTCCGACCAAAGTCCAAAACAGAACTTCCTGTTGTAAAGAGTACCCGATTAACTTTCCTAATCGGTACATTGTGAAAAACTTTAATTTTATGACAGAGTAAAATTCTTAAAACTAGCAGGATGAAATAAAAGTGATCGATTTTATTTTTAAATTACATGACTGTTAAAGAAATATTCCTTTTTTGAAAATTTTCATAATAATCTTTCAAAAAAGTAGGCTGATAGAAGACTGGGTATCGATTTTCAAAATAATATTGCAACACAGTGTCGTTGGGCGTGTTATGTAGAGTGGACTGTAAACATTTGCACTTTTGTAATCGTGCTAGCGGGGATTCCGAGCGGGGGAGAAGAGCGAGGTCACTTATAATCGCTTCTTGGAAATTTGGGCACAATGGAGCGCTTTACGGGAGAGCAACGCGCTTTCTGGGTAAAACATTTTTATTAAAACAAAGATTTTGTTCTTTTCTGTTCAACAATGATTTTATTCTGTTTTACAAAATAATAATGCACGCCGCCTTTTTCGTTCGCACCAATTACGAAGTGTTAATCAGTGCCCAAGTGTTAATTTAATTAAATCATGGTTGAAAATTTTCGAAGAAATCGGCAGGAAAACAAACAGGGCGGCCATAAAGCAAAAGAAATTGGATAAAAAAAATTTCCCTAACGAACTGATCTCGCGCAGAGGAGATATTCCATGGCCTCCCCGCAGCCCGGATCTAATCCCAGCTGATTTTTTTTTATGGGATATATTTGTGTATATGTATATTTTATCTTACAAGTTGAGTCTACGTAAATAAACCAGCGATTATGCTCTAATTAAAGGAGAACATCCATCGCCAAGAAATAGTCACCATACCCTGAGATTTGGGTCGAAAAGTTTTTGAAGATCTAAGGGCCTAATATGAGGAATGCCAGCGGCGAGATGGCGGCCATTTTTACGAAATAATTTTCCAGCATATTTTTGTTCTTGTCAATAATAATTTATTTAAATACAATCTGTATTTTATTCATGATTATTTCAAAAGTGCAAATGTTTATGGCCCACCCTACCTCCAATGTGTAAAAAATTTATATTTTACAGGAGAGTGAAAAGGCAAATTTTGATGCAGGAAAATGAAGATGGACCTCTAATTAATTTATTTTTTTTACATTAACTCCATATACGATTATTTTCCTCAGGGCATATGTCATCTGGGATGCTGTGTGGAGGGTCTTTTGAGGAGAGGAAGAAACGAACATTGGTCTTGAAGAGACCCATGTTGCAGGAGGGAGGAAATATAGAGGCCGGCAAATCATTCCACAGCTGAGCTGTTGAACACAAGAACGATTCGAAGAAACGGCCCGTTCTCATGTGACAAATTGAAGATATAAAAATCATATAAAACTATTGAAGTGTATTGCGTTCGTGTCTGTGTATCTAATTTTGTGTCAAGTTTTTCTTACTTTCGGAGATATATTGTCAAATATTTTTAAATAGAGGAGGAATTAATTGTGGGAACATCATAAAGGAAGTAGATGCACCTTAATAGTAAACAAATTCCGATAGGAGAGGCCAAACATGAGAAGAATAAAATATTGAACAGGGCATTGGCAATATAATATTAAAATTCCTGTGAAATTAAATTACGAATAAAATGACTATGTTAAGTTTATTAAATTAAAGAAAAAATGTTAGAACCTCAGACAAGCTGCCTCGTGGCAGCTTTGCGTGGATACTTTTTAATAATAAATAAACAAATTTGGAAAAAGTGTGGAAATTCCTATAAAGACAATTGTTATGTTATACTCGTAATAGTCTACGGAAAATCCTGTTTTCGTTGAAAGAAAGAGAATAAATAGTACTCGAAGATTACCTTATCATTCCTGAAAAATACAACAATATTATTTGGCTAATATCTTTAATCAATGCGATGTAAGTAGTAATTTATGGTTAGCTTCCTAAAAACAGTCCCCCCCTCCCCCATGGGGTTCGGTGTAGGGATGTGAAAAAATAATCGATTATGAAAAAAATCGATTTTTCTCCAACTAAAATCGATTTCATTAAGCGGTTTTGATATTCTAAAAAATCGATTAATTAGTAATCGATTTTTTTACACTGCGGATTTTTTCATTCGCAGCTCTGCTACGCTTAGTCATTAGTCCGGAATCCGGAGCGAGAACCTCTATGATGTTTATAAACAAAACATGACATTAATGCCATCTGTTCGTCTACGATGACATTTCTTTGTGCTTTGAAAGCAGTTTAGTTTAAGTTTCTAATCAAACTTGTCACTAGAAGAAGTCAACAGAGTCAACGAACAATTTTTGTTTAAGAGTGCTATGACAATTTGTAGTGTGTGTTGATTATTTAAAAAAAAAACTTTTAATTTCGGTTCATTATTTTAAGACTTATAATTTCTGTTGAATATTTTTTAAATAATTTAACTGTGATTAAATATATTTTATGTGTTTATTTTAATTTGACAAATTTGGGAAAAATCGATTATTATATCAAATTTTCAAGAAAAATCGATTTTTCATGCTAAGAACAGGAACCGATTATTTAATCATCGATAATTTATGTAAAAGTCACATCCCTAGTTCGGTATCATACGACCTGAGAAAACCTCTTTTGAAGTTCGACCCCAAGCCTCGTAAAAATGATGAATTTTCAAAAAATTGTTTTTTAAGAAGATTTTTATTGAATCGTGTACAGACCTTGGTTTTTAGTAAGAATTCAAAATTTCAGTCGGTTCTGTGTCATAGGGCCTGAAAAAAAGACGTTTGAATTTCGACCTTACAAAACGCCTTACAAAACGCCCGTAAAATTTGTGAATTTCCAAAAAATGTGAATGCTATAGCTACGCCCTTGTCTATATTATGTCAAGAAATCAATATAGGGCTGGATTAACATTAATATTCGTGAAAAAAACTGCGTTGTTTTCAGTACCAAATACAATTTTATTATATTTAGATAATTGACAAAAGTGGCCTTTAACAATAAAAGGTTCACTAAATCATAAAATTGTGTCCAACCAACTTTCGACCAATGACAATCCAATGGAGACATTCGAGTTTACGACTCACCATACGAAACTCGTAAAAAACATATAAATATTATTAACGGGTATTACAACGGGTTTTTTGTCTCAAAAAATTATTTCTACCAATTTAAGTTTACATATAGATAAGTTATTAAGTTCTTAAAAAAATATGTGTTATTTTACCGATTATACAAGATTCACTCGGTAGATTTTTTTTTAACATTAACGCGCTCCCTCTTACAATGGTATTTACATATTTCGCTTTCAAACCATTATCTTCTTCTTTTTTAAAGCTTACCACGGAGCCTTTTTTATTTGAATACCGCACAAGAGTCCCAACCTCTCCTTCTGGGGCTACTGCATCCCCAATTTGGGTATATTGATAGTGGGGAGAGGAAGGAGATAAAGAAGAGGGAGGAGGGGAATTACCTGGCTATTTATATCTGTTCCCCAAACACGGCTAAGGCCATTTCAAGCAACGTTTCAATTCTGAATTATGGCCTTATACCTGGGCGATACTGAGAGTGTATTTCACTCTGAAGTGAGCCGCAAATATGCATTATATTATTTTTAAATGATTAAATGATCAAATAACACAATTCGATCAAATAAAATTTACTTGCGCTCGCAGAGATTTGAAACAACTATCTCCGGTTCGATAATCAAGAGCCTTACCACTCGATCACGGAGATCGCATAAAATATAACTTTAAAAAAAATATTTTTGAATGTAGCTATTACTTTGTGGTTATCCATTATAATAAAATGAAACAATGCAACTTTGTATAAACCACTTATAAAATGTGCAAATCCGACCGGTTTCGGAACAAACGTTCCTTCGTCAGGGAAAGCTTATACTAATTTGACAGTTTAGAACAATGTTTTATTAGGGTAGGGGTGGAGCCGTTAAATAAATAAGCCGGAATATATAAACTCAAATGCAATGATTGTCCCTCATTTTATATTGGAAAAACAACTCGTAATTTTGAAATCAGAATCAAAGAACATTTAAGGTGTCTTAATAATAATAATTTTTCTGAGTTCGCTAACCATATCATTGAAAATAACCATAGTTTTGAAAAAAACACAGGGATAAATATTCTTCATATTAATCATAAAGGAAAACGTTTAGATAACTTAGAAGCTTTGGAAATTAAAAAATCCCTTAAAAATAATGAATCTATTATCAACAAACAAAAAATATTGTCATATAGCCCAATCATGGATTTGTTCCCCTACCCACCCACTCTACACTAATACCTACCCACCCAATCTACATTATTAACTAACAACGGCTCCACCCCTACCCTAATAAAACATTGTTCTAAACTGTCAAATTAGTATAAGCTTTCCCTGACGAAGGAACGTTTGTTCCGAAACCGGTCGGATTTGCACATTTTATAAGTGGTTTATACAAAGTTGCATTGTTTCATTTTATTAAAAAAAATAGTTTCCATCATCAATTAGTGCCATAAAAATCAATCAAGAGAACTCCAGTCCAATTTTTTATTTTTTTTAATGAATAAAATCCTTCAAACTTAAGTAACTGCACTTTTATTTTTATTTTTATAGTTAGTTTTAATAGTTAAAATAATTGTCAAAGTTTTAATTTTTCAAAACCCCACGAAAAGCACCGTATCTATGGTGGATTGTGTGACTTCTTCACCCACCGATAGTTTATTTACTTTCAAGTTGTCATTTTGAATCAGTGATGTTATGTCTAGGGAAATTTCCCTAGATATAGGGAAGAAAAATATTTTTTAGGGAAAAGGGAAATCAGGACAAAATCTAGGGAAATTTCGAACTCTGGCAAATTTTTTATTACATATGACAATATTACTGGTATTATTTATATATTTTTTATATATATTTTATACATATATTTTTATATACGTATATATATTTTTTGGAATTCCTATGATTCTTAATTATTGTTCATGTACTTACATGCAATGTTATTTTTAACACTGACAACTCAAAATGATATTATGTATCTAAAAAGATAAATGGGACCTCTGAAAAAAAAATATATTTTTTAAGTTCCGTTTTACCGGTGATTGCGGTTGATTTTTATTATGCAAAGTGTTTTTTTTTTTATTTGGAATTCAGTGGTGAGTGTATTCGTACTTTTAAATTATTATTTCACGTAGCAAAAAGTGTTTTATTTGGAAAAGCACAGTATTATAAGTACATTTACCAAATTCCGATATCTTCCCAACTAATTAATAATATTAATTAACATATAACAGGATTAGTGTTACACAATCAGGTGGCTACGTAGGTAATTGCGTAAATGTGAAGTTGTAGGGAAATTTCACTTCGAAATCTAGGGAAAAAAATTTTTTGAGCAGAACATCCCTGTTTGAATGAAGAATCCAGAAGAATTAATGGCTTTGGGATGACTTTTAGGTGTGAGGTGTGTTTTTTATTCAAGATTAACTGCTTTCAATAAAGAAAAACATTGGTAAAATGTCCACATTTCACCGGTACTGTTATTGTATTTTAACAAAGTGCAATATAAAAACAATAAATCATCTTTTTCATTGCAAATACAAGTGACATCGTAAGCCTCGAATTTTGTGTTCAGGCGTGACTGTACATTGTTTTATGTATAACACATACAGAAACACTGGTATTTATAATATACTGATCATGGCGATTGTGTAATAACTTGCATAAAAAGCCCTTGATACTAAAAAAAAAATCGAAAATACGACCGATATATCGTAAACCAAATGTCAAATATGACATATGACCTATTTATGACTATGCTTAACCTCAAATATAGCCATTTTACGTCATAATTTTAATTGTTGAGAGCCTAAATATTGTTTCCAATAAAAACAATAACTATTATTTATCTAAATCTCTTTAACAGTATGCAAATAACCAAAAAACACGAAATGTTGAATGGCGTGCGTGTCTTTCGTGGCGTAAGGCGTAAGATTTCAAATGTCAATCCATCTTGATACACTTCGGTGAATTGGTTAGCAGGTTAACAGTGACGTCACCGTGAACCATTTCAGTAATGCCAACTTGACACTGTGTTTTGAGGAGAGGTTTAAAAATGCACTTTTTAATAATTTTTTAAAAACTTTGCGTTTAATATTATGAAATAAAACTTATATATTCAGAATCAGCGTTTATTGGTCTACATGGACATATTTTTTTAAAGCCATAATATTTTTCACTGGAGTTCCTTATTTTAAATTTTCACAAATAGGCAAACTTCTTTATCTAGGTATATATATGATTCGATATTTCACGCCAATTAATAGGAAAATTCAGAATTAAAAATCACTTAAAAACTTTTCGTGATTTTTCGTATTTAAATACTCATATCTGTACATATCTGTACTAATGATGATCACGACATAGCTGTTCGAAACGTTGACCCAAGAACTCAAGAAGGAGGAGAAAGACGACAGAGCTATCCAAAACGTTTAAAACATTTCCGTTTTTAAGCTAATATTATATCCATAACAGATTTTCTTCTCCGAAGAATTTTCCCGCTATTTTAAAAGCCCGCCAATTTTCCGCGTATTGTCGCTTTCTTACGTTGGCAGCACTGTCGCATTTACACCTCTACAAACGCATTTCCGCGGAAACCAACTCTGCGGACCGCTGCCGCTTCGAAGACCTTTACTCCTTCCAACGCTATTCAAGAGAGGCGTGAAGTCGCTTCAAAAGCGGTAAATATACACACACCCACCGTTGAAACTAGTAAACACTAAACAAGCAGGCGATAGTTCCTACCTCTCTGGCATTGAGTATTGGAACAGTCGGTCAGTTAGTCGCTTCGCATTGGTACAGTCGGTCAGTTCATATTCTCGGTCAGTTGGCGCCAGTTTCTGCTCTGAGATTACTTCCGCGCGTTTTTCTCAGGTGGCACGATAATTCAAAATAAGTTCTGTGAGCTCATTTGTTTTTCACGCAATACATCGCTAAAAATAAGCACCCATTTCTGTGAATTTTTATAGCGTGAGTGAGTAGTTATCAGTGGCTTGTTTTTGGAATATAAACTGGTTATTTTTACGAAAAATAAAGGTATTAAAACATTTTTACATTATCAAACGTAAAACATGCTAATAACAGTTGTATATTATACTTTTTTAACCATTTAAAGAGACAGAATTTGTTAATTCTAACATGTTTTTATTAATACATTGATGAGAATAAGCACCAATTTGTGTGTATTTTTATTGCGCGAGTGAGTAGTTATCGAGTGGCTTGTTTTGGGATATAAACTGGTTGTTTTTACGAAAAATAAAGGTACAAAAACGTGTTTATATTATCAAACACTAATAACAGTTGTATATTATACTTTTTTGACCATTTAAGGAGGCAATATTTGTTATTTCCAAAATATTTTCATTGATTCATCGCTAAAAATAAGCACAAATGTCTGGATTTTTATAGCGCGAATTAGTTATCAAGTTATTCCATCAATAATAAATACATTATTTCTTCACACATGCCACTGGATTTATAAACTAACAGAATTGTTTTGTGGGCGTTTCCATGTAGACCAAGAAAAATCAAATTTTCCTTTCTTCTGCTAAAATTTATTAAAAAATTTCAAATAAACGAATTCTTTCTTGAACGTGAGGCGTGCGTTTGGCGGGTTTCCCGACTATGCACCGGTTCCGAAGAGATCAATTACGCTATTTCCCCGGAACATCTTTCATTGTAATACTGGTTTCTGCAAAGAGCCAAGGGTTTTTTAAAGTATTTTGGGGCTCCAGACCAAAGGTGGCTGTCAAATTCAACAGTGCGGCGGACTTGCGATTTGTCCAGGGACAGCAGTTTTTTTCCTCTCACAAAGGAGGCTCTGAGTTCCCTCAGGGCCTATGTCATCCTTGGGGATGGTAAAGAAAGGAGGGGAAGTTCTCGGAAAGAAAAAAGTATGAAGGGTGGGTAGGAATCTAGGGGTCAGTGTGTCCAGGAGTGACGATGAATGAATCCATCCCTCCCACTGCGGTGCAAGGCGATGTTCCGAGAGAGTACGGCTGGAGAAGTCAAATGGACTCCCTTAACCATTCTCTCCCGATCCGTCCTTCCATGCAGCTGGTGGGCAGAGGCAACCGCCTCCAAGCCCCGGACAAAACTCACCCTATGAACCCGGGCACCCCTGCTAAGTCACCAAACGAAGCGAACCACTTCGGGTGAACTATGGCAGAGGTGTTGGTTATCCAATAAATGGTAGTGGCAATACCCATACCCGCCTCCCAAATTTGTGTAATATCTGCAGCTACGCCCAGCTTCTGAGAGGCTAACTTGACTCTGGCTTCGATGGATCCTATTTCTAGGCATTGTCTATTCAGTGTAGTGTACGAATTCATTTGAAGAAAGTATTTCAAATTAACTAGGCTTGTAGCCATATAAGGTTAGCGTTCGTTTATTATTTATCGTGTTGATTTCTAGAACCTAAATCATTTACAACAAGTAGAATTCACTATAATTCTATTGCTGAAGTAAGCCTCTTAAAGACTCTGCTCAAAAATACGTTTTATGACCATCTGTTAATGTGTGTAGGCTTGAGAGAACGTGAAATCGAAAAATTATAATTAAGTTGCTATGTAAATATTTTGCTGGATGAATAATATCATTGAAATTTCGTTTATTTATAAATTTTTTGAGTGTTGCGTATCCGTTTTAAGATGGTGGCCGTTTTATTTGGACTTTATTAATAGCATTTTTCAATATTATAATTATTATTTTACGTTAGTTCCACACAGGAGGCTCTGAGGAAAATAATTCCTCTCAGAGCCTTATGTCATCTTTGGAGATGCTGTGTGGAGTGTCTTTTGAGGAAAGGAAAGGGGAAGTTCTGCGTTGGAAAAATGTATGAGGCGTGAATAGGAATCTAGGGGTCAGCGTGTCAAGGAGTGGCGGACGTATGAATCCATACCTTCCACTGCGTTGCAAGGCAAAGACCCGAGAGAGTCCTGCTGAAGAGGTCAAAAGGTCTCCCTCAATCATCTCTCCTAATCCGGCCTGCCACGCTATAGGTTGGTAGGCGTAGCTGTCGTCAAAACCCGGACAAACCTCACCCCATGAACCCTTACACCTCTGCTAAATCACCTAAACGTAGCTAACCACTTTGAGTGGCCTATGGCAGAAGTGTTGGTTATCCAAAAAATGGCCGGGGCGACGGTACCCATACCCGCATCCCAAATTGATATATTATTTATTTATTTATTTAAATGCCATAGTATGGCTTTTACATTGAAGTGAGTACATGATATTATAAGTATACAGTGGTACACAGGAGATTATCAATAATAACAAAGTAGAAATTAACATTTAACAAAGTAGCAAGTATTTAGGTAAAGGATACTATTATGCTTTACTAAACTACTATTACTAAACTAAAAAAATAATATCAATGTTATAATAACAGAGAACATAAAATTATGACATTTACTTGCCTGAAGAAACTTTTTAAAAGGAATTACCGCTGAGATAGTAACGTTTCGTTGTATAATTCCTTATTTGAAATTTTAAAAATGTTTAAAAGTTATTCCACAATTTCTTTGTTTTGAAATTTTTTCAATACCATAATCCAATCCACTCCCAACTAGTGAATCATTGGCATCCATATTTTCATGAAAATTGTAAGTTTTTACAAAGTAAAAAGACGAAGGAAATGTCTTGTATTTCATAGCTACAGCCATTTCTAGCAACTTTTTGTTTCTGAATAGTGACCCACCATGGCGATACTGGTAGTATCTAGCATATATCGTTCTTGAACTAAATTCAAATACGTTACATTTTCATTTAATCAATTTACGTTTGCGAAAAAACCCACATTGATTTTATCTATCGTGATTTGAACCCTTGACTTCTGATCCCAAAGTCAAGATCCGTACCTATCTACCACTACTGCGATCGGATTAATCACAAATTTTATACATTTCATACAAATACAAACTTAATTTTAACATAAATTGAACACCTCTTCGGAAAAAGGAACTTATACAAGGTGTTAAGGGACGTACTTGATTTAATTTCTGACATTATTTGAAAAAAATATATAATTGAAATTTTGGTCTCCTTTTTCGTTATTTGTTTTTGGGGTGTTATTCCGTGTTGCGCTACCTCCTTCTTTAGCCAACGTTTCGGACATCGTTGCAGTGTCCATCATCAGGGCAGATCCGGCAGATCCGGAAGATGTGTACCCCAAAAACAAATAACGAAAATGCTTTTGGCCGTGAAATTCTTAAAACTTTTGGTCTCCTGTTTATGTTGAAAAAAGAAAACATCCAAAATGTCACCGGAGACCAAAATTTCATCTACATTTTTTACTCCAAATAATGTGAGGAATCACTGTTTAAAGCAAGTCAAGTGCGTCGCTTAACACCACATGTAGTATATTAGGACAAAAAGCGGTTAATCTCAGTCAATTGTAAGCGAGGCAGACCACCTGCTAATTGGTCTAGAACAAATACAGTGGAACATTTGTTTCCATTCGAATCTCTTCTTTATGCTCAAATGCACTTCTAATCTTATATTACTTTTTACATTATTGTAATATGTAATGTGGGATTGCACCAATAGTTTGCAAGAGGTTAGATAGGTACCTACCTA
Organism: Limnephilus rhombicus; assembly: GCA_929108145.2. NCBI lineage: Eukaryota > Metazoa > Arthropoda > Insecta > Trichoptera > Limnephilidae > Limnephilus > Limnephilus rhombicus. The sequence goes on from OV815280.1 coordinate 46,268,901, forward strand.
CTCTTCCTTTAAAATCTAAATCGTCCGAAAATACCTCTCTCCCAACATGGAAATTAAAAAAAATTAAAATAGTAAGGTTTTAAATGTAATTTTTCGAAGACAAACTTCCTTATGTTTCGGTTTTTATTTCTCACCAAAGGAGGTGTCTTACCGCGCTCGGAATTACGTCACACGAGTTGTCATACGGAAACTTGTTTTGATCGCATCGGTATTCGTGTATTTACATTTTACGTGAGATTCTGTAAAAAATACCGGTCATGTCTGCATTCGGAAAAGAACAAATTCAAATTGTAGTAGGTAGGTACTAAATTAGAATTCAAATAAATTTGAAATTTAATTTCGAATCAAATAACGATCAGATTTTAATTGACTGAGCGTAGCGGAGTCCAGTTTTAACTCATTTAATTAGTCTATAAATTTGTTTGTTACGTTCCGGTTCCGGTTCAAGATGGTGGCCGTTTTGATGTTTTTTTTTTAAATTTACTGAGCCTAGCGGAGTCCTGTTTTAACTCGACTTTGGCATTTCATATTGGTAAATTTGTTATTATGTTCCAGTTCCGGTTCAAGATGGTGGCCGTTTTGATGGTTCAGTAAAGATTTTTTATTTGATTGAGCGTAGCGGAGTCCTGTTTTAATTCGACCATTTGGCATTTCATATAGGTAAATTTCTTGTTATGTTCCAGTTCCGGTTCAATATGGTTGATGGTTCAGTAAAGTTTTTATTTTACTAAGCTTAGCGGAGTCCAGTTTTAACTTGACCACTTGGCATTTCATATCGGTAAATTTGTTGTTATATTTCAGTTCCAGTTCAAGATAGTGACCGTTTTGATGGTTCAGTAAAGTTTTTTTTTAATTGACTGAGCGTAGCGGAGTCCTGTTTTATTTCGAACATTTCATCTGTCTGTTGTTACGTTCCGGTTCCGGTTGAAGATGGTGGCAGTTTTGATGGTTCAGTAATTATTTTTTCTCTCAATGTGAAATATCGATATTTTAGTACCTACTTGCAAAAATTCGGACTTTAGACGAAATTTTGTTTTTTTACATGCGAAAATTATAGACACGCATTTTTGGACGCAAAGTCCACTGTTCACAGAACAACAATAGTTATTAGGTTTTGTTTGTCGTTTATGTGAATACTATAAAAGATTACCATCTACTCCCAACTTTCCGGAGCAGTGAGACTATGGCATCCACATTTGGATGTGGGTGAAGGGAGTCCAGAAAGGAAGGAAAACACGGAGACTTGAAAATACCTGGCTATTTGGATCTGCTCACCAAATTGCGGTGAAAGCCCTTTCAACAATGTTTCGTTTCTGAACGTTGGTCTTTCACCAGGGCGATACTGAGAGTATCAACCACTGAGAGTCTAAGTAAATTAAACATCATTACCATAAGAGATCAAAGATAGTGATTTATTATATCCCAGTGGCAAAAGGCTCATGGCATTTAACAATAGCAAATAGTGTAAAGCGCACTTTTAGAAAAAAAAGCGCTACAGTATTATGTGCATACGTTTATCCGAGTCACTCCATGCAAACAAGAATAAAATAAACTTATGAACACAATCCAACTAATTGAATAATTTGAAAATGACTTCATTTCTTTAGTACCAAATAGAGTAATTTATTATTTATTTATGCATTCACGTTCTCTGAAAGTATTCCTGAAAAAGTATGACGAATTTTTAACAATGCATACAGAATTTATTTCTCGTTTGTTCCGCAGTCAAACAAAGCACATTTTCTTCAGGGTCATAGCAAACACGATTATTTACACACGTCGCGAGTTTTTTATTGTTATTTGGTGTGTACCCGCACTGTTTATAACGTTTTGCTGAAAGTACATAAATAACTATAATTTCTATATGCGAAAAAAAAGGTGACGAGTCCAATGATTGAGTTTTGAGGCTTATTAAAATTCTCCCCGAAGGTTTAAGATGGCCCGGCATATTACTTAGTATAAGTCTATATCCTCGCTATCGGCCGCTCAAACCTTGCTATGCTGCGGAAATTTGGCTCTAGCAGTCACTTGTCAAATCTGACATAACTTATAAATAAATAATTTACTACTTCCACGTCACCGAAACTTACGTAAATTGCGTAATGTCAGTGTTATTTATTAATAAACCCATTTCCGTTTTTCAATAAAATCCAAAAAAATGAAACATTTCTGAACGCAAATGAAAACTAAAATCGATTTTTTAAATATGTTGAAATACGAGTACGCTTTCAACGTTATAAAACTAAATAAACATATAATTGTTTATATTTAAAAAAAATTATCCAAACATAAAAAAGTTTCAAAAATGGCTTACCTTACGTTTTTTCTAACTAAAAACGGGTAGCGACTAATAATAAAAATACACGCATATTTTATTATGCAAGTGCATTATAAACGTTATCATGAACTCACTTTTTTGTCGTTTCATGAAAAAATAATTAATAAAAAATTCCCAAAATTTCATAATTTTTTTTTTCAAATTACGATCGGAAACTTTGTTTTCTTTGATATGCATTTGAATTATTTTTTATTATCTTTTAGATCTGAATATAAACCGTGACAAATACAAGTTTTTACCAATGCTAGTAAGGAAAGATTTCTATGAGACCTATATGAGCTGTCCGGAAAAGCGAACAAATAGCCTAAGGTGTTAATAATCGATCTAAAATAGTCTGGTAGGAGATTATAAATGTTTAACGTCAGGACAATTTGTTTCGCTTATAAGAGTAGCACCATTATGACTGAAGTGGAGAACTTTATAAAAAAAATAACCCACCTAAACATATTTTAGGTTATGAAATAAACTTCCGTCATCGACATTTTGAAAAATCGTTGAGTCGCGAAGTCCCGGTGACACTAGAAGACATATTTATCCCGTCCACGTACACGTCTTAGACAGTGGTTTGGTTTTAGATCGAAAAAAAGAAGCACGTTCCTCTATACAAATCACAGACACACCGTGTAATCCTGGTGATATCTGGGCTTGAGACCTATACACGGATTATGTTCCAAGCCGCGCTAAGCTCGACATTCCAATGAAGCCGATATTAAAATCAAAATGAGAGGATTGAAGCACGGACACGTGATATGATTCAGCTGGTATTTGAAAAAAAAACAACGGCAAAGGGAAAACTTAATTATAAATACAATGTTGTGAATCATTTCTTTTTTCCTTCCTTAATCATATATTTTCCTTAAAATTTTGATCGTATTGTGATATTTTACTTAAAATTTTGTTGATTACCAAAAAGGTCACTTTACGATATAAAAGTGAATTATTTTTCAAGGTATCGCCGCCTTGACTCTGCAACCGGGCTCGAAAAGAAGAAGATGGAGAGATACGAAATTACGAATGTTAGAGGAGAGCGCTAACGTTTACAGCGACAAAATCGATGCGAAAATTGCGAAAATGTTTAATAAAATACTACTCGTTTTAAATAAAGCAAAAATCTCGCGGGCATTGTCTTAAACAGCATTTAAAGAAACACTGTGATTCATCGAGGGAATTTTATATAATTTGCGTTTCGGCGCGGGCAATGTCTAGATATAAGCTTCAAGAATAACATATATTTTTAAGAGCTTTAAAACTTACCGTGTTTAAGGGAGATATGTAAGAAATCGGTTGAAATTCGGATTGCGGGTCCTGAATAATTTTGAAATAGGCACTGCAAATAAGTTTGTATTTTCACTTGGTTCCTGATGATGATGACTGATAACCTTACGCAGGTCTGTTAAAATTAAAAGATTCAAAAGGTATTTAATATTTTTATTTTATAACTGGTTTTGACTTAGCAAAAAATTGAATAAATGTAGTCATTAGATTAAAATCCATAAAAAAATTACATTAGCTAAAAACAATTTCCCTCGGGACATATGTCATCTTTGGGGATACTGTGTGGAAGGTCATTTTAGGGAAATGAAGGAGAACGTACGAGGGTGGATAGGAATCCGGCGGTCAAAGTGTCCAGGAGTGATAGACGTATGAATCTATCCCTCCCACTGCGGTACAAGGCGATGGGTTGAGAGATTCCGGCTGGGGAGATAAAAGACCTACCTCAACCAGTAACTCCCGATACGGTCCGCCACACAATAGGTGGGCAAACACATTTGCAGCCAAAACCTTGACAAACCTCATCCCACAAATCTGGGAGCCCCTGATAAGTCACCAAACATAGCCAAACTCTTGAGGTGACCTATGGCAGGGGTTATCCAATAAATGGTTCCCGGGGCGGCGGTACCCATAGTCACCTCCCAAATTAAAATAATAAGACAAGTATAGTAGGACGAATTTGTTGTTCATACTAGATCAAAGAACAGCATTATTTTTAAGGTTTGTAAAAGAATTATGTGCACTTCATAATTATTTGTTCGTTAATTCTTTTGTAGTTGTCAGGCAACTATACATAAAACCTTTCTACAAGTTAATAATACAGACTAAAAATAACCAATACACACAAAAATGTCAATACCTCCGGCAATCATCGTAACCGTTCGTGACTAAGACACGAACGACGATAGATGGTACTCTTCTGATATCATACTCATCTGCCATTATATCGGATATAGCAAAACTTCGTACTACTAACTATGCTTAATATGTTGAAAGAAACATATTAAGCATAGTTGTCGGTAGATACTACAATTACACTACAATTATTATAAAACACAGTTCTGCATGACATGAAATTTAAGCAAATAATGGTCAGACTTTACGATCACGAAACACGCTCACATCCCATTCTTGTTCTATGGCATTACTAATCTTTTTGGCACTCATAAAGAAGAATAAATCATTATTTTTTCATTCTTAATTCACCCACGTTAATTTAAAACCTGTCTTGGTTAGCTAAGAACCTGGGGAAGTAAGATAAGGCGACCATTATAAATAAAGTTTATGCATCACTTTTTTGTTTGATTTTTTTACAAGTATAATGACAGACCGTAACAAAAAAATAATTAATGTGAGACTTAAAAAAAAAAATCATAATCTGCTCTTTCATAGATGGCGCTAGTTTCATTATTGTAAGAAAAAATAGTTTTTTTTTATTTAAAAATTGTTTTAATATTTTAAGGTTAAACGCTACGTACGTTATAATCTACGCATTCACAGATGGCGCCAATTTAATTATTTTAGGTTTTTCGTACTTTTTGCACGTTTTGCTTTGAAATATTAAGGTAAATTAATTGTTTGCGCCCGTACATATTTAATATGAATATAAATAAATAGTTTTTTCCATAAATAAACCCAAATATTTCAAGAAAGGCTGAAAAGTACAATATTGGATTGAGTCACCGATACAAAATTGATTTTTTCAGCCTGTCTTGAAATATTTGGTTTTGTTTATGGAAAAAACTATTTATTTATATTCATATTAAATATGTACGGGCGCAAACAATTAATTTACCTTAATATTTCAAAGCAGAACGTGCAAAAAGTACGAAAAACCTAAAAATAATTTAATTGGCGCCATCTTTGAATGCGTAGGTTATAACGTACGTAACGTTTAACCTTAAGGCATAACTTGCAAAAAGTGTTTTTTTTTTTACTAGCGCCGCCATATGTGAAAGAGTAGATTTTGAATTATTTTAAGTATCACATTAAAACTAATTCAAAAATACTTTCGTGTTTATTTTTTATCTCCCATCTCATTAAAAAATCATAATGAATTGCCTGAAGATATACTGTTATTTATTTATGTGCTAGCCTTGAAAATTATTTATTTATTTTACGACAAAATCATAATTATAATCACTAGATTACTTTTATGTGAGGAGTCTCATAAAGTTAAGTCGTAAATTTTAGTCATATTTCTGTACCGGGAAGCATACGGATGCAAGTCCAAAAAGGTAAATGTTCAGGATAGCCAAATACTTTTTTTTTTCTCTAACTATGGTCCCTTCTTCGGTTATCCACGCTGATAAACAACAAAAAAGTAATTATTAAATCAATTAGTTTTGTTTTAAAAACGAGCAAACAAAACAAAATATTTTGTATGTAAAGCCTTTAAAAATATATTTTTTAAAAAAGGCTACAAAAAAAACACGGACTTGCGTCCTTCTGCTTCAAAATGAAATGGAATATTTTGTTATGACATGTGATGTATTATGAAAGGATCAATGCTTGAAAATTGTTTACATCCATAAAAAGCGTAGAAGTGTTAGAGGCAGAAGGTTGCAAACAGATTTGAGTCATAATACTAAAATTGCAATTGAATCCTAAATATCCATGTTCATCTTTCTGCTTCTAAAGTAGTTGTTGCCTCAAAGGTAGTTGCATTCGTATACTTTTTTGAAAATCCTATTTTTCTCTAAAATAGGACTTGTATCTTTCTGCCACTGATAAACCTGATAATTTACTTCAAGGTTGCATGAAAACACATTTCTTCAAATTTTGGACATGCATCCGTATGCTTCTCGGGTACAGATTTTTTGTGTATAAAATTTAAACACAAGTCAAAAAAATATTGAAAAAGTCTTCAGAAGTATCAGCAGTTTTTCTTCGGTAAAGTATCTTATGGATTTAGCGATTTGACAACCTCCGTGACAGAGTGATAAACGCTTTGGCTCTTATGCCAAATATCACAGGTTCAAAGGCAATATACGGACAACAATAAATTAACTTTGCAGAATTTGTAAATCTATTTATTTGCACCACTTTCCAGAATAATTACCTAATTTCTTAGCATTCATTCCGAATGCCGAAGTGTAGTTCAGTGACCAGATCTGAATAGCCAGGTATTTAGGAACATGTTCAATTTCATCAACCGCGTAACAATCTCAAATGTGGGAATGCAACTCCGGGCAGTTAGGCCTATTGTGCAGTAGGTGTCTTGTAAAAAAATTAAATTATTTATTAAAAAACGTTCCTAATCTAATTTTTTATGTGAGTACCTATCGTACAAGAATCCCAACCGCTACCCAGTGTAGCCAGTGACTCTATGGCATCCCCAATTGGGGCGTTTTGTGAGGCTGAAGATATAATAATGAGAAAGCTAAGGAGATGTGTAAGAGGAATGTGAGAAAGTACTTGATTATTCAGATCTGGTCGCAAAACACTGCTAAAGCCATTTCAAGCAACGTTTTGATTGTGAATGGTGGTCTTTCATCACGCTAATATGATTTCTTCTACCGTTCACATTTGCATCATAATGCATTCTCTTTACATTTCTTTTTACGTCCATTCGCTCTATGTACCCAACCAATCTGATCGTTCATTTTTTAATCATACTCATTACGCTCACATCAAGCCGTGCATTCTTTGCGGATCTCCACATTTCTCACATGATTGTAAATGGTTTTTCCATACATACGCCTCAGGGATCTCATGTCTACAGCATTCAGTCAGCACGGATATCCACATGAGGTCATACCATATAAATACACACCTTCATAAGGTGACATCATAACCGTGGCAACCGATATACTAATGCAGTAAAAAGGCTAATAAATAATTTTAAATGAACGTTGAACAGTTAGTTAGCTGTCGGTAAATTAAATAACCGACGTAGAAATGACATTTAAATGGCAATTAACCAGCGGTTACCGGAATAGAGTCGGCCTTCCCAATTAACGGGACTCGGCTAAATTACCGAAGCTGATAGGCGAGTTTTTTCCAACTAGAACCTTACATCAATATGAGGCTGGGTTTGCAAACTAGACGCCCGAGGATGTTATCTCGCTATTCAACTAATAAATATATACATAATATGTACTTAACATGTACACTCTGTATATTATAATACATGGTAGTCCCAGAGAGCTACCTTCTTTCCTCGGTGGGTTGTTTGCACGTCATCGACGATCGTCTTAAAATGAAATAAATATTTCATCTTCTTTCTCACAAGTCTTGCAGGAAAATGAAAAAGACAAAAAATACAAGAATGTCGAATTCTGTTATTTCTGTGTTAATTAGTGTTTCTTTCGAATTGTGTAACTTTTTTGTATACAAGTTGTAAAAATAAACAAGTAAAAAAATTTATGCTTTAATTAATACCTAAAACTACCACGATGGTTATAAGATTAGGCAGAAATTTAACATTAATAATTGTGACGTAAAAAAACGTTTATTTTTTGCGTTTTATTATTAGTGAGTAAAAAAAAATTTACAAGGTTTTAGAAATAATTACAAAGATCGGTATAAATGACATATGGTCACTATGAAATATCTGGTGATACATTGTAAATTATAATTTATGTAAATTACAATTTCAAGATTTACAAATATATAATAAAATATGTCTGATTAGATTTATTTATTTATTACTATCTGAGTTTTTATTAATGGATTGTTCTCACGTTTCATTCTCATTTCCACACAGCCAGTGGCGTAGCTAACATGGGTGGCACCCACGGGGAGCCATAGAGTTACGATAATACAAATAACAGACCGTGTTCATGTCTATGCAATATCTTGGTCGAGTGGCACCCCCCTTCGGGTGGCACCCGGGGCGGTCCGCCCCTCCCTCGCTACGCCATTGCACACATCATCTTCAAAGATGACATAGGCCCTGAGGGAAATCATTTTCCTCAGGGCCTCCTGTGTGGAGTTAATGTAAAAAAAAATGTGAGTGAAAATATCTTTAAAAAGTAAATATAAATTAATTTTTTGTATTGGGCGGGGTTATATCCGTAGTATCCGTCCGGGAAATTTCGACATAAAGGCGCCGTATCACCGCTCAAAAAGGAGATATGTAATTACGAATGTTAGAGAGAGTGCGCTAATATTTAAAACGGTAAAATTGAAGCGAAAATTGTGAAAATGTTTAATAAAGCACGACTAGTTTAAAATAGAGCTAAAATAAAATTTAAAGAACACATTACCTTAACACGGGCATTAGCCTAGTATGGTAATAAAAAAAAATAGTACTGTGAATTTTTTCATACATATAACTTGTAAAATAACTGAAACACACGTGAAAATAAGAATTTTCGGAACATACTTTGCGATTTTTTTCTAAAGAGGGAATTTCATATAATTTGCGGTTCGGCGTGGGTAATGTATAGATATTATAATAAAATGAAACAATGCAACTTTGTATAAACCACTTATAAAATGTGCAAATCCGACCGGTTTCGGAACAAACGTTCCTTCGTCAGGGAAAGCTTATACTAATTTGACAGTTTAGAACAATGTTTTATTAGGGTAGGGGTGGAGCCGTTGTTAGTTAATAATGTAGATTGGGTGGGTAGGTATTAGTGTAGAGTGGGTGGGTAGGTATTAGTGTAGAGTGGGTGGGTAGGGGAACAAATCCATGATTGGGCTATATGACAATATTTTTTGTTTGTTGATAATAGATTCATTATTTTTAAGGGATTTTTTAATTTCCAAAGCTTCTAAGTTATCTAAACGTTTTCCTTTATGATTAATATGAAGAATATTTATCCCTGTTTCTTTTTCAAAACTATGGTTATTTTCAATGATATGGTTAGCGAACTCAGAAAAATTATTATTATTAAGACACCTTAAATGTTCTTTGATTCTGATTTCAAAATTACGAGTTGTTTTTTCAAATTAAAAAATCCCTTAAAAATAATGAATCTATTATCAACAAACAAAAAATATTGTCATATAGCCCAATCATGGATTTGTTCGCCTACCCACCCACTCTACACTAATACCTACCCACCCAATCTACATTATTAACTAACAACGGCTCCACCCCTACCCTAATAAAACATTGTTCTAAACTGTCAAATTAGTATAAGCTTTCCCTGACGAAGGAACGTTTGTTCCGAAACCGGTCGGATTTGCACATTTTATAAGTGGTTTATACAAAGTTGCATTGTTTCATTTTATTATAATGGATAACCACAAAGGAATAGCTACATTCAAAAATATATATAGATATTATCTTCAAAAATAACATATATTTTTTTAAGAGCTTAAAAACTTCAAATGTTTAAGGGGGGATATGTAAGAAATCGGTAGAAATTCGGGTAGCGGCAGCTGAAGGGTCCACTGCAGGACCATTTAATGTCCATTGGAAGAAATTTTTAGATATCTTCATTTAGAACTGCAACTTGAAAACTGAAGAAGAAAACACGGAGGTCTTGCGGAGTTTATATATTTTTTTCTAAATTATACATATTATAGTACGTACTGTTACTAATAAAAAACTAAGTAAACTGTTACATTATATACCCAAAAAAAATTTTGTCATGCAACTCCGAAGTTTCCTTTGCAAAAATGATGAGTGTCCACTTTGCGAAACGATGACGGTCCATTTCACTATCCAAGAACGATCATTTGACGCACTTTCAATAATGATGATTGTCCATTTCACGTCATCGTTGTCCGTGACGTCATCGTTCTAGTAGCTTCTGCTTTTTCGCTTTCAGACAAGATGCGTGAGAAGGAAGAGAACGAACATCGATGACGTCCATACGAACTGTCGCTGAGACTACTGTACTATTCAAGAACGATGATTGTTACTTATTCATTTGTGACTTTCAGCATTCTAGCCGTGTGACTTTTAGAAAATGTTATTTTTCTCGGCACTGTGGGCGATGTTGAATATTTTAGAACATAATATTATGCTCTGCAAACCAAATTATTGAATGGCAAAAAAAGACATTCAACGTTCTTGCAGTGGATCCTTCACCTACGTCTATACTTCAATTTGGGAGGCGGGAATGGGTGCCGCCGCCCCGGGAACCTTTATTGGATTTACGCCTTTACGCCTCTGTTATAGGTCACCCCAAGTGGTTCGCTAAGTTTGGTGATTTGGCAGGGGTGCCCGGGTTCATGGGGTGAGGTTTGTCTAGGTCAGGGAGGCGGATGACCAGAACACACTGAACCCCAGATTCCTACCCACCCCTTAAACCCTTTTCCTTCCCAGAACTCACCTCTCCTTCCTTTCCTTCAAAAAACCCTTCCCACAGCATCCCTAAAGATGTCATAGACCCTGATGGAAATTATTTTCCTCAGAGTCTTCTATGTGGAGCTCATATAAAAAAAAAATGAGTGTGCTTTAGACCACACGACTAAAGTAAAACTTCACTAACTTATATTTTCCTCCCAACTTCCGTTTACCTCGCCCGACCATTTCGCCTCGCCCGATCACACTTTTTTTAACGCTCTCGTCACGCATTCACCAGCTTACTCCCCAAGTCAAGCATGCGTAAAGAAGTTTTACTTAAAAAAAATAAATACTTGTAACACTGAATACACAAACTATCGCGTGGTGACCACCCGATTTTGAATATTGGAAAGTACGTTATGTCGTTTGAATTTGAATATTAAATGTGCATGGCTTGGCCCACACAAAACGCAACGTAAGGAAAAAATTTCGCCTGCGGCGCCGTGATCGCTTGGCTTGAACCCATATTTGTTTGTGTTCACATTCCTTATGAGATCAAGTGGACGATATTTACAGGATTGACCAAACGCCCGGAAGTTGGGAACGGAAGCAATTATTCCAGAACAAATTCAAGTATCTATCTTAACAATAACCAGAGACCAAAGATTTTGACAGGTGCTTTGAAACCAAGAGTATCAAAATGAACGTCTGTTCTCTTCTATTAGGCTCGAGGTCATAATATTATATTCTGTTTCCATGAAACATTTTTAAAAATTATCCCTTCTAATTCAACGGGCCACACAAATGAAGAAGATCCCGTTTTATTATCTTGATAGAATAGACAAATCTGTGTTGAAACATACACCCACATTGACATTCTTAATACTATTTAATCCCAGTATGCATCACCTCCCAAGTTGCAAGTAGTAAAATGATCCAGGGGCAAACTAGTAATTTGGAAAATTTCAGAGGCCGAAAACTAAAAAAGATTTTTCATGCCTTTTTTACATAAGCTCCACACAGGAGGCCTAACTAACTAACTAACTAACCATTACGTCGTTTCACCTCAGGAATAGGCAGGACTAGGGAATGCATTCTCGTTCTCGCGAGTTTAACGAGATTGCACTCGAGAATAAAAACGTCTTATTCGAAGCGCTGAAATAAGAAGCCGTTTAGCAGACGATTCTTTGGACATTTTGTGCTTCTTAGGGAGCTATTTTCAAAATAATTCGTAATAATGGCTTGTGATTTGAACTGAACAAATCTTTCATTTGATTGGTATATTTTGTTAATTAATCTGTAATTTCTAATAGTTTGACTAATTGGTATATTTTGTTAATTAATCTGTAAATAATCTGATGGATCTACTGAGTAGATATAGTTTTATTAAATTGATAATAATGTCTCAGTTTATAGTCAACTCAACTTAGATAATAAGTTTTTTAGCAGTAGGTATAAGTTATATAACAAACTCCCACTTAGTATCAAACAAATAAAAATAAAAAATAGCTACGTTAAGGATATTAAATGTTGGCTGAAGAATCTATCGGAAAATGAACTTACTAGTATACTTAAAACATCATAGAAGTTTCTGGAAAACCTTATCCAATGAAGTTAAACCATAGAAGTCGCTGAAAAACTTATCCAAAGCATAGTCCCCCTCAGCACAGGATCTCCTAGTGAGGAGGACTACGAATATATTTTATATATACATTTAACTAACATGTTTCATATAAAAATGTAAAAAATATTATATAGTTACTAAATAATATTTTTTACATTTTTATATGAAAAAAGTTTCTTTTTTTTTTACTTCTCGTTGTTTTGTTTGTTATAAAAGAACTGTTTCATTACTAAAAGATTTTTGTTTGATATTAGAAGAGAAGACTGGTTGTTTCTTTCATTTGTTATTTGATAGATACGTACATCAAAGTTTACTACTTAGAAGTTTATTAAAAAGTTATAGACAAATACGTCAAACAATGTTTGATGCATAAAAGTCTTCTGAAAAATTCGTAAAAATAAATGCTTATCTTAAAATACTTAAATTTTTTATTATTTTTTTCCTAATTTATTCAAATATTGTGATTATTTGAAAAAAAACACACAAAACTGCCAATCTCGCGAGATCTCGCAGTATTGTTATTCATAAACTCGCGGGATCTCGCTTGAGCCCCAATCTCGCGAGATTTGCATTCCCTAGGCAGGACGGACAGCTAAACAACTCGATCTTGGTACAGACTCCTTACCTCGTCTCATACGTGCTCTTCTATTATTCTGACTCTTAAAATGGCCCGCCTCAAGTATCTGATTCACCTGGTCGTACCATGTCTTCCTCGGGCGTCCTTCTACTTCTTCTACCATTTACATTTACGTTATATATTCTCCTTACACCCCTTTTCTCGTTCATTCGCTTTACATGCCCAAACCATCTGAGCATCCCTTTCTTACTCTTCTTACGCTTACAGCCTTGCATTCTTTGCGGATCTCATATTCCCCTCAGGGCCTATTTCGTCTTTGGGGATGATAAGTGGAGGGTCTTTTTTAGGTTAGAAAGGAGAGGAAGTTCTGGGAAAGTATAAAAGGGTAAGAGGGGTGGGTTGGAATAAAGTGGTCAGTGTGTCCAGGAGTGACGAACATATGAATCTATCCCTCCCACTGCGGTACAAGGTGATGTTCTGAGAGAGTCCTGCTGGTAATGACAAAAAGCCTCCGTCATCCAGTCTCTCCCGTTTCCGAGTTGGTGGGCATACGCATCTACCACCAAGGCTTGGACAAACGAAACCCCAAGAACCCGGACACCCCTGCTAAGTCACCAAACGTAGCGAACGACCTGAAAGAGGTGTTGGTTATCCTACATCATGCATGCCGCCTCCCAACTTGACTAATTTCAATTGTCTGAAAATTCACTTTACCCACTAAAAATTGCGTTTTTTCGCGAAGATTTTTTCTTTCTGTCACGGGAAACTAGGCAATTTTTTGATCTTCCACCCCTGAAGTGTTCTGGTGAAATGAGTTGTTGTCTGATTGCATTAGCAAGATGGGAGGATTTGAGTTTTGCGCATAAATGACATCACATCTCTGTGAGCAAACTAGTTAATTCTTTCGTCATCACTTAGATTCTCCTTGAAGGTTTTCGTACTAAAAATACTGTGTTCTATTAAATTTGTTGCATTATTAATCACTTGTTCCAATACACAATACTTGTAACTCTCTAAAATAAGCCCAGAAGAACGTAATGAATTGGCTTTTAATCTCAATTAATGTGTTTAGTTTTGAAGAGTTTTATTTAACGATGCAATATTTTATAAGCAGTTTTTAATCGCGGTAAACAGTAGGAAAAACTGCGAATTAATTGATATTAATTAAAAAAAAAACTTACTACTTTGGCTAAAAATGGCCAGGCCGCTGGTTTTAGCCAATGTTTGTTGGAATTATCTGCCATATCTAATATCCAAATAACCGTTTCATGTCTGTATATTACGAGCCAATTACTATAATAATATATTAAAAATCATTATTTTTCGACCGCACAATTGCACGAAAGCCATCATAACATGATTTTTATTTCATTAGTAAAGCTGTACTAATGAAAAGAGGTGCCAACAGATGGCACCGATTGCTAGATTTGATTTGTACTGAAAGGCACGGCCTTTTTCGACACTTACACAAACGAGTCTTCCATTGCGCTTTACGCACACATGTATTTTTTGTGTAAAATACATTCAACATTTCATTTTGGTATGTTCTTCATCTTGTACAGTAAGTTCCTGCTTTTGACGAGTTATAATAGGACAGTCGATGATTTCTTGCAATGTACATAATTTTATACATTTTTATATTATTTATATTTCTATGTGAGTACGGTAGGGTAGGAAGTGCTTGTGTGCCTATGTGGAGTGCTTATCTCTGAGAGCAGGCAATAATGTAATCTATAAGTTATAATATGCTTTATGTACCTACAAGTCTGAAATTTATTTTCATCCATATATGTTCTCAGGAAGATGAAAAGATGATAATCTGAAGACGCCAAGGCAGGGGATTACGGGGGGTGGTTCAAAACATCCCAACCAAATGAGCCCAAGAGCGTATTGGTGGCTAAGGCTGTGTAAAGACGGACGTTTTCGTGTAACAAGCGCACTTCTCTGATCAGCATTCCCCTCTTTTTGTTTTGAATGCTCCTTTTGAATTTTTTAGGGTATTGTTGTGCATTGATGGTCTCAATGAGGCAGAAATTCGACAAAAATGATGCCTTTTCGGTCCGAAAACACTGAGGCCATGATTTTTTTGCCCGAAATTTTGGTTTTCAATTTTTTGACAGATGGGGAATTGGTGTGACGCCACTTTGACCGCTGTTTTTTTCCAGGCGTGTCACCCACTAGCGTCTCCAGTCACACTAGAGTTCACACAGAAATCCTCACCTTTTTTTCTTGTAGATGTTATTCCTTCCGTGAGTAAAAAGCGGATCACAGCACATGGCGGGATTTTTTGGCGAGATCTTTCACGCAACTGGACACTAGGGATGGACGATATACATCGATGTATTGTAAACACTCGATGTATAGTACCGATACATCGTATTGAACCGATGTATTTTTAATACTTCAACATCGAATATATATCGATGTCTTTTATTCGATGCATCGAATACGCAAACTATGAGATGAGTGTCTATGAGTATGACCAACAGGTCACTCACAACTGCAGTGACTTTCACGACTTTTCGTGAATCGGAACGTAATAATCAGTTCAGTCAATATAAAACGCCTACCATTTATCGGTTTGGCTGAATGGGTTATGTTCCCTTTGCTGCGAAGCCGGTAAAGTCAAACTAAAAAATAAAACCTTAAATATAAAATAAAATTTATGAAGGGATTGTAAATTACAATTCCCAAAGCTGTTCAAAATAGTTTTTAGTATTTAACAATTGTTGGCACATCCGTCCCATCAGAAAGACTCTTTGCACAGGCAGGGCTAGTTTTTGACTGAGCAAAGAAACCGAGTGAAGGGGAAAAGATTAAATAAACTTTTGTTTTTACATAGCATTGAAAAAAAATATTGGACTTTGTTAACAAAATAAAGCTGTGTTTGCTGTGTGATTGTGAATTTAAATAAATATTTTTCCTTAAACTTAACTTACCTAGTTTTCTTAGGCCTAAACATGTCCATTGCGAAAAACAATCGATGTTTTGGAAACATCGATGTATTTCTCAATACATCGTATTAACATCGATGCAACCGATCGATGCATTACATCGCAAAAAAACATCGATGTATATTTTAAGTGTCCATCCCTACTGGACACTACAACGTAAGTTTACGTACCACAATGTTCCTACGATGCTCGTTCTGGTCAGGAGACCGCCCTCTACCACTCAGTGTTGCCAACTCTCAAAAAACTAAAAACCACCGCCCGTTATGGTCACAGTTCACAGTACACTTACTTTATGAACATGCTAAGTAGATATTCACACAGCGAATTGTAAAAATGTTAGTAACAATGTGTACATTAAAAAATATAACTTTTTAAGACAAAACGTCTATAAATATTATATTTTATTTACTCAAATAATGTGTGTTACAAGACACGAGGTATCGAAGTCATTTTTCTGAATTATTTTTATTTTATTTGGAAACCCAACAATGACCTTCCTCACCATCGCGTAAGCATCTAGATTACCCTGTTCCAATCCAACATGTAATGGGCGCTTTAGACGAAACTTTTTCATAACGATCCCTGAAACTGTGTAGGGACCCATATGAAAAACCTTTGCTGTACACAATCATTACTTCTGTAGTTCTGATTTCATATATATCGTTGTCATTAAAAAAGAAATAATATTTTGGGACGTTAATCGCTTAAACACATTGAACATAACCATAGATCACATGAAAAAATTTTTAAGTGCTTTTCGTCAACAAATCATCCAAAATACACGCGATATTTACAACGCCGAACAGTAATACACGTTCACAATCAGTGTTAAAGACATATTGTGGTCGTTTTATCAATACTTTAAATATAGCACGAAACAAATAAACAAAATTTCAAACATAATATAGTTTCTTAAAAAAATGTCGGACGACAGATGTCAAATAATGGCCGCCATACTTAAACTTACCAAAAACGGTACCAGAATAAAACAATCCATAATTTATGAAAGATGACCCATCTGGAAACTGGACCAGAAAAGGCATCTTGTAAAACGTTCATTAGACATGCAAAAACCCTATCCCACCATTGCCGTATTTATAATAAAAATTTCCAGATCAACGGCTGCTGTTCAACATAAACAAATAATCCAACAGAACGAAACACAACAAAGCAAGGTCAACGTCGATCATTGTTTATTTTGAAGACCTATTTAAAACAGGTCAACGCGCAGCTTAAAATGCGTATAAATTGCTCTTTGCTGCTGTTCGATATAGGTCAGATTGCCAAACCAACGATCGATGTAGGTACTATCAAAACGAACGATGCTGAAATTTGAAAATAGAATTTGTTTATTGTGGATATTTTTGTTCTGAAAGTCCTGGGGGAGTTGAAAAATAATATGCACTGACGGTAGAAGGTTAACTTGTTAGGGAACAGCAAATGTTTTCGGAATGTTCCGATGGAAATGTAAGACTTTGTCATAATATTATTAAAAAAATATATATTTTTAAACTAAACATAATGTTTCTCAACTAGGAAATTACAAGCATTAATGACTGAGATCATCAACGTAATAAAATGTTTCGAATTTTCATACATTTATGTTGAAAGTTTTTGAAGTGAAACTTCTTTAGCCTCGTTAGCGAAACGGAAAAGCGTTACAAAAATGTATTATTTGCCGGTACTCGGTTCTAATATTATAATGCGGTAATTTCGCACGTCGGCGCGGGCCTTCAGTAGCGCAGTACGCAAGGCGCTCGACAAGTCTCAGCGGCCAGAGAGACAGACATCAAGCATCGAATTCCACGAAATCCAAAAAATAAACAATTTTATTTTTGTGAAATCTATGTCCAATCTTGAAACCACTTTAAAATAAACCGGCAAAAGAAAAGAAAGCGACATCTAGTGACTATCTAGTTTCACTTCTACTGCGTGCGAATTGCACACTCTGATATTTTAAAACTTCTTTAGAACCGTTGTGATTTGAAACGAAGAAGTGACACTAAAGAGATCCAAGCACATTCATCCTTACTATTTTAAGCCTGCGAGAGAATGAGATAATAAAACTCTATCACCAAGTTACTTTAACATAGGAGACTAGGACTTGACTTAATTGAACTTGGAATATATGAATCTCTATATTTTATGTTTAAGCTGTTTGTCTCTTACAAATAAATTAATAAATAAATAAAAATATGTCAGGGATGCCGGTTATCCAATAAATGATTTCCGGGGCGGCAGTACGTTATGTCAAAGTCAGTATTTTATTTATTCAAATAATTTAACGATTCTAAATACTGTGTAAAGTCTCGATGACATTGAGCGAGTTTACAAGCTACTAGTCGGTGAATTAGCTATCTGCTAGTAAACTCGCCCAGTGTGAGCTAACTAGCAGATAGGTAGTAATACGAGAACAACCTACGAAAAAAGTTGGAAAAGGGTCGTACGGCGGATGGCAAGATGGCGGCCCTCGAACAGCTGATTTCGTAACTGTCAAACTACTACTTGATCTTGATACTATTGCACATCTGGTGACTAGCAAATAGTTACTAGAGGTGAGCTAACTGCGAATATCTCAGTTTTCTACAAAATGTCGACAATATTAGTTCTCGCGAGTGGAACGTTTTATGTGTCATCATTACAATCGCACTCGCCGATTTGCCCGCTTTTAAACTAGTAGCTTGTAAACTCGCTCAAAGTAATCGAATACCGAATGCGAGTTTTTTCATATCCTGAATTATTTACACTTTTGCTGTGCGTTTGCACATATTTATGATTTCGACACCGCTGTGTCACTGCGGTCGATCCAAAAAAAATCTATGCCGATGTCACTTTGAAAGGTTAACGCTTAGCGGAGGTTAATGCATGCAACTAGGGTACCGCTGAGTGAAAATTGCATTCGGTCACCGTTTTATACTTACTTTACCGTTTAGCTTGTGTAGAACATCGACAAATTATTTTGACGCTTATATAAATAACAGAATCTCTTTTATCGGTTAAATTGTGAGGCGGATATGGGCACCGCCGCTACTTATCCTTTCCTGGATAATAAACATCCCTGCCAAAGATCACCTCCAGCGATTGGCTTTGTTTGGTGACTTTGGGTTCATTGGGTGAAGTTTGCCTAGGTCTTGACGGGGGATGTTTATTAGTCACAAAAAGATATTTAAATTTAAAGTAAATTTTATACAGTATTTAATTACATAATAGATGTATTTGATATACCCCCAAAATCAACTCTCCAGCTGGACTCTCTCAACCCATGGCCTTACACCTACTGCATCGCAAGCCAGATCGGGAGAGACTGGTTGAGGAAGACCTTTTTTGAATTCTCCAGCCGGACTCTATTGACCAATCGCCCTGCATCGTAGAGGGAGCGATGAATTCATATGTCCGTCACTCCTGGACGCATTGTCTCCCAGATTCCTACCCATCCCTCGTACCTCTTTCCTTCCCAAAATTTCCTCTCCTTCCTTTCCCTAAAAAAAACCCTTCACACGGCATCTCCAAAAATGACACAGGCCCTGCCCTGAAGGATATTTTTCCTCATGGTCTCCTGTGTGTAGCTAATTTAAAAAATAATTGACATACGAGGTGTCTACGTACGTTGGGTATTTATTTATGTAAATATTGTACAAAACATCAGAATACATTTATTTATATGGCAATTATTTAATACCGAAACAGACTTATGGGGAATCGCTACATTACACTATTACTGAGATTGTTCACAGCTCTCTTATTATCCAAGCAATCTTAACAAAATAAATCCAACCACGTTATGTTGCTACGTTACAAAATCTCATATATGCATACAGTGAAGAATATTAAATAAGAATGGTTCTATTAATGTGGCATGTGTAACACCGCCGCCCACTGCTGCCCGCCCTGCGCCATCTGCCGCCTTGGCCGCCATCGCCGCCTATATTTAGATTCACTGACCGTCAAACATCCAACGCATTCCTTTGGGACCTCATAGTCAACAACAACCAAGCTTTTAACTAGTCAGATGTGTGGTTTATGATTGATTTTTGTATTGGTTTGGGGTAAAAGCAGTAAAATACTCGTATGTGTCAAAATTTGGGAGGCGGATGTGGGGATTTATTGGATGACCAACACGTCTGCCATAGGTCACCCCAAGTGATTATCTACTTAGCAGGGGTGCCTGGGTTCACGGGGTGAGGTTTGTCCGGATTTTGACAGCGAATGTGTCTGCCCACCAGCTGCATGGCAGGACGGAACGAGAGAGTATGGTTGAGGGAGTCCCTTTGACTTCTCCAGCTGTACACCTTGCACCGCAGTTGAAGGATGGATTCATACGTCCGTTACTTCTGGACACACTGACCCCAGATTCTCACCTACTCCTCATACCCTTTTCCTTCCTTTCCTAAACACAGCATCCACAAAGATGACATAGGTCCTAAGAGGAATTATTTTCCTCAGGGCCTCCTGTGTGGAGATAATTTAAAAAAAAATGTATCTACTTTATGCAGAAAAATCAGCAATCATTTATATAAAGGCAAGTTTTCTTTAAAAGCATTTTATCGTGTGGAAAAAAAGATCGCAACGAAATCTTGCTAAATACTTTTTATCATGGCTTCGGACAAAATATTGCAGAATCTTACAATCATACATAAAGCTAGCAGCCAATAAAAATATGCATTAAGAAATTGAAGAATGTTGGTAGTTCTTAGTCGATGTATGATAGAGTTAATTATGACCGAAGGGAATAGGGTCGAATTAGCTCACTGGTTAGAGCAGAACCCAGGCAAGGCTAAGGTACACTAGGTTCAATTCCTAGATGCTTTTGACTTTTTTTCTTATTTTTCTGTTTTAAGTTTCGTTTGAGAGTCGCTAATGTTTTCTTCAATAGCTTAGATATTACAATTTGAGGTTTTACCCATTAAGTTATTCCAAGCAATTAAAAAACATAATATTTTGGAAATCATCATTACATAGTAATAAATGAAGTGGCTCAAAATGTATGTGCGCATAGATCTATTAAACTACGGAACGGATTTTCATGCGGTTTTCACCAATAGATAGAGTGATTCAAGAGGAAGGATTATATGTATATTACATGCTTATTATAGTAGAGAAAAGCCCATAAATTAAAATATTCAATTCAGGCAGCGGGCAGCTGGCAAGCGGCTGGTGTGGATTTTATAAAGGTTGGGTAATGGAGTTGTGTTTCGTTAGCGACAGCAACGTGTGTCCGGGTCTGCTAGTAGGCAATAAAACGCAAAACCTCCAATTACTCCACCTTCCACCTCCCCACTTCATTCCCCCTTTCCCGCGTCCCGCAAACCCCCCTCCCCTCGCTCCCCTCCTAGGTTCCCCTCCCACCTCCCGTATTAGCTACCCCCTACCAAGAATCCCCCTCCCGAGTTCCCCTCCCCCCCCCCCCCCCCTCCCGCATTCCATTGTTCCCAGTACATTCAGTTTTCAAACAGCTCGCGTGCCACCTATTGCAATTTTTTTATACAAATTTTATAATTCCAGAGCTCGTATATGTTGTTTTGATGTATGAGCTATATTATTGTAAAGTTTCATTAAAATCCATTCAGTAGTTTTTGCGTGAAAAAGTAACAAACATAAATCCATATAAACTTTCGCCTTTATAATATTAGTAAGATGAAATGTGACCGTCTACCTATATATTAGTTTATATGCATAAAATGTTTATAAAAACTGCTCACAGCTGTACGTAGCCAGTGGTACTAGGGCATTCCCTATCGCGGTATGTTGTAGAAGTGAAAGAATTGGGGAGAGAAGGTGGGAAAGAGGGTGTTCGAGAAGTACCTCGCTTTTCTGATATATAATCATGTAGTGATATACCTTATCATTACTTTTACTGTGAAGACTTGGTAAACGAATAAAAAAATATTAAAAATAACTTCTTCATACCACGGGTTACGAACCCGCGACCTCTAGATTCTTATCCAAAGATCGTAACAATCGACCACGGAAATAGACAAATCTTACTTCAGTGCAAATAGACAAATCCATTTCCGGTAATTGTCGTTTAATTTTTCTCACCGTTCACCTAATTACTATTTTTCAACATTACGTCATTATACTTTGCGTCGTGAGAGTATTATTGTGTAACGCAGGAGAATGACTAACCACGCAAATTCCTTGTATGTATTATATTCCTCGATGGTTCACTGTAAGATCTTGCATTTCCGTGCCTTATCGTCTCAGCTCACATTTACTGAACGTGTTATACAAGTTACAAGACGTGAACAATACGAACATATGATATTGAAATTGAACACAGTGACCACTGGCCAGGCAAAGCGTGACACTTTGGTACACAAATCCTCCAAGACTAATATGCTCCGGTATGCGATCAGCGACTCAAGAAGATGCAGAATGCATCTGATGCATGAACCTGGAATTTAACTCATGTTACGTAATAAATTTTTGACATATTTGAGTTTCAGTAAAAAGTTCTTGTAATATTTTTATAAAGAAAGACGAATAGCTGGCAAGCGTTGCAATCCCACTCAAAAAAATAAAGCGTTAATGAACGGATTGAACTAACGAAGCTCTTAGAAATGAAAGAAGTCATATAAGCGTTTGACGTTTCTTATTGTCAATTCATAGAAAATATCTTCAGTGTAGCCAGGGTATATCGATTTCTTATTTTATCCCTATCAGTATCGGTTCTGCTGTCAACGGTGAAACCGTGCTCGGGACATCGATATAAAATCATCGGAAGTTAGGCCTATCGATCCGATAATGTAAAGTTATCGATTTCACGTGCTCAAGTTCCTGGAAGTTGGTCAGAGTATTTCCCCGACAAGGATCTTGCTGAGTTCACTTCCTAGATACGACAGAATCTTTTTCTGTCTTTTCTGTGTCACCTTTACCGTTTGAGAGTCGTTAATATTGTCACTACGCTACCTTCTATTTTTCTTATCATAGCTACGCTACCTTGAATCTTTCTCATCATCGCTACGCTACCTTGCATCTTTCTTATCATCGCTATGCTACCTTTTATCTTTCGTATCATCGCTTTGCTACCTTGTATCATTCGTATCATCGCTACGATACCTTGTATCTTTCTTATCATCGCTACGTTACCTTGTACCTTTGAGAAGATGCCAGATAAGATGGTCTCCATTAGATTACTTTTGCGAAGTTTTGGAAAGTTCTATTTCATTTGTAACAAAAACACGTCTCTGACTACGTAACACACATCGAAAGCAGCTTTTCATCATACACATCATCAGCCGACACAGGTACCAGGTTGGTTTTAATATCCGAATAGACCAGACTGGAGTCTTGCCGAGAGTCGAGCCATAGCCCTATAAGCGTATGACAAGTTGCCAACCAGCCGGCCAACAGGTCGCAAGCAACGAGCAACGGTTCTATCGTGTAGGCAGAAATCTACCGTGAACCACTATTTATGAACTAACCCGGAACATTGTGCGTAACACATTGTTAGAATTGTTATCAATTCTGAATTTATAATAAAGTTAATAAGTATAACTCGTTTGATTACAGAATAAAGAAGAACACAAGCAAAGCTTCGCAAATTGGGCATTAACACATCTCATGGTAACCTCTTCAGAATTTTTTTTTTCATTTTAAGCTAAAAATTTCTAAATTAAAACCATTTTTATTTACTTTAAGAGCGTTTAACCAGCCAGCGGCCGAAAATCCACATTTCGTCGAAATTTGTTCTTACGATCGTGCAGGGCGGTTCCAATGAGAAAGATTAATTATTCTCCGTACCAGCTTTTTAAAATTATAACTCAATATCGATTTTATTTCATTCCAAATTTGCTTTAAATTATACCTACATACAAAAATGCTGAAAGGCGTGATGATAAAACTATTAAAATTATGTAGTTTTTGTAATTATTTTTTGATTATAAGTATTTATCATTTTTCAATAATGTCTATGTTAAATAAGAATGTAAATAAAATCTGAAATATATTAGAGTGCCAAGTGCACAAATAAATACACAAACGGACCAATTTTCGTCAAGAAACACATGTACGTATATATTTTTTAATGATTTTCATTATACTAAAATTAAAATTCTGAAACATGCGTTTCCCAGATAATGTATTGATTTATTTCACTGCATGATTATAGGATTTGAAATGGGTGTTATACAAATAATACAAAATCTTTTTTGAAAATTTAACAAATCTGCCAACGACCTATGGTGTAACCTTATTATACTAAAATTATATGATCAAAAAATAATTACAAAAAATACATAATTTTAATAGTTTTATCATCACGCCTTTCAGCATTTTTGGATGTATGCATAAATTAAAGCAAATTTGGAATTAAATAAAATCGGTATTGAGATATAATTTTAAAAAGCTGGTACGGAGAATAATTAATCTTTCTCATTGGAACCGCCCTGTACAATCTTAAGAACATCTTTCGACAAAATTAAACGCCCTTAAAATAGTATTAGGTACTGAAAACTTATATCTATGTAGATACGTTTTTAGATTTTCACGACCAAAAGTATTTTCGTTATTTGTTTTTGGGGTGTTATGCTACCTCCTTATTTAGCCAACGTTTCGGACAGCGTTGCAGTGTCCATCACCAGGTCATTTCCGGCAGATCCGGCAGATTATATCTATGTAAACTATAAACATCTGAAAACTGTAGAATCGAGAATAGAAATAAAATAAAATCAATCTGGCTACAATAAACGAATGAACGAAAGACAGTAACGGATTAACACCAGACGTCAATTAAATATTCAATTTGAAAAGAATGCGCGTGGGTTTCTTACAACCATGAACAAAAACAAGGTCTTGCAACAAATGGTCCAACTTGGTGTTATGTAAGAGCTTAGATTATATATATATTATGCAAATCAATTACTTTGTACTGACTGCATCTCTGAGGTAAGTAACTAACTTTGGTAAGCGATTAAACCGTAGTAAATTATTATTAATGCATTCGTGATTAGTTTTAAAATGTGGGTGTAAGGTATCTTAGCAAATTAACTTCCTTATTACACCACTCGCAAAAATGATCGTATGTTTTTGAAGAATTTTGAAAAAATGTATTTCGATTCAACATACGTTGCACAATATTTTTTTTAACAGAATCAGGTTTGGACTATCGATGTGGTGGGAGTAGTAGGTTATCATTTTTATTCAAACGATGTTATTCAGGCCTTTGTTTATAAAAATACTATTTTCGGTTGTGATTCTGTCTGTAACTCCGATTCAATGAACTCTGGAACTTGAAATTGCATTGAATTTAAGTGTCATTTTTAAATTGCAACTGATGTGATTTTAGACAAGCGATAAAGTAGGTAGATACTAATGTGTATTATTTATTAATTCCATATTTGAAATGTGTATTTCATTTGTTTAAAATTTTCACAGATGTTGTAATTTTTCTAGTTTACCAACGGTGTTTTTTTCAAATTTATTAAATGCGAATTTCGGATCGTCTCTAAAATTGACGATTTTTGTTTTTGAAAGGCAATCACCCTGAATCAAATATTTTGTTTTGATAAATACTTTCAGCCTCACAAATCCATGATTAAAATATCCAGTGATTATTCACCCGTAAAAACCCGAATTAAACAGGTGAAAGTCTAAGAATTTTGTATCAACCACTGAATTCCTCATCTCCGTAAAACGTCATATTCGTAAAGGTAATAGGCCACTTGCATAGATTTCATAACGACTTGGAAAAAATCGTGGGGATTGATTTTTTTACTAAGATTACGAAAATGTTAGTAAAAATTTTTAGAAATGTACAGTTTTTTTTTATTTTTAAATAAACAAATCCATTATTTGGGCTCGTGACGTCACTACATGAAAATGTCGCGTCTCCGAAAATGTTCCTATTAATTTTATAAAATTCCACACCGATTTATTTTTTTCATATGGCATTCCTTTGATTTCAGGCGAATTTTTGAATTTGACATTTAACGTTCACTAGATTTATTGTTTGTTCTCTGCGAACGAATCATTTGGTTTGACTTTTTGACAGATGTTATGAAGAGAACCCCGTACATTTTACGCTGTCCGTACGTGTTTTAGAGGTATAATGATAATGGTGCGGATTTTAACGAAACCAAATTTTATAATATTCTTATTATTATTATAATTTACAAGTAAAGTGTGTTACCGTTGATTTTGTAATATTGACGTTGAACATTATAATGATTTATAAAAAAAACATATTTATGAAGTTAAAAATTTTGGTATGCCTCGTTATTCTCCTGTGCCATTCGTGTGGAAAACGTTATTTTTTAAAATGATTTTCGGTTATGCAATTATCGTTTTTTCGCACCCATAAAATTATATCCCGTCTTTCCGGTTTATAAAAAATGGTCTGATTTTTCGGATTGAAATTTTCAAAAAATCGCCAGGGTTTCAAAAATACGATTAAAAAAAAAACAGAATATCTTAGAACATTTGCCTAAACCGGATTTTTTTTGAATGTGATGCAAGTGGCCTATTCAGAAGTCCGACACTGGGTAGGTAAAAGCTAAAAGTAAAAACATGTGCTAAGTAGAGGAACAATAAAATTCCATTAGCAAGTAACTAAGAAGTATGTTGTAAGATGCGATGTTCCACTAATGAGAGCATTTGAAAATATATCGGTGAATGATCCACTGTCTTTGAAGCTAGACCGCACTTTACATAAACAAACCATCACTTTATGCAAATATAAAACAGGAAACATGGTGAAAAATGTCTAGAATCAATAGGTTATGAGAAAAAAATTAGACTTGATGACCTTTTGAATCCTAAAATCAACTTATACTGAAACAATTAAAAAATATTTGTCTAGTCAACAACTCACATTTTAAAATTGTTTCAGTATCTCATAACTCATTAGTTTACAAAGGATATCAGATTTTTTTATAAATTTGGTAAATTTACCTTTATCTGTAACTGCAACTTTACCAATTTATGTCAGTTTTTGAAGTAAAACTTCTTTACGCACGCTTGACTTGGGGAGTAAGCTGGTGAATGCGTGACGGGAGCGTTACGAAAAGCGAGGCGAACGATAGTTGAGAGGGAGATATAAGTTAGTGAAGATATAAAGATAGAGAATTACTTTTCGTATATTACTGTAGGGGCAAGAGAGAGAGGTGCGAGCACACATTTTCTTTCTCTCTTTCTCTCATAGCCAGTTACGTTTCGTATATCTAAGACACAGTGCAGGCCTATTGTCTCACTGTAGGAGCAAGAGAGAGCAGTGCGCGCGCACATTTTCTTTCTCTCTTCCTATCATATAGATGGAGCTAAAGAAGTTTTACTTCAGTCGTGTGGTCTAAAGCACACTCGTTTTTTATGTGAATACCGCACAAGAGTCCCAACTGCTCCCAACCATCTGGACCCAGTGATACTATGGCATCCCCAATTGGAGTATGTTGTGAGACTGGAGGTAGCGGAGAGGGGATGCCGATGTGGAAAAGGAAGATAGGGAGTATCTGGCTAAAAATAACAGATCTGGTCAAAAAACTCGGCTAAAGCCATTTCAAACAACTTTTCAATTCTGAATGGTGAATGGCCTTACACCAGAGCGTTACTGATAGTGTACTCCGCACTGGAACGTGCTGCAAATATACCATATATTATTGTAACTGATTAAATTGTAAAATAACATATATCAACCAAATAAAATTTACTTCAATTTGAAGCCACAACCTTCGGATTGCTAGTCGAGAATTTTACCTCTCGACCACGGAGGCCGTCGAAGTGCCAATAATGTTAGTTACCTGCATGACGTGTTACTATAATATGTTATTGTGTACTAGTATAACCAAGGTGTATCCAATGTAACCAACTCGGGTACAATCTCTCATTTAATTAAGCGAAATAATTCTCCATTCATAAAAGACGCATTCATCCAATTCAATTACAACACTGTGTTATAAACTGTACGTCTGTGAGAGCTACTATTCTACGTACAAGTCATTGATCTAGTTTATGGATAGGGTTGCCAAATTGTGGCAAAAAACAAGCGTTTTTATTTGAGAGTTGCGTCAAGTCAATTTTTCCGAAGTTCACTGTTTTCCAAAACAAAATGAAAAGGCTTTGAAATCTTTTCATGTCAAAAAAATTGTCAAAAAAGGTCAAGAAAATCAGAAAAGAATCACACGCGGTAGAAGTGAAGCCTTCAGAAACTAAAGTAGACAAGAGTGGGGAGCTACGAAGCACCTCACAAAGAGGAGACTGATAGGCTACGAAGCACCGCACAAAAAGGAGACCGATCATACTATCTCGTTCTCTCGCAGGCTAAATCCTATAGCTGTATGTATTTGTTTATTTTTAGTGTCGCTATTTTTCGTTTTATCAAGTTTCAAATCACAAAGGGGCTAAAGACGTTTTCTCTTCAAAAAGCAGGTATATGCTTATCTTATTTACTGTTTCAAATATTGTGATTTAAACCTACGAAGACCAGCAGGGCCATTAAGCTGAGTTGATTGTCAAGCAGATCTGAATAGCCACGTTTTTTTTATCCTTCCTCTTGCCTTTCTCCTTCCCTTCCCCACTACCTTTAGATTTGTAGCATACCTCGATTGGTGACGCCATAAACATTTTCTGAAACGACTGAAATTTTCAATTCTCACAATAGATGGTGTAGATATAATTGTAAACATGTAATCTAGTCGCATAGCAGCATAATTTATAAAAATATTACAATAAAATATTTGTCCCCACAAATTTGAACCTTTAGCTTGTTGGAGCAAATTCCAAAGCTGGAGATGTATGGTCCATCGATAAAACCCTGTATCCATATAAAAATATTGATCAAATCCGTCATCTATGGTCAGATATCAATATTTGCGACCACGGTCTACGATTGTTTACATATTCCGACCGATGATGATTGATAAATTTTAGCGCTCCCTGCGTAGCATCAGATAAGTTTTGGTTAACTATCAATAAACATTTTGGTTTTTAAATTATGACGTTCGTTATGCAAAATTACTGGCTTATTTAACGAACGTATTGAACTAACAAAGCTCTTAGAAATGAAAGAAGTCGTATGCGTGATCCATAGACTTAAATAATGCATTTATTCCGTTCGATAGTTGAGAAACGAAAATGGTTTAAATATGAATAAAGACCTCATTAATTAATTAACACACATTTAGTGTCAAAAATTAAATGCGAAATGCCAATGCATGTTTATGTTAGTATTTTAATTCATCATTGCCAAATGATGAATATTTTTATTTACGTAATTGATTGGCGAATTCGTAGGTTCCATGCCAACTCCGAATCAAGTAAACTCAACAGTCTCAATAGCTCTTTGAAAAGTCATTAAAAGCTATTAAAAAAAAATTAAAAATGACCCGTAACCTAACCTAACGTTACCCGTCCAAACAATATTTTTATCAAAATCAAAATCATTTATTGTACAAAATTTACATTTAGTACAAAAGGTATAACTTATAGGTACCTACCTATATCCTATTTCTTCCAGTTAACCTAACATGTTATGCAGATATGAACACAAATGAAATATAAATATAAAAGAGGTGTAATACAAAGTGAATTTGTTTTAATTTATTATATAAATATAAATATAAAAACAGTTGTACCTATGTGAGGTATTCACATGTGTAATGAGACCTGTTCAGAAGGAATGTTTTTAGTGATGACTTAAATCTGAGTGTATCTTGTATTTGTTTAATATCATGTGAAAGGTTGTTGTATACTTTAATGGCCATGTAAAAGGGTCCTTTTTGGAAAATTGTTTTGTTTGCTTTTGGTATTAACAAATTTTCTGTAAACCTTGTAGCGTGTTTATGTGTAGAGTTTTTTTGTGGAAACTTTTCTGGAGATGATCGCACTAACATGCATAACTCCATTATATATATGTCGGTGGCTGTAAGAATTTTCAAATTTTTAAATATAGGCCTACATGAATCCCGATTAGCAGAGTTTGTCATTTTTCTTATACATCTTTTTTGGATGATAAAAACATCTTTGGCGTTTACTGAGTTTCGCCAAAAGATAATTCCGTATTTTATTATTGAATATACATAACCATAGTATGCGGCCATTACCGATTCGATGTTTAAAATATTTCTCAGTGTACCTAGAACAAAAGAAAATCTACTGATTTTGGCTACTATTCCAGTGTTGCCAGCGTATTTCGATTTCTTATTTACTCACTTTCAATGTAGGTTCGGTTGTCAACAGTGAATCCGTGCTCGGTATATCGATATAAAATCGTCAGAAGTTAGGCCTATTGATCCTTGACGCTTGACCCCCTCCGAAAGAAGCGGAAAATAAAACTTCTAAAAGACGATAGTGGGAAAACCCTGAAAGTGCGCGCTATTCTTGAGCAGGTCCGCCAGGAAGCAGGCTATAGCCATCAATCCGTCCAATCTGACGGCATTGCGTTATTACGCTATTAATCAGTGACCTTAAACAACAATGGAACTTTCCTGGCAATGCTATAAATTATTGTCAACGGAGCGTTCAGGCCGGGGATTGCGGGCTTGTAAATCCAATCCAATTTATTGAATCGTCGGTTTGCAATCCGTCATTCATGTAATCAATAAGCACAAAACAAAATCCGAAATTATTTTGCGATGAAAAATCTGAGTGGGAAGATACGGGTAGATAATATGAACACGGGAGATAGGTCAGTAATTTTTTTTATTTATGTAACAATTTCTAGACATCTTGTTTTGAAGAGTTTTTTCACATGTTCAGAACCCCGTACGTTTTACGATGTCTGTACGTGTTTAGAGGTATAATGGTAGTGGTGCTAATTTTAACAAAATCAAATTTTATAATATTCTTATTATTATTGTAATTTACAAGTACAAGTATATTACATTTGATTTAGTAATATAGACGTTGAACATTATAATGTTTTATGATCAATAAGATGGATTAAGGAAAAAAATATTTATGAGATGTAATATTTTTGGTATGCCTCGTTATTCTCCTGTGCCCTTTCTTGTGGAAAACGTTCTTTTTTTTAAATTATTTTCGGTTATGTTATTATTGTTTTTACGCACCCATAAAATTATGTCCCGTCTTTAAAAATATATATAAAAAATGGTTTGATTCTTCGGATTGAAATTTTCAAAAAATCGCCAGAGTTTCAAAAATACTATTAAAAAAAAAGATGTCTTAGAATATTTGCCTAAATCGGAAAATTTTTTAAAAAATGTGATGCAAGTGGCCTATTATACGTAATCATTTTAAAACAAATTTGTTGTTTTTGGTTTAAAAATCAGAATATTATAATATATTATAATATACAGGTACCTAGGTGCATAAATAGACTGATTAACCATCAAGAATTCTTAAATAAAATTATGTTAACGTGCTTTTAGTCGTTTTTATCATTCCGACTGATTAACCATCAGGAATCCTTAACATAGGTTATTTTGTTTTTAGTCATTTTTCTCATAACTTTTTACCCGTTCTCAATGATTAAACAACTAAAATATTTAAACCCTATTCCTCCACGATTAATCGGACGAGTTCTGACGTCATATGAACCCACTCCACAAAAATGCGACAGCTAGTGACAGATGACAGCTAGAAGCCGATATAGTTAACCACGAGGCTACACACCCCCTGCCAATGGACAGATTGCTTTCCAAAACATGAAATTTTGTTGGTTTAAGAAACCCTTTATTACTGAAAACTTTTTAGCACATTTGATTCCCTGCATGCAAACATGCACAAAAAGGAGGTAATATAATAAAACACACATAAAACTTATTTTCACTTAATTTATTTTTGACCTTAACCGGTTTCAGGCTGTTAAAGCCAACTCCAGACTGGTATAAATATTTCTTAATCTACAGTTTATATGCGTAACATATAACGAAGAGGGAGCGGGTAGTCTACAAGGATTTCATTCAATTTATATGGTTTTACCATATTTGTTGCCATTTCATCTTTGACGATAGTTTTTCTAGTTATTTGGCTATTAGCAATGTACATGTAATAATAGACTATTATTATAATGGAATTCCACCACGAATTGTCTGTAACTAAAATAGAAATAGCAAAATGGTGACTTTTCAGGTTCGGCAGAAATGATTGATTTTTCTAGAAACGTCCAAGACCGGCGATCGCTGGTCGCTGGTCAGCGGTCACGCTTGTTGGCTTAATGGCTTGCTGGGAACAATTACGGCAAAGACCACTCCTCGTTCTTCGTCCATTACGGATAAGCCGATTTCTAAACTAAAGATGTGCGCTTTCAGCCAGCCGGGTGACCTGACGGGACGACGAAAGAACTACGGACGATCAATGGATAATAATTAAAAATGTTGTAAAAGCAATATGGCGATTTTTGTAGTTTGTTTCAATTCAATTCAGTGCCGGCAACCCGGGCGTTTATTTATTATTTGTTATGTACAATATGATTTTTTTTTCATTACCCTCCTCACTAGACAAAGTCTGTTCTGAGGCTGGTAACTAACAATTTCTAATTACATAAAAACAAATAAGTGGTAAAACAAAGAAAAGAGGAAACATATATATTAATGTAAAAATAATAATAAAAAATAAGAGGAAAATCAGAATTTAAAAACAGAGTAGAAAATAGAAAATATATAATATTAGATATTAAGAATATTACTTATCTCTCTTCTTTCTTTGACATTCAACCAGTTTAAAAATCTTTTGAAAACCCAGTTCAAATTATTAGATGCGACGTAGGTCTTTGTTTGGGCTACAAACTTATTGAATATATATGGTGCCAAGTAAGATTCATGTTTTTTTGCAAAATTTGATTTGATATATGGTACTTGTAGTTGATTGTGTGTGTTTGCTCTTGTGTATTGCGAGTGAGTTATGAAGTGTGGTGATATTTTTATGCAGTTTTTGTAGATGATCTTCTTTATGAATAGTTTATTTATGTCTAATAGGTTATTGTTGATCATTATCTGTTCTGTCGGATGTTGATAAGGCTTTCTAAACATAATTCTGATTATTGTTTTATGATTAATTTTAAGTGATTTGAAGTGAGTCTCTGCTGCTGCTCCCCATACTGAAATACCATACATTAGAATACTTTGACAGAGTGCATAATATATATATTTTTAGCTGAGGTAGTGACATAATGTTTCGAATTGTTTTGAAGATGTAAGAGAGTTTCCGTATTTTTTTTTTGTAATTAGGTTAATTTGGAGATCCCATTTTAAGTTATTGTCAACAGTTAAACCGAGATATTTAATATTTTGCGCATAATCAATTTTGTCACAAACACAGCGTGAGTTAGTTAATGAGGTAACTGTGCAGGGGTGAAGATGTAGTTGTGGGCGACTATCTGGCTGACCAGCTAATGTTTTACTGAAAGTTAAGTATTTTGTTTTCGAGATATTTAGTATCAGTAGATTATTTGTTAGCCATTTATTTACTTCAGTCATCCCTGCTTCCGTGTTTTTGAAGACTTTTCCCATGATTGGGCTTTGAATAAAATTACAGTGCCATCTGCATAACTGATAACTTTGTACTCTATGTTCCCTAGGCTTATCTCAGTTAGACTGTTAATGTAGATGAGAAACAGTATGGGACCTAAGGCGCTGCCTTGGGGTACTCCAAACCTGTTGCCTACTTTGTCACTTTCTTGATTATTGATTTTTACAATTTGTTGTCTATTTTCAATGTAGCTGATGAACCATTTTAGTGGTGGACCTATTATGCCAATGTTTTTGAGTTTTTGTTGGAGTAATTTGTGTGAGATGGTGTCGAAAGCTTTTGCTAGGTCTAAGAACACTCCTAACACCTTTGAACCGCCATCTAGGTTTTTCACTATGTAGGTGGTTAGTTCCGATAAGGCGTCTTCTGTTCCCATTTTCGCCCGAAACCCGAATTGACGGGTGTAGATCAGTTTGTGTTTGTCAAGGTATGCGAGCAGTCTTTTTTTCATAGTTTTTTCTAGTAGTTTCGATAGCGAATTTAGGAGAGTGATTGGTCTGTAATTTAAGATCAGCGTTTTGTCTCCCGATTTATGTATTGGAGTAATACAACCTATTTTTAGATGATCGGGGACAAAGCCGAGGCTGAAACTTTGGTTGAAAATATGTTGAAGTGGTATAAGTATATGTTCTCGGAGACTAATCAGTATATGATTGGAGAGGTTATCTGGGCCCACAGCGCAATTTGGTTTGAGAGAAGTAATTAAATCCGATATTTCCTTTGTACCTATTTTGTGAGCATAAAACGAATGATTTGGTTGCATGGTAGAGGATAGTTTGGTTAAAGAGTCTTCTGTTGTGCCGTTTTTTAAAAGAATTTTTTCAGCCAAGTTAGATCCAACTTTTGCAAATTGGGAGTTAATAAAATTTGCTATTTTACCAGGTTCATTTTTTGTAAGGGTTTTGTTTCCATTTATTAACAGTACTTTGATCTTAGAGTCTTTTTTCGTATTGGAGAAAGTAATATCTTTGACGATTTTCCATATTTTTTTGGGGTCATTTTTGGCGGATTTTATTTCTTTTTTGTAGTACTTGTATTTGGCTTGTTTGATTAATTTATTACAAAGGTTTCTATATAGCAGGTAATTATTTTTTAGTTTGTCATCACATGGGTTTTTGCGTACTTGCATGTGCATTGTGTCTCTTTTATGAATGCTGTTTACTAATCCTTTCGTGATCCAGGGTGTTATTTTTTTTTCTTTATGTGAGTAGTTTTTCGGGGTATTTTTTGTTGTATGTTTAGCAATATAGGTTCCAACTGTGGTCATAAATGTGTTCAGCGCGTTGTTTGGATCGGGTTCATTTATTACATTTGACCAAGATTCATTTTGTATGTCCTCTATTAGGGACTTAAAATTGATTTTGTCTTGTACGGAGTTGTTTTTTTCATCTTTTTGTTTCTTGTTAAGATGTATGCTTAGTGTAGTAGTGAAATGATCTGTGACCGTTGATCGAATAATGGATGAAGATGTTTTTTTCCTAGTTTTAACAAATATATGATATTTGGTTAGATATTAATCCTTCCTATTTAATATTATAAAGGCGAAAGTTTGTATGGATGTATGTTTGTTACTCTTTAAAGGCTGTATAAATTAGTAAGCTTTGGCGTTATCAATAAGCTCTGGCGTTATGAAATTATTTATTATACGTTTTTTGTCAAGACGAAAAGCAAAGCGTTGCTAAGTAGTTGTTTGACGTGCCCTGTCATTTTGTTATTTGTTTAGGTTACTATGCTTTGATAGTAAAAACTCAAATACGTATAAAATACTAATCAACACAAATATTATACATGTCTAGATTAATATTATAAATGCAAAACTTCACGTGTTTGATTGTTACATTTTAATAGGTGGCACGCGAGCTGTTTTAAAAATGAATGTAATGGGTGAAGGTGGAGGAGGCGGAGTGGGAAACCCCATAATACTGCGAGCAAAGCCTGGGACAAAAGCTAGTGCTCCATAAAACTATAGCTAGACCGTAAGCAAAATAAAGTGCACATATGCATGTCTCTTGCCATGACATTGCAGAAAGAGTGTGATTTGTTAGTAGTTTGCTAGGGTTGGTTGGAAGCGTGGCGTTAGGGAACGTTCAAACGAACGATATTTGACATATTTTTGAAAAACATTTTGAGCGAACGCTTGACGTAATGTGCCAATTTTATCAATAGTATGCTAGTAGTATATGAATCCGCACCAAACTACATACTTAAAAATGCTAGAACAAATCGAGCAAAAAAAGTGGATCTACTCCCTGAAGCACAGAGTTTATCCGGCGTTCATGTACCGCATGGAATAACTTCTCTAATGTCTAATCTGAAT
The DNA here is from genome assembly GCA_929108145.2 of Limnephilus rhombicus. Taxonomy (NCBI): domain Eukaryota; kingdom Metazoa; phylum Arthropoda; class Insecta; order Trichoptera; family Limnephilidae; genus Limnephilus; species Limnephilus rhombicus. Next base: position 46,304,593 of record OV815280.1, read on the forward strand.
AATTGTCCGATCACCTGTTGAAACACCTCAAACCTACATACAACCATCGACACTAACGACTTCTGTTTAAGGACATTGATACTACGTCCGTAGGTGAGTAATATATTTATTATACTACTAGAAAGGTGTATAATATTTTTCAAATACTAATAATGTAGTAAATAATGTTCATATTTAAGCAGAGTCCACAATTTTATCCATTTATTTAATCCAAGCGACCTGCCATTTAAATCTCCGTTCCGTATCGATCTGTTTGCTGACATTCCATTATCATCAGCATTACTTTAGTGGGCCACATCATCCACGCTTTCAAAACGGTCAATTTGAGAAAAAATTGTAACACGGAAAGGTTTTTTAACGAACTGACATTTACGGACTAAGTGATTTAGTAGACTTTGCTTTACTGCGCCTGCGTTACCGAGAAAATTGTTTTATTCGCCTTTAGCAGAACAAGACTTATAGGTTATTTTGATTGATTGCATTGCAATTCTCCGCCACATGAGATACGGTAATTATTTCTCTATCCGCTGCACTTTATTTATTTATTTATTAACGCCCTTTTAGGGACTTTTACATACATACTAAAAATTATACCGTATTTATTGTACATAACTGAACTGTTTCAGTAACATTTTGAATTTGTGTAGTGACAAATTGAAGATGTCCACTGAATTGATATAATTATTTCCCTCTATTATTATTTTAGGCAAAGAGGAATACATATGGTAGCTAGTCCCAGAATTTCTACACTGAAATAAATACCGACGACCTCCGTAGTCCAGTGGGTAAGACTCTTGACTCACAATCCGGAGGTCGCGGGTTCGAACCCGGCATGCGCAAATAAATTTATTTGATTAATTTGTGTTATTTCACAATTAATTCATTTAAAATAATATATAGTATATTTGCGGCGTGTTCCAGAGTGGAAGATACTATCAGTATCGCCCTGGTGTTAGACCACCATTCAGAATTGAAACGTTGCTTGAAAATGGCTTTAGCCGTGTTTGGTGACCAGATCTGAATAGCCAGGCACTTCCCAACCTTCCTCTTCCCACCTCCTTCCCCTCCCCACTACCTTCCGCCTCACAACATACCCCAATTGGGGATGCCATAGTCTCACTGGCTCCAGACGGGAGCAGTTGAGATTCTTGTGCGGCATTCACTGTAAAAAAAAATAAAAATAAAAATAAAAAAAAATTTAAAAAAATAAATAAATAAAAAAATAAATAAATAAAATACCGACTTCTGGGTAATACCCGTAATATATAGTGACGGCCGGCGTAGTGCAGCAGTAAGGGGCTTGACTCACAATCCGGAGGTCGCGGGTTCGAACCCGGCATGCGCAAATAAATTTTATTTCATTAATTTGTGTATTTCACAATTTATTCATTATAAAATAATAAATAGTATATTTTCGGCACGGTCCAGAGTGGAAGATACTCTCAGTATCGCCCTGGTGTAAGACCACCATTCAGAATTGAAACGTTGCTTGAAATGGCTTCTGCCGTATTTGGTGACCAGATATGAATAGCCAGGTACTTCCCACCTTCCTCTTCCCTATCTCTTTCCCCTCCCCTCCCCACTGCCTTCAGCTTCACAACATACCCCAATTGGGGATGCCATAGTCCCACTGGCTCCAGACGGGAGCAGTTGGGACTCTTGTGCGGTATTCATGTAAAAAAAAAAACCGAAAGCTAATCAATGCAAGCAATTCTGGAATATCAACTACATCATTTAATATTTTATGCAAAAAGGTATCTGAAAAGCTGTAGAAATTTCTTAAAAATCAGATCTCTTCGAGTGAGAGTTTTTGTTGTTTCAGACAAACAGATATTTTACATGATAATTAACTAGATACGATATAAAAATTTTCATATTTTTCTCTCAAACTGATTTGTTCGCCTTTGGAAACAACTCCTAAGGGTCTCAAAGTAATCTGTATCTCCCTTAGTGTCACGGTTAGAAATGTGATCTAAACGGTGTAAGAAAGAAAAAACAACACGCTTTATTTTTGTTATTAGTTTTTGGGGTATTATGCCGTATTGCGCTACCTCCTTCTTTAGCCAACGTTTCGGACATCGTTGCAGTGTCCATCATCACATCTGCCCTGATGATGGACACGGAGGTAGCGCATCACGGCATAATATCCCAAAAACTAATAACAAAAATACTTTTGGCCGTGAAAATCTAAAATCGTATCCAGCACGCTTTATGCTCGAATATATTTTATTTTTTAAAAAGAAAGACAAACATTCCCGGGTTACGAATAACCCAACAATGTTTGAAAATCTCCTACTACCACCACAGAAAGGCGAAAATGTTGCTTGTGTTGTGATGGAGGACTTAGCCAGCCGAGGAATCGAACACGCGACGACCGGGTGGGACCCAAGCGCTATGCCACTCAACCACTGACCGGTCAAAATAAAAGTTAACCACAGAAATATAATAGTTAACCACAGAAAAATTTAAATATACAAACCTTGAAAAAAAAATTATTTTCCAATTTGGTGCAGTCGTTCAGAAGTTACGCGCGTACAAACATTTCGGAGATTCATTTTTTATTTATATAGATCAGAGGTTCCAAAATTTATTTTTGGAACTTATAACGATGGAAATTTGCTTCGCGGCTGAGTTCCAACCCTACATTCGGAGTGGTATAAATAAAAAGAAAAATAGTGTATTTTCTTGTGTTCTATTTATTAAAATAATATGATTACAGACTTAGGAGGGAAATACATGTAGATGACTCAAAAAAAATATTATTTCATAAATTGTTAGTATAACTATAGAATAGGTATGTTCCCAAAGTTTTAAATAAAAAATTCAATTCTTTCCGGTGTTATGGAGTGTTTATGCCGAAACGTGTGGTAAACTTGAAACGCATTTTTCTTGAAACGACTTTTTTTGAATTTGTGTGAGCTCTACTTCAGAAAGTTTCCAAACATTTTAAAAATTTGCAAATACCTTATTTATATAATTACGCTCTATCTATGTGAACCGAAAGTCGTAGTAATATCATCGACAACAGTATTTTTTAATTGCAAAAAAATTTTAAATAATTGCAACAAAATCAAGGTTTCCTGGTTTCACACCTGTAAAAAAAAATGTTTCAATTTTTTGGGAAAAGTGAGGTTTACATAGAAGATACACGTGTTCTTAATTTAATTTTAAAAGCCTATTGATTTGAGATGAAAACTATGGCATCCAAAATGCACACAAAAGCTACGCCTGATGGTGACGTTCGATGCATAGTTGCTGATAATTTTCATATTTTCCGATGAAATGCTTCAAAAAATTCACAATATTTTTTAAATATATATGTATAAAATGACCTCAAAGTTTCAATAAATTATACACATTTCTTCCATGCCAAAAAATTCTTGAAAATCATTTTAAAAAAACCTAATCGTCTACCTGTATTTATTTATTGTTGTTATACGCCCGTAGTGGCTTTTACATAGATTATAAAATAAAAAAATTTAAGCTATCGAGGATTACACATACATAGAATTTATACCAAAAGTTATAAAAGTGAAAAATTTTGTAAAAGTGAAAATTTTTTAAGAATATACAAGTAGTTTTTGAAGAAAAACCACCTGTATATTCTTGCGTAAAACCGTGAAATATTTTAAACAATGTAATATTTGACAATAACATAGAACAAAATATAATATTAAACATTACAATAACACATCAAATCGTAAAATGTATTATACCCACGTTACAATAATTTGTAGGATTCCACAAAGTGTTGGTTTAAATTGCATTTTAGAATATAAAGGGAATCAGCGAATATATCTACAATACCACCAAATTTGTTGCCTAAATCATGCATCCTATTGGTAAGTGAGTGAGATTGATAGGTTGGTTGTGAATGTGTTGCAAAAGAATGTTGTATTTTGTCTAGTATTCCTTGTCGGTACATGGAGTTTAATAGTAGCAACGATGGTAGGGCTGTCAATTAGGTAGTTCATAACTCTGTATAATAAAATTAGGTCTGAAATGATTCTTCTGTCAGACAGCGTAATTAAATTAAGTCGATTAATCAAACTTAAATAATTAATGTTTTCTATTCGAATTTTGAGTTTGAAATTTAAGTACCTAAGAAATTTGTGTTGAACACGTTCTATTTTGTTAGAGTGTACTTTATAGAAAGGGGACCAAATAGGTGAATTCCCCACCTTAATAGAATTAATGTCGAATATGCAAGTTTTCACAAGTAACAGTCGCTGACCTTCTTAAAATACACTACTCAAAAAAAATAAGGGAGGTTATGAAAATGGAAATTATTGCTAAATATTAAGGCTATCTGATCCATAAGCCGGCCTAACTAAAAAAAAATTCAAGCCCGTGGATCAAAAAATTTGCTAAATTATTTTTTCGCACTATCTATTAGGATTGCATCAAAACCGTAGCTCAAATATAGTTAAAGCCTCAAAATGCTTTTTTTTTAAGTATCAGTACGACAAATTTTCACCGATACAGTCTGTCAAAAATCACCGAAAAAATTGGATTTTTTTTGCTCCCTTAAATTTTTTTGATTAATGTATTATCTGCCTACATTGATAGGTAAAGCCAATCCAACATTTTTGTTCTTTACTATCGAAACCACTTAAACTTTCGTGGACCCCCACATACGACTTGTGGACCCCCAATATTTTATCAAGCCAACGTAGACCCCCGTCGAGTCTCCCGTGGACCCCTGGGGGTCCACCTGGACCACTTTGGGAATCACTGATATAGATAGATAGATAGATATTATTGAGGCCTGAAATAAATTTTCCCGCATATATATTAACGTCGTTTCCACGGAAACGGTTTGTTTTGCTTTTCGCTTTGTCAGAAAATTTATTTGACAATAAATATTTACGCAGCAGATTTAAATGTCCGGGTTAAATTTTCCCCACAGGAAAAACTAAACCCTTTCACACACTTCCCCAAATGATCATCTAGTCAAACCACGCTACGCAATTGCACTATATAAGTATTATAAATACAAAACAATACAAGAACAACATGTCAACCTACCAGAGACCAAATGGGAAAATAATTCACCGAATCCAGATATTTTCATATCAGAGGGTTCGGCTCTGTGGAATTCCTAATTTGACCTATAAATCCTACTGATCCCGCAATATAAATATTTTTTTAAAAGTATAATAAATATAATTTATTAATATTTATAATCTCATAACGCCAGAGCTTGCCATTATATAGAGCCTATTTTTCTCGTATATAATGTAGCTTTGGTGAAACAAAAATTCAAATCAGTTCAGTGGTTTAGGCGTGATCTGGTAATAAACAAACTCGCCCACTTTCGCATTTATTATATTAGTACAGACTTCTAAAAATAAAATTTGGAAGCATATTTCATCACCTTTCAAAAACAAAAACAGTTTTTAGTTCACAGATACCTTTACAAATATTCCATAATCTGACCAATACGACAGAATGCTCGAAGACTAAAGGGTGAACCATTTATCATTTTTTTTAAGCAGGTAATTTTTATTCGTTTTTTGAATAAGTACCTACCTACATTCCTTTATTCATCTTAAAAAGTACCTACCTGTAAAAGTAAGTAAGTACCAGTATAACTTTTACCGGCGATTTTATTTTCTAACCACGTCCGACCGCTATTTACCATAAAGTATAGCATAGCCCCGCTCTGCTCTTTACGGTAACAATGCGCCGCTAAGGTAAAAACAACAATTAAGTAGTACCTACCTGGTGAAGCGGGGACATATCGGGTGACCGTGAAAGTTGTGACACGGTCGTGTGTGTCACCCACACTGTCACACTTAACAATGTCACACTCTCGCGGGCTGTGACAGAGTCGTGTTGTTTATTATTTCTCAGCTGAAGATAAAAGTAGTACAAGATGCACTTTACCGTAAATAGTATCTCTACAATATGTATTTATTGCTGGCTTTGTCCCCGGCGTTGACCTGGGCTTTACAGAATTTTTTTCTGATATCAGACGAAGGCACTAATTTTCCCCTTACTTTTCTTACTTTTGACATCAATTGTGGAAAAATTCACCAAGAATCAAAATTCTGCTTTAAGGGGTGAGAAAAGAGGTTGAGGTTGTTTTTTTGAAGTCTTGTGTAGGCAGTTACCTACCACCTGTTTTAAATTACAAGGATACAAAATTTCATCAATCTCGAAATAAACTGTAGATTGAGGCGCCGCTACCCGCATTTCTACCGATTTCTTAAACATTTGAAGTTTTTAAGCTCTTAAAAAAATATACGTTATTTTTTAAGATAATATCTTGACGCGTTCCACGCCGAAACGCAAATTATATACTATTCCCTCGATAGAAAAAAATCGCAAAGTGTGCTCCGAAAATGGTTATAAACACAATTGTTTCAGTTATTTTACAAGTTATAATAAAGTTGTGAAAAAATTCACAATGATAATATACGTTCCACGAGATTTTTGCTCTATTTTAAACGAGTCTTATTAAACATTTTCGCATCAATATGGTCGCTTTAAATGTTAGCGCGCTCCTCTAACATTCGTAGCTTCATATCTCTCCATCTTCTTCTTTTTGAGCCCGGTTGCGGCGCTTTAAGAAACACACCCATACCGGGACTCTCTTCTTTATACTACTAACCAGTGATTCCTGACATTCTAACATTCCTTTACGCACCAGATTTAAATGTTTTACGCACCAGATTTAAATGAAAATTATTATTACCTTACGTAGATGGCGATAAGGTTTAAATTCCCGCTTAAGACCCGGCATTACGAATTTCTTCCGATTTGTAACATATTTTCCTTTATTTTGGTTGTTTGTTTTTGGGGTGTTATGCCGTGTTACGCTACCTCCTCCTTCTTTAGCCAACATTTCGGACAGCGTTACAGTGTCCATCATCAGGGCAGATGTGTGATGGACACTGTAACGCTGTCCGAAACGTTGGCTAAAGGAGGAGGAGGTAGCGTAACACGGCATAACACCCCAAAAACAAACAACCAAAATACTTTTGGCCGTGAAAATCTAAAATCATATCATATTTTCCTTTATGTTCTTAAAAATTTATGATATCTAGACATTTGCCGAGCCGAAACGGTAATTATACGGCATTCCCTCAATACAAAAATATCGCGAAATATTCTCCGAAAATTAACAAGAACACATTTTGTTCTGTTATTAACATTTTATGACTACGAAATTTGACATTATTTAAGATATTTCCCGAGAGATTTTTGCTCGATTTAAACGAGCTGCGTTTTATTTAATATTTTCGCAATTTTCGCTTAATTATTATCGTGTTTAATATTAGCACGCTTCCTCTAACATTTGTGTTTATTTGTCTCACTTTGAAACCATCTTCTTCTTCTTTTTGAACGCGTAGTAAGCCTTAACGCCAGCCTCCTGTATTTATTTATGCGAAAAAAAAACAACACCAAAAAGTGTTTTATTTCATTTCTAAATAATTTAATTTTATAATTTAATCATTTTCTAAATAATTTAATTTTCCACATTATACAATTAAATCACATCCGAAAATGGGGATTTAAGTAGGAGATAATGAACTTTAAAGCAGTTTTTTTCTGGGCTTATAAAAATACTAATAAAAAATTGCTCGATTATTTCAAAGGCCAATGATGTGTTCTACTCGAAGTATTTAATTAAATAAGTATCTAAAATACTTCTAAGCAATCAATTTATCAAACCAAAGAAACACGATTTTGCATTACTTCGTAGCTCTTCACCTTATGCTAAAATTATTTTCCTGTATGGCGAAAATCATGCTTTTGAAGAAAATTTTCCGTGTTTATAAGCTTGACACATTTCTATCAAGTGAATAAAAACAAAACATTTATGGTCCATATGGTGACACGACAATTCGTCCTGCGACAATTCATCCGGCGACAGTTCATCCTGCCGACAGTTCATCCTGCCGACAGTTCATCCTGCGACAGTTCATCCGGCCGACAGTTCATCCTGCCGACAATTCATCCGGCGACAATTCATCCTGCCTGATCATTTAGAAGATTTTTATTAAGTAAGTATGCAAAGAGGATATACGGCCGTACAACCAAAATCGATATAATCGATGAAGGCATCTTGAGTGGAAATCCGCTGTAAAAATATTTTTACTAACAATAATTTCGACTCTCCGAAGAAGCATGCGTGAATAACAAAATACGACATACTTATACTTATAGGTTAGGTTGGGTTAGGTTAGGTTAGGTTAGGTTAGGTTGAATTGTCAGGATGAACAACAGATGTCACAACTAACCTAACCTATAAGTATAAGTATGTCGTATTTTGTTATTCACGCATGCTTCTTCGGAGAGTCGAAATTATTGTTAGTAAAAATATTTTTACAGCGGATTTCCACTCAAGATGCCTTCAGATATAAGTATGTCGATTTTGGTTGTACGGCCGTATATCCTCTTTGCATACTTACTTAATAAAAATCTTCTAAATGATCAGGCAGGATGAATTGTCGCCGGATGAATTGTCGGCGGGATGAACTGTCGGCAGGATGAACTGTCGGCAGGATGAACTGTCGGCAGGATGAACTGTCGGCAGGATGAACTGTCGCAGGATGAACTGCCGCCGGATGAATTGTCGCAGGATGAACTGTCATGGAACCGGTCCATATATGGTTGGTATAATATGTGATGATTATTTGATTTAACACGAACGTCATGATTAAATAATAAGAATACTAAACATCTCCGACTTGTCATAGAACAAAAAAAAATTAATGCAATGCGATGCATCACAATATGACATTGGAGCATACATAAATTACGTAGTTCTGGTTTCATCAATAAATCATTACGTAATCAAGGATGTTATAATTTTATGTGATCTTAATTTAAACATTACATTAATAGCACCGCTATAATTTATTGTTTATAAATTTTACATTATGTTTGTTTTGCATGCATTTATTTATGTTCAAGGTTTTAACAAAATACTAAGAAGTTATGCATATTTGTTTAAAAATGAACTGTACCTTGGCACACGAAAGTAATTTTTTTTTTACCATTGTTTTTTTTACCACTGCTAAACATATTAATAGGTGTTTGTTCCCATGAAAAATCACCAGTTTTCTTAATTCATTGTAACCCGTTGTTCTTCCGACAATGGGCCCCGAAATCATAATTATTATAAAATTACTAGCTGATGGCCACGCGTTGCTGTGGCTAATGAAGCACAACGCCATCTACTGGATGGTTACCCAACCTTTATAACCACTGCCATCTGTTAATTTGCATACAAATGAAATCCATACCGCCCGCTTGCAAGCCCGCTCGTTCACCACACACAGACAAAACCTTACAAAAAACCTTGACAAATTATATACCCAAACCTTCCTCATGAATCACTCTATCTATTGGTGAAAACCGCATGAAAATCCGTACAGTCGTTTTTGAGTTTATCGCGAACAGACAGACAGACAGATGCATCGGAGGACTTTAATTCATAATATGAAGAGATTCCACCAATTTACACAAAACCTTGACAAATTATATACCTAAACCTTCCTCATGAATCACTCTAACTATTAGTGAAAACCAAATGAAAATCCGTTCAGTCGTTTTTGAGTTTATCGCGAACAGACAGACAGACAGATGCATCGGAGGACTTTAATTTATAATATGGAGAGATTCAACCAATTTACACAAAACCTTGACAAATTTTATACCTAAACCTTTCTCATAAATCATTATAACTATTGGTGAAAACCGAATGAAAATCCATTCAGTCGTTTTTGAGTTTATCGCGAACAGACAGACAGACAGACGCATCGGACGACTTTAATTTATAATATGTAGAGATGTAGAGAAGGTGTAGAGATAATTTTTCGTGCATTATTTACCAATTCAATTAAAAACCTAAAATCGACTTTAAAAATACCTTTAATAATAAATTGGTAGGTATGCATATTACATACGAGTATCAAATGAATTTATGTAGAGTGTAATTTTTTTTGTATTTATACCCTGACGAGAAGAATTTTTTTCGTTGATGCATTTGAATGAAAATAAGGTTAATGCTGTTGTTATTCGACTGTACACCCTCTCTATACACCTTTCGGAGACACTTCGCTATATTTTGTATGTATGTAGGTATACCGTATTTTCCCTAAACCTACTGCATATTGTATAGTCCGGGGGGGGGACTGTCGGAGGATTAACCGTTATGAAACCGAAATGTGGGACGAGGGGAACGAGATGGAAAAGATAAAAGTTGAAAAATATCTGGCTTCAGATTTGGCCACCAAATACGGCTAAAGCCATTTCAAGCAACGTTTCAATTCTGAATGCTTGTATTTCACCAGACTGATACTGAAAGTAGCTAAAACCCTGTAATTTTCTTTGTCTCAACTTTTGTTCGAGTATATTTTCGAAAATAAAATAGATACATCCAACTAATATATGGATGTATGTATGTTTGTCTCTATTTCACGCAAAAAATACTAAATGCACTTTAAAAATTCTTTCATTAATAGAAAGCTACATTATTTGCGAGTAATATAGGTTATATATATTTGTAATTTCTGGTGTTATGAATAAGCTCTGGCGTTATGAAATTATTTATTATACGTTTATTGTCCAGACAAAAAGCAAAACAAATCGTTGTTTGGTAACTATAACTAATATTTATATTTGACGTGCGCTGTCATTATGTTATTTGTTTAGGTTACTATGGAGATCCCTTTGATAGTTAAAATTCAAATATGAATAAAATACTAATCTATACTAATATCATAAATGCGAAACTGCGTGTAATTGATTGTTACGCTTTAATAGGTGGCACGCGAGCTGTTTGAAAAATGAATGTAACGGGTATGGAGGGGGGGAGGAGGGGGGAATTGAGGGGGATGGAGAAGATGCAGGAGGCGGAGTGGGAACCCCCCTAATACTATGCGAGCGAAGCCAGGGGTATAAGCTAGTGTATTTTATTTATAGAAAAAAATAATTGAATTTTGCATAATGCCTTTTGCCAACACGATGGTGATATATTTTAAATCTAACAGTCAGTACTTTATTTTCGTGACAAACATGGAAAATTTATATTATTTATGAGTTTTTCTCAGAAAATAATTATTCCCTTACGCGGATGCGTTATAACGTAAAATATAATTATGGTGGTAAGAATATTATTACGTGTCTTTTAATTTCCCTTATATGTAGGTAGGTACCATCAGTGGATGATGCAATCTCTAATAGTCATTGGAGTATAATATTTCGGAGAAATAATAGTCATTCACAATGCATTTTTTGCACTAGCAGCGGACTAGCAGATTTGGCCGTTCCTACTTCCTGCAACCGCTGTTGTACTATTACATAATTTAACAGCGGTTTTCAAACATTAAGCGGCCTACCCCATTTACACCAATTTATTACCGATGCTCCTTAAGACTGTCATACCAGCAAATCATAATTTCGGTTCCGACTATAGCGCTCACACATCAGCGGTCGTGAGCGGACGTTTTTGGAACTAGATTTCGTTCCGCAGCAAGCTTGGTTTCGCGTATCTACTAGGACTATCTCACGCGGAGCTAGGGCTGGCTACAGTATGGGTCAGGTGAAGATGTTGAATTCTCGTTTCCAGAATTTTAATTAGTAGTAGGCAGTTATTTGTAATTTGTACATCGAAGTACATAAACACAAATATATACAAATGAAATGCGTAAACACAGTAGGTATAAAGTAGATGATATAATATAGACATGAATAAAAAATTTGTTATAATTTTTAAATATTTTGTTTTTTAATTGTACTTTAATCAAATTAACCGAGTAATATTCAGTTGGATTGTAAAAAAAGTCTCATTTTAAAAAATTTATTCGTGTGCACAATGGCATTATTAATAGATTAAAACGGAAAATAATATGAAATATATTGATAATAGACTAATATAATAGTGACTTAGTCATTAGAACAGAAATTATTAACAAAAACACAATTTGAATTACACAATCACAAATTAAAACTGTCATTTTGACGGGAATTTCAAGCGTATGGTGTCTGGCCTCTCTTTCGCAGTCCGTTAATGACATTTTTTTATTATTAATAGTTCAAAACAGAAATTTTACAGTATTTATTGTGTGTAACTATTTTTTGATAATTTTTTACAACGTGCTTACACCATATACCTACTATAATTGTTTAATAGGCCAATTGCATCACATTTTTTTTTTTAATTCCGGTTTAGGCAAATATTCTAAGACATTCTGTATTTTTTTAAATCGTATTTTTGAACCCTGGAGATTTTTTGAAAATTTCAATCCGAAAAATCAGACCATTTTTTATAAACCGGAAAGACGGGACATAATTTTATGGGTGCGAAAAAATGATAATTACATGGTCGAAAAACATTTAAAAAAAAATAACGTTTTCCACAAGAAAGGGCACAGGAGAATAACGAGGCATACCAAAAATATTACATCTCATAAATATTTTTTTCCTTGATCCATCTTATTGATCATAAATCAATTATAATGTTCAACGTCTATATTACTAAATACAATGTAATATACTTGTACTTGTAAATTATAATAATAATAAGAAAATTATAAAATTTGATTTTATTAAAATCAGCACCACTACCATTATACCTCTAAAACGCGTACAGACAGCGTAAAATGTACAGGGTTCTCTTCATAACATCTGTCAAATCAAATGATAAGTTCGCAGAGAGGATATTCCATGGCCCCCTCGCTCCCCCGATTTGACCCCGAGTGACTTTTTTCTGTAAGGATACGTCAAAGTTGAGGTAAACAAACTTCGATCATGAACCATTGAAGCTCTGAACGAGGCGATTGAGGGCGTCATCGCTGGAATTCCGCAAGATATGCTGGGAAGAGTGGCCGAAAACTTCTTTCAAAGGGTCAATATGTGTATTGCTCGCCAAGGCCGCCACGTCAAACGATATCATTTAAAAAATATCATGAAAAAAAACGGCATCATTTCCCCGACGTAACGGCACCCGCCCCGCTCCTCTGCTCAGTCTGGGGAGCCTTCAGTGATTTTTTGAAATCAGTAACTCCTCTCTGCCCCACCCTGTATTATCAATTTTTTTTTTAAATATTATTTTTTTTTTGACAAATTAGAGAGGAGTCAGTTATTTACATTTCGAATAAACGCCGTTAGTAAGCTCGAAAATCATCTGTCAAAAATTTAAATAAAGCAAGTACACATTTCTAATATATAATTATAACTGAAACAAGTGTGTTAAATTAATCTTAGGGTAAAAAATAAGTCAACAATCTAGAAAAGTAGAAAATGACAAATGAATGCTTGCTAAAAGAAAATAAAGATCTTATAAAAATAAAATGTGAATGGATGTGGGTTAACTTTCGAAATCACTGGACACGCATAGGAATATATTTGTAAAAGACAACCTTTTTTGTTCGGGACGAAGGAAAATACTCCAATCAAAATTTCAATCACGTAAAATGAAAATTTGTTTTCGCCGTACGAGATCGCGACTTTTGACTGGATCATCAGTCTTAGTTGGATGTGTAGGCGTAGGCGTTTACTTCAATATGCAATACAATACAATCACCCAGCCAATAGTTTTCTTTTGCAGCCAGACGTTTTCTTAAGTAAAGACCTTTTTTCCATTTCATCTACTATATATTTGGGATCTCTAAATTGCATATTCCTTGAATGCCTTGGATCCACTATTTCTGGCAAAACGCAATCTGTATAAAAGCACTTCAATTGTTGTAACATTTTATCACGCCAAAACACATCGTCTTTTTCTATTAAAACTGTATGCAACGGTTTCTCGGGACCTGTCCATACTGCAAATAAACAGGTACATTTTTCTGCAATATGTAACTGCCCTTGTACTTGATAATACCAATCATGGTTTTTGTTGATTGTTACTTCATTTTTTTCATTGATTTTAAGAAAACTAATTTTCTTCCTCCGAATTGCATCTTCTATATCAAGGCCAGATGCTGACGAAGGGCATTTAATTTCAATGAGTAAGTTATTTGATATTCCATCTGGCGTAGCACCCATGTAATTGTATTCACAATCAATAAAAAGTCCACATTTAGAAATTTCGATAGACATTATTTGTTTGGCAAGTTGGCGAATAGCTGTCTCTTCATTATCTTTTCCATATTTTATAGATCGTACATGTCCCAGATTTTTTCCATACAACAATGTTCGAATTAAAGGAGCGCAACTAATATTTCTTCTTCTTTTACAAATTTTACCAAAAAATGAAGCTGTGATCATTTTTCTGCGTAACTCAAGCCATTTTCCACAATCCGCTTGCAAAATAGTGTCACTTTCAATTCTGAACCTTTGCACATCTGTCAAAGATAAAGATTCCATAAATGTCTTCTTCGCTTCTATGAAAACATCTGCATCCATATCAGGAAGTTGTACGTTACTACCATAATCTGGATCATTATTTGTTTCACAGTTATTTGCTTTGACTCTATCGTACGTTCTTTTTGATCGCTTTTTTCTCAAACGCTTAATTTCTAAATGTTTAATTCTTTGACCAGGACTCTGACCAAAAATGGTTTTATGCAAATGGTAATGTGGCCGCTTTGTATTAAAAGATATTACAGCAGCTGCACATCTTCCCGAATAAGATTGTTTAGTGCTGTAATTAATTCTTTTTCCCCCAACAAATACCATTACAACAATACTATTGTACCTTTCAACAACATTACTATCCACATTTACTAGCAAACACCTCGAATGGGACGCTAACTGATTTGTGAATTGTAGGATTCTTTCATCATACCAGATGCAACGAGTTCAGGTACATAGTTTATATCTTCTGTATCCATATTTTGTTTACAGAAATATTTTGCGCATTTCGAATGCTCACCAAATACGTGTTTGGAACTATTTGAAATATCCCCATAAAGTAATTTAATTTTCTCACTGTTAGAATAATTTTCCGATAGTCTATAATTTACCGCACATCTTACTGCAGTTCTTAATCTCAGTAATCGACCGGTCAAAAGGCGGCGCTGACTTATTGGGAACCTCGTATCCGCTGTCAAATTACGAAGTTTTGTGCAGTAATTACGTACAACTTTCTCAACTGTGATATCCGCATATGGCTGAGCATCTAAAATTTTTTTGTAGGTACTTGAATCCCCATCTGAAATTAGCCTTGAATATATCAGACCGTACATATCTATTGATTTTTTAAAACCTTCCACGAGAGTACTGGACTCCATACTCGTAGAACTTCCGGAATGATTTTTGAAACAACGATGTTCCTGCGATGTTACTACCTTTTTTACTGCACGTGCGCACGTTATACAAAATTTATTTCGTACCTGCATGTATAAAACCTCACCAAAGTGATGTCCTACTATTGCAGCTACGCCTGACAAGGCAGAGTAATTGGTACGATATGATCTTTTTGACCAACAACCATCGGCGACAACTGTTATTATAGGAATTCCACCTTTTGAGACATTTCCCAGAGATCTAGCATATTCTGCTTCACGTTTTGCAGCAATTTCCATTCGGTCTGTGGCACCTTTTGACCACCAATCACAAACAGTTTCATGTACTTTAGCATAAGTTTTAATACATGGAATATCGATGACGGACATAAACTCCTCTAAATTAGAAAAACCACCACCAATGCTCATGATTCCTGAAACGATTGCGTGATTTATATCGATTTTTTCAATATCTTTACGTTCCGAACATATTGTAAATGTTGCATTGCACATATTACATTTGACTGAATTTTTACTAAAAAAACCTTGACGCGTTTCTGACATAAAACATAAATTTAAAATTGAGCATCCAAATGTTTGACCATGTGTGGCTATTTTCTTGAGCTGTTCAAAGATGAAGGCCATATCAACGATTCGTCGTCCACTCATTGTAAAGTTTGGAATTTTTTTTTCTTCATTTTGCATTTCCTGTTGCTGTCTTATATCAGATTGCGGCAGGTAATTTTCATCAATCGATTCTGCTGCACCAATCTATGAAATAAACAATTAACAACATAAGTAAATATACCTAGGCAATAAGCCCGCCCATAAAGGCAAATGTCGTATCATTTTCCACGCTGATGTGCACCCTTAGTCCAGTCAAGGAAGGAAGTGTAGAGTGCGTGAGCAGGAACCTAAGGGATTCTTTCAGAAACTTATTCAGGGTGCTTAGGGTGTGAACATACTAAAGGTCCTGACGTCTAGTTTGTGAGCTAAGGGGATGGGGGGGAAGGTCCCAATATTCGGATTTCCGTTTATACCTCGGAAACGGTGGGTCACAAAGAAAATTTTTCTGAAACTAAGTAAAAGCTTGTAAAATTATCTAAAACTTTTATTTTGTATGTAATTTTCGAAATTCCAGCCGTTATTTAGTTACACGCTCCACAAACGTAGATATTTTCGAAAAATCATTTAACCTTACATTTTTCATCAAACATTCCTTCATATCGTCTAAAATATTCATGAAAGAAAGAAAATTATTTGAAAGAAGTTATAAAGAATTTAATTCCCTTTTAGAATATATATATATATATATATATATATGCTAGCTTTTGCCCCTGGCTTCACACGCGCCACTCGCCCCTCCCCCATCAAATATACTTGGTCAAAGCCCATTTACATAATAATATAATATAACTAGAAATAATTTACATGGCAGAACAACGTTTGTTAGGTCAGCTAGTAATGTAATAAAAATTTGAATTGCACATACCGATGAAACTTCACAGTCATTATTAACTTTAGAATGTTGATTCTTTTCTCGGGAAATTAAACAACATATTATTATAAAAAATGTACAATAAATCTGACAGATTCGTTCCAACGACCCTGTAGCATATAAGTTATGTACAACGTAAATTGATTATTTAATATTACTAACCTTCGTTTTTTCTCGTTATATTTCTCCCAGATATGTTTTTGGTGTAGTGTTTTTTTTTTGGTGAAAATTTTGTCTACACGTATTTTTCTCCCCATTTTGAGCGGATGAATAAATTTAAAACGTTATAAACTGGACCGGCGCGGACAACACGACCGCTCGCTGCCGTGAATCGACAGAGACAGAAACATAGATAATAACAGTTTTGGTTGGCGCTGCGTGCGTCAAAATACAGAATAAAATATTAACAAAGGCGTGTCGCAAATTCAATAGAATTATATTAAAAAAAAAATACTTTTGGTCACAAATTATTTCTAATATTTCAATAACGTCCAAGTTAAATTTCTGTGTTAAAAAATTCTGAGAGAAATGAGAGCGTGCGCAAAACAAATCAACAAAGTTTCACGGTAATCGGATGAATGGTATAATAGAATATATGTATATATAATTTCATAACGCCGTAACCACTTTCTCCAGATCCGACCTGCCATGCAGCTGGTGGGCAGACGCATCCGCCGCCAAGACCTGAACAAACCTCACCCAATAAACCCAGGCACCCCTGCTAGTCACCAAACCTTGCGAACCACTTGGGATGACCTATGGCAGACGTGTTGGTTATCTAATAAATGGTTCCCGGGGCGGTGGTACCCATACTCGATTCTCGTGTTTGTTATTTTTGTAATACGAAAAATGTATATAAAATAGGTCTACCCGCCCACCCCTCTCAACCCCCCCCCCCCCCCCCCTCATACCCTCCTTCCAATCCCCGCCTCCTTTACCCCTCATCCCAACTCTTCTTCAACCTCCCTCCCTTGGGAGCTGTTGGACTCTTGTGCGATATAAACATAAAAATTATTTACAATAAAAAAAAATCCCATCCCCGTCCCCATCCCCCATCCCCAGCCTTGCAACGCATGCCGGGTACGCGCTGTATATAATTTCTTTTATTTATTTACGGACAAATAGTCCATTAACAATATAATAATAACACGAATAACAAGCGAGCCTAAAGGCCCGACCCGCCTAGCAATTGATCACTGTTCGCATCGATTACCATTCGCATGTCATTTTTTGTAACCAGCACCACTTTTCGTAATAATCACCACTTTTCGTAACGATTCACCAGTTAACCCCATGTGTCGAGCATGCGTAAAGAAGTTTTACTTTTAAAAAATGGGGCATTTGGGACTCTTGAGCAGTCGGGACTCTTGTCTCTTGTATCGTATAATGAGGGACAAATAAAAACATTTCTTTTTAAATATAAAACTTTTTGCATAAAAATATTCAATGAAAATGAAATTCGGTCAACCCTGTTGATTTTACGAACGTGAAACAAGGAATTCGTATGTATTTACAGTTTCGTTCCCAAAATATTATTTCAAACTGTTGTGATTCAGAGCGACGTGGACACGTCCTTGTCGGGCCACTTTTCGGGCCGTAATGAAGTGTGAAATTTGTGTTACGGCGCTATGATAAAAATCGTGAAATGCGAAGCTGTAAATTAATTAATATTAAATACTTCCTAAAATTATTTTTCGCTCAAACTTATTTATGATTTGTCAATAATGTCTTAGCACAATAAGTATGTAAAAAAATCTGAAATATATTAGTTTATAAGTTCGCAAATAAATACACAAACTGACCAAGTTTCGTCGAGAAACACATGTACGTATATATTTTTTAATGATTTTATTGAAACTAAAATTAAAATTCTAAAACATGCGTTTGCTAGATAATGGATTGATTTATTTTAATGCATGATTATATTATTTGAAATGGCTGTGGTATAATACAAAATCTTTTTTGAAAATTTAACAAATCTGTCAACGACCTATGGAATAACCTTATTATACTAAAAATTTAAAAAAATTCTCAAAATTTATTACATGCGAATGGTAGATAAAAGAACAATCTTTCGAAATCCATTTATAATTTTTTGTGGAAAAGAGTCAATACGTCTAAAATCTGATTTGAAAATGACATATTTCTGGTTTTCTCTGGTAATGCCCTCTTAAAAACTTAGGTGTGTTATTTGGTGTGTACCCGCACTGTTTATAATGTTTTGCTGAAAGTACATAAATAAGTATAATTTCTATACCTATGCCAAAAAAAGGTGACGAGTCCAATGGTTTAAGATGGCCCGGTATATCAGTAAGTCCATATCCTCGCTATCTGCCGCTCAAGCCTTGCTATGCTGCAATCGCTGCAGAATAGTTCTCTTTTTAAGGGCCCGCTACCCGAATTACTACCGATTTCTTACATATCTCCCTTAAACACGTTAAGTTTTAAAGCTCTTCAAAAAATATATGTTATTCTTGAATATAATATCTATACATTCCCCCTGTAATGCCAATTATATGAAATTCCTCCGATAGAAAAAATCGCAAAGCATGCTCCGAAAATTATTATAAACATGTTTTTTTAGTTATTTTACAAGTAATATGTATAAAAATAATCAAAGTGTTTCTTTAAATACATTACTGGTGAGATTACTGGTGAGAATTTTGCTCTATTTTAAACGAGTCGTGTTTCATTAAATATTTTCACCATTTTCGCTTAAATATTATCGTTTTTAATATTAGCGCGCTCCCTCTAACATTCGTATTTATATATCTCATTTTCAAACCATCTTCTTCTTCTTTTTGATCACGTAGTAATCCCTTAGTATTTATATAACTGTCCATCTTCTTTTTGAACGGGTATACCGCGCCTTAAAGGCGCGACTCCATTTGTGTAAAAAAAAAATCACAACCTCGCGATTTCCCAGTCTTTTTTGTGTGTACCCCTTTGCTTACCTCCCAGTCTAACACCTAAAATTTGTATATCTGTCAATATTATATATCGTAGGTTTGTTAAAATATTCTCTTGACGGAGGAAGGGTGCTTCCGAAACCGGTGGGTGTTAATAAAATAAAAGTGGTCTACAACAAAATAATATGTATTTTTTTGTAAATTATGGCGAGCCACAAAGTTAATGCTTTTTACAAATAAGTTAGTTAATGGTTTAGTATATCATTTAATTGACCACAGAATTGCTCACAAACATCTTTAAAATCATTTAGGCAGCTAATGAAGTTAAATGCGGGGCGTAAACCAGTAGTTTCATTAAAAAATGTGAATGAAACAGCTTACAGAATCACCTTGAATCTTTATAGCACTCACAGACAGACGTTTCCCCGCCGACCATTGCGTAACGAGCAATAAACCCACCGAGTGCCTTGTTCATACCTTCCCCCTTCCCACATATGTGTTATTATTACGAGATTATATAGGTATGTGCGTGTGTAGGTAGGCACGAGATGAATGATTACGTTCGCAGCTTCAGAGAAAAGTGAAAAGATTGACCGTGGCCCGAGAGACTGGCCTTGAAGTATTGTATATTCATATGTCCGTGAGTATACTTCAATATTAGCAATGAATGTTGGGAGAAGTTGTAACCCTCTCGTAACCCATCTCATAACCAATGTATTTAATGATTAGAGAAGATATTAATATCAATGAATCTAAACGGAACATAAAACAGAAAAATACACAGAAAATATACAAGGTAATGGTCGCAACGGGGATCGAACCTAGGACCTTACGTTTATCTATTAATTCCAGGGAGTCGAGCACAGTGAAATCGATTTTTTTACAACACCTGGGGTCCTAGCATGGTCGATCGATATAGGTTTTATCGAAAATGTCGGTAACTTGACATCGCTCCCAAGCCCGACTGCAGACCGCTAACGAACAAACAACAGTTCACATCGACTAAGGGTTCCTAATTTATTTGACGTAAACTGTTATTTCTTCGTTAGCGTCCTGCAGTCGTGCTCGGGAGCGATTTCAAGTTACCGACATTTTCGATAAAACCTATATCGATCGACCATGCTAGGGGGCCAGATCGGTAGGCGTAACTGCCGATGATTTTATACCTTTTTCCTGAGCATGGCCGCATTTTTGATAGCCAGATCGAAATTGACAAGAAATAAATTTTCGAAATAGATTAGAAATTTTAAGAAATAGATTTTCGATGGCAATCTGTCTATGTGTGTATGTAAAAATTAAAAATACTAATAAATTGACACTTGAATTGAAATACTAACATTCATTCATGTACCGTTGACGCGTTGCATGTACTTTTTGAGACTAAACGGGCGTTAATTAGTTAACGAGGTCTTTAATCTCATATTATTTGATCAACTTTCGTTTTTCCAAGCTGGAAAGGATTCAATTGATGGCGTCTTAGATGAATTATTTAAGATTATCGATAGCGTAAACAACATATTTTTCAAATCTAAGAGCTTCGTTAGTTCACCTCCATTCATAAGGTCAGTTATTTTGCACAAAGAACGATATTGTGTATACCGACAACTGATCCGCGCTAAAAATGGCAGCATTTGTCAACCGATTATCGGAATCATATATGACCGCCCTCGCATTTATTGCCAAATGACCAAAGATGATGTATTTAATCATATCGTATTGATAGGGTTTTATCGATCTTGCATGATAGACATTCCGCCATGAAACTATTTGCAATGACGCCGGAGCGCTCCATCCGAGGATTTAAACAGCTTCAATAACAGACTTTTAACTTCATAATTGAGATTAATATTTATACGCTTCAGATTTTATGTCCGGGTTAAATCGCTCCCGCAGGAAAAACTTAACCCTTTCATGCACTTTTCCACAAATGATCACCTATTCAATCCACGTTATGCACTTGCACTATTAAAAGTATAATAAATACAAAATTATACAAGAACAACACGTCAAAGAGACCAAATAGTTCACCGACTCCAGATATTTTCATATCAGAGGGTTCGGCTCGGTGGAACTCCTAATTGGGCCTATAAATCCTACTGATCCCTCAATATAAATATTTAAAAAATCTTTTGTAATCCTGCATGCATTTAAAATTACTGATTTTTGCATTTTTATATACAAATTCTTTGACGAATCTAATATGCCTAAATTTTTAATGAGAGAGCTAGGTAGCTTTATAGCTAATTTAAACTTATTATGTCATAATTATTAATACTAATTTAAATGGTTTTGTTCTCGTTAAAAAATTATTAGCAGGTACAGTCATAACGCAATGTGTATTTACCGTAGTTAAGGAAGTTTATAAAATAAAACTTGATTATAAAAATAGCTGCCAAAATACGTCATAGCAGAAATTAACCACATTTCTACCGATTTATTACAAATTTTCCCTAAATACTTTACGTTTTAAAACTCTTAGAAAAATATATGTTATTTTTTTATTTTTTTTTTATTTAATAAAATAGTATCAATTACATGTTTATATACATTAAATAAAGTTTTCTATTAAAATACATTTAATAATACGCTTTACACCCTTTTTAAGGGCAGAGCTTGAGTTAAAGAGGCGGATAAACGCACGTTAAGCACAATTTAGCAAACGAAAAATAATATTTTTTTAAATATATAAAACAAAAAAAATAAGAAAAAATCATATTTATACACATATATAAATATTTTTTATATATATGTATAATATGTTGATAGGTTTAATTCCTTTTTATTAATTTCTAAATAAAACACTTGTGTTGCAAAGTTTTTTTTAACTAAGAAACGACATTTATGTTTATTAATATCACTTTGAATGGTTTTTTCTAACAATCAAATAATAGAATCACAAAACAAATGACAATCGATGATTGCATTCTAATTGACATTATAGGATTCAAATTTAAAGGGAATATATTTCCTTTACATCTCCCCCCCCCCCCGCGGGAAAGAAAATTATTGCAAAAATTTTCATTCATCTTCGATATCCTCTTCATGGTTCATCAATGCAGGTGCTGGAATTAATTTCGAGATGTGGAAAAAATTTGATTCTAATTTTTTTCGACCAGTATTTATCTTGTAAATTGAGTTTGATAATTTTTCTATTATTTTGTAGGGTCCGATTCTCAATTCTTCGAGCTTCTTCCTGTTAAGTTTGTTTCCATTCTCCACAAAAACAGTATCACCAACTTTGAAGTTAATATGTCTCCTGGTTTTATCGTAAATCATCTTGTTGTAATTATGTGACTTTATAGTATTTTCCAGAGCTTTTTTTCTGTCTTGAATCAAATCGATGTCAGTCTTCTTAAGTTTTAACTCATTTGGCAAAATCGTAACATCTGTGCCGTTAAGTAGGTACTGAGGCGCATAACCAGTGACAGTGTGCTCCGTTTCATTATAGTTTTTTACACAATTACGGGCTATAGTTGTCCAAGCCACTTTTAAGTCATTTTCGTTGATTTTGCATCTAATTTTATTGACTAGCGTTTGATTTAATCTTTCATTTAATCCATTTGAGAAAGGCGAGTTTACTGCAGTAAAAATGATTGGAATATTTTTTTCATCCAAAAATTTTTTGAATTCTCTAGAATTAAGACCCGGATATTGGTCTGATAGTATCATGCCAATGTCATTAGTTTCTGTGGAGTTTAAGAGTTTGATGAAATCGTTGGTATTTTGAGTTTTTGACGTCAAAATATATGCAAACCTCGTGAAATGATCTGATAGCAGGTGCAAGTATCTCTTTGTTGACCGTGAACCCCCAAAACCACCTATCGTATCAATAGAACATATTTCAAAAGGTTTTGTTGCGGGACCCAAGTAGGACATCAATCCATATTTATTTTGACCTCTTGATTTGTTCTTTAAACATACTGCACAACTTTCGCAAGTTCTCTTTATATTGTTTGTCATGTTTTCTGATGTGTACCATGAGCTTATCATTTTTTGCATTTGATTAATTCCTATGTGACCTAGGTCTGTGTGAACATTTTTGATAAAATCTATGCTGAATTTTTCTGATAGAATTATTTTTTCTTTTTTTTTTACTTTCTTGTAATAAACATTATTCTTCGATATCAATTTATCTTTTCTGCACTGTATCTTCTCATTTTTGACCTGATCTTTTAAGATATCTTCTAATTTTATTAAGTTGACAACTTTTAATTGCTCATCTTGGTTCTCATCTGGTTCTAAGACTGGGTTTCTGCTTAGACAATCAGCTTCAATATTGTACTTTCCTGGAGAATATTTAATTTGAAAATCATATTGGGATAAGTAATATGTTAAGTCACCAAGCTCTTCATCGGTTCTAGATTTGATATTCATATTTTCCAGCGGTTTGTGATCTGAATAAACTGTAAATGGTTTTCCTATCAACCAGTATTGCCAGTATCTCACTGCCTCTTTTATAGCTAAGCATTCTAAGTAAATTGCTTTTTTCTTTTTCTGTGCGCTGTTTAATTTTTTCGAAAAGTAAGCAACAGGTTTTTCTTTTCCATCAGATTGTGTCTGTTTTAAAATAGCTCCAACACCCTCTAGAGAAGCATCTGTATATATATTAATTGGTAAATCTTGATCAAAAATTTCCAAGATCGGTTGTGAGCATATTAGGTTTTTCATCGTTTCAAAAGCATTTTGGCATTTATCAGTCCAAATAAACTTTTGATTTTTCCTTAATAAATTATGCAAAGGATCTAGTATTATTGCACTCTTCGGAATGTACTCATGATAAAAGTTGATTTTTCCTAGAAATTGTCGCACATTCTTTTGTGTTTTTGGAATAGGAAAATTCTTTATTGAAATCAAATTATCCTTTACTGGCTTGACTGAATTATTCTGAATTATATGACCCAGATATTTTACCATATCTGATGCAAATGTGCATTTTGTAAATTTTAATCTAAAACCTTCTGTTTTGATTGCATTCAGCAGCTTTGTCAGATGATCAATGTGTTCAGCAAAAGTTTTTGAAAAAATAAGAATGTCATCTATGTAATTGACAGCAAATTCGTTTAGTTTATATTTTCTCAATATATTGCTTAATATCCTCTGAAAAATTGCCGGAGAAGTCTTCAATCCAAAAGGCAGGCAGGTCCATTGATAATGTCCCTCCTGTGTTACAAATCCTGTTTTTTTTTTGTCTTCAATCCGCAATGGAATAGACCAAAAGGCTGAGTTTATATCCAGCGTTGAAAAAAATTTGCAATTTCTGGTCTTTGTCATTAGGTCTTCAATCAATGGAAATGGTTGAGCTTGAGGTATTACTATTTTATTTAAGTCTCTGAAGTCTATGCATAATCTGGATCTTTTGTTTTCTTCTTTTTTAAATGCTAGAGTGACCGGTGCAGCAAATGGACTGTACGACTCTTCTATCAGTTTATTGTCTAATAATTTTGCTATTTGCTCTTCTATTTCCTTTTTATCTTCTACACTGCATCTGTAAGGCCTCTTACTACAATATTTATCCACTAATAAGTCTATCTTCGCTTCATATCCATTGACAGTGCCAACATCATATTTACTCTTCGCGAACACTGATGTGTATTTGTCTATTAGTTCATTTATTTCTGTTTTTTGATCATTATTTAAATGATTCATTGTTATTTTAAAATCTTCTTCTTTAACATGTTCGTTAAAATTAATTCTGTGTTTTTCTATATGATTAAATTTAGTATTCGTTTTCATATCTGTAGAATATTTTTCTTTTTTATTTGTATTATTTAGGCAGAGTTTCTGTGATATTTGTAAGTCTTCACTTTGGATAAGTTTGAAGTCTTTTATCATGTCTAATCCAATCAAAAAATCATACTTGAAATTGTGTTCATCAATAATGTACACATCAACTTTATTCTCCAATTCAAAAATTTTTATGTTTAACGTTGTCAAACCACTCGTCTTTTTAACACCATTAATCGTTACTAAATTTGCTTCATTCAAATTGTTTCCTTTTCCTTTTAGTTTCAATAATTTAGAATTAATTAGAGAAACATTTGAACCTGAATCATAAATTCCGTATATTTTTAATTTATCATTTAGTAATAGTTTGACTTTTATTAATGGTGTTACTATTAGTTTTTTTGATCATTTTCATTTAATTCAGTTTCTATCACTGAATTGTTTACATGTTTAATGGCATTTCTCTTAAATTTTTCATCCTCTTTTGTTTTGAACCAGCATGTAGCTTCAGGGTGGTAACGAATGCCCTTATTCAATTTTTCACAAATTTTACATGGATTTTTACCCCCATTTTTATTATGTTCTGCATTTCCAAATGTTTTCTTATTCATAAATCTTTTTTTGTTGACCATATGTTCATACTTGTTTACTTCATTAAACAAATCTACAGTATCTTGTAATCCTTCTCTATCGATCTTGTTAAGTATGAATTCTGGTAGTCCGGAAGCAACAAGATCTATCAAAGTACCGGTGTCAATTGATCTTCTCACATCCAATAGAAGTTTTTCTTTTCTCGTAGCATAATCCAACAGAGAACCATCTTTGTATCTAAATGATAGTGCGTATGTGACAGGGTTCCATCCTTTGTTTGCAAATGATTCACAGAATTTGTTTTTCCATGTTGACCACTCTGAGTTCATTGTTAGTTTTATAATCATGGAACTGTACCAGTCTATACAAGATTTATCC
Source organism: Limnephilus rhombicus (assembly GCA_929108145.2). Classification (NCBI taxonomy): domain Eukaryota; kingdom Metazoa; phylum Arthropoda; class Insecta; order Trichoptera; family Limnephilidae; genus Limnephilus; species Limnephilus rhombicus. The sequence continues at coordinate 46,330,878 of OV815280.1, forward strand.
ATGAACAATCTGAGTATTTCTATTTTTTTTCCATCCATGGTCACATCAAACCGCAAACATTCTTTTTCAAACACTTCCATCCACTGGCTTGCATTTGTATTTTTAGTGCAGAATTTTTCTATAACAAACTTCTCAGCAATGTTTTTTAAGCTCTGTTGCTTATCTTCCATTAACTTTTCAATTAATTTTCCTAATGCATCTTCTTTTTGATGTACTTGTAAACTTTTTTCGTCCAATTCTTCGAGGTATTGGTCTCCAAACTGTAGGTTTCCATCTTCGTCTACATATGTTTTTTTTAGTTCTTCTGTCATGGTTAACCAGACTCTTCTAACCTGGTATCTTTTTTTCAAACTATTTTTTATTTTTCCAAAAGCACTAGTTTTCATTATCTCCTCGTGATAGCTGGCGGATCGTAGCATTTCTGGTATTGTAAACACTTTTCCATCACTTGTGACTATTTTTGTAATGCTAATAATATTTGATCTGCCATCGCATCCAGGTAATAGCGTAAATTCGAATTGAATTTTCTCCATTTTTGGTTTAAAACGAAATGTCGTTTTATAATATGTTGATAGGTTTAATTCCTTTTTATTAATTTCTAAATAAAACACTTGTGTTGCAAAGTTTTTTTTAACTAAGAAACGACATTTATGTTTATTAATATCACTTTGAATGGTTTTTTCTAACAATCAAATAATAGAATCACAAAACAAATGACAATCGATGATTGCATTCTAATTGACATTATAGGATTCAAATTTAAAGGGAATATATTTCCTTTACATATGTATAAAACAAATAATAGATAAGAAAAACAACAGATTGGAGCGGAGGAGATAAAAATTAATGAGCGAAAAAGGATAACTAATATTATAAATGAGTTGTTATGTTGATAAGTTATATAAAAAGAGTTTTTATTTAATTTTTGAATTTTTTGTAATTTGTTTCCAATCTTAATTTCAAGGGTAATTCGTTAAACCATTTAACTCCAATATATTTGTAGAATTGTTGGGCTGTGGTGGTGTAACAGCGCGGTATAGTCAGAGAACCAAGGATATTTGTTCTATTGCTGTTCGAAAAAAGAGTGTTAACATTATTGAAACAATCTTTGTGTATTTGTAAAAGCGTAATTTTTTTATAAATAATATGAAGTGAAAGGACTTTGAGTTTCTGAAATAATTTGATGGTAGGGTAATTTATTATGTAGGGTTATTCTTGAAGATAATATCTGTAAATTTCCCACGCCGAAAGGGCAACCATATTAACAGTTTTTTCAGTTATTTTACAAGTTATATATGTATGAAAAAATTCACAGTCTTTCTTTACTCTCGTATATGCTCTTATAGACATTCCTGGCGAGATTTTTTCTCTATTTTAAACGAGTCGTATTTTATTAAAGATTTTAACAATTTTCGCTTAAATATTATCGTTTTTAATATTAGCGCGCTCCCTCTAACATTCGTATTTACATATCTCTCCATCTTCTTCTTCTTGAGGGGTACACAGTGGGGCTTTGTATCAGAACACTGCCATGTGTTCTGTTGAAGTTAGTACCTACTTACTGAATCTAACAACGGGTTTAGGTCCCTCAAACCTTGGCCTGCATGATATTTATAAGTATCGTAAACTATAGTCCAGATTTAATCTATTAATCAACTTATTATTTAATATTATAAAGGGGAAAGTTTGTATGGATGTACATATGGATGTCTGGATGTATGTTTGTTATTCTTTCACGCAAAAACTGCTGAATATGAAAGCTAAATTATTTGCGAGCTCTGGCGTTATGAAATTATTTACTATACGTTTATTTTCCAGACGAAAATCAAAGCGTTGCTAAGTAATTGTTTGATGTGCGCTGTCATTTTGTTATTTGTTTAGGATACTATGGAGATATCTTTGATAGTTAAAATTTACTGCGCGTGTTTGTTTGTTACGTTTTAATAGGTAGCACGCGAGCTGTTTGAAAAATCGATGTAACGTGTATGGAGGGGGGAGGGGAGACGAGTGGCGCGTGCGAAGCCGGGGGCAAAAGCTAGTGTTTTTATAAAAATAAAAATATAACGTATCCGAAAGGATGTTGGTCATTTTGGCAAGCCCTTTATAACAAAATAGTATTGTTTTCTGATGCAGTCATAGAATGAAGAATATAACACTAGAAGCGCTTTCCATACATATCAATCGTCCAGTTGAATAATCGAATCACAAACTCCAACGGCTCGGAGGGCTTTGAAGCAAAGAATGGACGGTTACCTCGAGAGTGTTTTCTCTTGGGGTAAAAATAATCTCGTTGAATTTAATGTTTCAAAGACCCAATCTTGTCTGATTACGTCTAAAAGGGATTGAAATGAAAATCTAGTCTCTTTCAACAGAAGCAATCTTCCGAACAGGCCCTCCATTGATATGCTTGGTGTAACCCTAAATGACCAGCTCAGGTATGGGGGCTCCATCGAAGCCAGAGTAAAGTTAGCCTCCCAAAAACTGGGCGTACTGTACAGTACAGTACAGATACTTTAATAGTACACAACTGCTAACCCTGTACAAATCACAAGTGCGCCCCACGGTTGAATTTGGCAGCCACCTCTGGTCTGGAGCTCCAAAATACCTGAAAAATACCCTCGACTCTGTGCAGAAACGGGCGGTCCGTTTAATAGATTCTCCCATCTTAACAGACGGGTTGCAATCTTTAGAGCACAGGCGTCGGGTGGGAATACTATCCTTGTTCTACCGGTATTACAATGGAAGATGCTTCGAGCCAAAACAAATTACATTTTGTTTAATTCACTTCAAGTTTTTCAAGTGCGTTATAATTGATTTGGTGCTGTTAAAGAAGAATCTCAGTGTTATACAGATGCATACTTTTACATATAACTACATACTTAATTCAAATTTCGATTTTTCGGAGATGTCTGCCTAATCAATTAGAAACTAGACGATCTGTATTTGAATGAAAACAAATGTTGCATTTAGCCAGATCAACCAGTGTTCCGCATCACTTACATTCGCCTGATATCATAGATCTCCATTTGAATTTCATTTGGATCAGAAAACACGCCCACAAGGCACTTTTGTGTTATTCTTTATTCTATGCATGCGGCGAACAAAGGGTTAAAGTCCCTCCAACCTTGACCTGGTTTGTAATACCTATGCTATCAACAGTTAGCCAATACTTTTCTCAAAAGTTCTTTAAAATTAGAACATGATTAATAAAAATATAAGTACTTAGTATCTACCTACCTAAATGGAGGAATGGGTTTAGTCATTTTGGCAAGCCCTTTATCCCGCGACCATTCACTGTGTTCTGTGTAAGTTAGTCATGCGGCTGACAAAGGGTTAAGGTCTCTCTCGAACCTTGGCCTGGATAGGTGGATTGTGTCTGTGTCAACCGCGATCTTCTCTCATCGTTCATCCGCAATACTCACATAGCCAATATAGTCAATTAGTCATGACATAAGCATGCCTGCACATAATTAATATAGTCATATCATAAATATACCTACCAATGGTCTATATAGTCATGTAATAGTAATACTTTTTTAATTTGGGAGGTGGGTATGGGTACTTCCGCCCCGGGAACCATTTATTGGATAACCAACACCCTAACCATTGCATTGGTCACCCCAAGTGGTTCGCAACGTATGGTGACATAGCTAGGGTCCCCGGGTTCATGGAGTTAGTCTAGGTCTTGGCGGCGGATGCGTCTGCCCACGGGCTAGATTTGGAGAGACTGGTTGAAGGAGACTTTATCTTTTCCACAGGACTCTCACTCAGTGGGAGGAGTGAATTCATACGACCGTCACTCCTGGACTCACTGAACCCCAGATTCCTACCCATCCCTCACTTTTTCCTTCCCAGATATTTCTCCCCTTCATTCACTTAAAAGAAACCTCCACCCAATATCCCCAAACAGATATAATTCCTGAGGGAAATTATTTTCTTCAGGGCCTCCTGTGTGGAGCTAGGAGTGTAAAAGATATGCATCATCAATAAAGTTATGTAATTCCTCTTCACATCTCCTTCCCTTCCCCACTGCGTTCAGCCTCACAACATTCCCCAATTGGGTATTTTCACAAACTTTGAATACCTTTAAATTTTGTGAAATTTAAAATTGTGCGTTTCCACGCTTGCCAAGTCTCGGCAAGCGTCCACAAGCGCAAACGTGTAAACAGGTCGTTTGGCTTGGCTTGCGTAGGCTTGCAAGAGCTTGCGAGAGTTTGCCGCCGATCCAGTCGGGGTCGGATCCAGCGGCAAGCTTCGGCAAACGCTCAGTGGAACTTTCGAACTGGCGGCGAATGCGCGCCGTTTTTGCTCCATGCGGTCTATGATAATATTTATAACATTACGAGACATATGTATGACCTATGAGGCGTGCCAGACTTATTAACATGTATAAGTACATAATTTTACATGTTAATAAGTCTGGCACGCCTATGTAATGTAATTTACTGCGACTGGATTTACCCAAAAATTCAAAATAAATAAATAATATTTTATTGATGATTTACTATTTATTATAGTAAAAAAATATATGATTTTTGTTAGAATAACTTTTTTTATAATACAAAACAATTTTATATAAAACAAGTGATCCTCGAGTTCGGGTCCCAATTTCGATCATTTTTTTGAAGCTAAAACTTCTTTAGCACCGTTGTGATTTGAAACTCGATGAAACGAAAAAGTGGTGCTAAGAAGAGACAAAAATCTATAGGATTTAGCCTGTGAGATAATGTCTCCTCTTTGTGCGAAGTGACCTGGGACGATTTTTATGAATCTGTATCATCCATCATCTTCGTGGTCGTCGAGCTTTCCTTGTTTTTGTTACACTTTGCTTGTATTTCAAATAAAAGTTTGATAAACCAAACGCAATAGCCGACACAAGTTCGGCGTCCGCCATGCTCGGGTGTAGGTAGCGCAAGCGCACTGACGCATTCACAAGCATGTAAACGACTTCCAAATGCCAAGCGACATTTGTGGACGCTTGGAGCTTGTGGAGGCTTGCCAAGCCTTGGCAAGCGTGGAAACGTACCATTAAAAAAATATATTTTATTTTCTGATTCTGATATGTACTAAAAATGTGTAATTTTAATATTTTCATTCATAAATTATTGATTTGAAAAACCGCACAGTCCGAAACGGTTTCAACTGCCTAAAATATCATTATGACGTAAAAAATGCCAATATCTGATAAAACGGCTCTCACCAATGTTGGCCGGCGTGACGTCAACGCCGCCGAATTCACGAATAAAAACGAACTTGTCTTTTTTGGCGGCAATCGAAAATGGCAAATTTTAAATCTTTATATCTTTGTATGTACAGTATAGTAATATACAGCGTATATGTTCAATGTAAACAGCTGTTTGCTGCTTTATTAATCCATCAAATTTAGTTACTGGCTCCTATAAACTGGCGATTAATTTATCGAGTGTTGCGCATGCGTTTGTTTGGACAGCTTTAAATGATGAACTTGAACATAGACTTGTAACGTATACATAATGTACATTCTTTATGTTATTTTTTTAACATGAGGTGGTTTTCATAGGTATGTTTCCTGTAGTTCCACGCAACTTAACAAAGGGGTATTTCAACACAAAAATCATTAAAAGTAATTGAAAAAAAATAGCCAATAACCTAATCTAACGTAACATATTTAATCGTTTTTTTAGTTTTTTTATTACTTTTAATGACTTTTCAAAGTTATGATGAAGTTGCATGTTATGGAGTTGTCCGGTCACCGTTTCTATACCAGGATGCCGCATAAATATTTAAATCAGTGATGATCAACCTTTTTGATCGGAGGGCCAATTTAATTTATCCCCGGAAGGACATTGTTAAGTTTGCAGTCGATGAAGTCGCGAACCTATTTGTATTTTCTGAAACGATGTTTTTCAAGAAAACAACCATAGAAAGCAGAAAAAGAAAGCGCCGCCGGCGAAAATTTATATCTCTATATATATATTATAATTATAATATAAATATACGTAAACTTTTGGAAGTAACACGGAAATCTTTAAAATTCAAACATTCCAACAAAAAACGCTGCGAGATGAAGGTTAAATTTATCGAAAATTGTCGAACTACAAAAATACGCCTTATTAAGAATCTATCTATCTACCTACATAAATGAATCGCCTAAATGTATGTATGCGCATAACTTCCCAACGACTTAACCTATTTTATTCAAACTTTGGGGATTTAATGTGTGCATCCCCGCGAAGGTTTCTATATATACTGGTGAGCTCTGGCATTATGAAATCTGTATAAAAAATTGCAATAGGTGGCACGCGAGCTGTTTGGAAACTGAACGTACCGGGAATGAATGTATGGAATGTGAAAAGGGGGAGGAGAACCTGGAAGGGGAAAAGGGAAATTGGGAGGAGAGAGGGGAACTTGGGAGGGGGGTTCGCGGGAGGGGAGGAGGAGAACCCCGGAAGGGGGAATGGAACTCGAGAGGGGAAAGGGGAACTCGGGAGGGGGGTTCGCGGGACGGGGGAAGCGGGCGAGGGGGAGTGGGGAGAGAGGCAGAGTGGGAACGCGAGGGGAAGGGGACGCGGGAGAGGAAGGGAGGCAGAAGGGGAACGGGACGAATGCAATTTCTTTATTAAGTGGTATAGCAAAGCACACCGGGAACTCGCTATAATAATATAAACGGAGCGACCTATCGATTTGATTTTTATGCAAATTAACAGATGGTGGTGTGAGTTAAAAGGTTGGGTAACCATCCACTAGTAGATGGCATTGAATATTTCTTACCGCAAATATTTAAATATTTTATTTAGCCAGGTGGGCAGTTCGAAAAGGCTCGCGATCCACACGAAATGGGCTCGCGTGCCTCAGGTTGCTCATCACTGTTTTATATGTGTTTTCCTGACTTTAATTCAGATCTCTTCAAAACTGCATAATTTAAGCAAATTTAGGAGGTCCTTTGATGTTTTGGTGCATACGAGAAAATGGCGTATCATGTTTGCATAGTGCAAACCTTTTTAGTTTGTCGAGTGTTGTTCTCCTAATTAGGATCTCTAGGTGACCTGCTATATACTGAGACCATCAAAAGGTGTTAATTTGTTATCGTTTTGTCCTAGGATAAATATTATGCTGTAGACACCAACAAATCGTAGGATATATACATACATTTTTTTTCCCAATTAGTAGAGAAATATTCTCGGGTCTAATTGGGGAGCTAGTCTATTATCGTACATGTCTAGAGCTTATGCTATATATTTAGAACTGCTTATAGATAATATATATTGTCACAAAAATGGGAATAGAATACTTTCAAAAATACTGCAAGATATTACAAAATGTTGTACAATAACAATAAGATATGCAAGATATTACAAAATGTCGTACTCATATAATTGTAGAAATAGAATTTCAATGCAATATTAGCAACAGAATATATCTGAAAATCATCGATAAAAATAAGTCAATCTCTTGTTTGATAAGTTTTAAGATTTTCACGGCCAAAAGCATTTTCGTTATTTGTTTTTGGGGTGTTATGCCGTGTTGCGCTACCTCCTTCTTTAGCCAACGTTTCGGACATCGTTGCAGTGTCCATCATCAGGGCAGATCCGACACATCTACCGGATCTGCCGGATCTGCCCTGATGATGGACACTGCAACGATGTCCGAAACGTTGGCTAAAGAAGGAGGTAGCGCAACACGGCATAACACCCCAAAAACAAATAACGAAAATCTCTTGTTTATCTGTAAAAATACAACGAAAGTTTTTTTTTAAATTAAGATAGTTTTTCTCACTTTTTATTGCTTCGGGTAAATCGTTAAATAGCTTTGGGTACGTATTCATAATGGTGTTGTGCAGTTGTCGTGTTGCATCTAGGTACATATATGTTCCCAAATCTTTCTCATTCTCAAAGTAGAGATGTCATAGTTTTACTGACTCATTTGAATATCTTGTTAATTAAAAAGAAAATAAGAAGAGAAATTATGCAATGTTCATGGCAAATGAGATTTTTTTTAACATTATTTCAAAATAGGAGATCTTGAAAAAAAATCCCTCTGGGCCTGGGTCATCTTTGGGAATACTGTGTGGAGGGTCTTCTTAGGGAAAGGGAAGAGAAGAAGTTCTGAAAAGGAAAATCTATGAGGGGTATGTAGGAGTCTCAGGGTCAATGTGTTCAGGAGTGACGAACGTATGAATCCATCCTTCCCAGTGCTGTGCAAGGCGATGGGTAGAGTCCGACTGGAGAGGTCAAAGAGTCTCCCTCAACCAGTCTCTCCCGATGGGTGGGCAAAAGTCACCCCTGCTAAGTTATTGGAAAGACAAAACAACACGCTTTATATTCAAATCAAAAAATTAACCACAAAATAATTAAAATGTACAACTTTAAGAAATAATGTTTCCGATTGCGATTTGAAAAATAATTATGAAACTGCTTGATTTCTTTTTTAAAAAATATATATATATATGAGGTGACGATAACGATTGTAATTCAATTGTCAAATAAAATATTAATGTTTTTTTTTTCGTTGTGAGTCATTTTAATCATAAAAAAATTACTTTTGTGTTTGGTGACCAATTTTAAAACCTTTAAAGTTTGCATTAAAAAATTGTTTATTTAAAAAATTATATGGTGATTTCTAATAATAACATTTGACAGTGTATTTCGTCACCTTTCAAAGTCAGTTTTTAGTTTTCAGATACGTTAACAAATATTCTATTATTTGGATTTTAATGAAAAACGGAAAATTTTTTACAACTTTTCAAAATACGCCCTATTTTTGGAGATTCAATAAAGATCTGCAAAAATCTTTATTTCCACAAATAATAAACCTCACGATGTATCTCTACCAGTGTAAACAGATAAATGTGTAATAATTAATGACTTGGTTTCCGTTCAAACGTGGATAATGGCTTCAACGGGTTATGAAATATGCTTCCGGGATAGAAAATAGAACATGGAAAATAGAATCTCTGGTCAAGATTCAAGATGTTTGATCCACGAAGAAAACTAACAAATATTTCCTTCCTTATTGTGAAAAATCAAAAAAAAGGGCAGACTCTTGAAATATCACTAAATCTGAATTTATTAAAATTATCCTAAAGAAGAATTTGCATTACTCAAGTTGCGCACATGTTGTTACACAACATTAGTTTCAGGTGTAAACATTTACAGTGGTACCTCGAGATATGAGTGCCCTATCATACTAGATATTTGAGATACAAGCCGTCGAGCGAGCGAGGTTTTGCTTTGAAAACGAGCAACATTTGAGATACGAGGAACGCTGGCTGACACACAGCGTTAAGGCGCCGTATCCGCGCGTAAAAATAAGCAGATGGAGAGATATGTAATTACGAATGGTAGAGGAGCGCGCTAATATTTAAAGCGATAAAATCGATGCGAAATTTGCGAAAATGTTTAACAAAACACGACTCGTTTAAAATAGAGCAAAAACCTCGTGGAAGGCATCTTAAGGGCCCGCAACCCGGATTTGTACCGATTTATTACATTTTTCCCTTAAACACGGTAAGTTTTAAAGCTCTTAAAAAAATATATGTTATTCTTGAAGATAATATCTAGACTTTGCCCGCGCCGAAACGCAAATTATATAAAATTCCCTGGATAGAAAAAAATCGCGAAATATGCTCCAAAAATTATTATTAACACGTTTGTTTCAGTTATTTTACAAGTTACATGTATGAAAAATTTCACAGTGTTTCTTTAAATGCTGTTTAAGATAATGCCCGTGAGATTTTTGATCTATTTTAAATGAGTCGTGTTTTATTAAACATTTTTGCAATTTTCGCATCGATTTTGTCGCTGTAAATGTTAGCGCTCTCCTCTAACATTCGTTATTTCGTATCTCTCCATCTTCTTCTTTTCGGGCCCGGTTGCAGAGCCTTAAGTATCATTTAAAGAAACATTGTGAATTTTTTCACAACTATAACTTGTAAAATAACTGAATTCTTCTGAAATTCGCAATTTTTTTCTATCGAGGCAATTTCATAAAATTTGCGATATTATCTTTAAAAATAACATATATTTTTATAAAACGTCAACAGCCTTACTAAAAAAAAACCACAGCGCGACCGATTAACTGTGTTTTTGCAATAAAATAAATAGAGCTCGTATACACTAAAAGACGTTTTATTACCAATAACGTTTCTTTCGTGGTCACGCTGTTAAAACGCATTGAAGATGTGACAACGTTGTATATGGTTTTAATTTACAAGGAAACAATGTTGTTTTAATTCTTCTCCGCTAGGGGCATTATTGGTGCACCTGTGCATATCGGCCCGCGATGACAAAACAGTTCGGTGTGTTTATGGCGGGATATGGAAAATTTTGTTAGTGCCTAAATGTTGTGATTTTACTAAATAATTTCTATTGTAGTGACGAATTTACTCTTCTGTTCACATAATTGATATATTTATCATATTATTTGTGTGGTTTACATCAGTTTAATCAAGTTATTGTACAAACGCCGTACTTTCAAAGTTGAACTGTCAGAATATTGTTTTTTATAGGTTACTTAAGATAAAATTTTCATTTTAGATCTTTATTTTAAGAGAATTTGTTAAAAGTGATAATTTTTTATAATATTAAAATCTAATACATGTGTTCGTAAACGTATCAAAAAAAATAACGTCTTTAGAGATGCAAGAAATCTGTTTTAAATTTCGGTATTATTTCTAAGTTATTTTTTTGGCAATAAAAAAAACTTTGAAATTTTTTATTGTATACACGATAAAAAAGTGAGGTGATAGTTTCGTTCCAAATTTATTACATAAAAGGACTGTGTTTTTTAAATTTTGATTTTATTTAAATTTCTCTACATTTTGGTCAAAAATGTTGTGGGAGGAAATTTTTTTCCATGTTTTTCCGAGTTTGAATCATAAAATATGGCAGTTTTTGAAAGCTAAAGTGTATTTCAAATACTCAAATCTAAAAGGTAATTTTATCTAGTTTTCATAAATGGTATTTGTTTTTACGACACCTTCAAAAATAAGAAATATATAGAACATTCAAAATACTATGGAAAAAATACAAATATCGTTCGGACATCAATGGTTAAAACAGAGATAAACTACCCTCTCAGGCCGTGGAAACCATGTGTATTTCTTTCAAAGAACAAATTTTTAATTAGTAATGTTTTCACATCCGCGGCCGTTTGTCAATTGAATAAAATTTTCACTGGGTTTTTTAGTAAGGCTGCAAATGTTTAAGGGAGATATGAAAGAAGGCGGTAGAAATTCGTAGAGCGGTGCCTTAAAAAACATTTTGCTTGTTATGTATGTTACGTATTCACCTTCTCATAAGAGAGATTTGAAGAAACACATTCTGACTCACAGTGGAGAAAAACCTTTTTTACGTTAGTCTGCAAACAATCATTTACTCGAAAGGGATCTTTGACGAACCACGTGCTGATTCACAGTGGAGAAAAACCTTGTGTGAAAAAAAAAAGTAGTGCACAAAATCTTTTTTTTTTTTCAAAAAGTATGTTTGACAAACCACATGCTGAGACACAGTGGAGAAAAACCGTTTTCATGTTCGGACTGTAAAAAATCGTTTAATCAAAAAAGTTCTCTCACGAACCACACTCATAGCGTAGAAAAACCTTTTACCTGTTATGACTGTACGTATTCATCTTCTCATAAGGGAGATTTGAATAAAAGAGATTTGGAGATTTTGTGGGCTGGAACGGATTAATGTCATTTTAATTAATTTCAATGGGGAAAATTGCTTTGAGATACGCGCAAATTGACAGAAGAGCAAGGTTACGGAACGAATTAAACTCGTATCTCGAGGTATCACTGTAGTTTCATCATGCGTGCATTATTTGTACATATATATACTAGCTAAATTACGGCACCACTAGTGGTATGTAACTAATTGCGTAGAGTAAAAACGTGATGCCACTAGTGTCGCGAAATTAGTTCATACGACCGGATAACTGCGTGAAAGTTGTGTACAACAACACTGTACATTGCAGAAAAACTTTGATGTTGATCGTGCCATGGCTGCTGCGACACTGAAGGTTGCACGACACTGAATTTACACCAACTTTTTGGTGTCATTCAATTATTTGGAACATGCATGCAATTAGTTGCGTTATGTAAATTTGGCTTTAAGAAATTTAAACAAACGAAATACACATTTCAAATATAGAATTAAAATTATTTTTTTGGTAAAAAATATACTAACTGTAGGTAGGTTTGTTATTCCTTGTCTTAATAAATTATTGTCACATCAGTTACAAATTTAAAAAAATGACAATTAAAATCATTTTAAATTTTTTTAACATAGATTGGTTATTTTGAAAATCACTCTAAAATTAAATTCAAGCCCAAGTAAGTCACAGACAGACCCGCAGCCGAAATCAGTATGTTTGAACGTGAAGATTATATTAACGAAATATAGATGACTTTGGCGCTCTTCCACGGGTCTATTTTGAAATTTGAAACACGTTGGAGCATTGGCTCATGAGTCAGACAATGTTTTGAAGTTCGACGTGTTTACAAACTACCAAGAAGTGATATTTTTTTTTTAAATAATCACATTTATTTTGTAAGGTTATCTCTTATCACTAGACATGGATTAAGTATGTTACACAAAATGATGAAATATAGTTGGTAAGTCCTGAACATCTCGTATCTGAAAACACCTTTTTTTCAGTTGAATGAAAAAACTGATTTAATAAAAAATTTCTTAAGGAACATGACTTTATTATACATAACATGATTATTATTGTTAATAATATGTATAAATATTTAAAGCTGAATTGTTTTAGTTTTTTGTAAGTACAACTTGTACTATCTCATTTAATTTCTTTTTTATGTTGTAATATTCTTTACCTAACGAGTCGATTGCATTCATATTTATTCTGTTTTATTGTTTATGAAATACATGTAATTAATATTGTTTATTATATATTTGCTTCTTTTCTTGTAAAAGCCCACTAGGGCGTTAATAAAATATAAAATAAAAAAATAAAAATAAAAAAAATGACAAAAGTTATTTTAGAAGTTGTTTTATCTACCAAATGAGGTATCCTGCACATTTCGGATTTTACTATGCTAGTCCCAGTGATATATCATATGTATGTCATCGACGATCGTCCTAAAAGCCGTTCATAAAAATCTTCCTCCTCACACGTCCTGTGTGAAAATGAAAAAGACAGAAGTGTCTAGAACGTCGAATGTCTTTAATAAACATTTCGCGAACGTATGTTGCTTTCCAAAAACTAACATGATATTATTTTAATAGGACGAGTTATTTTTAGATTGTAACACTTATTAAATGATAAGGTTCACCCAATGTTGGATATTTGAATTTTTAGAAATATTGAAAAAAATAATATACCTTTCTCTTATTTTTATTTTTTTTAAGTGACGCACTACGGCACCTGCGAAGCAACAAACTGCGCTCAAGGCTCCTAATGGTTGAGTTATTAAACGGAAACGACGATATTGGCCGCTTTGTTTTTTACGGGTCGTTCGTGTGCGCGTCCCATAGCGCGTCGTATAGTGCGTCGCAAATCTCAGCGGCCAGAGAAATCCAGCTGACGGAGGTTCGAACAAGTAAATTTTACAAATATATGATCATGAATATCGACGTAGGTACTTTTTAATAGTATGTTATTAAATATGTCAGATCCGCCTCACACGTCGTACGTTTGTCTCGTAACGTCATATTGTCGTGAAAACAACCTTATGGTCCGAGTGGTTAATAAAATATATCAAATTGTAAAGGTCCCGTGAATTGTAGAAGAAAGGTCATTGTCACTCATCAAAATTATAAGAATCAAGTTAACACGTACCCAGTGGCGGATTGAGGCGGGGCGGAGGGGGTGATCCTAGAGGGCCCCCAAACGCCTCCATGTTCCCTTGATCAAATCCTATACAAGGCTTTAAGGCACCAGGACACTGTAAAAAAATTGTGGTCATTTTTTCTATTTCATTTTCTGAAAGATGCACTTGATAAGAATGCTCTTACCAAATGTTTTTGAAAAATTGAACAAACTGTTTAAAACAGTTTCATATAAAATGCTGTACCTCCGTCAATTTTACGAATTTCCTTAAAACATTTGATGAGAGCGTTATTAAAAAATAATGCATCTTTCAGAAAATCAAATTTTAAAAAAATGAGAAAATTTTTTTGCAGTGTCCTGGTGCCTTAAAACCTTGTTTAGGATTTGATCAGGGGAACTTTGAAGCGTTTGGAGCCCCCCCCCCCCCCCCCCTCCAGGAATAGTGGCCCGTGTGAACTGAAAAAAAAGTTTGCAAAATTACATCAACTTCTTAAACTAGGGGAGGGGTGGGGGGTTGATTCAGTTTTGCCGCCCCGGGCCTCTGACAGGCCACCACTACCGTACCTTCCTTTCGAATACTCCGTGATGACGTGACACGACCTCTGCTTGGGAATACTTTAGAAGTACAAGCACGTTAAAATGATTTAAAAAATAAAAACATGGCTATTAGGAACTTCAAAATATGTGATGAAAATATATTTGAATTTTTTAACAATACTTTAAATGAAGGATCAATCGAACCTTTCACAATTTTTAAAATTGTTACTACTAACTAGTTTGCGAGGAAAAAACGAAATGTCCAAAAAAGTTTAAATTTATTTATCTCAAAACCAGTTTTTGGAGACACAATATATTGCCGTAACAACGGCGCTCTTATCGCTCTTATCAGTATATATTTTGCTTCTAATTCTTTGTTGTGGCAGTAAAACAATATTAGGTTCTATGAATATATATAATATAGTTATGAATTATGATTTATACAATGTATTGTTGCATGGAAAATACAAGTAGCTCCAATAGCGATGTATTATTATTTTATTTTTATATGTGACTCCGCACAAAAGTTACAATCGCTCGAATGACGATAGCATCCCTTGATTTAGAAAATGTTCGGTCGGCTCGGGTCGTCGGGTGGTGGTGTGGAAATTGTAGAGAAATAGAGTCGGGTAAGGATCGACTCTTGGTCAGAATAACGAAATAGAATGTTTAAGATGATTTATGGAGGGGTTCCATGACAATTCAACAAAGTGGCATTCCAGCACCGCCTTGAAAATGACTTTTGGTGAAATGAAACCTAACCTATTTAATAATATATTAAAGCAAAAACTTATTTCCACTTAATTTATTACTGATCGATTCTGATACGATTGACTGAAACCGGTTGGCTTCAGCCGGTTTAAGCCATCTTCAGACTGGTATAAATATTTCTTAATCTACAGTTTATCTACATAACATATGGGGGAGAGGAAGGCGGGTAGTCTACGAGGATTTTATTCAAATTACTTGTTTTTTTTTCCATATTTGTTGCCATGTTGTCTTTGACGATTGGATTTCTATATACGATTCGTTTTATAATATTAATAGAATCCCACCACGAATTGTCAATATTAAAAATAGAAATGCTAACCGATTTAACATAGTTTTTATCACTTTTAATGACTTTTCAAAGGAGTGATAAAGTGCACTTTGTTAAGTTGTCCGGTCACCGTATGTAGACAAGTAAGATAGGTGAGTCCCCGCTGTACATAGATGCGACTTGCCATAGAATGGATGAATGGATCAATAATGGTTCTTGGCCCATCTCCTTTGTTTCTATTATCTACAGTAGAAATATATTACCTACAAATAGGTTAAAAAAATTCCCTTATTTACAGATAACGTCGTTCAAAATATCCAAGTGATAACCTCCGGTGAAATTTGACAAGGAACAGGCGTTCCAGAAGGTTCCAGAAAGGTCGCAGACTTAATACCTCAAGATGGGCCGGCTTCAGACCTGCTGCTTGTGCTGCTCCCTCAAGACTGGAACGGTGGTCAGTGGTGTAGCAGGAATTCTGCTGTCTATTGTGGCTATCGTTGTCATGTTCACAACCACTGTGGAGTTTAGGACTATCATCATCGATTGGCTGCCATCTTCAATAGGTTGGTATTGTTTATGTTATACTTCTCTGTCTGTATGTATGCATTATGTTTGTTTGTATGTGTGTTTTTTTCTGTTTGGCTGTACACATGTCTGACTATCTGTCACTTTCTACGTGTCTATTTGCATTGCTAAATATATTGCTATATGTCTATCTGGCTGACTCTTTGTATGTTTTCTGTGTGTTAGAGTATATGTTTGCTAGTCTGTTTGTATGTTTGAATGGATATCTGCCTGTCGTTCTATCTCACTGTTTGTATCTCAATGTTTTTTGTTGGTTTAGTGTTTGTCTTTTTATGTGTCAGCTAAACGTCTTTGTTTATTTTCTGTTTATCAGAACGTTTATTTGCCTGTCTGTTTATCTATTATATCTGTTTGTGTGTCAGAATATATGTTTGAATAGCCAACTATATTTCTGTTTGTCTATAAACAGAAAAACGTTTAACTGTATTATGTATATCTGTCTGTCTGTGTGTCTGCTTATCTATTTGTGTGTCTCTATGTCTTCAGTTGAATTTATAATGGAAGGGGCACACATTAAATTGAATCACTACATGACACAGATCCTCTCCGGACATGGGGAATTCAGGGGTCGGCTACATAGCTTGACCCTTTCTCCCCATCCAAACTGTGCATGTGGTGATACTAACCAGGATGCCAGGCACATTCTGTGGCACTGCGAGTTGATAAAGGAGGCACGAGAGGAAATGTTGCAATGAAAAATACGCTTTGAACTGTTTATAATATTACTTTTGTGATCCGTAAATTGCAGATTACGTTTGACTGATGTACTGAAACATTTTCTTTTCTTGTTTTAATTATTTTATTTTAGCTCTAATTTCACACCGTTTACAAGCATCCATGATAGGTTATCTCCTAATGTTTCTGCTAAAACTGATTTATGCTTTAACCTCAACATGACATGTTCTATCTTGGAGGGCGATGGTGGTGGTGACCATCGCCCAATATATTATGACTTCTGTACTCATACAATAATTATGTTTTAATATATAATTGCTCTTATTGCTCTTACCATTTTTTTAACTTTACATTAGCTTTGGTTCCATATTTTGGTGGCGCAACTGAACTGAACATATTATGTGTCGTCGTCACCCCATAAAAGGAGGTGGGATAGACCCTGTCCATGCGTACAGCCAGGCGAACACATACTGGAGCGGTTTTTCCGCGATCCTCCCGCGCCTCCCCCAATGACATGCGTACGCCTGAGGAACAGCCGCGTTGTCTCGACGTCCTTCCGCCCCCCCTCCGACAACCCGAGGCTCATCATTTCCCCAGGGTCGTCTAAAACTTTCTCTTCTTTCCCACATATATTTCTTCGTGGCAAAATCGGGGAGTCGGCTAAAGGGCGCGGACTCCGGGTTTCGTCTGCGGTTGGGCCGAAATCCATGCACATTGTCATTGGGACTGCCTGGTGGTTTGTGGAATACCTTCTCTGTATATTTTCTTTTTATGCAATTTATCTTCTCTCAGTTATTATTGCAAATACTTGCATTATATTATTACGTTTTTCGTTATTTCTCTTTTCTCTATTATTAACTTTTTCGTTATTTCTCTTATCCAGGTCTGCTCAACCGGGCAGAGCTCTTATTTTCTTTTAATTTACTAACACCTTTATCGGTATATATTTTTCTCTGTGGATTTCAGAAGAATTATTCCACGGGCTGATACTTTTATTTATCTTTTGTACAATGTCAATGTAAGTACTTGCATACTGCTTACTAACCCCGTATGCATGGACATTGGAGGGTCTAGAATCATTCAAATAAATGTAGCTTCGTTCAAAAAAAATGTAGATTCTTGACGTGTGCGGTGAAGGAGGAAACCATGTTTCCTTATAACGCCGTTGGGAAAGTGGTGGGTCCCCTCCAATGTCTCTATGTCTGCTTTTATGACTATATGCCTGTCTGTATATCTGTCTATCTAACTACCTGTCTACCTATCTTTTTTAAGTATTTGTCTGGCTCTAATATATGACATAGGTCAGAGTAAAAAACACGAAAACTTGTAGGGAGTCTCTTAAAGTGCCTCCCTAGGTCTACTTAATAAATCTTGTACCTGCCTGCGTTTCGCAATCTCGCTGAATCTTATTCGTGCTAATAAAAATGTATGTACCCCATTAAAAGATAAGTTTGAATTAAATTTTTATTGCAATAAACTGCAAAGTTGATATTAACTTCTTTATCAGTCATTTTTGCGTTCGTACCTAATATTAAAAATGTTATCGCTTAGTTTAAATAAGTTTATGGGTAATGACCACCTTTCGTTTTAAAAATAGTTATATTTATTTATATTATTTCCAAGATTACTGATAACATTATTATTTGACCTCAAAATTTTATGACAACATATTGTATTTTGTTTGTGTTTTGTCTCTGTTCTATGTGTTATTCCTTAAAATACCAACATTATGTAACATAACACGATATTATTTTGTTTTCAGTGAAAATAATTCTCGCAATTAACCTGGCGATGACGATATTAATCTCAACACTTCTCATCATCGGAGCTTTAAAGGTATTGAATTATATTTTATTATATTAGTAATCAGCGGCCTTGAGGTGATTTTTCACGAAAACGGCGCTATATAAATTAGCCAAATATTATTATTATTATTTATTAAATATTTATAGATCGAAAAGGTATATTAAACAATTTTGAACTCTTTTCTACTTAATTTATTTCTGACCGTTAGTGGTTTCAGTCTATTAAGGCTATCTTCAGACTGATACAAGTATTCCTTTAATTATGTATCTATAAATACATAAATGAATTCCTGTTTTCCTTGGTCACGCCATAACTTCAGAACGACTTTACCTATTTAATTCATCTTTCTTTTTTTATATTTTCTAATACTTTGTAGAAGGTTCTTACAGAAAGAAAAATTAAGAAAATTGGATAATTTCAGAAAACTTAACGGCTATTTTAACTTCGCACGTTTGACAGTTCGCGCGTTTGATGAATGTGAATTTTGCAGGCAGCCGTTTTTTTTTGTAACAAAAGAATTGTTTATGGATTTTAAAATTATAGATATTATTTGAAATATGTTGGGTACTAAATTAGATTGGTTGTTCTTATAATATACAAAAATTAATATTTGTAATAAATGAAAAATGAAAATTTGAATTAAAATAATGTAATTGGTGGCACGCGAGCTGTTTGAAAACTGAATGTACTGGAACTGAATATATGGAACGCGGGGGTGGGGTTGGCGTGACGGGGGAGCGGGAGAGAGGCGAAGGTAGGCGGGAAAGGTGGAAGGGGAACGCGGGAGGGAAAGGGGATGCGGGAGGAGAACGGGGACATACAGTATTCGGGTGAGTAAGAGTGACAGTGAAAGCGACACTTAACTCTGTATATTAAAAACGCATGTTTTGTTTCCCATTCCAGCGAAACACGTTCCTGATGCTTCCCTGGGTGGTACTAGGTCTGATGCTGGCCGTGGGTCTCCTGGTCAGCATTATCTACACAGCCACCGTCTTCTACCTGGGCAAAGATGTCTTCAATGGAACCCTCTGGCTGGTCTTTGGCATCGTCTCATTTAGTAAGTATACTTTTGTGGAAGCCCAATATCAAATACACCTCCATAATGGCACACTTCATGTTCGTGGACTTGGCATGTTCGTGGACTATCACCAATCTGTCCCATTGTCTTGTTTATAGTCATACTAACAATTGCATACTGCTTACTAGCAACGTATGCATGGAACACTGGAGGTCTAGATTCGTTCAAAATTAAATGTAGATTCGTTCATTCAAAAAAATAGAGTCCTTGCGAGAACCTTGAAGGAGTAACCATATGTTACTTATACAAGGGTAAGTGGTGGATAACCTCCATCGTTCATTAAAACGAATAAATTGTCTTCTGCCGAGCGATTCTATATCTTTTGTAAGATCGTTATCGGATTATCGGATATAAGAACGTGATCTCCTGTCAGATGTGTGTGATTTATTTGGTTTTTCTATGTAAAACGTACATTAAATGAAAAAATAATCGTGCATACTTGCAGGAATTCGTGTTTAAAACGATCTAAACTAAAATATGTGACAGTAAATATGTAAAATGCCGATTTTGTTTTATATAACTCAATAATTGTATACTAGCACTGACACGTGAAAAATCACGGTATACTCTGAATTCTCGACAAACCAATTCTAAATGGCAATTAAAATAATTTTCTGTTAAAAAAATTAATCTGAGTTCTTTAAACAATTAGTTCCAATTTTTAAAATGACACCTAAATTCGCAAATAGATTTCACAGACAATCGAAATTAGTACCTACAATATGTTTTGTGATGGTAATATTGATGCCAAATATTTTATGTTGCCATAGATGTAATGGCTTATGCAGGTAATTATAATAATCAAAAGTTGAGAGGAAAAGTGTAATAGCTGTAGATTTGGAATTTTCGTTGTTGTGTTTAATTATTCTATTTTTAATTCCAGTTATCTACGTGTACATGTGGTGCGTGGTGTTCAGCTACTTCCAGGAGCTTCGGGACGATGAGAACAGAGGACGATACGCCAAGGCCCCCTACAAACGTTGAAGAACTTCACCGGATTCTTCATCACCACCTCAATAATAGCAATATTTCTCCAAACAATGTTCATTAATATTTTAGAGTAATATTTCTCCAGTCAATGTTCATTAAAACAATATTTTAGAGGAATATTTCTCCAGTCAATGTTCAGTAAAGGAATATTTTAGAATAATATTTCTCCATCAGTCAATGTTCATTAAAACAATATTTTACACTAATATTTCTTAATCAGTCAATGTTTATTAAAACAATATTTTAGAATAATATTTCTCCATCAGTCAATGTTTATTAAAACAATATTTTACAGTAATATTTCTCCATCAGTCAATGTTTATTAAAACAATATTTTAGAGTAATATTTCTTCATCAGTCAATGTTCATTAAAACAATATTTTACAGTAATATTTCTCCATCGGTCAATGTTTATTAAAACAATATTTTACAGTAATATTTCTCCATCAGTCAATGTTTATTAAAACAATATTTTAGAGTAATATTTCTCCAGTCAATTTTCATTAAAACAATATTTTAGAGTAATATTTCTCAAGTCGATGTTCATTAAAGCAATATTTTTTCCGAAATATGTTGAAAATATTGCTCCAAGTAATGTAATTTTAACATTAAAGCAATCATTTTATAGTAATATTTAACTGGTACTAACAAACAACGTTCTTCCGAATAATATTCAAAATACAGCTCCGATCATTGTTCAAAGGCAATATTTCTCCAATTAAAGTTCATTCAATATTTTACTAATTTGTAATATGTCTCCCGTTAATGTTCATTAAAGCAATATTCTTGCAATTTTCAAAATATAGTTCCGATCAATGTTCAAAAGTAATATTTCTCCATTGAAAGTTCAGCCAATATTTTAAAAATTTGTAATATTTCTCGAATCAATATATCCAAAAGCAATATTCTTTCGAAAAATGCTTCAATCCAATTGTTCAAAAGCAATATTTCTCCAAATAATAATTTTTATTAAAGCAATATTTTTATAGTTAAATTTCACCGGTTATTGTTCAAAATACTCGTATAACTCCGATCGTTGTTCAAAGGCAATGAAAGTTCATCCAATAATTTTTTTTTAACGATCATTAAAGAATATTTTATTGTAATATAAAACAATGTTCATAAAACCAATATGTTTTAGTGATATTTCTACAGTCAATGTTTATTAGCATGCATATTTATATATTTTTAAATTTTCCTGCGAAGAATGTTAAAAATATTGCTCCAATCGATTTTAGTCAGTAATATTAATGTTTATGGAAGCAAATTTTTTTCGTTCTCACTTTAGGTCACCATTTACTTTGCCTATTTGATATTTTAAAATTATTTAAATATTAGCAGAAAATCTGTTTCTTTGTCTTGGTAAAAAATTGTAGGTACATCATTTTGATGTGCTTTCCATTTTGATTAATGATTAGGCATCATAATTTGTACCTTATTTTTGGTCTTGAAATAATTTTAAATAAATATTAATTTACGTCATCAAAAATGGTTGTCTGGCCCTCTATGTATTGTAAATAACATTAAATATATTGAAACGCACAACAGATGGCGTGCAATTGTCAGTTCAAACAATAATTTCAATTTTCAAATAATGCTGATACAATTAATTAAAATTTTAAATAAGGCGTGGTACCATATTGTTAGTGTTAAAACTTGGAGAAAGTCATATTGTAACCACTAGTAATTCATTACATAAAACGATGATAAAAATTAAATACTTCTTAGAGCAACATTAATTAAAGTAAGTAATTAATATCTCCAAGTAATTAGAGATCATAGAAACAACCCTTTCGCGCAATGTTTCTAAAATCAATGTATTCTATAGTGATGTGCAGGGTTGCCAATTCGTGGGAAATTCCCCAAATCGCAAGCAATTTTTAACATTTTTCAAGAAATGGGTATTTTGCGGGGAGAACGTTTTATTAATATACTTACAGCCTTACTAAAAAACCAAGTACAAATTTTATTCAATTCACAAACGGCCGCGGATGTGAAAACATTACTAATTAAAAATTTGTTCTTTGAAAGAAATACACATGGTTTCCACGGCCTGAGAGGGTAGTTTATCTCTGTTTTAACCATTGATGTCCGAACGATATTTGTAATTTTTCCATAGTATTTTGAATGTTCTATATATTTCTTATTTTTGAAGGTGTCGTAAAAACAGATACCATTTATGAAAACTAGATAAAATTACCTTTTAGATTTGAGTATTTGAAATACACTTTAGCTTTCAAAAACTGCCATATTTTATGATTCAAACTCGGAAAAATATGGAAAAAAATTTCCTCGGACAACATTTTTGACCAAAATGTAGAGAAATTTAAATAAAATCAAAATTTAAAAAACACAGTCCTTTTATGTAGTAAATTTGGAAGGAAACTATCACCTCACTTTTTTATCGTGTATACAATAAAAAAATAATAAAAAATTTAAAAGTTTTTTTTATTGCCAAAAAAATAACTTAGAAATAATACCGAAATTTAAAACAGATTTCTTGCATCTCTAAAGACGTTAATTTTTTTGATACGTTTACGAACACATGTATTAGATTTTAATATTATAAAAAATTATCACTTTTAAGAAATTCTTTTAAAATAAAGATCTTAAAATGAAAATTTTATCTAAGTAACCTATAAAAAACAATATTCTGACAGTTCAACTTTGAAAGTACGGCGTTTGTACAAAAACTTGATTAAACTGATGTAAAACACACAAATAATATGGTAAATATATCAATTATGTGAACAGAAGAGTAAATTCGTCACTACAATAGAAATTATTTAGTAAAATCACAACATTTAGGCACTAACAAAATTTTCCATATCCCGCCATAAACACACCGAACTGTTTTGTCATCGCGGGCCGACGCACCAATAATGCCCCTAGCGGAGAAGAATTAAAACAACATTGTTTCCTAGGAAATTAAAACCATTTACAATGTTGTCAGATCTTAATGCATTTTAACAGCGTGATCACGCAAGAAACGTTATTGGTAATAAAACGTGATTTAGTGTATACGGGGATTAATTATGTTATTGCAATTAATTGGTCGCGCTGTGGTTTTTTTTTAGTAAGGCTGCTAATATTTAAATAATAGTGAGAATGTGGTGCCATTTCATTTTGTTTCACAGCAAATTAAAAAAAACAACAACAACAAACAAAAACAATTTTTAAAGCCTGATCGAAATGAAAATCAGAAAATAACTACCTGATTTAAAAATGCTAATTTCAACAGAATTTTGTTTCGTTTTGGAGGTAATGGAACTTATTAAAGCGCCCTTGAGATGATTTTCTCACGAAAATGGCGCTATAGAAGTCATCCATTATTATTATTATTATTATTATCATATATTATTATTATTATTATTATGGGGAATTTGAACATATACGAGTATTATGCGCATTTTAGAACATATGCATTAGCAACCCTGAATATTACGTCATAAAGCAATGTTTCTACTATATCTGTTTTTTAAGCTGCGAAGCAATTAACCTAACCTAACCTCGTATTATTTATTATAATTATGTTTAAGTTTTCTGTTTTAATCATAATCCAGTGATCTTGAACCTGCACGCATAGTTTTACAAAGATATTTTTCACCCTCCTATTCTTAATTTAACCTCACTTTTTTCCCGATAGCGTGAAATATCTAACAGGCGTTTTTTATGCAAATCTTCGGAATCTTAATTCAAATTATTTCATGCAATTCTATGTAAAAAAAATTTCCGTTTAAATTTGACTTTTTTTTTTTTTTATTACCTTTCGTAATTTCTGTAGTCCATTCGTGTTGTGTTTTTTAAGTACCTAATTTATTTTTCTACATTTTTCACATACTTATGTTTATTTTATACCAGGAAAATCATTATCAACATATTCAAATTTATTTTCAAACAAAAACCTTTTAAAAAAAGTATGAGCAATATTTTTAATGATTTTACGCTCCTAAAATTGATATTATTTCGTTTTTTATATTTTTACAATTTACCCATATTGATATAGTTTTTCTATAATAAAGTAATAGTACCTTCGGAACTTGGTGCCTTGTACTGTTTTATAAATTTGTACTGCCGTAATAATAATGTATTTTTGTTATATTAACAAGAAATAAAATATTATTTATTTTATGAAATGTGTATTTTTACTGTTTCCAAAACACTAGTTTACAATAGAACTATGTTTATTTTTCATCTAAGGAAGGGGGTCTTGTGAAACGTTACGTTCCCAGGGGGGGGTTCGAACAACGCGTTACGTAACATTTAGATTTAAAAAAAAACTAGGGAATTAATATCTTCCAAGTTGGCAACCCTTTTCGTTCTCGAAATCTCTTGTTTTATTTATTACTGTAAACGCGATTAAAACAAGAAAAAGGGTATTTAAGCGACTTTCCAGTACTTTGTGCAACTCAATTGTGACTTTCAGGTAAAAATTGTCACTTGGGCGTTACGTAACGTTTACGGGGGGGGGGGTAGTGGGTACAGAAAAACGTTACGGCGCGTTACATGGGGGGTCAAAAATTGGGTTACGTAATACTTGAACGCCCCCTTATACAAAGTTTCCCAAAATTCAACGATAAGCGGGCACCAGGGCCCGGGGCCTGCTCATGACTCCTCGTGAAAAAAATAGAAAAAAAATATTTCTCAATTTTTTTTTAATGTACAAAAAAAATTAAACCCTTTTAAAATTGATAACTCTTAAGATATTTTTAACCACCAATGACCACAACTTTTCAAATATTTCTGATTTTTTGTATCGGCAACATAGGTAGCACGGCTATCTACCACAAGCCTTAAAAATCCATGAATGCCTGTAGTTTTTACACAAAAATCAATCAAAGTTATTGTTTTTCTTAAAATAATGAAAGATTTTTATTTTCGGTCCAATTTCACTCATCGTGGTGTAAAAAAAAAGTATGGACACTACTATGGCAAGTTTTTTAAAAAAGTTTACGCATCTTATCAAGATTCCAAAATGGTATAATTCTCTAGGAAAACTAGTCACAAAAAATATATTTAAAAAAATCAGAATTGTTAGGAGCAGGCCCACCCACTGGTGCCCGCTTATCGTTGAATTTTGGGACACGCTGTATATCTTTTGTGGGGTCGTTATTAAAAAACGGACGTTATCTCCGTCAGATTTGTGTGATTTTTATGGTTGTTTTTAACTTTTTCTGTGTACAACGTACATTAAATGAATAAATAATCATCATGGATACTTGTGGGAATCCGTGTGTAAACTACAATATGTGACAGTAAATAATATGTAAAAATCACACAAATCTGACAAGAGATCACGTCCGTTATCTGATAACGATCCCATAAAAGATACAGAATCGCTCGGCAGGTGTTTCCCCACCTTCCTCTTTCCCATCTCCTTCCTCTCCCACTTCCTTCAGCCTCATAACATTAGTCTCGCTAGCTCCAGATAGTTGGGAACAATTTGGTATCTTGTGCAATATTCTTATAAAAAAGGTAATATTAAAAGTGCGCAGTACCTACCACTAAATATGCGATATGTTTGGTAGGTGGCTGTGGCCATTGCCCATTGGGCGTTATGTCTCACTTTTATATTATAGAAAAATGCTTACAGGTAATAATATAGGCGGCGCGGGACAGATTTAACAGACAGCATTTCATCAAATGCTTATTTTCACTTCCAAGATTTACATTTATTCATTCAAGAAAACAAAAGCAAAATTCAAATAGACGTAAAAAAATAAACCCTTAAGGCCGTATGCGCGGCCCGTTTCTGCCCGTTTCATTCAAATCTTAGATTTGGATTTGAGATAAAAATACCCAACCAAACTGAAAAATTATTTTTGTAATCAAAAGATATATCAAATATCTAGTTAGGATGTGAGCTACTTTATTTATTTTTGCTTTAAATTATAAGATATAGGCCATTAAAGATTTTAGCGTTTCATGATTTTGGAGGTAACTTAGGCAATTATTTGTGAGTAAAAGAAAAACTTAAAAAAAATAATTTTACTGTATTTATTTTAAAAATACAATGAAAAATTTTTAAAAATGCATTTTTAGGGTAATAATTTTAATATATAAACGTAGGTACTGTACAGGGCCCGCAGATACTTTAATAGTACACAACTGCTAACCCAGTACAAATCACAAGTGCGCCCCACGGTTGAATTTGGCAGTCACCTCTGGTCTGGAGCTCCAAAATACCTGAAAAATACCCTCGACTCTGTGTAGAAACGGGCGGTCCGTTTAATTGATTCTCCCATCTTAACAGACGGATTGCAATCTTTAGAGCACAGGCGTCGGGTGCTATCGTTGTTCTACCGGTATTACAATGGAAGATGCTCCGCGGAACTAGCATCATTGATCCCTTCGGCACCGGTGCATAGTCGGGAAACACGCCAAACGCGTGCCCAACATTTGAACACGGTTGACATTTGTCACATGAGAACGGGTCGTTTCTTCGACTCGTTCTTGTGTTCAACAGATCGGCTGTGGAATGATTTTCCGGCCTCTGTGTTTCCTCCTTCCTACAACATGGGTCTCTTCAAGACCCATTCATTCCTTTTCCTCCTCTGTGTTTCCTCCTTCCTACAACATGGGTCTCTTCAAGACCAATGTTCATTCCTTCCTCTCCTCAAAAAGACTCTCCGCACAGCATCCCAGATGACATCGGCCTTGAGGGAAATCATTTTCCTCAGGGCCTCCTGTCTGTGTGGAGTTAATGTAAAAAAAATAGGTAATTTGTGTTTTTAATTTACAACTATCAAAATGATTTTTTTATAAACTTTTATTTTGATAAATATAGTAAAATAATTTTTTTATTGTTTTAATTTACTCACAAATAATAATTGCCCAAATCGGCTCTGAAATCCAGAAACATTAAAAATTTTAATGACCTATATCTTATAATTTATAACAAAAATAAACAGAGGAGCTCACATCCTAACTAGATATTTGATATACCTTTTGATTACAAGAATAATTTTTCAGTTTGGTTGGGTATTTTGATCTCAAATCCAAATCTAAGATTTGTATGAAACGGGCCGAAATAGGCCGCGCATACGTTCCCCTTAAAAACAAAACAGAAAATTACTATGAGTAATACCTACCTACATCTATTTTTATTATATAGTTATACCGTTTCGACTTTCCGGCACTGTAGTGTTAGTTTAATTGTAGCCAATTTCAAAGAAATGCGTAGGTACTCGTATGTGTGCAGATATGTGTGCGAGAGTGCCACCAAAAGTACATTGAATGCACTGTCATCAACAATGAGTCTGCCGAGTTTCTGCTCGATCGGATTTTTTTATTTACATTAGCTCCACGCAGGAGGCCCAGAGGAAAAAAATCCCTCAGGGCCTATGTCATCTTTAGGGATACTGGGAGAAAGGTCTTTTTATGGAAAAGAAGGAGAGAAGTTCTAGGAAGGGATAAGGTATGAGGGGTGGGTAGGAATCTGAGGTTCAATGTGTTCAGTAATGACGGACGTATGAATCCATCCCACTGCGGTGCAAGGTGATAGGTCTAGAGAGTCCGGCTGGAGAGGTCAAAAGGTTTCCCTCAATCAGTGTCTCCTGATCCTGCCTGCCACGCATTAGGTGGGCATATACATCACCTCATGAACTCGGGCACCCCTGCTAAGTCACCAAACGTAGCGAACCACCTGGAGTGACCTATGGCAGAGGTGTTGGAAAACCCTCCATACAGCATCCCTAAAGATGACATAGGCCCTAAGGGAAATTATTTTCCTCAGGGCCTTCTGTGTGGAGCTCATGTAAAAAAAAAATCAATTAAACATGGCGGCGGTACCCATACCCATATCCCAAAAGAATGAGATGCCGAGAATTGGCTAATTTCCGCTTCCAATATTTGCACTAAAGAAAAAAAATTCAAGTACCTAGATAGATAGGATGTAGGTATTTAAAGTGTCTGTGAATGTTTATAATATTTTCCTGCCTCGTGAACATTTTTGGAAAATAATAAGATCACACATCTACCGGATCTGCCCTAATGAGGGACACTGCAACGATGTCCGAAACGTTGGCTAAAGAAGGTGGTAGCGCAACACGGCATAACACCCCAAAAACAAATAACGAAAAAAAAATAATAATAATAAGATGTTTAAATACATAATTACACAAAGATTTTTTCTACTGTCTTTATTCAATCTCGATTGAAATAAATCTCCAATGGGAAACAGTTCCTCAAAAAAATTTAAGGTAAAATTTGGACCGAAGTGTCCATGGTTATTACGAATAATTTTTAGAAAAAAAAACTTCAACTTCGCCTTAATCACTATAAAAGGAAACTTTTTGCATCACGGCCGGCGGAAAATAATTTTTTTTATTTTTTTTTTATTATTTATTGAAACATTTATTATAATTACAATTTTACAACAAAATATTTTTTTTACAGGTTTTTTTTTACTACTCTTCCATTAAAAGCATTTGCTTGTGTATGGAAGGGGAGTGTACATAAATGCTATTAGTTATTAGTTAGGTATAAGTTAGTACTTAAATAATGAATTGTACATAAATATATGTGAGCTGCAGTATTTATTTGATAATGGTGTGTTTTTTTTTTTTTTTTTTTAATTCATTTTAATTTTCGATTGCGGAAAATAAAATTTCGTTTCGCGAACCGATACGGCAATAATCTGGCGGCCATTGCGGCACTGTTATGTTGGTATATACGGCAATAATCTGGCGGCCATTGCGGCACTGTTATGTTGGTATATACGGCAATAATCTGGCGGCCATTGCGGCACTGTTATGTTGGTATATACGGCAATAATCTGGCGGCCATTGCGGCACTGTTATGTTGGTATATACGGCAATAATCTGGCGGCCATTGCGGCACTGTTATGTTGGTATATACGACTTTAGTCGACTTCGTGGGATACATGAAAAGGCGCGCAATTATGAAAACACAACAGAATTATTTTTTTTTTTACATTAACTCCACACAGGAGGCCCTGAGGAAAATAATTTCCCTCAGGGCCTATGTCATCTGGGATGCTGTGTGGAGGGTCTTTTTGAGGAGAGGAAGGAATGAACATTGGTCTTGAAGAGACCCGTGTTGTAGGAAGGAGGAAACACAGAGGCCGGCAAATCATTCCACAGCCGAGCTGTTGAACACAAGAACGAGTCGAAGAAACGACCCGTTCTCATGTGACAAATGTCAACCGTGTACAAATGTTGGGCACGCGTTTGGCGTGTTTCCCGACTATGCACCGGTGCCGAAGGGATCAATGATGCTAGTTCCTCGGAGCATCTTCCATTGTAATACCGGTAGAACAAGGATAGCATTCCCACCCGACGCCTGTGCTCTAAAGATTGCAATCCGTCTGTTAAGATGGGAGAATCTATCAAACGGACCGCCCGTTTCTGCACAGAGTCGAGGGTATTTTTCATGTATTTTGGAGCTCCAGACCAGAGATTATAATGTTAACAAACCTCTATTCGCATATATTTATTATTACCATAAAATAACGAAGCTAGAAGTTACGTATAATAAAAAAAACATGCGTATTTGGTAAGCACTACTTTGACGAATTTCTGAAAATAAAATGAATAAAGGCCTTTAGGCAAGTTTTTTTACATTGAAATTTTTTTTTACATTGAAAATTAATTTTTTAATTTTTTGTTTGTGTAGCGGGCTTGTGCATATTATCTTTATTTTTAAAAACATCCCAGGTTTTGAATGGTTTGTCTGGCAAAGCAGGGTTTGTGTAGCGGGCTTGTGTATATTATCTTTATTTTAAAAAACATCCCAGGTTTTTAATGGTTTGTCTGGCAAAGTAGGGTTTGTGAGGTTGGTTTACATTATATTATTAATTCTATTATTCATAATTACGCGCCTTATCATGTCGGCTACAGTCGTATCTAGCTCTTGTTTGTATCAGGGATACCAACATAACAAACAGTTACGCAATGGCCGCCAGATTGTCGCCGTTTTGGTTCGCGAAGTGAAATTTTATTTTACGCAATTGAAAATTAAAATGCATTATTTTCCGCCGGCCGTGATGCAAAAAGTTTCCTTTTATAGTGAAAGGCGAATCTGAAGTTTTTTTCTAAAAATTATTCGTAATAACCATGGACACTTCGGTCCAAAAATTACCAAATTTAATATGGACGGTTCCACGGACAGTAATGGATCCGGGCCAAGTAACCACTGGTAACTACAATCTTCATGAGGTACCAAACGTTACTGGAAATATTTTAATCTGGCAACACTAAAATACCCCACAGAGCGCAGCGCCTTCTTTTTCGATTTTTCGCCAAAATCCAACATTGTGCCACTCTTGTAAATTCAATAGAAAATTAATCTCGTCATGCCATGGCAAAATGAATTTAAAAAAACTGACATTTTATTCACCACCGATTTTTCGAAATTTCATAATAAAATAAATCATGCCGTGCTTGAGATTCTCTGATATTTAGACGCACATAACAACCCCTTTAGATTTTTTTTGTTTACTAAATAATTTGTTTACCAAGTACTTGTTAATTAAATAATAATGTAAATATATTATATCAAATCTATGAAGACATTTTAGTTGTCTCTGACGTCTCTGTATTGAACTACGATTTTTGTCTATGGCCCCGCATTATTCTTTCGTTGTAGGCTAATGTGGTCGCCTTTAAATAGTTATTTGAGCAAATATGAAGACCCGTTTGTGATCCCCAATTGCTTAACTAGTTTTCCATCTTATTTTCCGGTAGTTTGTACAGATATGTTGATTGTTCCCGCATGATAACAAATTCTGTTTTGGTGTAAATACAATATGGCCGCTTTCTAATGACAGTGCGTCGACTTATCCTATTCTATGACGAACTAAGCACATAAAATGGAGCTTCGCGTTGGAAATAAATACAGGCTTGGCAGGAAAATCGGCTCAGGTTCCTTTGGGGACATTTATTTAGGTAAGGATAACTTTTCAGGGAACATTTGTAAACCGTAAACAAAGTGTGCAATTTACATGAAAACCATGCATATTGTGACTATTTATACTAAAACATTCATAGCAAATTAATATTATGTGGAGGTTAATAATTTAAAAACTTAGTGTGAAGTTTCCAATGAAAAATTGCCCTTGGCAAATTTTATAATAGTATCTATATGACAGCAGTTTTTCTCTGTGTTATTTTGATTATTATTGTATAACATTCTTGGAATTCTATAATTGCATGTGCTCTCCTAACAATGAATGAACCTTTAAATATTTACAGAAATTATTTGCAAATTGGGTGATCGCTAGCTACAGTATTCAAAACTATGTGTTTGCACACACACTAAATTTCTCATATTTCCAGTTTCTGAGACTTTTATATCCATTTTTAAACCTGTTGCAATATTTATTGAATGTTGTACATAAACTTGGAAAATGGGTTGGGTCAGAAACCATTATAATATTATATTTATAAACGTGGAAACCAATGTGAGTTCCATTTCTAGAATGACTCATTTATTTCGCAAAATCAAGAACCTGGCTCCATAGATGTCTAAAACATACTATTCAGTATAAAAATAATATTTTGGTCAGTTTTATTTGTATGTAATATCATGAATACCGTACTTCAAAATTACTCAACCTCTATCTATGAATCAAATTATTTATCTACATTCCAAGACAATAGCAATAGTGAAAAATATTATGGCTTTTTTTTTACATGAACCCTACCAGATAGGGACATTCGATTGCACAGACAAATTGAACAGAGTGCAGAAATTTTTACACTTTGGTAGATACAATGCAATAATAATAGTGTCAAGATGTGGACATTTTACAATTTTTTCTTCTATTCGAAGTGGTTAAATTTAGGAATAAAAAAATCTCAATTCTGCCATCACACTTGAGAAGCAATAGATTTGTTTTTTTTTTTACATTAGCCTCACACAGGAGGCCCTGAGGAAAATAATTTTCCCCAGAGCCTATGTCATCTTAGAGTACACTGTGTTGAGGGTCTTTTTAAGGAAGGAAAGGATAGGAAGTTCTGGGAAGGTAAAAAGGGTGGGTAGGAATCTGGGGGTCAGTGTGTTCCAACTGCGGTGCAAGGCGATGGGTCGAGAGAGTATGGCTGGAAAGGTCAAAAGGCCTCTCTCAACCAGTCTCTCTCGATCCGGCTCGCCACGAAGCAGGTGGGCATCTGCCGCCAAGACCTGGACAAACCTCACCCCATGAACCCATGAAACGTAACGAACCACTTGGGATGATCTATGGCAATCCAATTTTGGTTGGTAATCCAATAAATAGTTCCCGGTGCGGCGGTACCCATACCCGCCTCCCAAATTGTAATTGCTTTTTTTTTACATGAGCTCCACACAGGAGGTCCTAAGGAAAATAATTTCCCTCAGGGCCTATGTCATCTTTGGGGATGCTGTGTGGGGTTTTTTTTTGGAAATGAAGGAGAGGAGAGTTCTGGGAAGGAAAAAGGTTTAAGGGGTGGGTAAGAATCTGGGGTTCAGTGTGCTGGTCAGCCACCTCCAAGACCTAAACAAACCTCACCCCATGAACCCGGACACCCCTGCTAAGTCACCAAACTTAGCGAACCACTTGGGGGGTGATCTATGGCAGAGGTGTTGGTTATCCAATAAATGGTTCCTGAGGTGGCGGTACCCATACCCGCCTCCCAAATTGTAATTGTTAGACAGACCATGATTTTTTTTTACTTATTTAAATTATTTTATTTATCGTAAAGTATAAAAACTTTAAAAATATATAAAACCTCACCTAGATACTTGGTTCAAGAGATTGAAAAAATATTTTTATCACAGCCTGCTGCTTCAACAAACCTTGCTCATTTTATTCTAATGACAGAGATCAAAGATGAATGATGATGTTATTTAACCAATCAATGGCATCGGGAGTCCCTTGGTTCAGCACAGATGTGCCTCCGGAAAACTGATGAAGGGGACATTCTTCTACCATGTTGTTTAAATATGTCCGCATTCACAACATTCTTCTATCATGTTGTTTGAATATGTCCGCATTCACGCAGTTGAGAATCCTTTAGGTCCCATTTGTGCGTCATATCTGCACAGCAACTGTTAACAATTAATGAGGTCCATGTCTTACAAAGGAGAGAGAATGCAGTTGAATAATTGGGTTCACACCAACAGGTGCGTGTTTTCCACATCAGAGTTCTGCCAATGAGCTTGCCACGTTTCTTTAGGAGTGTCGTAACTGAAGCAGAATTTCCCCTTTAGTATTTTCGGGATGTGACACGGTTGGTCAGGAGGTTTGCAACGTCATCTTGAATTGGAAAACTGCTGTTACTTGGCAAAGAAATCTTGTAAACTATTCTTCTTCTTCTCAAGTCGGTTCCTCATTGCTGAGGATCGTGAACCCTACTCCAATTTCCATGGTGAATAAGGTTCCTCCATTCCTTACGGTACAAGACACGACGTACATGATGCTAGTGATAATTGGTCACTCCAGCGCATTGATGACCTTCCTCTGCTTCGTCTGCTATCCACTTTACCAGTGACCATGAGCCTCTCCAAGTGGGAGTCCTCAGTTTAGCGAACAACGTGTCCAAAGTACCTTAAGATACATTGTAGGCAGATAGTTGAAAGTAGACATGGGCAGATTTATTCCCAGAAGTGAATCGATTCAGTCTGATTCTCCTGGCCTTTCGAATTGATTCCTTTTATTCATTCCTTTAATTCAATTAATTAAAAAAATAAAAAGTATATGTAATACGCGGTAGAAGTGAAACCTTTAGAGAACCAAGTAGACATAAGAGGGGAGGTTACGAAGCACCGTACTAAGAGGAGACCGATAGGCTACGAAGCACCGCACAAAGAAGAGACCGATTGTACTATCTCATTCTCTCGCAGATTAAATCCTATAGATGTAGGATGAAGGTGTTTTCATCGAGTTTCAAAACACAACAGTGCTAAAGAGAAGTTTTCACTACACAAAGCACTCTTCCTAGGGTGAATTGTCTATTTCATTTAAAAAAAAAATTACGAATTATGTCATTCTGAAAATTGTACTACGGGGTTAATGTAATATTTTAACAAAAAAAAAATTGACAAGAAAAATTTACGTATTTACATTATAGACTAGCAATAAAATCTTAAAATTAAACAACAGTGTTTTGTTTCACCCCTAAAGTTTTACTAATTTTATTTTATTTATTAAACTTAAAATTGTTCCACTTGACGTGATCTAATATAAACAAACATTTTAACATTTAAAGTCATTGTTTTATGACAGCTGATCGGCATTATAACATCTGCAAATTTACATATTATATCTACCGAAGTTCTGCGTTTCAAAGTAAATAGGTACTTGTATTCCAATAGCTTTGATACGTATCAAAAAATAATGATATGAAATCATTTTTGCTTCCCGAATTTCTAATCAAGTTCGGATTCGATGTCAGAAGTTTTCAATCAACTATGTAATGAAATTGACGGCTTGGGCCGAGGAGAGGAATGAGTGAACGTCACGGACAGATTCGCGGCGGGCATCGAAGAATGAATTAGTAACTTTCGACTAGTGTCTTGCCTCGCAGTGACTTGATAACTCGCGAACTGCAGACCTAGCAGGTGCTCTTGCGTTTCGGTTTCTAAGGGCGTGCCGCCCACCGAATAATATTTAAATATTCACAACCATTATAATATTTAAATCGTTTACGGTACACATAATTTATTGAAATAATTTAACAGTAAAATAAATGGAAAATAAAAACTTATGGTGCCGGTAAAAATTGTAGGATGCAAAGCCAAAGATAAGGAATGAAGAATCAATTCCTTTTGAAATTGAGAATCAGATCAAGTGTGTCACAAGATTGAATTTATTCATTTAATTCAGTCATTCAATTTTGCCCACGTCTAGTTGAAATCCTGCTGTGGATGCCTAGCTCTTCCAGGATCGACACATTAGTGCGTCTGGCTGTCCATGGAATTCTGAGCATTTTTTTCCAGCACCACATTTCGAGGGCGTCTATCCGTTTTCATTCGCTGACTCTGAGTGTCCGTGTTTCCACACCGTAAAGAAATATGGGGAAAATCAATGCCCGGACGAGTCTCGTCTTGATGGTCTTTGTTATGTCTCTGTCACTCCAAATCTTTTGCATTTTATCATGGTCATATCATGCAAATTCATGACCATGTCTTTTCAGGTCTTTTGTCATGCAAATTCATCTTTTCACTTCTATTTCACAACCTCCTTTATCACATATAGACGAGCCTAAGTATACAAAGTCATTACATTTAGTTATTTTAGTCATCCGTTAGCTATTACAACTATTATATTTTCTACAATTATTGTTTGGTCTTTTCAGGAACAAGTATAGTAACTGGAGAAGAAGTGGCCATAAAATTAGAATGTCTGTCTGCTGCCCATCCTCAGCTGCACACGGAGAGCAAAATCTACCGGTATCTTCACGGAGGCGGTGAGTTACAAACTATAATAATTTTGCTGCAATATAAAAAACACAATGTCCATATCTCCATATTATAAATTTGTCAAAACGTAGCTAAACATCTCTACATATTGACAACCCTAGTGTTCTTGAAAGGCTGAACAGCCGTCAAAACATGCAGCTAAGCAGACTGTCTCAGATTAATAATTAAATAGATAAATTAGGTGAAACATGACAGATAGCACAATGGACCTATGGCCTGAATGCTTACGGAAGATATGCACACTGTTCCCTGATCAATAATTAAACAGATAAAATTTTAACATTATTATTAGATATGTTTCTCTGTAATTATTACAAATGTAATATATTTTTAATATAAAACAGCCTCCTTGACGGGCTCTCTCGACTAGCAATCCGAAGGTCATGTGTTCAAATCCCGGCGTGCGCAAGTAAATTTCGTTTGATTGATGGTTTTTTTTTTTTCACAATTTAATCATTTAAAATAATATAAGGTATTTTTGCGGCACGTTCCAGAGTGGGAGATACTCTCAGCATTGCCCTAGTGTCATACCACCATTCAGAATTGAAGTGCTCCTTGAAATGGCTTTAGCCATGTTCGTGTTTGGTGATCAGATCAAAATAGATACTTCCCTACCTTCCTCTTCACCAACTCTTCCCCTCCCCACTACCTTCAGCCTCACAAAATACCCCAATTGGGGATGCCATAGTCTCACTGGCTTCAAGCGGTTGGGATCAGTTGCGACTCTTGTGCAGAATTCACTTAGAAAAAAAAAAATTAAATAATAAAAAGCTCTTTATTAGGATTGCAGGAAAAAACATCTGTATATCGCAGTTGTTTGATTTTTGACAAATATTTGTAAATTCACATATTGCAATACCAACCGCAGTAGGTATTTGTTATGGAGACTGCTTTATGTTTGATATTAATTTATTCACCATTATTTTTTCAGTTGGCATCCCACAATTAAAATGGTCGGGCTCCGAGGGAGACTACGAGGTGATGGTGATGGAACTCCTGGGCCCCTCCCTGGAGGACCTGTTCATGTACTGCTCGCGCCGCTTCTCGCTGAAGACGGTGCTGCTCCTCGCCGACCAGCTCATTTCCCGCATCGAGTATGTCCACGACAAGAACTTCATCCACCGGGACATCAAGCCTGACAACTTTCTGATGGGGCTGGGGAAGAAGGGGAACCTGGTGTACATCATTGACTTTGGACTGGCCAAGCGGTACCGCTATACCAAGACGCAGCAGCATATAGAATATAGGGAAAACAAGAATCTTACAGGTAATTTATGTGCATCTTTCTCATCATCTTGAATGTCTTGGATTGCAGAAACTCTCCAAACGCATCTTCTTTAGTAATACATGACCCTCTTGGGGATGCCATAATCTCACTAGCTCCAGAAGGTTTGGAGCAGTTGCGACTCTTGTGCAGTAATCACATGAAATAAAAAAAAATGCTAAAGTTACCTCATTGCCGAGGATCATGACCCCCCCCCCCCCTCCACTCCAATTTCCCAGATGAAGAATATTTTTCACTGTCCTGCGCTGCTTGGAGAGCTGCGGACATTGACATTCCGGACATTGAGTTGGTGTGTTGGTGCATCAGTCATCGAGAGACTCTCCTGCCTTCCTTTTTGCCATTGACCATGAATTTCTCCGGGTTTGGGTGCATAAAGAGTGCTATTCAGTCTCCTTTGGCAATTAAGTGCATATTGGTTGCGTTGCATTGTTTTGCCGCATTCAAGAAGTCAGAGAAGTCCTTTTTCTGACTCGTTAATAATGTCCCTAAGGCTACTGTTATGTTTGTTGTAACATGACATCTATCTATTGCATTTCTTTTAGTATGAAGTAGTGTTTATTGCACGTAACAGAACAGCACAGAAATCAAAACTTATTTTTAAACATAATATCAATTTTCCCAGGCACCGCCCGCTACGCATCTGTTAACACTCATCTGGGCATCGAGCAATCGCGGCGAGATGACCTGGAGTCGCTGGGCTATGTGCTGATGTACTTCAATCGCGGCTCTCTGCCGTGGCAGGGCCTGAAGGCGGCCAACAAGCGCCAGAAGTACGAGTGCATCTCCGAGAGCAAACTGTCTGCGCCCATCGAGGAACTGTGCAAGGTATGTTGTCTCATCTCATATTCTTGGTCCCATTCAGGACGGGGACCCATCGCCTCAACAAAGCACCTACGGTGTCGTTGTCTTGCGCTATTTGATGGCTTCGTGCATTTCATGTGGAATGAGGTATTTCACAAACTAAGAATAACATTAAAAATGTGCAGAAGATATAAAGTTCATTTATCTGATTCTGATCGTCCAACCTAAATCTAAATTTATAAATGTCCATTTTTAATAATCATTGATTTAAAATCACACATTCCGAAACGATTCCAACTGACTACAACAACGTCATTATGACATAGAAAATGCCACTGGCTAATAAGCCTGACATTGACGCTGCCCGGTGCGTCCTCATCACCGCCATATTCACAAACAAAATCGAAGATGTCGTTTTGGCAGCAAATCAAAAATGCCACATTTTAAAACGATATTCATTAACGTAAAAATAAAGTGAAGCGTCATAATTTTTTTCAAGAATAAAAAAAACAGTGAAAATACCCTATTCTAGGTCATGCATTCTTAATGCACGACCAATCCATCTCAATTAAGATTTTCTAGTGTTTATTTAGTGAAAGCGGCAAAAATTTGCCACATATTAAAACAGGTATTTCGTAAAAATGAACAAACACCGCTATCGAGCTTTCGTCAAATTTGCATTTTTCAATTTGGTCAACGTTTCGTGTTAACGCTACAGACGTTTCATGTTAACGGGAGACTACATTTTGTAAACTTATTCAGACAAAAAAATGTGGCAGTACGAAACGAACCTAAACACATGCGACAGTTGTTTAGACTACATAGAGACCAGCGGATAAGTCTTAAAATTGCAATAATAAACCCTGTGGATTAGTAAAATGGTCAGCTTTCACAAGCTAGATGGCGGTATTGTGACTGATTGTGTAGGATAACCCAGCCAGTCAGTGTACAAAGCTTGGTGCTCGAGTCTAGGAATGCGGCTAATTATAGAGCTTAATTTTGTGCTTTCAATCTGTAAAAATAACAATGGATTATAGTTCATAGTTGTCGAATAATCGAGAGTACTAAGAGAGTAAAATTTTCAATTCTGGATTATAATAATAATAATTGGATAATTTGTGGAGCGTCGTTTTTGTGAAAAATCACCTCAAGGGCGCTTTACAATTTATTATGAATTCTTGGGCTCTATCTAATTTTATTATGTATTTACAAATAGATACAAAAACATACTTACCTGGCAGGTCATTTCCGATAAACACACTTTATTAGAATGTTTATGCTTGGGGAAGATACGACTTTGCACGTGAAGGACGTTATATTTAAAAACACTGGACATTGCATGATTTTATCTTAACTACCCTCATCACTGTTGGTTTTACATTTATAAGAAGATTAATGCCAAAGTTGAGTCAATATTTATTTTGAAAGACTACAGAATTTAGGACTCTTTAGGAATCTTTACACAATTAGTAATTTACGTGAAGGCGAAGGTGAAAGGTTTTTTTGACTAATGGATACGACTGTCTGAAAAGATGATACATTATTTCATTATATCGTCGGCAGAAAGGCTAATTGACGTAACCAGCAAATCCTCTACTTTCGGGAAAGGCGAAAAAACAATAAAAATAAATCAGAAAATAGTAATGGTAACCCCTATCTCGTTGATTTTTACAATGAACAACAGAATAATGTTTATGTTTCTATCAATATAATTAGATCTATGTAATTATTTAAAAAAATGATGATTTTGGTGGTTACATCCATTCTTTTTTGTAAAAATTTTACGACTGCTTAGCTGTAACCAACAATATCTAGTATGAGAAGCTCGGTGTGCGATTAATTTACGGAAAGGCAAAAGGGCGTAACCTCTTTTGTGTTATTTGTAGCTCCTAAAACCATGGTGTAACCCTCTTCGAAAGGAATCAGACTTACAATTAGTTGATGTAACCAAATTTAAATAAAAAAAATATTTTTGTAATGGAGGTACGGCGAAATATTCTTTTAACAACCGTTTTTTTCATATCGAAGGCAATAAGTTGACAGCTCGCAACTGACATTTTTTCAGAAATAGAGTTATGCACATCATTTCTTAAATTTTTTTAACCCCTCCGCAACGTAAGCAGATATATGCGTTAAAAATACAACAGCAGTCAAGTACAATAAGCGTGTTTACACGTCAGCGCGTGTGTCTCCATAGAAACCGTTATAATTCCGTTATTGTTTTTGTTACATCCGTAAAATAAAAAGTGAAAGGTCGATAGTGAATCATGCTGCACATCTCTATTCAAGTTGTCCATAGAAATACATAAAAAGAACATTCTGTCAGACGCGCAGTCTGACACATAATTTATCCTGCCAAATTTCCTACGGGCGCCCGACATTGTTAATTTCTATTAAATATTTTTATATGAAATGATAAAAAAGTGAGGTGACAAAAGTGTTTATTACACATTTATACAATAGAATAAGTATTGTTGTTTACATAATCTGTGATTTTAGTACCGTTTTCACATAAAAACATCATGCGAGTCATTTTCAAATTTTTTTAATGTTTGCATTCTAAATTTTAATATTTACAAATCTTAATATTTATTTGTAATATAATAATTCGAAAGCTTATTTTGTAACCTGTCTAAAACAGTTTTTACTATTCGGCTACGTTCAGAAATGTTTCATTTATAGAGCTTTAATTGTGAAGCGGTAATAATACAAAGTTTTCGTAAAATGTCATTTCGTTTAAGACACCAAAAGCTAATATTCTCGAAAATTCGGAGGGGTTAAGCTCTATTTAAATAACGTCGTCATTATAATCATTATACATCATTACTTTTTTTATATGCATCACTTATTTTTTTTTTAAATAGTTATAGAATAGAAGTTTTTAAAAACAGAATTAAATAAAAATAATAAAAAATATATAAGAAAATTTTTTTAAAAACATTGAAAAAAATTTTTTTTAAAAATTTTAAATTTAAAAAAAAATTAAAAATAAAATTAAAAAATTGTACACCAAAAACGTCCAGGCTGGTGGACGACCGATCAAAGAACTCTTCAATGGAGTGTGATCTAGACTACAGTAATTCGTTGGTTTCATTAATGTATTTGATTTAGTCGTTGCTAGCGGGGCAAGCGAAAGCACTGTGGAACGGACTGGTTTCGGAAGATTCCGTCGTTTTCCAGGCTGCCGGTCGGCAGACCTGCTTTTTTCTCATTTACTAATCGACCCCTATCGTACGAGACCATTCTCAATGACCATGAGCACAAATATTCACCCACGAATTTACGTCTTCACATTCACCCTGCATGGGAATGGGTACCGCCCCATGGTGGGAATGGGTACCGCCGCCCCGGGAATCTTTATTGGATAACCAACACCTCTGCCATAGGTCACCCCAAGTGGTTCGCTACGTTTGTTGATTTAGCAGGGTGCCCGGGTTCATGGGGTGAGGTTTGTCTAGGTCTTGGAGGCGGATGACCAGGACATACTGAACCCCAGATTTCTACCCACCCCTTAACCTGTCAAAGGCCCGCAAATTCCAGGAAAAATACGGAAATTTCGTAACAAAACACGATTTTGAATTTTGAATTAAATGTTTTGTTGATTAATTTTGAGCTATCGTATATTTCATTGACTGAAATACGTTCCTAGAACAATAAACTATGCACCAAAACAACATTACTTGCGTTAATTACGTAAATTAATAGGTTTTATGATGTTTTAGTCGAGGAACACGCGTCAAAACTGACAGCTTCAATTTGCGCCAAAAATGACATTTCGATTCCACAGATAAAAATCATTTAAAAATAATCTGGTGTTGTCAGATGGATGAAACTAGTGGCTATATCATCAATGATGTTGGCGCAAGCGATTCTGACCTTGTTTTCATACAAATTCTGTACATAGAAGGGTCAAAATCGCGGTCAAACTTTTTTATTTCGAAATATTTTTTTCGCGCATGCGCAAAAGCTGCGCGCAAGTCCGCGGCTCCGGCCGTTTAGAGGTTAAAACCTTTTCCTTCCCAGAACTCTCCTCTCCTTCCTTTCCTAAAAAAAAACCTCCACACAGCATTCCCAAAGATGACATAGGCCTTGAGGGACATTATTTTCCTCAGGGCCTCCTGTGTGGAGCTCAAGTAAAAAAAAAAAATTTGAATCGGTCGGATGCGCACTGAACGCTGAAGCAGGATGCAATAACACGATGTTTGAGCGTGACGCATTTTACATTAAAACAGTGTAACGTTCTCCACAAAATAAAAGTCTTCAAATCTGTGGTAGTATTCAACTTTTAATAAAGTTTTTAAACTTACAAAATGATGTTACTAAAAACTTTCGTTACGGCACAACTTATAGGATTAATGTAACCAAATAAAACTTAAAACTTTAGTCAGCCGTTTACCGTAAGCGAAAATATTTCCTAAAACACGGAAAGGCTATTTGACGTAACCATATAATTTTTCATAGTAAATAAAAACTAAAACATTCGATACACCCGGGTTAAAGGGAGTAACCCGCATTTTATTAAAAAAACGTCGGATTTTCCATCACTTACATCAATTTTTGGTTGGACTTCCGGGAAAAACAGTAGGCATTATCTACCAAAACCACATTACTTGCATTTATTACGTAAATTAATAGGGTTTTTGATGTTTTATTCGCGATACACGCATTAATTGCGACCGTTAAATTCGCGGCAAATTCTGACAGCCGATTGTCATAGAAGAAATCGTTTTAAAAATATTCCAGGGTGACAAGGTGAATGAAACTTGTAGCGTCTCCGAGAGTAATGACGGCGCAAGCGATTCTGACACTGTTCTTCATACAAATTGTGTACATAGAAGGGCCAAAATCGTAGACCAAAAGTTTTTTGTCGGAAGTATTATTCAAATATT
Source organism: Limnephilus rhombicus (assembly GCA_929108145.2). NCBI lineage: Eukaryota > Metazoa > Arthropoda > Insecta > Trichoptera > Limnephilidae > Limnephilus > Limnephilus rhombicus. Next base: position 46,373,735 of record OV815280.1, read on the forward strand.
TGAATTATTTTCTCGCGCATGCGCATATGACGCGCGCGCCGGCGCGTCTCCGGCCTGTCACCGGTTAAGGGGGTAAACTTTCATATTTTCATAATATATAAACTTCGAGTATACAGATCGACGCAGTTTTTTTTTTCAAGTAAAATGGCATCAAAAAGTGAAAATCGACAAAATGTTGGTTACGTCAATTAGCCTTTCTGTCGTCGATATATTCTGGATAGTTTCAAATCCATTTTGCCACAAAATTTGTCGGAAATATAAAACAAAAATTGTACAAATTTTTTAGGCATGTACCTAGTAGTACATTCCGCCTCTACTAAAAATGTTCATCATCACCTTTAATTACATTGCTAATACTGGTGAAGCAATCTTCCAGGGTTATCCGATAGAGTTCTGCAAGTACCTGCACATCTGCCGGCACATGACTTTCACGGAGAGACCTGACTATGCCGGCCTTCGCCAGCTTTTCCGGAACCTCTTCCACCAGCAGGGCTTCAAATACGACTACGTCTTTGATTGGAACATGCTGAAGTTCGGTGAGTGGCAACCCTGTTATTTCCTTTCGTAAATTTCTTTTACAATTCTGGTGAAGGGCTCCCCACATGAAAACTTTTTTCTTATGAGAATACTGATAATAACTGAGAATAAGATACCTGAGAGTCTCATGGAAGACACTGTTTTTTTACTTGACATGGCAGTATGGCATCTCCAATTGGGGTATGTTATGAGGCTGACAGTAGTGGTTAACCTGTTAAAGACCAGGCCCTGTGACGAAAATTCCCTAACAAAACACCACTTTGAATTTTGAATTCAATGTTTTGTGGATTAATTTTGACCTATCGTATATTTTATTCACCGAAACACATTCCTAGAACAATAAACTATCTACCAAAACAACATTACTTGCGTTAGTTACGTAAATTGATAGGTTCTACAATGTTTTTGTCAAGTAACACGCATCGGATTTTGACAGAAAGAATTTCGGCAAATTTGACATTTCGATACCACAGATAAAATCATTTTAAAAAATATTTTGGGGTTGCCAGGTGAATGAAATTTTTGCCTATATCCTGGGCAAATGTTGGCGCAAGCGATTCTGACCTTGTCCTTCATACAAATTCTGTGTATAGTAGGGTCAAAATCGCAAACATATTTTTTTCAGCGCATGCGCACAAACCGCACGTGGATTCGCGTCTCCGGCAAATAAGAGGATGGGAAGGAGATGGATAAGAGAAAGGTTAGTAAGTACCTGTCAATTCAGATCTGGTCATCAAACACGACTGAAGCCTTTTCAAGAAATGTTTCGATACTGAATGGTGGTCTTTCTCAAGCACTCTTTAATAATTAGTCTTGTTTCCCAAAAATCAATTCAATGAAACCCTATTTTTCATTTTGACATCATAACCTAATGAATGTGTATGTCTCATCAGGCGGAATGTCCCGCAAGGATGGCTCCAGCGCCGCGGTGGGCCCCGCCGGGGTCCCCGGCCAGCAGCCCCCGCCCACCCAGCAGCCCTCGGCGCAGAGGACCTCTCGCCGCCTGCAGCAGGCCGAACCCACCGACTCAACCAACCGTAAGCACACCCACCTTATTTGTCGCTCACTTTCAAGCATGTACTTCAAACTTTCTCATACTTTCACACACTGACTGCAAACTCCCTATCACCCTTCACATTCACGCACTGACTGCAAACTGCCTGTCACACTTCACTTTCATGCACTAATTGCAAATTCCCTGTCGTGCTTAAGATTCATGCACTGACTGCGAACTCCCTGTCACACTTCAACGTGTTTTTAGTAATTTTTTCAACGTGTCTTTGTAATTTTTTTGAAAATTGATTGTAGTGTTTTAGACAAAACAATCGTACCTACATATTGTTGAGTAGAAAAAGTAAGTTGATTACATATTAAGTTGTAGAAGAATACGAAATTATTTTTTTACTTTTTAGTGCATTTTTTGAAGTTGTTTTTTTGTTTTGTTAAAATTTTTGTTTATCTCAAAAACGCCTTTCACACAGCATCTACGAGGATGACTTAATCCTGGAGGAAAATTATTTTCCTCGGGACCTACAATATGGAAATAATGTAATGTAATACATAATAACATATAAAAAGACTTGCATGTTCATTCAGATTATTGAAATTGTTGCCAGATCTAATTATTATATTTTCAATTTTAAATGTACACCTTGTTTTGCAGGTTTTTCTCGAAGAACAACGGGCATCAAGAAGCCTCAAGTAATCACAGCGCAGAAGAAATAATATCTACAGTTAATAACATAACCTAAAAGTGTGGCGGTGGAAATTGCAATATTATCCATCAGAAAATTTGTAAATTCTGTGCAGAAGGACATAATTAATATTTTGTACCCGAGTTGTCAAAAGCCTCTATGTTTGCATTTTAAATGAAACAAGTTAATAGTTTTAATGTGTGTTTATTATTTTAAGTGGTGACGCCATTGGGAAATGTATTTGGTTACATAAAAGCATTGTGTAATTCCTTTTCAAAGATGTAATTCTTTAAATTATATACTACGATCAAAATGTTTACAAAAAATAATTTATTGCATTCTAGATTGTTGAACGTGCTACCATTGCAAATGTCTAATTGATTGATAATAATAATATATTAATTAGATCAAAATATTGACAAATAATGTATGTACTAATTCTTGTATTTTATGTAATGGAAAGAACAAATGCACAGAAAGCTTTTAAAATGTTTACAGATTGTGTATTTTTCTTCATATTTTCTATAAGCAATAATATGAATTGATAATGGAAAGCGTTCTAATCTAACAACTCTTTGCATTTTTTTTTTTCATGAACAATTTTTTATTAAAAATCAAGTTGTTTGCGGATTTGCATTATGTATGTATGTAAGTCATAAATGGGCTGTTTGATTTGAAACATGTTGTTTTTTTATCATGTTTAAAAATAATTAAACAATGGGCTTCACAAAACATGACAGTGGAAAAATATTATTAACTTACTGTTGATTATTGCTTTTCAACATTTGAGTAAAATTGTATGTACACAATTTTGTCAATAATAATAAAATTGTGACCTTGTAAGTCATATTTGGTTGCTTCGGAAGAAAAAAAACAGCATTTAAAGTGCCCAATTTTTGTTAACTTATTTATGCCCAATTTTTTTCACTTCACATATTATCTTAAAACTATAAAGAAAAACACTTTTTGTATGAATCTGTAAAAACTCTCAAACGATGAGCTCTAGCATTGTGAAGTTTGCGCAGTTCTAGGCTGAAATTTCTAAAATTAGAAGAGATGGCATATTGTTTGTTTTATAAGAAAAGGGTGTGTTGAAATCCCACCTTATTTTATGAAACAGGATTATTACGACTTACGCATGACTTATGATTGGCAGTATAAATCTTCTCTGTACAAAACATGTTTTCCCTCAGCTCTGCCTGTAATTTGTTTTCTATGCGTTGCATATCGATTGTCCGGTTGATTAGTCAGACATCTCTGAATAATCACAATTTGAGTGGAATATGCAGTTACACTGAAACCCTCTTAAGAAGTTTGGTTTTTTCGGTCCCTCAGCCCAAAATTGGCCCTGTTTCTCACATACATATAAGGTTTTCCTGCTTGCCACGAAACATCGAGTGTTTTTTAAGATGTCTGACTAATCAACTGGATGATCAATATACTTGTGGGCTACGTGCGTATGTATAAAGAGAATTTTTTTTTGACTTTATGTAACTGTCAGCAATCTTAATGGCTGCACCTCCATAAATTTATAAAAATATCTCTGGTCAAAAATGTTATATGGTTTTAAATAGATATATTATATTTATTTAGTAACATTATTATTTAGTTATCGGATAAACAATTTAAACTTAAGGAGAATCTTGCTTTTGCCTCGGCTGAATTTAGCCAGGAAAATGTATGTACATAACATTGTTATATTTAATTTAAGCATTACGGTTTGTTTTAAAGTTAGGAAATATTTTAATTATTTTAGGTAAAATGCATTATTAAATTTATTTTAATTTGTAGGGCTTAGATAAATGTGCAAAGGGCTATATTATATTAATTCTTGTTTTGGTATCAAGGCATACCAATTTTTCTTTTGAATTTTTACTTGATTTGTGCAATTTTCGAATGTATGTTAGTTTTTTTTTTTTTTTAAATAACTTCCATTTTCTGAAATGAAAATGCTTACTAAAGTATATTTTTTCATTTCAATGCAATTTATCTCATCATGTGGCACGTATTGAGGTGTTTTTTTTTACAAATGAGACACTAGCGACATCTTGCAGAGATGGAGTGATCTAACAATACGGTTTTCATGGGGAATAGATAATCGCAATCACTTTATTATTCAGAGATAAAATATAAAATAGAACATTTTAACTTAAAACCCTTTTCTATGGGATTTGCGATATGTGTTTTAATAAAATTTCATAAGTCACATATGGGCTCAGCCGCTTAGATCAGGTAATAATGTTCAGCAGTACCAATATCTCTGTTGTGACCATAGACATATGAATATTATAGACCTGCTCTAAGTGATAAAAGCGTATTATTTCCCCCTCCCCATACCAGTTCCTTGGAACCGGCTGGGATTGAGTATGGCTTCACGTGAATCTAAAAAACGTGACCTCATCATTCTTCTGCGAGCCAGCATCGAGCGCTCATCAGTGCATTTTACGAAATAAAACCGCAAAAAACATGGTTTGTGTTTTGAAAAAGTGTAAATATATACTATCACTCGAGATACATGGCGTGTGCTCGTCGATGTTTACGGGGTAAGTAAATTATGAAACATTTGTAAAAGTGTCCTTACTAAATACGGAAACAAAATATTGGAGTCTGAAAATAAGCAAACTTTACTTTGCCGTATTTAGACTTCGCAAATTTGTTCAATACGCGGCGAGCAATTCGCGCCCCCATGTAAAAAGGTCTATTCATTCAAATGCAGAGTTTACTTTTAAGAACTAAATGGTGGTATTATAATGCGAGATGCCTACATACTTTTGACGGCCGGCGTAGTGCAGCGGTAAGGCGCTTGACTCGCATTCCGAAGGTCGCGGGATGGAATCCCGGCGAGGCAAATAAATTTTATTTGATTAATTTGTGTATTTCACAATTTATTCATAGTATATATAGTATATTTGCGGCACGTTCCATAGTGGAAGATACTCTCAGTATCGCCCTGGTGTAAGACCACCATTCAGAATTGAAACGTTGCTTGAAATGGCTTCTGCCGTGTTTGGTGACCAGATCTGAATAGCCAGGTACTTCCCCACCTTCCCCTTCCCTATCTCGTTCCCCTCTCCACTGCCTTCAGCCTCACAACATACCCCAATTGGGTTTGCCATAGTCCCACTGGCTCCAGACGGGAGCAGTTGGGACTCTTGTGCGGTATTCATGTAAAAAAAATACTGTCATATTGAGTTATCGACGAATCACATATCTCCAAAGTCATCTTCCCGCTCTGCGCCCCGCTGTAGTTGTTGTCTACCCCTCACCTTTATGTTCTGGTCTACTAATATTCATATGTTTGTGGTAGTGACTAATATATTATTACAACTTGGAAATTCTTAATAAGCTTTAAATGCTTTGAGTTCTTGCAAAAATATCCTTGAAATTATGTACAAAAGTTTGTTTATCTGTTCTGTTTATGAGTGTAAGCAAATTCTTATTTGTAGCTGTAGTTTAAAGGGTAAAAGTTATCTTTATTATATTGTATACATTCAATACTATTACTTATGTATATTTATTTGTTTATTAGTTGTATAATCTTCTTAATTACTGTTTTCTGCAACATGAAAATTGAAGGCAATTATTATTCTATCTGTAAATTATCCCACTGAAATTAGTCAATGTTTCAAAAGCAACAAATTGAAAATAATGCTTATAATATGGACATTTTTTAAGTGAAAACTTTTTTGATTTGAAACTCAATGAAACGAAAAAGTGACACTAAGAGAGAGATTTAGGATTTAGCTTTCGAGAGAATGGGATAGAATAATCGGTCTCCTCTTTATGCGTTGCTTCGTAGCCTAACCACTCTTATCTACCTTAGTTTTCTGAAGGTTTCACTTCTACCGCATATGAACTGAACACTTGTAATATTATTTAAATTTTGATATCTTTCTGAAGAACTGTCTTAATTATCGCACTAGTACAGCGTACCATTTTCTTAAAATACACATTACAATTAATGGTTGTTCTTGGATCTCTCGAACCTGTGCTTTATGATTCCTAAAAATGTACTAATTTGGTAAGAACTATCAATTGATAAAATTTAATTTAATCAGACAGGCCACTCCAACTGGAATTTCATATTATAAATTCCTTCAAATAATATTGTGTGTGATTATGATTATGCAGGGTAGTTGTTTATTTAATTATAATTGATAACAATGATTAAAAATAATTCAACACATCAATTATTTGTATCAATTTATTACATTATTACACTCTTTTTTCCTGACCCTCGTGGTATGGGATGCTTAGCTCATTAAGGCACCGTCAGTCATCAATGTATGCGAAATGCGCCACTTCAGCCTTGAGTATGTGTTGGATGGAAGGTTCTGACTATATATGTAACATACGTTTTGAACACGATATAGCAATAATATCAACTGTCAATAAATATATTGGCACCATTTTTTAAATACATAGGAATGTCCTATTTTTAATAAAATAACGCCTTCACATCACAGCAAGAGCATTGTAATTTTTGAAATACATGTTTTTAACGCTTTGGCAAAATAAAAATTTTAAGCATTTTGCTAAAATCGAAGTGCTGATAAATTTTTTTAGTATGAATTAGAAGTCTAGCGCAGATTTGATTAATTATTTTGAATCCATTTTTGTAAGATTCATAATTCAAATGTCACAACATTCAGATATGCCTTTCTCAGATGTTACTGTTGATATAAAAAATAACTGTACAAAAAACATAATAAATATTTTTTACGTGTCTGTGCTAGGATGGTTTCTGAAAATAACAAATTTCAAAAGTATTATTTGTAAGTTAGTATTCAAATACGAAGTGTTCAGTCAAAAGTCATCAACCTCAAAAATAGTTCAGAGAAAACTCATTTGAATTGTGGTATAAATCAGATTTGATGATTTTGAAGATTCGCCCCTAGATCTAGATTGACTTTTCCCCAAGATGTTTCCACTATTCTAAGCGTTTCCTAACTTAACCTAACATGATTGATGAAATAGTTATCCGCTAGTCGCACTATTCACCCAACATAGGAGATTTTGTCAGTAACTTCGGCAACACAACTATGCTTACGATTTTGGCCCATCATTGCTCTGAAAATGTGAGTACTGAGTATTTATTAAATTCTTCTGTTGGCGCTCTCCTGATGTGGTGTCCTGTTGTTTTGTCTGATGAACAATACAACTCGGATAATCGGGAGTTTCAATGATGCTTCAGTTCATCAGGTTACGAATGGTGTTTATTATCGTCTTTACAATCATTTAACTGGACTTAGCAACCGTCCTAAAGGATGCTCTCAGTAAATCTGCGGCAGGAGAAATACAGGCGACAGTTTTCTCTCTCACATAGTACAACTTTGCTGACCTCTGTTGAGACACATTAAAATTACATGTAACCACTTACACTAATGACATCTATTGAGAGACAATTTAGCTGCATACATACAGTATGTGTGAGTAAAAGTACACTAAAATCATGCTAATCTGAATTTTCCTTACGTTTTTGAGGTTGATAAAATTGAATGAATGCGAAGTTAATGTGCATTGCTTATTTGGTTTAACCAAATTGCAACAAGACATCTTGAAAATTTCGGGTATTGCATTAAAACAAATTACTTTAAAAGGAATTCGGTAAAATAAGTTTAAATGTTATGGATTTGTCTATTTTAAAGTAAATACAAATACGAGTATGTATTCATAATAATATTATATTGTACATTAATTTGGTAAGTTGGCTTATATCATAATATGATTATTATTATTATTGTTTACTTAGGAAATAGCTGTTATTGTAAATAATTCTATATGTATATCTACTGCAAAAGTAATTATGTATTATTATTGTTCATTGTGCCTAATAATTATATGTTTGTTTACTCAAGAATTTAATGTCTTGGTAAACACAATGCAATAGTGTGATTCAATCTGTCCGTGCTTTACTCGTTTTGCATTATGTATAAATATTGTTGCAACTGTTTTACCACACAACCACTTTTATTTTACCATTATATGAAATGAACAAGAATATATTGTGATTCAACAAGCTGTTCAATCAGTTTCCCTCCATGAACCATTTGTCAAAACCAATGTCTCTGCCTTTGGTTACTTCAAAAATAGAACACTTTCAAATATAATTTCAAGTAGGTAGGTACCTACTAGTCCTGGGTCGATCGATCGTTTTACACGACCCGGGTCGCTCACGACCCACTGGCGTCACGAGCGGGTCGCGAAGACCCGCTCTTTTCGCGACACAAAATACGTAACTCGATTACTCATCACTCAGTTACTTTCTACGGGTGCGCCGCGCGGTAGACGCTCGCCGCCCAGACCGGTCAAGTCATACGCGACACGAAACCCAGGTTATAATTGTGTGAACGTTCTCTCACAGCTCACACCTGTAACTAGTAATGTCATGTCCCAGAAATAAATTTTTAAAAAGACATGCTTCAGGGGTTAAAAAACAATGTTTTATCATGTTTTGAAGGATATAAAAACCTTGTAAAAAACGTGTTGTTCTGAAGCTTTTATTGAGAATTTAAATAAGTAAATTAGCTGTAAGCTGTAATGCTTTATTATAATTTCTTTTTATTAAGGTCAGACATTTTACACTTTTACCAGTTTATAGTTTCTATTACAATGCACAATTACATTCACACCCACATGAAAAATGAAAAGTTTTTATGAAAACAGCACTTATCACTTTGATTAACAATACCAAGATACGCTCTTATTAAAAACGTCTCCGTGTCTAGTTGAATATTCAAAAATCGAATCTACTAAACAATCCCGCTATGACGTGATACACGGGCAGGAAGCAGGATACTGTTACGTCACGCACGTGTGTGCCTTGATCGGCAATCGCAACCGAGCGTGTCGCAGTTGCAGTTCGAGAGTTCCGGGAGCTGACACGTCTCGCCACTCGCCACATGGGCACCCGGCGATCGGTCCGTGAGTCACGGGGTGCAGGAATGTGTCGTAGTTGGTAGGTTGCGGGAGTGTGTCGCGGTTCACGGGTCCCGGAAGACCCGGATGCTGACGAATAAATAACCCGCTCGCTCTTTGGTGGCTCGTGAGCGGGTTTCGACGATCAGGTCTTTCACGATCGACCCAGGACTAGTACCTACCTAATATTGAATTAAAGTATTAGCTAGGTTCCTACCCCATTTCTGTTGAATTACATTAAAAAGCGAAGGCAATGGGAAATAATGTTGTTTGTGTGGAAAAACTTGGGGAGTGTTTGTTCAATTCACTGGAATATTTTCTATTGAAATTTTGCATCTGTCATATCTTTTCAATGTATAGGTATTATTTGATTGACACACAACTCGAATAAAATAATATTTTTGGGTTCTATATAATACGCATTATACCTAACATATTCTGATATTGAAATTAATCCGTTTTTTCTGTGTGAATTATGCTCAGAGTCTCTGTTGTACAATAAGTCAAATGAGAATTTTTATACATAATTAAATAATTTATTAAATATTTTTATCTGCACAATAGTCACAACATTTGATAATATGTGCGTAAAAATAAAATTTTATGTTCTTAATAAAGTCAGCATTTCTTCATACAATTTTCCGTACATGAATCTATAGTTACAATATACCAGTTCGTTTAAATGCTTTACTATAAATTATTATTACATAGCCATGCGTACATTAAAAGAACATTTGTTTCGATTTCTTAATACAATTTTCATATACAATTTTTACATTTCAAAATACATTTTTGTTAGAAGTTAAAATGTTAGGTTTGGTACACAAAAGATTTCATTGATGTGATTACAAAAGGTTGTGTGTTTAAAATTCCGTCTTGTTTTTGTCAAAATGTCCTATGTGACGTTTTGTATTCATTCATTCCGATTCATTCATTCATTCCAGCTGAAAATTATTTTTTTTTTCAAAAAAAAGTTTGTATAAAGATACAAAATGAAAATCTTCATAAAAAATAATTGAAATTTTGAAAAAAAAACTTATATTCAGTTTCAGCTACAACAACATCAATAATGTTGTATTTTTCAATCTTGGGAGTGCTAAGATTGAAAAATACAACGTTATTGATGTTGTAGCTGAAACTTTTTTTTTTTTTGCTGATTGAAAACTCACGGACCGCCACTGACACAGACATGCCCTCGGCATAATTCTATAGGTTAATCTCTTCAGGTTTCTAGTGGGAAACAATATTAAATTTATTTGGAAAATTTTCAACACATTTCAAATTCCTCAAAAAGTTCATAAAAAATTGGCTGCAAAACAATTATTTTTTAAATTTTCTTTCATTCCCAAAGTTACCTTATTTAGATTAATGGTCAACATACATCCTTTTTAAACACAACAATGTTATTTTGGGATATTATCTATTGTTTTGAACTTAAATTATCTCTGTTGAAAATATTTGGCTTTACGAGAATATTAGCACATTATTCTGTGTAACATTATATTGAATCATCTAGCGCGTTAACCATCTAACCTCAAATTATTGTATTTTCACATTATGTACGGATAATATTTGTGGAAACCATTTATACCATAGATTGAATGTTGTCATACATATTATTATTATTGTCGGGAGAGACATTTTCATATGAGGACAAAGCAGCTGGGACAAGAAGAGGTGAAAACGTATTGTGACAAGCAAATAAAAATTTGAGTGGGAAAGTTAATTTTTTTAATTTATTTTAACCTGTAATCAACCTAATAAAGGAATCTTTATGACTCTGTAGGGAGCTTCAACAATCCTGGACAGCTGGACATCTGGACAGCAACGAAAGAACATACAGTTTGTCAAAAAAGAGTAAAAAACATAGGGGGTCGTTACTGTTGTTCAAATGGCAATACTAAAAATATAAATCATGGTGGAAATGTAAAGTTGTGTCACCTACATTTTTGTAAAAAATTAAAAAGGCATAAAAGTGAAAAGAATATTTTTCATTGCAATATAGAAACCCATTGATCTCAAAATTAGAATTGCATATAGGTAGGTATATTATTTTGTGTTAACATAATGAATAATAACGATATTGTAATAAAACATAAAGCAAAGTTTAGAAATTGCTCACATTTATTTAATACTAGCTTAAGTACCTAGTGTTGTCTGAGCCTTAGATCATGCCTCTAATTTTAGATCTGAATATATTTAACTCATTCAGATCTAAAAGTAGTGTAACTAAACTCACCATTAATGCTACCTTTCTACCTACTGTTAAATTAAATGAAAGAAAATCACTTTGTAAAACGCCATTTAATCAAATTTATGTCATTAAGAAAAGTGATTCTTCGATTAAGAAAAAAAAAATTTGAGATCAAAAAAATGTTTTTTTAAATGTGATTTACAGTGTTCTGTATATTCAATGTCATTGTGCTTTAAAAGAATATTATTTGATAGTTAAATTGGTGTTGCCAGCCTACAAATTTTGTAGTTCCATTTTTGATATTTTCTACTCTTTTGACAGACTATAGAACGGCTCAAGTTTTCATATGTTTCAAGCAGTCTTCGTTAGTAGAGATGCTCGATATCTACTAGGGCTGTCCGTAAAATAAGGTCTCCAAGGCGCTGAGGTCGTGAGGAATGATTCTACGCGGAATCCTGCAACACTGGCGTGCAGCCTGGTTTTCCCTTGCCAAACCCCCACCACGTTGCACCTTCTGTGACGCTTTGTCTCGGCGTGGCAACCATTCGCGATGTAGCTTCCACTCGCCGCACCCGCCAGGTGTGAGTTACACTCTGTAATTCGTTTTTAAACTTTGCTTCGGCGAATCTGAATGATGCTACTGGGATTGTTCCTTTGTATCTGGGGTCGTGTAGTGTATCCAGGTCTCGTCCCCAGTCACAATTGAGTTCAAGAATTCTTCGCCATCGTTATCGTAGTACTCAAGGAATCTGAGGGCTGCTTCAACCCGTTGTTGTTTGTGATCTTCTGTGAACATTTTGGGACCCACCTTGGGCTGACTTTGTGGTCTCCTAAATTTTTGTTAAAATCTCGTCAATAGTGGTCTTACTGACATCAGGGATCATACACAGAGCTCCCGAACCGTCACCCGTCGATTTGCAATCATTGTTTTTCCGTTTTGGCAATTTTTTCATCTGAAACCGATGGCAGTCCGGCACGCTTTTAAATTTTTGCACCATTTGCACACGTTTTCGCACTCATATACTGTTTTCTGTACATTTCAAATAGCTGAGAGTGAATTTCTACCGGGGTTTTGTTCTGCGCACAAAAAATCTATTTATAGAGCGTAATTCACCCCTGACGGATGCAGCGAGCGAAGCTTCATCACGAACGGCTGCCACGCCAAGACTAAGTGTTGCAGAGAGTTCATATTTTTGGGGATTTGGCGTAGCCAGATACTTTTGTAACCAGTTTCCGAAGCTTGGAAAAATGGAGGACATGATTGACAAAATGGAGGACATGATTGACAAAATTTTGGGCGACAGGAAATGGTTCGTCAAAAAAAATAAGTGACTCCTGTAATATCATTTTTGTATAAAGATCAAAATCGAAGTTTTAAAAATAAAATATAAGGAAAATAGTTTTACATAAATTAGGTATATACTATTTTTATAAATAAATAAACCCATTGTCTGGTAAGATGGTACAATGTACAAAAATGTAATTTTCAAAAGAGAAAATTAGCCTGAGGAAAAATTAACCTAAAGTTAATATTTTTTACTATGGTTAGGTAGATCTACAATCAGATTAGGAAATAGTTGGGTGTAAAGGTGGGGGAGTCCTCCACCTGGAGGATTACCTGGAGGCCTCCACACCACAGAGACACTAAGAACATTTTCCTTGATGTAACAAGTAAATCTTTATTTATAAATATTTAACAATAAATAGTTTTGTCTGTTTCTGAAGACTGTCTGTGTCTTGCGGCAAGTGCCAATAAAGCGACACCCAACCCATTGGTGTGTGTAGAACAATCTGAATGGACAGTGAATCCTGAAGACCTCTTAACCCTCAACAGCAATTCATCAATTTTCAAAGAACTGTCCCACAATTTGGCAGGAGGCCTTTTCCTTGAAACTGCCTCGGAGTTTTGTTGGTAATTCTTGGAAGGGTTGGGAGACATGTTTTGGGATCCCCAGCAACCAGAATTCCTCTGCCAATCCAGGACTAGTTGAAGCCACTCGTTCTGGAGAAACTGACCGAATCCACTCAGTGAACATACTAAAACTAAAATTGCATTATTTATAAATTAATTTTATTTGACTGGCACAAAAGAGGAAGCATTAAGAATGTGTAATGCCGAGGGCGTAGATAGAGATAGGGGGTAGATGGGCGTAGATAGGGGGTAGATGGGCATAGATAGAGATAGGGGGTAGATGGGCATAGATAGAGATAGGGGGTAGATGGGCGTAGATAGAGATAGGGGGTAGATGGGCGTAGATAGAGATAGGGGGTAGATGGGCGTAGATAGAGATAGGGGGTAGATGGGCGTAGATAGAGATAGGGGGTAGATGGGCATAGATAGAGATAGGGGGTGTACAAACAAGGTTTAAGGAGTACAACCCCCCACTCCCATCGGGCATTGTGGGGTTGAATCTTACAATCATATGTAAAAATAGCACCCAATAGAAAAGTGCATTAAGAAAATGAAGACAATATTGATAGTTCTTAATAAAAAATGTTGCAGTTAAATATGACCGAAGGGGACAGGGTAGAATTAACTGAGTGGTAGAGCAAAGTTCGGCAATGCTGAGGGCCTAAGTTCAATTCATAGATCCAACGGAATCTTTTTCTCTTTCACATTTTTCGTTTCATTGAAAAAAAATTATTAATTGTGCTAAGTAATTTTTTACATTCATACTAATCTGTTGAAAAGATTAATGTTATAGCCTTCTTGTGTATACATACCGTTCAGTTAAATAAATCAGCCATCAGAGAGAATCTAAATGACTCACTCTCAATATTATTATAACATTTGGATTTTTCGATCTAGAAGTTCTCAAAGTTGACGTATGAAAATATTTATCTCTTTTTAAGATCCTTGCACTCAACATATTGCAGTGTCCTACTTACTTTGCTCCATAAACAAATCCCTCCAGCGCAGAGGGTACCCTGCACCTTGAACTTGTCTTACTTCCTCCATTATTTTACAGCAGTACTCTTCAACTGGTATGTTTTCATTGCAACCCATTGCTTGGGATACCAAATTGTATATTATTCTACAAAAAATAAAGACACCAGCTTACTAGTTTAGCCATAATAAGAATTCAGTGGAACCTCGCAGCTTAATATGTCCCAGAAATACTTGTAACGCGAAACGAATTTTACAAATTAATGAATACGATGTGATGAAAAAAGAATCAGGTTTGTGCAAACTCTGGAAAGAAACCATTTCATTGTTCCGAATGCAATTTTTAACGATTTCCCCAAAATTATCTTTAACCTTTGGGCGGGCGCGGCTAATCTGTGAGATGAAGTGATCTGTTCTTTTTGTGCCAAAGGTTACTTTTTCTCTTTCATCACTACTAACATTGTAGAAAAAAAAAATTTGGAAAAATTCAAGGGAAAAATCTATTTTAATTTGTTTTTCTATGATGTAATCTCACAGATGAATTGCGCCCGATCGTGTTAGGATTTGCATTGCGCCCGACGGAGGGTTAAAGAATCTCATTTTGAGTTTCTGGAGAGAAATAATTCCTATCTTCCGAATGCAAATGAATGACAATCTGAAATATTTTCATAACATTCTTGCGAGTTTCTGACAGGTATTCCTGTGGTCTGAATGCAGTTAAATGTACTCAGAAATTTCTCAAAGAATCACATTCTTGCGAGCTTCTGTAGAAAAACCATTCCCATGTTCTGAATGCACATGGGCCCCAAACAATTAGCTAAGCGAGTAGGCGCCAGTGGCTTAGCGAGGGGGGGCAGCCCACCCCTCACAGGTGGTGTCACCCGACCGTGGAAAAAAAATTACGAGAGATATTGTCATAAAAATATTGAATACGGTCTGTTATTTATATTTTCGTAGCTCCCTGTGGAGTGCCCCGAAACGGGAGAATTTTGTGACTGACGGACCAATTTTCTACATTTTTCTATATCATTTGACTAGGTTGTAATGTTTTGATTTTTTATGAAGTCGAAATTGGGGGGGGGGGTGACACCATGTTATCCGCCCCGGGTGCCATCCATGCTAGCTACGCCACTGATAGGCGCACCTACGTGCTACGTTGAATGTTACAAGCTTTGTGGTTATTGGATAAGTTATGAGTGTGATCAGCTGATTATAAGTGCTTGTGCTTTGGTTTTACAATACGAAACTTCCCGGCATTCTCCTTTACACTCGTTTCCATTGGGAGATGTTTGTGCGAGGCTCGACTGCATAATATTAGTATTGCATACAGTGGCGCACACAGAAAAAAAATTCGGGGGGGGAAATTAAAATGCATGCTGTATCCATATCTATTCAAACGTTTATATACTAATGTACAGTGTATATCAGAGGTTCCTAGCCTTGAATGTGAAAGTTACATAACATTTGCAAGGGGAAGCTCATCAACACCCCAGTCAGTGGTGCGGTATTAATTATTATATATTTAACACTCCATTAAATTAAATTTTAAATGACTAGAAATTTAATTTTTTTAAGTAGGCACGAGTAGATTTCTTCGCGCGGTGCGAAATTATTTGACTCTGAATAAGCCATGACAGTTTACATCAGCAATTAATATAATTATAAGATTATGTAACATAAAATAAGAAGCTCCGATAACAATCCAAAATTAATCTGGCAAACAAATAACTGTGAAATAGAAAACAATAAACAAAATAAACCAGCCAAAGAAATTGAAGACGAAAATAAAGTAAAAACAATGCTAATGAAAATCAAAAAATGGGCTAATGTATTCAACTCCTTCGCAACAGTTGGGCTAAACCTCGCCAAAAAAATTAGTGTGACAAAGGGATCGACTACATTGATGATATACAAAATCTAAACTAATTTTATGATTTATTATGGTAAATAAATATTATTATAATGTTCATACTGATTAAATTAAACAGATAAATAAAAAAGTTAATTCAGTTGAATGTCTAATTTCTTTGGTTTTTCTGCCAGTTTATCTAAAATAGAATCGACTGTTTGAGTCATGTTTCTGTTCACATGCAGAAGAGTCAACCCATTTATTCTATTTTCCGATGTAGAACTCCTTAAATAATTTTTTAATCTACGCAATGTGGAAAATGTTCTTTCATTTTCTGCTGTAGATACCGGTAATACTGCTAATATATGCAGCATTGTTTTTATATTCGGAAACATATTATCTTGCTTATGTAAAATGATATATGCTTGTCGTCGAAATTCGGAGGGGGGGGGGGGTTAAACCCCAAAACCCCCCTCGTGTGTGCGCCAATGATTGCATAAATGATAAATGCCTAGATTCAGTTTTCAATCTTGAAATTGAGCTTTTTTCTGTAATTGACCTGCAATTTATATTGTTTAAAAGTTTTAAACCAATTAAATTGGAACTTGGTTTGCAAGTGCTTCTGTAGGACACAAAGGAGGACACATGTACACGAAGTCATCATTAAGATAAGATCACTTACTTTAAAATTTTATTTGTTCTATGACAGCGGTGTTCAACCTGGCCCACTTTATTTGAGGTGGTATGGTAAGGGGATGTTGCTATTTAAAAAGGTTGCGAGGCACGGCATCTTTGAGGTGTTGACAGACATCGGTCATGTTCGTTTTATTTAATTACTGTTTTGGCGTCGCACACACCAACGTGAACAGAATTACAAGGGGACAAAGGTTGGAGAAGGGACCTTATAATTTTGATTTTAAAATATTTACTTTAAATGTTAATGTTTATTGGTCGTTTGTTGGCACGTTTCAATCCCACATGAGGTTTTCTGAGTCGTTCCACGAGATTATTACGTCGCGTCGGGGTCCTTTCGGTCCAATCTCAAGTCGGACTTTAGTAATTACATTTCAAAGGGTGTCTGTCCTTCATATGTACACGGAATTTGTGTACAGACAATTAATTTTTAAAACTAATTACAGGTATTTAATTAACTTTTTTATTGATTAATTTTTTGATTTATTTTCATGGTTGGGTGTTAATATTTTTTAACAGAATGCATAAATATGGTGGTTGGTCCTGATTATCTGATTCGAATATTCAAGCATAAGAAAGAAGAAAAGAGCCATAAAGCAAGAATAGTCAAGGGAAAGTATGAAGAACCAAGAATATCAATAAGATGCAAGAAGAGACGAGAAAGGCCACGATAAAAAAGGTCGAGAGGAACCAAGAATTTTGCAAGAAGATGTAAGCTGAGATTAGAAGAGCCAATAACAAGCAATATGAAGCCAGAAAAACCAAGAAAAAAAATGGTTAGAGAAGCAAGATAATGCAAGAAGTGGAAAGAAAATAAAAAAAATTCATGAAAGAACTAATAAGAGCCACAAAAAAAAAAAAAAAAGTTAGAAGAGACTGGTAGAGGCGCAAAATTAAACAAGGGAGTAGTTGGAAGCAGAAGAAGTGGGAAGCATAAAGAAGTGGGAAGCGAGGAACCAACATTCAATCATCTCCTTTATTCTTGTACCTACGTACTTGTCGATTAAACTCCGCAAGAAGACACAAAAAAAAAAAAAACCGAAAAGGCGAACCAAGAAGGGGGAAAAAATGCAATAAGAGCCAAATCGAGCCAAGGTGAGACAAGAATACACAAGAATATTTGGTTAGAAAATTGAAGAAGAGCGAAGAGGGGCTAAGAAGGGGGGAGAAGATGCAAGAAAAGGAAAGAAGATGCAAGAGGAGCCAAGAAGAGATGATGGGGTTCACGAGGATCCAAGAAGAGGCAAGAAGAGCCAAAAAGAGGTAAGTAGAGACGAGAAGAAGCAAGAAGAGTCGAGAAGAGACAAGAGGATTCAAGATGAGAAGATTCAAGAAGAGGTAAGATGAGATAAGCCAAGCCAAAAAAGGGCTAGAAGATGCAAGAGGAAGTTAGAAGAGCCAAGAAGAGACTACAAATTCCAGAAGAGACAGGAAGAAGTAAGAAGAGACAAGAAAAGCTACGAAGAGCCAGCCAGAGCCGAGAAGAGATGGAAGATTCAAGAAGAGACAAGACGAACCAAGCAGAGGCGAGAAGAACCAAGAAGATCCGTGAAGATACAAGAAGAGTCAAAACGAGACGATAAGATCCCCGAAGAGACGAGAAGAAGCAAGAAGAGACAAGAAAACCGAGAAGAGGCAAGAAGAAGGAAGGCATAAAGAAAAGGAAAGGAAAAAGAGGAAAAAAATAAAAAAAATCATAACGCTCAAGAAGAGTAAAGGAGAACAAGATACAAGGAAAGTCAAGAAAAGATGATAAGATGCCAGAATAGCCAAGAACACTAAGAAATAGTCAGGAATATCCAGGAAGAGCCGAGAAGAGGCAAGAAAAAGGAAAGCATAACGAAAGGAAAAAAATAATGCTCAATCCATTCCTTTGTTTCTGCCCATCCTAAATTACAATATTGGCTTATTAGGTTGCCATGTATACCGGTCGATTAAACTCCAATCTCCTCCCTATCCTCAGAGCACGTGATCCTAGTCCTAACAAATCAGTGCCCCCTGGTGTACTGGAGTACTCCTGGCTGGGGTGGTACAATCGTATCGTAGGTAGTTACTATACTAGACAGACTGACCTGTGTGTAAGGCTGTATGCCCAAGAGTCTCCGGATGTAAGTATCCAACGACAAAGGTGAGATAATTTACAAGACGATCCAACATCAAGATCTGCTGCTTTTACTTTATCTTCCATTTGTTTCATCAACTGAGACAAGCAAAGATCTGAATTTTAAAAAGGTTATTATTGTGGGTTGAGTATCTTTGAGTTATTACACTATATCGTCAAAGCTTTGTTTATATTATTATTTGTAACATTCAATATAGATTATGCATACCCGACTCTCTTCCATTTGGAGAATTTCTCATGTAGGTCTTTGCATTTCTTCCACTGGAATTTTTAACCTCTAATCTACATTGCAAAGTTCTGTTAAAATTTTTGCCAACTCCCCTCCACCTTTCAGCTTCTAAAACTCTCTCGGCCACTGAAATTAAACATTTTTATCACAAAAATAATATTAAATTGCATAAAAAAACATACCCGACTGAGTGTGAATTAAAGAAACACCTTTAGCAATATTCTTTGGGAAATTTGTGTTTCGTGCTATTTTGAGCAAATAATTGGCTTTTCTCCATGGATTTCTTACTGCACACTCATTTAATGGCTTCATTGATTCCAACTGTCCTGAAATAATTGAAAATTATAAAAGCAATTTGCAAATTTATGTTCTAAAAAAATTGTTACTTACACATCTTATAATATTTATCTTAATACAAAATTTAAAATGTAGTGAGTTTTCCAAATCTAAACCAGCATAGAGATTCTATATTTTTTTGTTTATTTTCCGTTATCTTGCTAACAATCGTTAGCAAGATAACGGACGTGATCTCCTGTTAGATTTGTGTGATTTTTTACATATTTTAGTTTAGATCGTTAACACGAATTCCTGCAATGTACGTTGTACATAGAAAAAGCAAATAAATCACACAAATCTGAAAGGAGATCACATCCGTTATCTTGATAACAATCCCACAAAAGATAAAGAATAACTCTTCAGAGTTGATACGAACGCGGTTTATATAAAATTAGGTTCCTAACCTACTTATTTTCCTCGGGGTCAGTGTGGAGCTAACGTAAAAAAAAGGTTGACCACAAAAGATTTTTTTAATTGGATAGATAGGTACTTCACTCTTCGTTTTCTTAACTTGTTTTCTCATAAAAAATGTGTAAAATGTTACCTTGAGCTATGGCAACCCCTAAATAGCCATTGATATCCATCTGCTGCTGGTTTCCCGCCATATAGTCCAGAGCCCTGCCGAGGGCGGTAAGAAGGGTTGGTCGGGAGGGAACCTCGGAAGTGTATGGTGTAGCCCTCGTATAGGGAAACACTAAAAGCAAGCTTATGATGCTGAAATAAAAATAATATTGTAACAACAGGTAGGTACTTTCTGTAAAAATTCACTAAGTACCTATATAATCTTTTAATCTTAATATATAAAACAAAGTCGGGTTAGTTCCACCATTTATAACTCGAGAACAGATGAACCGATCTTTATGATCTTTAATTTATTGGTTTTGTCTCCGCGCTGAATAGCAGAATAGCGCTATTAAAATATCGGAAAAATACAAGAAAAAAAATATGAATTTCTTTTCCTCATACATATTGTATGGAACGAATTCTTATCTTTTGAAAGAGCTGCAGGAATATTGTGATAAGTAAAAATGTCAAATGTCAATGCGCTGATTATTTTGCTTTTGTTCTTGAACATATAATGTAGAAATGAAACGGATATCCGGTAACTATCCGGTATGAATAGTAAATATCTAAACGAAAAAATTGTTGTAAAAACTTACAAAAACCTCGCAGAGTAGCGAACTTAAATTAACATGATTAACTAATCACAATCACCATTATACGTGAACTAAAACATTGTAAAAAAAAACACCGAGATTATTGAAATGATCAAATACTGACATTTGAGCACCATAATATACCTCTTTTTCTTCTTCTTATCAAAGAGAATATTTTGAATTAATACTCAAAATTAACAAGTGGTAAATTATGGTGAATAAAAACCAAATTTTCAGCAGCGTTCGCAGGCAACAAGCGATTTCGCTTGTTTTTCGTAATATCCGGCCGCCGGATATCCGGACATCCGGCCTCGCAGCGTGCCAGATTTATTTATTTTATTTTATTTTATTTATTAGCGTTATAAACAGTCATTACAAGTTCATATATAACAGTGTTAGAGATAGTCATATCATTGACCAATAAAATAACGACATAAAAATTTGAGACCATAATAAAAATAAAAAAAACAAACAAAACAATATATGTATGTAATATAAACAGTTCTGAAAAAGTGCATCTACTCACTTAAATCTACAAAAAATGTATTTTCAAACTGCTGAAATCAAAAAAGAAAATGTAATGAAAATGAAGAAAAATGAAAATGTAAAAGAAAGATAAGGAATTAATGAAACATTAAGTTTTCCGTTGAATATTACTTTTTACGAATTTTATGAAGTTAGCAAGGTTCGTGTTAAACATGTCAATGTCTGTGCATAATCTATTGAAAGTGCTACAGCTTCTTCTTATAAACACATTTTGAAGATAATTAGCATTGCTCTTAGGAATATAAAATATGTCTGGAGATCGAGTGACTCTTATTGGACATCTGAAATTGATATTTTGTAATAGGTAAGGGCTATCAATAAAATTGTGGATTATCTTATAAAGCATTACTAGGTCTCTGATATCTCTGCGTTGATCAAGGGTTTTGAGGTTCATAGAGACATAATTTACATCATTTCGCATGCGAAACGAAACATATTTCAAAAACTTTTTCTGGACTCTTTCTATATTTGATTTATATGTAGAACAATGGGGGTTCCATACTGTTGAAGCATACTCTAGGTGGCTTCTGACGTATGATATGTAGAGAATCTTAAATGTTTGTGGATTTTTGAAAACAGAACTTACTCTAAGTATAAATCCTAGCATTTTCAAAGCCTTAGACGTGATGTGCTCGACGTGAGATTGAAAAAGAAGCTTACTGTCTAATAGAACTCCAAGATCTTTAATTTCATTTACCCTATTTAAAAGATTGTTTTTAATTATGTACGGATATAGTATAGTATTTTTCTTTCGAGAATAAGATATGACGGAACATTTATCTGCATTCAAAAGAAGGCGGTTTTCTAAACAATACACATTGACCAGGGAGTTCAGGTCATCCTGGAGCTCTATACAATCCATCTCAGATTTAATGATTTTGACAATCTTTTTGTCATCCGCATATAGGAACAGCTGAGAATTACGAATAGTTTTGTTAACATCGTTCATAAAAATGTTGAATAAAAGGGGGCCAAGGTGAGATCCTTGGGGAACTCCTGAGGTTACAGGGACAAAGCTAGAGCTGAACCCCAGTACAGTTACAGCTTGCGTACGATTGTCGAGATAAGAGGCTAACCAACGAAGGAGGTCACCGTGTATACCCATTGCTTCGACTTTCTCAATTAAAATGCTGTGTGGAATTTTATCAAAGGCTTTGGAATAGTCTGTGTAGACCACATCGACTTGAAAACCGTTATCCATAGCAACAAGGACTGTGTCAACAAATTCGCATAGATTAGTTTCTGTTGATTTTCTGTTCACGAAGCCGTGTTGATTCGAAATGATGTGTGGTCGTATACAAGGAAAAATGATATCGAAAACAATCTTTTCAAAAAGTTTACCCATTACATTTAATTTAGAGATTGGTCTGTAATTTTCTATGTTGTGTTTGTCGCCTTTTTTGAATATAGGCACAATATATGAACTTTTCCATTCTAGTGGAAAAATACCAGAAGACAAAGAAGTTTTGAATATTAGACTTAGCGGATAACATAAAACATTAGCGCAATTCTTTAAAAATACCGGGTGTATACCATCAGGCCCACTGCCTTTGGTAGGATCTAATGATTTGAGATATTTACAAACTAATTCAGTGTCTATATAAACATTATTAAGATTTAGTACTGAGGTGTTTGGATTATATATTCGATTGGTAGACGAGGTGGACGGGGCGGGGGATTCAAAGGAGGATTGAAAATGTATGTTGAATAAGTTACTTATAGCTTCTCCACCCGATACACGCTGGGAGTTAAGAAACATATTGTTAGGTAGTTCAGAGCTTCTTTGCTTAGATTTAACAAAGGTCCAGAAGTGTTTGGGATCGGTATTGATATTAATTTCGGCCATATTAATGAAATTATCATAGCACACCTTCTCCATACTCTTTTGTCGTTCTCGGAGAAGAGAGAAAGTTTGATAGTCAGAGATGCGGTTATAAATTTTATATTTTTTGTGGAATTTAAGTTTATCTTTAATTACTTTTTTTAAGACAGCGCTGTACCATGGGGGGTACCTGGAATCTATGTTAACTGTTCTAGATGGTACATGCATGACAATTACCTTATTTAATTCTGAATAGAAGCGCGCCGTGACTGAGTCTACATTACTGCTGTTAAGAGTCGTTGTCCAGTCAACGGCTGCTAAGGCGCTATTAATCCGCACATAGTCAGCGCTGTGATAGGAGCGGACCGTGCGCGAGCGTGGGATTTGGAGGGACGGCTCGCGGGCCATGCGCAGCACCACCTCTATCTGATATCTGGTATCCGGCCAAACAACTATCCGTTTCATCTCTAATGTAATGCTGCCCCCCTTTCAAACCAATATGTCAACAGTCGAAAATGTGACAAACGGGGAATGTATGTCTGCACCCAGTGGCGTAGCTAGGGGGGGGGGGGCGCACTGGGGCCAAATGGTGCATATCATCTCAAAATTTAATAACTTTTAAAATAATATGAATATTGAGGTGACTTTTTAGAATATAAATTTTTTATTTTTTTTTATTTTGTAACTATATATTTATTATTTTTTACATTTTTATATGAAACATGTTAGGTGTATATATAAAATAGAAAATATATTCGTAGTCCTCGTCACTACGAGATCCTGTGCTGAGGGGGACTATGCTATGGATAAGTTTTCAGCGACTTCTATGGTTTAACTTCATTGTTTGGATTTTTTTTTTTTTTTACAGTGAGTACCGCACAAGAATCTCAACTGCTCCCGTCTGGAGCCAGTGAGACTATGGCATCCCCAATTGGGGTATGTTGTGAGGCTGAAGGTAGTGGGGAGGGGAAGGAGGTGGGGAAGAGGAAGGTTGGGAAGTACCTGGCTATTCAGATCTGGTCATATACTATATATTATTTTAAATGAATTAATTGTGAAATAACACAAATTAATCAAATAAAATTTATTTGCGCATGCCGGGTTCGAACCCGCGACCTCCGGATTGTGAGACAAGAGTCTTACCCACTGGACTACGGAGGTCGTCGGAGGTGGATAAGGTTTTCCAGAAACTTCTATGACGATGTTTTAAGTATACTAGTAAGTTCATTTTCCAATAGTTCCTTCAGCCAACATTTAATGGTCTTAATGTAGCTATTTTTTGTTTTAATTTGTTTGATACTAAGTGGGAGTTTGTTGTATAACTGCTAAAAATTCAGAACTTCTTTGTCCAAATGAAGAGTTACACTTTGTCCAAATGAAGAGTTACACTTTGTCCAAATGAAGAGTTACACTTTGTCCAAATGAAGAGTTACACTTTGTCCAAATGAAGAGTTACACATTGTCCAAATGAAGAGTTACACTTTGTCCAAATGAAGAGTTACACTTTGTCCAAATGAAGAGTTACACTTTGTCTAAATGAAGAGTTACACTTTGTCCAAATGAAGAGTTACACTTTGTCCAAATGAAGAGTTACACTTTGGTCTCACACATACTCTTCTATTATTCTGACTCTTGACCTGGCCCGTCTCAAGTATCTGATGGCATGTTTGAAATTTGCGGACGTTCCAGAGTGGAAGATACTCTCAGTATCGCCCTGGTACAAGACCATCATTCAGAATTGAAAAGTTGCTTGAAATAGCTTTAGCCGTGTTTGGTGATCAGATCTGATTAGCCAGGTACTTCCCCACCTTCCTCTTCCCCATCTCCTTTCCCTCCCCACTACCTTCAACCTCACACTACACCCCAATTGGGGATGCCATAGTGTCACTGGCTCCAGAAGGGAGCAGCTGGGTCTCTTTTGAGGTATTCACACAAATTTAAAAAAAAACATGTGTTATGTGATGCTCTTCTAAGCACTGCAAAATCATGTGATTTTGGTTTCAAAATTAGATCGCATGTATACAGTTATTGTAGATAATTAAATACTGCGAGTACAACACATTTGCCTTTGAAATAATCGAGAATAGTTTTGATTAGTTTTTTTTATAAACCCAGAAAAAAGTAAAGTATCAGATCTATAAAAACTGCGTTAAAGTACAAAATCTCCTACTTACGAACCCCATTTCGGCTATGGTTTTATTGTATAATGTGGAAAATTAAGTTCTTTAAATAATAATCATTTCAATATTTATGCCTGAGCTTCTCAAAGTACAATAAAAGCCGCTTTTGGCGATATTATTTTAGGCTGGTGTTAAACCGAAATTTAAACCTTATCGCCAGTTACATAAGGAGTGTTATTGTTTGATCCCGAATTTTACACGACGTGGTTCATCACTTTAAGTGGATAAAATGTAAGGAGACGAAACATGTTTCTTGGATAACTACTTGCTAATAAAATATTTAAAAATAAATAAATAAAAAATCTTTCCAACCTTAAACATTCTGGAATATGTCCCCACATCCCACATGTGTGACCTGAGACAGCAACTGAACCAAGAAACCTCTCCACGGGAAAAGCTGCCTTTTATTATGGTCCGCACCTCCTTCCCGCCTCCCAACCCTACCAACCCCCCCCCCCCTGCTGATTTGTACAGGATGATTGATTAGAAAATAAAATTCCAGTAAAGGTTAAGTTGTCGAAGTTATTTCATATAAAATATAAAATTCACTACTACGTACGTACTCACTTTTCATAATAATAAATCAAAATCTATTGTATTTCTTGGGCATTAACAACTATGTAATAATTTCTAGACTAGGCATTTGGTTTTGAAGACCTTTGTTTTATAATGTACATTTGTTACTTAATGTTATTCATTTGCTACCGGTTTCGACACATCCGAGTTTTGAGTGACGCGGATATGTTGTAACCGGTAGCAAATAAATTAAATTAAATAACAAATGCATAAAACGACTCCAGATACTAATATCTACAGCCTGTATGTCGGACGAATATCTACAGCTCATATGTTGAACTAATATCTACGAACTTCAGAGTGTTGACTAATATCTACAGAGCAAAGGTCGGACGAATATCTATGACGGTCCCAGTGTTGATTAATATCTACAAAGCGTAGGTTGAACTAATATATACAGAGCGTAGGTTGGACTAATCAGCTAAATGTGTCCAATAGTCCGATATTAGAGAGTTTTACATACATACTTACATAAATTAAGTTTTTTAAACTGCATATTCAATATTACGTTAGATACGATTTTAGATTTTCCCGGCCAAAAATATTTTTGTTATTAGTTTTTGGGGTATTATGCCGTGTTGCGCTACCTCCTTCTTTAGCCAACGTTTCGGACAGCGTTGGCTAAAGAAGGAGGTAGCGCAACACGGCATAATACCCCAAAAACTAATAACAAAAATATTACGTTATTCCAATATGCTAATCGTAACATAGATATTAGTCAGCAGTTTGAGCTGTAGATATTCGTCAACACTTTGGTTCTCATAGATATTAGTTCGATTTTTTCAGTTTTTGGAATTCCTGTAGATATTAGTAGATGCCTCCCATAAAACTCTTCAAAAGGAAAAGCCAAATGTGCCGACACATATCAAACTCGCCTAAGTCCCGTTCAAACATTTTTCGGATAATGAGGATTTTTTTAAGTTTCAACTTATAGCTAGTAAAAACCTGTGAATATGACTTTATGTTATGAATATTGAACCCGGGAACACTAAAATAAAAATCTAAATAAATTTCTTGAAGTAAATATGCATTTTCGATAATATTTTTATGAACTTAGGCGCATTTGATATAATACCGATGGACTTTGTCGATATTGAAATAGAAGGCACTAGACATGAGTAGAAAGGACTTTGAATAGGACTTGGTAAAGAAATAGGACTTGGTGAGTTTGAACAAACACAAATGGCGGCCATGATAGAGTGAAGACGACGCGTGGTTGGCTGTAGGCAGGACTGGGCAAAACACACGCTTTGCTGTAATTAAAATACAAATTACAAAATACTTTTTCGCATGTATTTAAAATACGGAATACAAAATATTTTCAAGTCGTGTATTTTAAATACAAAATACAGTATTTTAAGCATTTTTTAAATTCAATTACAAATTACAAAATACATTTGGTTTTGGTAGAACTTTACAATTTGGGAGGTAGTGATTTTACAATTTGAATCTTTCATTTGAATGTATGTACATTAAAATGAAAGATTTGAGAAATATGCTGGATTTAAATTTCGCCAAGTAAGCTAAGATTTCTTCTTCACTAGTTTCAATTTGGGAGGCGGGTATGGGTACCGCCGCCCCGGAACCTTTATTGGATAACCAACACCTCTGCCATAGGTCACCCCAAGTGGTTCGCTGCGTTTGGTGATTTAGCAGGGGTGCCCGGGTTCATGGGGTGAGGTTTGTCTAGGTCTTGGAGGCGGATGACCGGGACATACTGAACCCCAGATTCCTACCCACCCCTTAAACCCTTTTCCTTCGCAGAACTCTCCTCTCCTTCCCTTTTCCTTAAAAAAAACCCTCCACACAGCATCCTCAAAGATGACATAGGCCCTGAGGAAATTATTTTCCTCAGGGCCTCCTGTGTGGAGCTCATGTAAAAAAAAAAAAAAACCTTTGGTTGCAATAAATTGTCGTAAGTCAGTGGCAGACTTTCAAGCGCTGACCGGGGGGGGGGGGGGTGGATACCTTATTTTTTATGCCAATTTTTATAATCTCATGTGCCGAGTACTCTTCCAATAAAACCATGCTAATAAATTCTACTACAAATTTATGTATAAATGCTCTCACAAATCGAGAATGGTATGCCTGTAATAGAATTTCGCATCTTCATCACGCATACGTACGGAGTGCAAATCAAATGCAAAACTTCACTAGGTACACGATGAATCGGCAACTTATTGTTATATTGATAGCACAAAACTGGTTTAAATTAAACTAAATATGCGGTGTAATCAAAACTACACTCAGAACATAAAAAGATTTTTCTTTGATTCTAGCGGCATTTACATTCTGAACACAAAACTGGTTTTAATTAAATCTGTATGTGGTGAATTAAAACTACACTCAGAACATGAAAATAGTTTTTCTTTGATTGTGGCAATAAATAAATAGTCTGCAACTAGAATTTCATAACTGCACATCGAATTACAGAATGTTTTCCTTCGAAAAGTGTCAGCAGCAATCCAACTGGAATTTTACACTCTGTACTGGTTTAAATTAAATCTGTACCTCGCGAATTAAAACTACACTCAGATCAAGAAAATGGTTTATCTTTGATTCTGGCAGCACATTCATAGTCTGCAAATAGAATATAATAACTGAACTTCAAATAACTGCCGCCCCGGGAACCTTTATTGGATAACCAACACCTCTGCCCCAAGTGGTTCGCTACGTTTGGTGATTTAGCAGGGATGCCCGGGTTTATGGGGTGAGGTTTTTCTAGGTCTTGGAGGCGGATGACCAGGACACACTGAACCCCAGATTCCTACCCACCTCTTAAACCCTTTTCCTTCCAGAACTCTCCTCCCCCTCCTTTCCTTAAAAACCCTCCACACAGCATCACCAAAGATGACATAGGCCCTGAGGGAAATTATTTTCTTCAGGGCCTCCTGTGTGGAGCTCATGTAAAAAAAAAATGTTTTCCTTCGAAATGTGTCAACAGATGAATCCACTACTGGAAATTTACATTATCAACACAAAATTGATTTGAATTAAGTCTGTATGCGGCGAATTAAAATTACACTCAGAACATGAAAATGGCAACACGTACAGAGTCTGCCACTAGAATTTTATAACTGAACTTCGAATAAGATATTGTTTTCCTTTGAATTGTGTCAGCAGATAAATCATCAAATGGAAGTTTACATTATGAAAACTGGTTTAACCCTTCGAATAATAAGAAAAAATATCTATTAACTTTTTCCTGGCAATGTTTGCTCTCAAAATTTCCGATTCTTGCCATGCATTTTAAATATTCCTTTTTATTGTTTTTTTTTATCCTTTTGCAAAAAAACAAAATTGTTCTAAAATCTAGATAAAGTAATTTTTTGACGTGCATATTAGAACATTATTGACTCTAAATATTAAAATTTTGACATTGGAAATGTGAAATGACTCAAAAATACACGCCTGCGAATATTCGAATTAAAGTACCTAAAATAGAATAAACTGAAAATTTTAAATACAGATTCCTTTTCTTAAAAAAATGTAATAAAACTGTTTGTTAACTTTTTATTGCAATCACAAATTTATTTTTAAAATAAATTACATAATTTCACAATTTTATTTTAAAATTAAATGTATTGGACAATTTTCGTCACCTGTGATTAGAAATTAAATTTGAATTTGGCGAATTAAAACTACACTCAGAATATGAAAATGGTTTCTCTTTGATTTTGCACTTCGAATAACCCTGGACCGTGTCCCCGCCTACGTACCATGGCCGGTCTTTTGGAACTGGTGGAGCTGCACCTGTCCGCCGCGCCACCCCCCGTGACATGAAGAGGTTGGGGAGAAAGCTGAACGACATCCGGAGGCTGTCCGTCCCGCCTCCGGCGACCCGACGCTTCTCTCCCTAGGGTCTTCTTCTATGTTTCCAATTACTCTCGTCTAGGCACCACCGGCTTGCTGGCTTACGGACGACGCTGTCGGTTGTCGGGAGGCCGGTCAATCAGCCTCCTTCACTGTCTCGGGGACTGCCAGTAGCCAGTTTGCGGTAACACCAGTTCTACTCTGTACAAATGTTATTTTACTTGTGTTGCTTTTTTTATGAACAGTGCTCGGTGCCGCCCGCCGGATTGTGTATGGTCTTTCGCTGTCATGAGCTGATTACTCATGACGACTGCTGTCTGTTTTGTACATTTTACTTTTTTATGTCGATGTTACTAACCACTTGTTTGACTGTCCATGAGGCTCACTGCTTTTGCATTGACACCTCCATGGGCTTTAGAATTGTAGAGATTGACCATTACAGTACAGTCCTGTAGGCGCGCCCGCATACCGCCACCTAACACAGTATGAGGGGACATTGAAGGTCTAGATTCGTTACTATGTAGAGTCGTTTATTAAAAAAAATTAGATTCTTGCGAGAACTCCGAAGGGGCGACCATAAGTTGCCTATACCGGGGTGGGACAGTGGTGGGTACTTCAATGCACTTCGAATAAAATAATGGTCTCTTTCGAAATGCATCAGCAGATGAATAAACAATTGAAATTCATTCGTTAATACATTCTGAACACAATTCTGGTTTAAATTAAAAGTGAATCTGTTTGCGAGTTATCAGCTTTAATTAGTATTACTCTCATAATTTGCGTACGGTTTTCCTACGAATTGCGAAATTTGCATCTCAAAAAAATATAATAATTAATGATATTTTTAATAAATAATAAAAAAAAAGAGTTGGATTCGTAAACGAAAGTATCGTAGAACATTTTCAAATAATGATTTGAAGTGGTTTTAATTTTTCGTAGATAATATTATTATTTATTGTGAAAATTTGCCGCCCCCCTTAAAAGTGCCGCCCGGGGCACTTTTAAGGGGGGCGGCAAACACAATACCAATATTGTATGATATTATTAAGCTCCACAAGATACGAGTCAAGAAATTCATTCTGGAAAAGCATGGTCACTCGGTATTGCGTCTGCCACCATACCACCCGGAGCTGAACCCAATAGAACTCTGTTGGGGAATAATAAAAGGACGTGTGGCTGCCATTTAATTTTTTTTTTAAAGCCTAAAACGAAACACGCTGTATGAAAGTTTTGCATCTGTGTGAGTACTGTGATGAAGTCAACAACTTGAGAGACCTATACCTCGTAAGATTTTTCCGAAAATGTTGTATTCTTGCTTGTTGGATGATATAATATTATACTTTTGAATGTAGCTATAACTTTGTGGTTATCCATTATAGATAAATGAAGCAATTTAACTTTGTTTGAAACACTGACCGGTTTCAGAACGACCGTTCTAATAATATATAATATAACCGATATAATATTGTTTTAGACATTGAAATCTAATTATGCGTGTTATTTGTTATTTCTTATGTTTTGTTTTTTAAGAATATAAAGAAGTATTGTTTTAGAATAGAGTTGTTTAATTGGCGTGATGTTGAAATAATTATTGAAGAATTCATCAGTGCTAGTTCTTACAGGGACTCTTAGTATAATTTTCATGATGGCTTGTTGTCCCTTTTCCGCTAATTACACTAGCCAGAAATAGCTTCGCAAGGATATCCCACCGAAAGCAAAAACAGTAACTTACACCAATACACACAACTCTAAGAATGTGTTATGTTATCTACCTTATAGACTAGGTACAGTACAATGGCGGTTCGTGCTATGAGAGAGGCTTGGCCTCCTAAAAAAAATAGAGAAAAAGAGGGAAAAGATCCGTGTATCCATACATCCAAAATATGTCTAAAAATTACTTCAGTTAAAATATTATTAAACATGGATATTTTCGTATTTCATTAGGACTGGTTGTCTTTATAATATTATGTAACGCATCTCACCATAAGCATCGAGCTACTACATAGCGCAGTACAATAATACGCTAGGGAGGCAGAGATATGGTCCGCCTCCGAGAGCCGCTGATTTCATGTGGGCGGAAGGGAATGAGGAAGTCTCATGAAATCGTAATGAATGGTAGCCGTTGCGCGTTCACGTGTTGTCCAGTTTGAGGCGCGCCTCAAAAAACGAACACTTCTGAAGTAGAACCGAGCATTTACGATTAGCTCTAGTGACCAAGTTTTATTTGGTTTTGTTAATTATTATTTTTATTATTACGTTGCATTAGAAACCTACGGAGTACTGCTACTTCGATTAATTTATTAGGACGAATTTGCAGTTGTTGACGGTCTATCTTGTGTTTGCACATTATAATTATTGTTTGAAGTAAGTAATAGTTCATTGTTTTTTTCTAGGTTAGGTATAATAGATAGGTGTAGGAATAATACTTGCTTTTTGTTTAATGATTGTTTGTGCCTCCCCATTTTTCAACCCCGCAAACCGCCACTGATACAGTCAGTTCCCAGTAAGTTGAGAGGGATGAGCTGCGCGCCTAATCAACATTCAATCCTCGCCCGGGGCCATTTCATCTCTGCCACAGCTGAAGAATTATTGCGAGCTGTGGGATTTAAACAATGTTTGCAACATTTTCCAAGCTTTTTCAACGATGAAAAACTCTCGAATTATTTGTAGTAGATCAAGTAACAAAGCTGGGCAATTAAAAAAAACTAAAATAAGTATTTTAAATTATTTAATCTAAATTGTTTTATATCATTGTAGATCATTATTTCATATGATTTTAATCAATTCTTGATTTCTAAAAATTCTTATAACACTACTTGCAATCCTTCAAAAGGGTTAAGAAATCAAAATATACCTAAGTTTTATACTTTAATACCAGCCTGACGTTGATACAGAAATCTTCGCTATAGGTGTGTTAAGAAAAGTGGCATGTCTCCCCGCCCAGGCCTTTCTCTGTCGCACGTATGTTTTACGGATCTTTCTCTTTCGCTTACGTTCATTGTAAAGTCAGTAACTGTGCGGTTGCATCAAATTCAGGCGGGCGTTAAAGTTTGGCGTGTACTATACCACTAGGGACGGGGTGTTTCACCGAATTTGATCAATTCAACAGGTTTCAAAGATTTTAGCTATGTGAAGCAACTGACGAATATAATAACTGAACTTGAATAGAACCTTCACATAACTTAAAAATTAACTTTGAAATTTAATGAAAATTATTCAATTTTAATTTATAATTCGACATTAGCTATTTAGGCGTAAAGCAAAAAATCTTACGTTGATTTTCACATTTTTTCCTGGAATTTTAAGCTGTCGAAACTACTTTCAGAACGCATCGTGAGAAATAACAATAATAATAATAATAATCTGATGGTTTTATTATGCATATCTTTAGAGTTTCCGATTATTGTAAACGGAAGTGACACCCTCTGTTATTTGCCAAAAGAACATTTGAAGTTTTCAAACCGCATCCCCGGAGAGAAAATGTCAAAAAGAAAATTCACCAAACTTGAATTTTTCTGTTTCAAAAACTTTCATAGAATATTCCCGAACAATTTTTTCTCATTTTCCAATTTTTCCGGAGAAAGTTTTCGGATTTTTTCCGGGATCAAAAATTTTCCAACATGAAAATTTCCAAACATTAAATAACAAAATGAAAAGATATACTTTTTTTTTAATTTCCCGATCCATTTTTCAAGCTGTTTTCAGACCAATTTTCCGATCAATTTTGCGAGCAAACATTTTCAGATTTTCCCTTACTTTTTGACTAAACATTTCGCCACGTTGGCGATCTCTGCCGTTTGTCGCCATTGCGATTATTTTAAATTAAAAAGATGAATCTCTTTACCGCTAAAAACGTGTAATTCTGTTGTTGTTGGAATATTTTTGAATTCTTTATTTATTTATGCCCCCCTCCCCCTTCCACGTGATAATTTTCACTTAGTGTGGGCTTATGGCCGTAAAAGTAGATGCTAAAACATCGCCCACTTGGAGGTAAAACCTTCATTATGTCTTCTTCTTCAGTGAAACGAGATCTGAGTAAATGATAATAAGTTTTTGGGCATATTTTCTGAGGGAAAAATCATTATAAGCGATTTATGTACATTATTATTTTAGTTAACCTTTAACTGGTGACAATCGGTCTCACAGGCCGCGCAGCGTCAGTGAAACGTCATTTCACCCCTTTCCACGCGCTTGCTTTGTTCCAACGCCTGGGTAGCTTCGATTTTAGTTGCGTCCATGCCGTAGGCCCTCCGTTCATGGAGATACGTACAATCTACGTAGTTGTGACGAAACCACAAGTACCCTGCTGATATACCACTTTTTAATGCTAGTCTCCGTACACGGCGCTATCCGAAATATACTGAACTTGATCATTTTTCACGTGCAGCCGTGGAGTTAACACGCAGTCAAGCGATGTCATATGACTTTTTTTTCCAACATCAATCCATGCCTTCTCCACTAAATCTTTTCTTACGTATTGTGGTAACGTATATTTATGTAAACATGCATTTTTTCCACTTTCAGAACAAATCTAACATTACTTTCATGTTCCGACGCCATTTCTGTTAAACGTCAAATGAATAAGTATCAGACACAAATTATGCGAGCGTCGCGCGCGATCAGCACTGTCGGTATCGTGATACTGATTGGCACTGATTGGAAACCGACAGCCACCGCGTAGCGCCGTGAATGGGCACCAGCAAAATCGTACGGGGGGTACTTACGATCGGCGCGTATGATACGCGCACGAGGATCGAGTATCTTGTAAGTATATCCGTGAACGGAGGCGCGTAGAGAAGGATAGTCGCATCGCGCAGTCCCAAATCGATAAGTTACATCGATGTAAAGTTCGGCAGCGGTCTCTCAGACCTTAAGTCACCAGTTACGTAACTTT
Organism: Limnephilus rhombicus; assembly: GCA_929108145.2. NCBI lineage: Eukaryota > Metazoa > Arthropoda > Insecta > Trichoptera > Limnephilidae > Limnephilus > Limnephilus rhombicus. Next base: position 46,408,182 of record OV815280.1, read on the forward strand.
TTATGCGTGCATATTTTGGGTTCTGATTTGCCACCTGATCCACAAAACTCCAATGACGGGTCAAAATACGAAAAACCTGTGCTACTTGTCCTCCGAAGTTAAATCGCAAATCGAATTACCAATGTAATTTGTGTAAAAAACATTTGTGCTTGCAATCTGCCAAACAATTATGCCCTGACTGCCAATAAAAATAACCAAAGTTTGACCATTGCCAGTTTTGTAAAATGATACATGATTAGAGCATTACTTTTTTGTTTATTGATTAGTATCTTAACTGTAAGGAAAATAAGTATTTTTGTTATAATATATTGATATAATTTTTTTTGTTTGTGATTACTGATCTCATCTCTACTTTTTTATTTTTTTTTATTTTAGTTACTACATACTTTGTAATGACAATTTCTTCATTACAAATTACATTTACAGTTTATTGATTAGTTTTATTTTATCGTTTTATATGTTATTAAACTGTTTTAAAGACTGTTGTAAGCTCAGATAAGGCAGCGGCCTCTCAGGCCGTTCGTCACCAGTTACGTTACACAAAAACCATGTCACCAGTCAAAGGTTAAAACTCAGGTTGCACTTCAAAAAAAGATTGGAGTGATCAAGCTTTGCAAAAACCAACTTATTCTTGGGGAACTACTTCCGTAGTACAATGGCTAACCCACCAGTGCCACAGCACTTGGTCTATGATCAAAAGTAGGCTGTATGTAGTTTTACAAATTCAGACATGAATATACTTTAAGCTTTGAGTTTTAAGCATTGAGCTTTAAGCTTTAAGCTTTGAGCTTTAAGGTTTGAGCTTTGAGCATTGAGTTTAAGATTTGAGCTTTGAGATTTAATCTTTAAGATTTGAGCTTTGTCGTGATGGCTTTATTTAAATATTCATTTAATTTAGTTTCTATTTTTTAAGCTTTCTGCAATAACTTTGAACCTTCAAGTTTTGAGCTTTATAACTGTTAACAACTTTTATTTTTTATTCATTTCTGGCTTGTACCCGGCATGCGTTGAAATGCCATTCGAAGAAATATATTGTTTCTCCCTGCATGTACTTTCCCATGGGTCCCCCCCCCACCCCCTCCCGCGTTCCTCTTCCACCTCCACACCTTCCCCTTCCTTGATCACCCATCCTACCGCTAAAATATATGAAATACACGTATTTACACCTTTGAAAGATATGAAGTAAGTCGTTTGGAAAAAACCATAAATTTTCTTTTACATTTTGTATACACATTTGATTTTAGGAAGTTTTTTAATGTTGAAACATCTAAGCTGGATTATCCACATAATATAAAAATGCTGGGTATTAACCCCTCCGCAACGTAAGCAGATATAAGCGTTAAAAATAGGACAGCAGTCAAGTACAATAAGCGTGTTTATACGTCAGCGCGTGTGTTTCCATAGAAATCGTTATAACTCCGTTATTGTTTTAGTTACATCCCTAAAACAAAATGTCAAAGGTCGATAGTAGATCAAGCTGCACATTTCTATCAAGTTGTCTATGGAAATACATAACAGTAATCAGCTGTCAATCGTGTAGTTGACATAAATATTTACCCGCGCAAATTTGCTACCGGCAGCTCCACCGCGCTCCACATTTTAAATTTTTATTAAATATTTTAATATGAAATGATGAAAAAGTGAGGTGACAAAAGTGTTTATTACACATATATACAATAGAATAAGTATTGTTGTTTGCATAATCTGTGATTTTAGTACCGTTTTCACATAAAAACATCACGTGAGTCATTTTTACCTATTTTTAATGTTTGCGTTCTAAATTTTAATATTTACAAATTCTAATACTTATTTGTAATATAATAATTTGAAAGCCTATTTTATAACCTTTCTAAAACAGTTTTTACTATTCGGCTACGTTCAGAAATGTTTCATTTATAGAGCTTTAACTGTGAAGCGGTTATAACTAAAAGTTTTCGTAAAATGTCATTTCGTTGACACCAAAAGCTAATATTCTCGAAAATTCGGAGGATGAGTTTAATTTTCTATAATGGCAATATGTTATGAATCTAACAGCTTTACTTTATAATGCGCACTTGCGAAATTGAAATCCATCGAATCATTATAGTCGTTTTACATACTAACTGCAAATCAAATCATTGTCAGTTTATTAATTATTTGCAAAATATATATCGTAATATGGAAGGCATTAAAACACAGTAGTTTCACAAGCATCTTATAATTCCTATCAATATTATAAAGGAGAAAGTTTGTATCGATGTATGGATGTTTGTTACTCTTTCACGCAATAAATACTGAATGGACTTTAAAAATTCTTTCACTAATAGAAAGCTACATTATTTGCGAGTAAGATAGGCTGTATATATTGGTAAGCTCTGGCGTTATGAATATGATCTGGCGTTATGAAATTATTTAGTATACTATTATTGTCCGGATGAAAAGCAAAGCGTTGGACGAAAAGCAAAGTAATTGTTTGACGTGAACTGTCATTTTATTATTTGTTTAGGTTGCTATGGAGGTTCCTTTGAAAGCAAATAATCAAACATGTATAATGTAAATGCAAGAAGAGATATGATATGGATGAGTGCCGACTCTTATGATGAGTGGATGAGTGAACGATGTTGGCGACACTTTTGTGCGCTCGGTTTCATCATAGGTAAACTGCCCAACTCCCTTATTTCTATTATCCACGGTATAAATATTTACATTGTTTGTAAATATCTTATCTTATTAGTGTCCTCCTAACTTATGTCTGAGTATTTTGTTTTCATTAGCTTAATACTGGAGGCCCTAAGGAAAATAATTCCACTCAGAGCCCTTGTCATCTTTGTGGATGCTGTGTGGAGGAAGGAAGGAGAGAAAGTTCTGGGAAGGAAACGGGTATGAGGGCAGGAATCTAGGAGTCAGTGTATCCAGGAGTGACGGACGAATGAATCCATACTTTCCACTGAAATACAAGGCAATGTTCCGAGAGAGTCACGCTGGAGAGGTCAAAAGATCTCCATCAACCAGTCTCTCATGATCCGGCTCGCCACGCTGTTGGTGGGCAGACACATCCGCCGCAAAGATCCGGCCAAACTGACCCCATGAACCCGGGCACTAAACGTAGCTAACCACTTGGGGTGACCTATGGCAGAGGACTCAAGGCCGTAGCCAGAAAAAAATTTCGGGGGGGGTTTTGTTTGGCGGAACAGTGATTATTAAAAGAAATTAAATGGTGTTACGTATCAATCTTATCATGTATTTTTATAATTACACAATTAAATTTTAGCTTTCTTTGCAGCGAACAAATCAATTACCTTCTCGATGTCAATATCAATTTCGGGGGGGGATCAATCCCCCCTGATCCCCCCCCTGGCTACGGCCTTGGCAGAGGTGTTGGTTATCCAATAAATAGTTCCCGGGGCGACGGTACCCATACCCGCCTCCCAAATTGAAACTAGTGAAGAAGAAATCTTAGCTTACTTGGCGAAATTAAAATCCAGCATATTTCTCAAATCTTTCATTTTAATGTACATACATTCTTATACAGCCAAAGATAAATCGGTTGATTTTATCATCGTTTGCGCCTGTGGTGAATACTCCGCAATCAACATAGCTCCAAAGCTGTGTAGTTTGCTAGCAAAGCGCCATACAAATTTAAAAGCTCTACACCTGCTTTATAGCAATATATATAACTCCTATACTTTGTACACAGTTTGCAAACTTAAAATCGATAGCGTTATCCAAATTTAAAAACTCGACGCTCTTTACATTTGCTACTCAACTATCTACATAACTCCAACGCTTTGTAGTTTGCTAGTCAGCAATCTTTGTAATTTGCAAACAACTCGCTATCCATATATAAAAAATCAACGTCTACTCAATTTGGTATTCAGCAATCTACGTAACTCCAAAGTTTATGCGGAAATCTAAACAAAGACCGCCAGGTGCTGAGCTCAATTTTCTACCATCGTAAATTCATTCCATTGGCTTTGGCCGCATCTGTTGCATCAACCCAAGTAGTCAGTCCTGAGCCAACGTAATCTAACCCTTAGTTGACTAAAACACCAATCGTAAGAAAAAATATTACTTTAATTTTAAACTTTTAAGATATTATGAATAATATTATAACTGTGTAATTAATTACTTCATTACCGTCTGACATAGCTATCAATACATATGGTATAGACAGTGACCGGCCAACTGTGGGATCGCTTTTGTGAGATCTCCTGTCAGATTTGTTTGATTTTCTATGGCTGCCAATAGCTTTTTCTATAAGTATCAGGCCAGCTTCGCCGATTTGTGACAGCACACAGTTGAAATCTGACATCGGCCCATAGAAAAAGCAAATAACAGCCATGGAAAATGACACAATCTGACAAGAGATCTCACAAAATCCCACAAAAGATATAGAATCGCTCGGCAGATTTATTCTTTTGAAGTGAAGGTAAAGGAACGTACCCATACTACGTGACCCGTTCAGGGGGGGGGGGTCATCAAAATACCACGCTTGGTACAAATGAGCGGCGGGGGGCTTACGTTTTTTGTCATCGGGGGGGGGGTTAAAAATTGAAAAAAGTTGTTCACGTAGGGAAGGTGGAGGGAACGCGTGCTGAAGGGAAATGGGACGTGGGAGTGGAAGGGGAGGCGGAAGAGAAACGGGGTCTATTTATTTAAGTGGCATTGCAACGCATACCGGGAACTCGCTAGTAGGAAATTCAATACAAATATAATAAATATTATTTATTATTGTTGTACTAGGTCCATAAAACTAATATTATTATATTCCAACATCACAAGAACAAGAGGTCGTGACCACATTATGGTTAAGGTCAAAGCCAACATGAAAACATCATGTATTATTTTCCATTTTTATATTTTTATTTATTTATTTTTTTTTATTTAAACCCCCAAAGGGCTTTTACATATAACGCAGTACATTTTTTTATTACAAACAAAATAAAGAGTTGACAAAATACAGATATCATAAAATATAGAAAATAAAATAAAGGTTACATAAAATACAAGATGCAAAGTATTCCAGAACTATCTCGAATGTTGTCCCGAGCGAAGCCGGGTAACCCAGCTAGTATTAGATAATTTTCTAATATCCTTCATATCAACAAAAATATTAATAAAAGTGTATAAAATTGGTGTTCACAATAGTTAATGAAACAAGTTGAAATAGTTAGCACATAACGGCGTTTAAAGTTTGCCAAGTTAAAAATTGTTATCAAAACATCCATATTGTATAAGTATTTGTTACCAAACTATGTTAAGGTTGTATTGTTGTATGTAATATGTATTCTTCTTTTCAATATAAATTGGGTAATGACTTGCTTATATTTGGTGAATGGTGTGTTGAATATGTCAACAACATCTTTATAGTCATTTCCCAAATTTTGTATGCGGCGAGCGGGGGTATACAACTGTGATTCTGTGTTGGAGTTATCACAATAGAACGGTAGATATTGCCTCGATGTTGGTTTGCGAGGTATATGAAAAGAAATCAAGTATAATAGTTCATGGCTGTCAATTATTGAATTTATGATTTTATATAAACATGTTAGGTCATTAACTATTCTACGTTCAGATAATTTTAATAAATTGAGTTGGCATAGTAGATAATCATAGTTGACACAATCCCTTGTAATACCCATTTTAAAATTAATAAATCTTAAGAATTTATTTTGAATTCTTTCTATCGTGAGCGAATGACTAGCGTAGCTAGGTGCCCATACTGTAGAGTTGTACTCAATTTGACTCCTAACCAAAGACATGTACAAATTTTTATAGGTTTGAATATTTTTAAATTGACTGCAAATTCTTATTATAAAGCCCAACATTTTCAAAGCTTTATTTGATGTAATTTCAATATGGTTTATAAAATTCAGTTTTTGATCAAAGTTTACACCCAAATCATTCACCTCGGTTACAGCTGTTAGCATTACATCATTGATGGAGTATTCGTAAATTATTGGATTTTTTATTCTATGAAATCTCATAACTAGACATTTACTTATATTTAGTTGTAGATAATTCTCTTGGCACCAAACAAAAAGTTTAAGCAAGTTATTTGACAATGTTTGACAGTCATTGATATTTCTTATGGCTTTGAATATTTTCATATCGTCCGCAAACATTAAAACTTGGACATCATTGAAAATAGAAAGAACATCGTTCACAAATATTAAAAATAAAATTGGTCCCAAATGTGATCCTTGGGGAACACCGCTGGTAGCAATAAATTTATATGAAATAAAACCATCAATTTTAACGGCCAATTGCCTGTTACTTAAATAACTGTTAAACCACAAGTATAAATACCCTGCTATTCCTAATTTGTGTAGCTTCTTTTAACTGCAGGTCATGGTTAACTCTGTCGAATGCTTTGCTGAAATCAGTATAGACTGAATCAACTTGTAACTTCTTAGACATGGATTCGGATATAAAGTTTTGGTAAATTAAGAGATTGGACAAAGTAGATTTTCCAGAAGTGAAACCATGTTGGTTAGGTGAAATTACTGGCTTGATACAGTGAATGATTTTATTTAAAATAAGTTTCTCAAACAATTTTGGAATAGTTGATAAAAGGCAGATCGGTATGTAATTGCTCACCTCATTTTTGTCTCCTTTTTTAAATATCGGGGTGAGGAAACTGTATTTCCATTTTTCAGGAAAGTGTCCTGTTTGTAATGACTGATTGAAAAGAAAATGTAGTGGATATGTAAGAGTGGTAGCGCAATTCTTTAAGAAAACAGGTGGGATATTATCAGGACCACCGCTCTTACTTTTTTGTATTTGAGTTATTTATGCATATATAATCTTGTGTTGACTTTACCATTATCGTAAAAATCTCTCATTTTCTCGATGTAAGCATATGTTTCTCTCTTAAATGACAATCTGCGAAATAATGTTAAAAACTTCAGTCATACCTATACACTTACATACCTACAATCATAATATATGTATTATAGCGGTATAGTATAGAGCCAAGTATTCTTGGCTCTATAACTATACCGCTTTGTAATACCACTACAGCCCAACATTTTTATAAATATATTGGAGTCAAGTGGTTTAACCAGTTACCCCTTAACTTAAGATTGGAAATTAATTATAAAAAATTCAAAAGTTCTATAAAAACACTAAATCATTAGCATATTACAATAATTCAATTTAATAATACAATAGAATGTCTCTCGACAATTGATTTTGGAAATCCATTTACTTTTATATTCTTTTCTCTTTTCTCTCTTCCTCTTTCTCTTCTTCTTCTTTTTTATACTGTTTTTCTTTTTTTCGATTCTATTTCATATATGTTGTTTTGAATATGTATATGTATTATATATATGTATATATATAAAATATTTAAAAATACATATTATAATTCTAAAAAAATATGTTAAATAGTTTTTCACACACGCTGCTCCACCTTTTTTACACGAGCATGCTCTAAAAAAAGGTGAATCACGTTTTATAAAAAATGTATCTGAAAAATGTAATGTCATTATTGTATGTACAAAAAAAAATTAAAAAAAAAAAAAAAAACAAAACAAAAAAAAAAAAAAAAAACAAAACAAAACAAAACAAAATGTAGGCACAAGTAGATAAAAACCCACTTCCGTGTGATTTTTGCTGCTAAGCACTAGGTACTGCTGGCGGCTTTTCGACATGCTTCACCCAATTTAGTAAAGTTCCCTGATAATAGAATTTTGCTCCTTTATGTGCACAACAGCAATTATTAAAATTAGCAGTTAAAAAACCGCTCTGCAGGTTTTTGCAGCTAGGCCCTGTGGGCGGCTGTTGTTTCGTCTTCGCCCATTGGAGGGGACCCCACCACTTTCCAAACGGCGTTATAAGGAAACATATGGTTTCCTCCTTCACCGCACACGTCGAGACTCTACTTTTTTTTTGAACGAAGCTACATTTAATTGAACGACTCCAATGTCCATGCATACGGGGTTAGTAAGCAGTATGCAAGTACTTACATTAACACTACACAAAAGATAAATAAAAGTAGCAGCCCGTGGAACAATTCTTCTGAAATCTATAGAGAAAAATATATACAGATAAAGGTGTTAGTAGATAAAAAGAAAAATAAGAGCTGCGCCCGGTTGAGGAGACCTGGAAAAGAGAAATAACGAAAAAGTAACAGTAATAATATAATGCAAGTATTTGCAATAATAGCTGAGAGAAGATAAAATGCATAAAAAGAAAATATACAGAGAAGGTATTCCACAAACCACCAGGCAGTCCCAATGACAATGTGCATGACTATCGGACCAACCGCAGACGAAACCCGGAGTCCGCACCCTTTAGCCGACTCCCCGATTTTGCCACGAAGAAATATATGTGGGAAAGAAGACAAAGTTTCAGAAGACTCTGGGGAAAAGAAGAGCGTCGGGTTGTCGGAGGGGGGGCGGAAGGACGTCGAGACCACGCGGCTGTTCCTCAGGCCTACGCATGTCATTGGGGGAGGCGCGGGAGGATCGCGGAAAAACCGCTCCAGTATGTGTTCGCCTGGCTGTACGCACGGACAGGGTCTATCCCACCCCCTTTTATGGGGTGACGACGATACATAATATGTACAGTTCAGTTGCGCCACCAAAATATGGAACCAAAGCTAATGTAAAGTAAAGAAATGATAATTATATATTAGAACATAATTATTGTATGAGTACAGAAGTCATAATATATTTGGCGATGGTGTCATCACCACCATCGCCCTCCAAGATAGAACATGGCCTGTTGAGGTAAAAGCATACATTAGTTTTAGCAGAAACCTATCATGGATGCTTGTAAACGGTGTGAAATTAGAGCTAAAAGAAAATAATTAAAACAAGAAAGAAATTGTGACAGTACATAAGTCAAACGTAACCAGTAATTTACGAGTCACAAAAGTAATATTATAAACAGTTCAAAGCGTATACACTAGTGAAGAGTAATGGAGGATATACATAGGGAGACAGGAGCAATACGTGTAGCACCTGAAACAAAGATGAATTTAGTCTAGATCGGCGACTCTAAGTACAAACCATCTCTCCACCCAGGTCTTGACAAACTTTTTCAGGCACTCGAAATTCTCTTTGTTGGACACAAGGTCAGCGTTCCACGCTGGTTTTGTTGTTCCGCGCAAGCCATCCAACATTTCCTCTCATGCTTCCTTCATCAACTCGCAGTGCCTCTCGTCTCGTCTTCGCCCAGTTGAGATTCGTTAAAATGCAAAACCAAAATTTCAAGATTACCATTTGTATAACACACTAGCTGGCCCGACAGACGTTGTCTTGTCTTAGCTATGAATATTCAATTCGAACTGGAATAAATAAAATAATTAAACAAAAATATTTAAAGAACATATTGTTTATTGTAATGCTTTATGATACAATTGTTTCCCCCTGCGTGTCCTTTCCCATTCTTCCCGTTTTCCTCTCGCATCCCCTTCCTCTCCCGCGTCCCCTTCCCCTCTCGCGTTCACACTATGACTTTTCCGCCTTCCCTCTATCCACTCCCCTCACCCGCCTCTCCCGTCCAGTGAACCCCCCCTCCCGAGTTCCCCTCCCTCTTCCCGATCTCCCCCCCCGTTCTTCTTGAAAATAATAGGGGGCGACACTTTCGTTTACAACATTCCTAAACTATACGTTATTTATTAAGAGGAGAAGCGTTTTTTGCCACAATATGGCACCATTTAAAATACCTCGGATTGCTTTGCTGCCAGTTTTAGGCAAAATTTTCCATAGATGATTTTTTTATTTTTTTTATTTTTACCATATTAAAATATTCAAAATGGTCACCAAAAAATCACGAGCAATCGGAGGAAAAAGTTAAAAATCGCGCTGTTGCTCGAGTTGATAATACTATCTGATGATGGTGATGATTGTACACGACACGAGACACGAATAACCTGTAAGAATTATAGGTAGGTACGTACTAATATTTCTACGTTGCGAGTGAAAACAACTATTGTGAGAAAATTGACAATAAATCTGTAAGTTTTATCGCTGATAAATACCGGGGCTTGGTACCGGATAAACTACCTCGGCTGATAAAAACATAATATTTAATTGAAGAAATAATTTCTCTCATGGCTTGTGTAAAGTTTGGGGATGCTGTGTAGTGGGTCTTTTTAAGGAAAGGAAGGAGAGAAAGTTCTATGAAAGAAAAAAGGGGTAGGGTATGAGGGGTGGATAGGAATCTGGGGTTCAGTGTGTTCGGGTCATCCGCCGCCAAGACCCAGATAAAACTCACCCCATGAACCTCTGCCCCTCTGCTAAGTCACCAAATATAGCGAACCACTTCGGGTTACTCATGGCAGAGGCGTTGATTATCCAATAAATGCTTCCCGATGAGGCGACACCCATTCCAGCCTCCCAAATTGAATTATTATTGAATATATATATGACAAGCCTAAAATTAATTTGTAATTCAACAACTTATTAAGGCGTCAGTTAACTGTCTGTTTACATGATAATATATCTTACACATTTAAAGCTACCAGTGGCGTACCCCAAGGTTCGCCTCTCGGTCCTATACTTTTTGATTTATTTATAAACGACGTAACTAATATATTCACCCGTGTTCTTATTTTAATGTTTGCAGATGATTTAAAGATATATAGAATTATTGATAATATCGAGGACTGTCTGTCCCTAAATCTAATCTTAATTGCTTTTCCGATTGGTGTTTTAAAAATAAATTAACTCTTAATGTAAAAAAATGTCAAGTTATGAGATTCCACAGGAAATAAACCCATTGTTGTTCACTTACTTTCTCAATGATCGCACCTTATTATCTGTTGTTGAAATAAGAGACCTTGGTATTTATTACCTTTGACACTAAATTAACTTTTATTAAACATATTAATAATATATAGCATAGCCTTTTATTAAACATATTAATAATATGTTTAATAAAAGGCTATGCAAGTGTTGGGATTTATCTTATGAATTTCGAAGGATTTTAAAAATTTTCAAACAGTCAAACTGCTTTACACTTGTTTGTTAGAAGCCAACTAGAATTTAACTCCACTATTTGAAATCCGTATTACAGTACACATGAAAATTCCCTTGAGCATGTCCAACATAAATTCTTACGTCACATTAATTTTAAATTGGGAATATCCATTAAAAACATTAATTACTTCTCCTTGTTACATCAACTGGGACTAGATACATTAAAAGAAAGAAGAATTTGTTCCGATTTATTTTATTTATTTAAAATTGTTAATAACTTGTTGAACTCCCCTGAACTTCTTTCGTTAATATGTTTTCATGTACCAAGTAGATCAATTCGTCACAAATTACCTTACCATTGTAACAATATAGGTTCTAATGCTGAATTATATTCCATAATAAATCGCCTGCATATACTAGGTAATAAATATGTTGTTAATGATGTGATAAATATTGAAAGATTATCAACATACAAACATTATTTAATTATAGCTGTTTGTCAGAGCTTTTCAGTTGGATTATAATCAATATACTTTGAATGTTTATATTCTTCATCAATGTTTACTTATGGAATTTTTAATTTTATTTTCTTTACGTACTCTACATAGTAATTTCTTTACTTCAAAACATCTTGTATGCATGAAAATGAGATTTTCTTTTTCTTTATGTAGCAACCACGCATTTTTGCTACGTCACGCTTTGGATTGCACCCGAAACGTATCGATATTTCCAGAGGCGGCGCCTGTGTTCAAATATATGCAAGCGAAATTACTAGAGCGCCCGCCAGCTCGTTTTTCTACATTCAACCACCAGCCTACACTCGAGTACCTACATTTATATTTGTATTTATAACAGCTTACTATTTGTACTTTATGCTGTCACTTCAATGTGTACTTTTTATTTTTTTGTCGTAAAAATGTTTTTTTTTCTTAACTGTGTATATTCTGTATCCATTTCAAATTGTTTAATTCCTAAGTAAAAGTCGTTAATCGGCGTTAATTCATAATAAACTAGCTGGTCCTGGCATGCTTTGCTATGCCATTTAATAAAGAAATTGTTTCTCCCTGCCTGTCCTTTTCCATTCGTCCCGTTCCCCTTCCGCTTCCACTTCTTCTCCCGCGTCCCCTTCCCCTCTCGCGTTGCCACTCCGTCACCTCCACCTTCCCTCTCCCCACTCCACCCCCCCCTTCCCCCGTCCAACGAACCCCCCCTCCAGAGTTTCCCTCCCCCCTCCCAGATCCCCCTCCTCCCTCTCAGGTTCCCCTCCCCCTCCCTCCCTCCCGCTTTCCATGCAATGAGTTTTCAAACCTCGCGTGCCACCAATAGCAATTTTTTATACAAATTTCATAATGCCAGAGCTCACCGGAAGTTTTATAAAAACCTTGTCCTGACAATAACGAACACACAAAAAAGAATTATCCAATTTGGTGCAGTCGTTCGAAAGTTATGCGCTTAGCAACACATTCAGCGATTCATTTTTATATTATAGATAAATAAACTTAAACATGATAACAATAAATAAGTATCAATCTATGTTACGTAAGGTTAAAAATTACAATGATACGGAAATAAAGGACTTGTCCTGGGAGGAAGTCTGTATATAAATTAATAAATAAATTTCGCCATAGATTTTATTTTGTACTGATTATAGTGTATCTCTAGAACTCTAGACGATCATAAACAACCGAGACCGGACGTGTGCGTGTTCGTCCGATCCGATAGTCTGATCAGACAATCGAAAAGCAAAATCGTACATGTGCGCCCGCCTAACTTGTCAGATTCTAAGTAAGTACTGACATTTCGTTGCAACTGAAAACACCTATCGCTAGAAATAAATAAGTCTTGCTGATAAAAACGAAACGGTATCAAGCGGGCAGTTTCTTACCGGATAACCGTTACGACCTCTGTTGATAAAATCGTAATATTATACAATATCGTAATATTTAATTCAGCAATCTGCAATCAGTCCAGCTGCCGTCATCAATACTCAACATGGAAATCTCCTTCAAATCGAAACGTATCGTTGTGACAGGGGCGGGAAGGGGTAAGTACCTTTCGTTAATATTTCCATAAAACCGTACGCTATACCTTTTACAATGTAAAGGGGACAATTCACGGCGATGACTGTTTATGAAGTCACTGAAAACTGAACGACAACAGCTTACAATTTTTTAGATTCTTGTTTCAAAATATGTATTCTTCACTGTGTACGGAATTTGACGTAAAATGAAAAAGCAAAGAAGAGGGCATTCGAATAACGCCCTCTGACTTTGACTTCTTTACCGCTGCATGAACTCTTGATCATCTCGACCTTGATATTTTAAGTTCTGTGTTGTGTAGACTGTAGAATACTGAGCATCGTAGCTACGTACTCGCTGAGGATCGTAGCTACGTACTCTCAAGGGCATCTCTGAATTTATTTTTATATTTGATTATTAGGCACCTGTCATAGCGCCGTGCTCACTCTACCGGCAGTAAAATAAACTAAAATACCTAGTCTAGAATTTATTTAAATACATAATTTAGTCCCGCGCCACTTCAGGCCGCCGCGCCGCGCAGAAAAGTCTCACAGTGAACTGCGCTGTAAACCTATCGGTCTTTACTTTTCTGCACGGCGCGCGCGGCGGCCTCCGCTAGTGACGCTCCGAAGTGTGCGTGTGGGAGATGCTAGTTTTAGGTATAGCCAGTGGCGGACTAACGGGGGGCTAAAGGGGTGGCCCGCCCCGGGCCTCTGGTCCTGGGGGGCCTACATGTTCCGTTGATGAAATCCTATCATTTTGTTGTCATTTTTGTTTATTTGATTTTCTGAAGACGCATTTGTTAAGAGTGCTCTCATCAAATGTTTTGAAGAAAATCGAAAAATTGACGGAGATACAGCATTTTATGTGAAACTATTTGAAACAGTTTGTATGTTGAATTATCCTTCAACAAAACTTTAAATGTGGTTTTCTCGAAAAAAAAATTAGTAAGGAAAATATTTATCGTTCATAAAAAAATGAAGGGGCCCCTTTATAAAAAAAATCCCTAGTGGTGCCATAGTAACTAGATTTTCTAACGACTTTGTGCATGCAAATCGGATTTATAGTTTTTCTAGTATGTTGTCAACCATGTTGAAAAACGTAGTTTCGAGAAAAACGCGATCAAAGTTTTGTAAAGGATAATTCAACATGCAAACTGTTTAAAACGGTTTCATATTAAATGCTTTATCTCCGTCAAGTTTGCGAATTTCCTTAAAACATTTGGTGAGAGCATTATTAACAAATGCATCTTTCAGAAAATGTTTTTTTTTTAAATAGGTATATATAATTTTATTTTACTGTGTCCTGGTGCCTTAAAGCCTTGTTTAGGATTTGATCAAGGGAACATTGGGTAGAGGCCCCCAGGACCAGAGGCCTGTTTGAACTGAATAAAAATCTTGTAAAATTACACAACTTCTTAAACTAGGGGGGGGGGGGGGGCGCATTCAGCTTTGCCGCCCCGGGCCGCGTATTTACAAAACCGACAACTTGTAACGACAATTTACATTTTAAATATACCTCTATAATGGTTATTTTTTATCACATTGCAAAAACAAAAATTGTTCTAAAATCTAGATAAAATAATCTTTCTGATGTGGATATAAGAAATTAATAATTTTGTTTCTAAATATTTAAATTTTAATATTATTCCCATATATTGTAAATACGCCGCTATATTGATAATTTTATATCACTTTGCAAAAACAAAAATTGTTCTAAAATCTAGATAAAATAAACTTACCAATGTGTATATTAGAAATTAATAATTTTATTTCTAAATATTTAAATTTTGATATTGAATATTTAAAGCGACTGAAACGCGGTAGGGATTGTAAATACGCCCCCGGGCTTCTGACAGGCTTTGTCCGTCATTGGGTATAGCTATGTACCATAATATATATACTCTCTGATTATTATTTTGTTTACAGGAATTGGTAAAGGAATATGCTTAGCACTTGCAAAATGCGAAGCTACAGTGGTGGCAGTCTCAAAGACTGAGGCAAATCTCGTTGAATTAAAGAAACTTATTCCTTCGGCTGAAATAGTTCGCGTAGACCTGGAAGATTGGGAAGAAACTCGCACTGCTATGAAGCAAATTATCAAGAAACCGGTGCACGGACTAGTCAACAACGCAGCAGTTGCTCATCTTGAGAAATTTCTTGATGTCTCAGAAAATAGCTTTGACCAGTAAGGTTTAAATCAAACAATATTTATCATATTATTTTATTCCATCGATTGTTATTATTGTAATGCTATTGGAATACAATGAGTCGATATCGACAGCTTCAAGCAGTGACTGCTTAATTTATGCACATATTTCTGATAAAAAAATTTACAATCAATAACTGGCGTCCGGATATTTTTAATGGTGACCGAATAACTCAACGATGCGCAACTTCATCACTCATTTGAAAGTCAAAGAAATGAAAAAAAAAAAACTAGGTGAAGTGGGTTATGTTAGGTTATGTCACGAGCTTTTTTTTTAAATTTTTTTAAAGGGATATTGAAATGACACTTTGTTGAATTGTTGTTGAACCATTTTGAATATGTACTGCTTGTAACTTGGTACGTACTATCGACATAATATTTTTTTATTGCAGATCATTCAATATCAATGTTAAAACCGTGGTAAACATCAGCCAAATAATAGCTAAAGACATGGTGGATAGAAAACAAGGTGGGGCAATTGTGAACGTTTCCTCGCGAGCATCCAAAGTAAGAAAATCAATCTTTTTCTTTTAAAAAAAATTCCACGATTTCGGGATCACGTGACATGCGCGCTGTTTCGTGTGTTACCGTGCTGCTGGAGTGCTTGTCCCGTGAACTCCTATGGGAGCCCGTGAAATCGTGAGCCATACCCGACGATTCAGTTCTGACATGTGATGTAAACGACGGTAAAAATATTTTTATTGTTTTTAATTGAAAAAAATATCATCGGACAGCAAAATACCATCTTACATTACATTTTGTACTCCAAAAATGCCCCGTAATCGCTGATTAAAATCCTTCGGATACGTGCTGTTTAGTTACCCTTTATATATTTTTTTACAACTCCACAAAGGAGGCCACGGGGAAAATAAATTCTCCGTGGCACCGGGTCGTATGGTCCTGCCGCTGAAAGCTGTGTTATAGCCTATTTAATCCACAAATCATGTAATAATTAAGTATCACTTTCATCCTCATTGCAATATTTTTTAATGTGCACAAGAATCGCAACTGCCCGAAGGAAAGGAGATAGACAAGAGAAGGAGATGGGAAGAGGAAGGTAGAAATCACAGAAATCATAACACGCTATTGTTCTCAGGCAGCTCTGGACGAACACTCAGTGTACTGCGCCACGAAGGGCGCCTTGGATGCATTATCCCGAGTGATGGCGTTGGAACTTGGCAAATACAACATCCGCGTCAATTGCGTCAACCCAACTCTCATTCTTACCGACATGGGGCGGCTTACCGTGTCTGATCCGGCTGTAGCTAAATCCATGCTAGCCACGATTCCGCTTGGCAGGTAAAAAAAACATACCTTCTTACCTATTGTAGTGTATCTAAAAGCTTCATGTCTTGTCACGTAGATGGCAGGGTTAAAAAGCTTTCCATAAAGCCCGCAAGATGTGGGCAGGATTGTTTTCCCAGCAAGATCACCAGAGGGCCAGGGCCAGCTGTTCCCACAAAAGTTAATGGCCACCAGATCAAGTATAGCCAGCTCTTAGTTAGGCTGTCTAACCGTAGCCATTACTTTGTAATCCGCGTAATATTAATAAATATCAGATTAGTGTATCTAAAAGCTTCCTGTCTTGGCACATAGATGGCAGGGATAAAAGCTTTCCATAAAGTCCGCAAGATGTCGGCAGGATTGGTTTCCCAGCAAGATCACCAGAGGGCCGGGGCCAGCTGTTCCCACAAAAGACAGTGGCCGCCAGACAAGGCCGTAGCCAGAAAAAAACTTCGGGGGGGGTTTTGTTTGGCGGAACACTGATTATTAAAAGAAATTAAATGGTGTTACGTATCAATCTTATCATGTATTTTTATAATTACAAAATTAAATTTTAGTTTTCTTTGCGGCGAACAAATCAATTACCTTCTCGATGTCAATATCAATTTCGGGGGGGGGGGGGGTTTGTTTGGCGGAACAGTGATTATTAAAAGAAATTAAATGGTGTAACGTATCAATCTTATCATGTATTTTTATAATTACACAATTAAATTTTAGCTTTCTTTGCAGCGAACAAATCAATTACCTTCTCGATGTCAATATCAATTTCGGGGGGGGATCAATCCCCCCTGATCCCCCCCCCCTGGCTACGGCCTTGCCGCCAGATCAATTATAACCAGCACCTTTGTCCGAAGAACTCTATTCTTTCAAGTGAAATCCTCTCTTTCCAAGAAGTCTTGGAGATACCTGTTTGTGAGAACACATCACCTATTGAGCGCTTTTATTATTACCGTGACGATCCACGTTTACGGTACCGTTACGTCAAAAAGGCAATAAACATACATTCCTTATCGTTATAATGCTGCAGCACTTTCTAACACAATAAATAATGGTGAGTCAAAGGATGAAACACACAAAATTTGTGTATCTTATTACGGCAACGGGTGTGGCATTTCATTTTCTTTATACTTTTGTGGGAGATGTATGATAGTAAATTATTCCATGTTTCCCTTGGGGGGGTGCAGACATACATTCACCGTTTGTCTCATTTTCGACTATTGTTATTTAGTGCGTAAGAAAGAACTGCCACATTATAATATGTTTAAGAATAAAAGCAAAACCATCAGCACATTGAAGTTTGATGCTTTTGAATTTTTGAAATTTACTCACACTACACTTCAGTGTTATTCCATACTTTCAATATTATCTTCACGGTAAGTAGTATTGGTAGGGGTCTACGGAGACGTCACGATGCGGTGTGTGAGAAAGATGCAAGAAAATTATGACTTTTCCTTTGGAGGAAACTGACCTACGTACCTGCATTGTTATACGTTTATTGCCTTTTTTATTCCGTCATGGTACCGTAATCGTGGATCGTTACGGTAATAATAAAAACGCTCATTGTGTTACATTTCTTCACATTTTCTTATCCTGCTTTCATCACAAAACTGTGCTACTGCTTTTCTTTTTCAATGGCCATCACACACAATAAATTGAATGTAAATAGGTGCCTAGTTACTAATCTTCATTTTAAAAAAAAACTCGAAAAATTTACTGATCTTCATTTTTTTTTAAATCGAACGAATGGATGCTCCACACATGAATCATGAACTACTTCGGAAACAAATGAGCTATCATGAGTGTTGTCATGTCTAAGGAGAAACAACATTCCAAGTAGGTATGGTACCTACGCGGAAAACTTTAAATCTGCCCTGACGTCGATACAGAAATAGGCGAGTTTTAGATCCAATAATCGATTTTAGCATTATTTTCCACTTTCTAAAACTGAAATACTTCTTAATAGCTAATTGATACAAAGTGATTTTTAATGCGTATTAACGTTTCGCATTTTCCGTACATTTACCGTGATTTTTATTTAAAGAAATTAATTAAATTAGTTAATACCTCAAAATGCCCAAAGGAAAGTCAATCAAGAAAAAACGATTTACAAAGTGCATTATTATATGACAACGGTGTAGAACAAGGTGTTTGATCTCCTTTTATATCCTTTTATAAAATCTCCCTGATTTTTATATTTTGTACAGCAATTGCTATACAAAAAAATACATATATTTTATTTATAATGTATGTGTTATAATTTTTAATTTTTTTAATTTAAATTTTTTTTTCTCTTCCCTTTACACACGAGTAGTTACACTCTCGTAAAGGTTATATATTATATACATATATATGTTTATACTGTTTCTAATCAATGTTGCAGGTTAGTATTTAATGATTTGAGTTTAATCCTATTGTAACCTGAAAATGTAATTACTCGTGATTATATTACATGTATATGTATATTAAAAAAAAAAAATTACTCTGCGATAATCGTAGTGTTTGACTGTACCTGCGCGAGAAAGGATCGTATCAACTTCAGGTCAGCTTTAAAGTTTGGCGAGTACTGTACAGAAAGTGAGTTTTTGGCATATCTAAGCCCTTACTGGCTTAGATTAAAACAAGTTACAGACAAGTTATGCGCAGGTTCTTTAGTTTATGTCGATTAAATTATTACATTATTACCCTTACCGAGAATAAATCGGTGTCGGCGAGGAATATTTTATCGGTCCTATTTACAAAATTCTGAGTAACGGTTGGCCACTCCACGAAATCAAAATTTCCCAAAAATTTGGATAAACCAGAGATCTGTTGAATCTAAAGAATTATGTATTTTTAATGTTTCAGATTTGGAGAAGTCGATGAAGTGGTGGATGGTATCTTGTTTCTGTTGAGTGACAAGGCATCCATGATAACTGGAATAGCGATGCCCATTGACGGAGGTTTTTTGGCTTGTTAACACAGAACGCTTTGATACTACCTTCGCTGAAGCTATTGGAGGGGACCCCACCACTTTCCCAACGGCGTTATAAGGAAACATATGGTTTCCTTCTTCACCCTTCACCGCACACGCCAAGGCTCTACTTTTTTTTTAACGAAGCTTTTGAACGATTCTAGACCCTCCAATGAATGGACATTGGAGGGTGTAGAATCGTTCAAATAACGTAGCTGTGCATATGCATGGGCATACGGGGTTAGTAAGCAGTTCGACGCAGTACTACGTTCGCTGAAGCCAGTGCATTCCGATCGCAGAAAGAAATAACAAGCGCGGAAAAAGAATACCTAATGCATTTATTACAAAATCACAGTTGGGTAGGGGGCGCGGCGGTTGTCCCGTTACGAGCGCATTGCATTTTGGGGCGCAAATCACTGCACCGAAAAAGGGGAAAATAATTATCTTTCAATAATTTAACTTAACTTAAGGGGAACGTATGCGCGGCCCATTTCTGCACGTTTCATACAAATCTTAGATTTGGATTTGAGATCAAAATACCCAACCAAACTGAAAAATTATTTTTGTAATCATAAGGTATTAGAGCGGGTATGCTGCCAAGACGTTTTTACTCCTGCAGCCCCAAAGTAAAAAGAATACTGTTCAACGCTTTCTGTACCTCGCTGTACACATCAGAACTGTGGGTTGACTACACTGTAACCCAATGGCATAAGTTAAAGGTTGCTTACAATAACGCCTATCGCCAACTTTTCCGCCTACCGAGATACTGCAGTGCTACGGAAATGTTCCTGGAGGGACGAGTACATACTTTCCGTGCACTTCTCCGCCACCGCATGGGAAGTTTATGGCGCAGACTGCGCCATTCGAAGAATGCGATCATCACCGCCATGACTGCCTGGATGGAATCTCCCCTGATGACCCTCTGGAGACGGGAGACGATGAAATACCCTCCGTAAACGGCTATTTAAAAATCATTTTAGTGTTTGATATTTACATCATTTTTTCTATTCAGTTTCATTTTTAATGCTTATTCGTTTATTTAATTTAATTTATGTGTTGTTATTTACTTTTTACCTTAACTTATCATTTATCTCTTTTTGTTATTTTAAAATATGGAATGTATTGCATTGCACTCCCCTGCATACATTCTGGAATAAACTTATATTATTATTATTATTATATCAAATATCTAGTTAGGATGTGAGCTACTTTATTTATTTTTGCTTTAAATTAAAAGATATGGGCCATTCAAGATTTGAATGTTGAGGCGATTTGAGTAATTATTTGTGAGTAAATGAAAAACAATAAAAAAAATTGTTACTATATTTATCACATAAATATGATGAAATAAAAAATAAAAATTTATTAAAAAAACAATTTGATGGGTGTAAATTAAAAATACAAATTACCTATTTACGGCGGAATAAAAAATTGACGTTTTTATATTAAAATTACTAACAAAAAAAATGCATTTTTAAGAATTGTTTATTTTTAATTTTATTTTTCATTGTATTTTAAAAATAAAAATAGTAAAATTATTTTTTTATGTTTTTCTTTTACACACAAATAATTGCCTAAGTTGCGTCCAAAATAATAAAACACTAAAATCTTTAATGGCCTATATCTTATAATTTAAAGCAAAAATAAATAAAGTAGACATCCTAACTAGATATTTAATATACCTTTGCATTACAAAAATAATTTTTCAGTTTAATTGGGTATTTTGATCTCAAATCCTAATCTAAGATTTGTATGAAACGGACAGAAATGGGCCGCGCATGCGTTCCTCTTAAGTGATAAACATTTAACAAACCATGGTCGAATGCACCAAAATACAATAGTATTATATATGGACACGAAGGCATTTTTTTTTTAAATTTTGGTAAAGAGACTCAAATAAGAATGTCTGCCAAAGGAAAGGGAAAGATGTGGAGGAAGGGGGTGGCTAGAGAAATTCTGAAATAAAAACAAACCCAACAACACGTGAATGTGCTCAGTATAAAAATAAATTAAAATATTTGAAAAGACAAAGGAAACTAAATCGTTTTTTTTTAAGCTGACCTCAATCGCTACATATTATAAATTAAAGTCCCCCTCGTCGTCTGTCTGTCTGTCTGTTCGCGATAAACTCTAAAACTACTGAACGGATTTTCATGCGGTTTTCACCAATAGATAGAGTGTTTCGTGAGGAAGGTTTAGGTATGTAATTTGTTAAGGATTTGTGTAAATTGGTTACGTTATAATGTTAAAATCAAGCCGCCTGGTAGCTTTCATCGAAAATATATAATAAAATATATATAATATATAAAAAATATAACAAAACAATGCATGGTGGGATATTCCTCTTTTATAGATCTACAAAAAAGTCCGCGAAGGCATATATCTATCTTTTACGGATAGCTTACTTTACCCATTCTATCTTCTAAAAAAATGGTCACGTACATTGAGGTAATTGAAAAAATATTTAGAAGGATACAGTATTAATCCTTATTAACTTAAATGCGTTAGTTACCCCAAGCATTTCATGCACATTATTATAATCTTTCACACCATATCTACGTATTATAAATTAAAGTCCTCCGCGGCATCAGTCTGTCTCTTTGCGATGCGGTGGTTGGATAACCATCCACTAGATGACGTTATGTTTTATTAGCCACAGCAACGCGTGTCCGGGTCAGCTAGTATTTGATAAAATTAACCAGCGGCCGTGAATTCAAATGTCATCGAAAGATGGTCTTGCGATCTTACCCTTGCAATTGTACAGGGTGGTTCCAATGAGAAAGATAGATTATTCTCATATATTTTACAACTCTTTAATACATACTTTACTTACGTTAACCACACCGGAAATAAAAATTCTCAAACGCTTGATGATAAAATTATGTACTTTTTGAAGTAAAACTTCTTTACGCACGCTTGACTTGGGGAGTAAGCTGGTGAATGCGTGACGAGAGCGTTATGAAAAGTGTGATCGGGTGAGGCGAACGGTCGGGCGAGACGAATGGGAGTTGAGAGGGAGATATAAGTTAGTGAAGTTTTACTTCAGTCGTGTGATCTAAAGCACACTCGTTTTTTTTGTAATTATTTTTTGATCGTCAGTATTTATATTTTTCAACAATGGTCGCCGAGGGCCTGGTAGGAGACAAATGTCTTGGCTGCGTAATATACGAGAGTGGACCGGCATTAGAAGTGTGGAGGAGCTATTCCGGGCAGAGCAAGACAGAGAGACATTTTCAAGAGTGATCGCCAACGTCGGGGGGACCTGATACGGCACACAAAGAAGAAGAACAATGTCTAAGCAAAATAAATGCGTTAAGAATTTGAAATACGTTAGTTTGTAAAGCCGTAGATAAATGAAGAATTTTCGTCGCAAAGCACGTGCACGGGTTTTTTAATGATTTTATTAGAACAAATTAAAATTCTGAAAAGTGGCTTTCCTAGATAATTTATTGATTTATGTTACTGTATGATTATATGATTTGAAATGCGTGTTGTATAATACAACATTTCGTTTTAAAATTTAACAAATCTGCTAACGACCAACTGTATAACTTTATTATGATAATTTTTAGAACTAAATTTAAAAAAATCACTAAATAAAATGACAACCTTTCGAAATCTTTTTTTTTTTTTTTTTAGAAAAGAGTGGACACGTCTAGAATTTGATTTTAAATAACGTATTTTAGGTTGGGTCTGGTTATTCCCTCTTTGAGAATAAGTTTGAACATTACGGGATGACTGTGTTTGCCGCCCCCGGGGGACACCGCCCGCGTGCGGTGCAAGCCCTGTATGCCGCTTATAGCGGGCCTGTTCTACTATAATTATTTATGTAATCTAGTCATCTACTGCTAACATTAGCATCGTCATAAACATCTCTCATTGTCTAAATTTGAGCAGTGTTGTTTTCTGTTAGATGGAAAACTGAGAAATGTCAATAACGTCGACCATTGGATTAGTAGGTAGTAGGTAGGTATGTTACCTAGCTTCTCAATTCCGTGATCTACCTACAATAATAATATTGTGTGGGTAGAAGCCACGACTGACCTGTTAATACTGAATCTTAATAAGTGCCTACCTCAGAGTAACTATATTGTAACTCTGAGGTGCCTACCATGTAGGGGGCATAGACACAGAACCTCAAATTGGTGGGTTCCCACCACCCTGGGAGAGGGGTGGGGATGGAATATATTTTTTTAAAGTAGTTTGAGAATTCTACTTACCGCAATTTATTATTTAGGTCTTCATCGCTTTGGTAAACAGATATGGGTACCGACGCTCTGGGAACCATTTATTTGATAACCAACATCTCTGCTACAGGTCACCCCCAGTGTTTCGCTACATTTGGTGACTTAGCGGGGGTGCCCGGGTACATGAGGTTGGTTCGGATCTTGACGATGGCCCACCGGCTGCGTAACCGGCAGGATCAGGAGAATTTGCTTGAGGGAGACCCTTTGATCTCTTCGGGTGGACTCTCTCGACTCTTGTACTGCAGTGGGAGGGATAGATTCATATGTCACTCCTAAACACACTGATTCCCAGATCCCTACTCACCCTTCATACCCTTTTCCTTCCGGAAACTTCCTCTCCTTGAAAAAACCACACAGCATCCCCAAAGATGAAAAAGCCCTGCATGGAATTATTTTCCTCAGGGCTTCCTGTGTTGAGTTAGTGTAAAGATTTCACGTTGCTAAAAAAGAAGAAAGTGCAAATAATATTATTATATTTTCCAAGAACATAATCTGTGAATACTATTGTAAGTACTAACCTAGCCCTGACCTCCACCCCCCCCCCCCCCCCACCTCATAAACATATACCTTCTTAACTCCGTGGTAAGTGGTATATCTATGGAACTGAAATGACGTGCGTCTGTAAACACCTTTCGCTAGAAATAAATTGTCAACAAAACTACAAGTCTTGCTGATAAAAACGAAACGGTATCAAGCGGGCGGCTTATTACCGGATAACCTTTACGACCTCAGCTGATAAAATCATAAAATAAAACAATAATATTATACAATATCATAGTATTAAATTCCGCAATCTGCAATCAGTCGAGCTGCCGTCATCAACACTTCAACATGGAAATCTCCTTCAAATCGAAGCGTATCGTTGTAACAGGAGCAGGAAGGGGTAAGTACTTTTTTAATCGTTTAAAATATTTCCAGTAAACTTTGTGCTATGCCTTTTACAATGTAAAGGGCACAATTCACGGAGAAAGCTGTTTATAAATTCACTGAAAACTGAACGACAACCGCTTGCTAATTTATTATTTTCTTGCTTCAAGGCCGTCGGTGGTAGCTGTATTTTACCAAGCTGTTTTTCTTTTTAAAAATCTTAAATTGTGTAAGTACGGAATTTGACGTAAAACGAAAAAGCAATGAAGATGGTAGATATTCGAATAATATTATGACTTTGGCCTCTTCGCCGTAGCATGAACTCTCGACCTTGACATTAAGTTCTGTATCATTCTGTATTGTGAAGAGTACAGAGCAATGACCGTCGGTACGACTCTCAAGAACACCTACGAATTTATTCTTGTATTTATCATGGGGTACCGTGAGTGGTACGAGTATATATGTGGGGTACCGTTGTGCCTGCTCGACCGGCAATAATGTAAACAAACTAGCAGTAGGCCCTGCGGCTTGCTTTTGGTTCGGCTTTGCCCAGTTTAATTGTTGGTGACCATTTTATAAATCCGATAGGAACTGGTTCCAAAAATAGTCAGTTCCTCGGATCCACTGCGATCCAGTGACAGCTAGTCACCGGGACAAAGTAACCGCGACGGGTAATGACGTCATATGTAATGTATAGCCGCGTGATACTCTTATTCACAACTCTAAGTATTGCCGTCAATCTTTCCATATCCGAACGAAGAAATAGTCAAATTCCATACTTATACCTTGGGCACGTCCTCGTGCGATGTGCTTACGTAAGTGACGACATCCTTAGACAAATTCTTGAATTCGAAACCGAATTACAAAAGTAGCTGTTTTAGCGTATTAATAATATAGATGACAGCACTTCCGTTTGTATTTATTTGTGAATCGAGTGTGTACGACACTGTTTGATTTACGTGGTCCAAAATGTAATATAATACCTCCTTATTTATAATATTATACACTCTCTGAATCACTCTTTTTACAGGAATTGGTAAAGGGATATGCTTAGCACTTGCAAAATGCGGAGCTACCGTGGTGGCAGTCTCAAAAACTGAGGCAAACCTCGCAGAATTAAAGAAACTGATTCCATCGGCTGAAGTAGTTTGCGTAGACCTGGGAGATTGGGAGGCAACTCGCGCTGCCATGAAGCAAATTACCAAGAAGCCAGTGCACGGATTAGTGAACAACGCAGCAGTCGCTCGTCTAGAGAAATTCCTCGACGCCTCAGAAGACAGCTTTGACCAGTAAGGTTTTATTAACTAACCAATAATATAATGAGCATAAAACTTTATCCACTCGAGCGAATTTTGGCATATTATGGCACTTTTGTAAAACATCTTGAGCGATTTGTTGCACATAGGATTCCAAATTTACTTTTACCTTCCGTATGACATTTTTCTTTTTTTTTCAAAGCTTAACGCGATCTACAGTCTGCGTTTTGACGAAGCTGATATAAAACGACACTATTTGGCGGGTATTTGATAAGCCCCCATAGCTCAGTGGTCAAGAGCAGCTGACCGGCAATCAGGACACGGGTTCAAGTCCCGTTGGCGGCAAGTATCTTTTCTCGGAAGATTTTTCAATGTTGATGAGTGTTTCAGGCTGATAATTATTGCTTATAATAATTGTTACCCTTTGTACTATGCATAAAAATCTTGTCTAAACGTTAGTTTATAAATTAAAAATAATAATTAATATTTGACAAGTTTAAGTATTTCCCCAATAAATGTAGTCATAATTTGTCTCGACGCCACCTAGCGAGGGATTTAACAATTACAATGTCTCTCTCGCAAAAATAAAGTTGGTTGTTTTCATGTGGAAAAAATATAATAAGCAGTAATTGTTGAATGAAACACTAGTATATATTGAATTATTTGGCGGGTATTTGATAAGCCCCCATGGCTCAGTGGTCAAGAGCAGCTGACCGGCAATCAGAAGGACACTGGTTCAAGTCCCGTTGGCGGCAAGTATCTTTTCTCGGAAGATTTTTCAATGCTGATGAGTGTTTCAGGCTGATAATTATTGCTTATAATAACTATAGGGCAGTGGTTCCCGACCAGGGATCACTATGACGTTTATTTGTTCTCGCGGGGAGCACAAGGTACAATTATTGCTTATAATAACTATAGGGCAGTGGTTCCCGACCAGGGATCACTATGACGTTTATTTGTTCTCGCGGGGAGCACAAGGTACAATTATTGCTTATAATAACTATAGGGCAGTGGTTCCCGACCAGGGATTACTATGACGTTTATTTGTTCTCGCGGGGAGCACAAGGTACAATTATTGCTTATAATAACTATAGGGCAGTGGTTCCCGACCAGGGATCACTATGACGTTTATTTGTTCTCGCGGGGAGCACAAGGTACAATTATTGCTAATAATAACTATAGGGCAGTGGTTCCCGACCAGGGATCACTATGACGTTTATTTGTTCTCGCGGGGAGCACAAGGTACAATTATTGCTTATAATAACTATAGGGCAGTGGTTCCCGACCAGGGATCACTATGACGTTTATTTGTTCTCGCGGGGAGCACAAGGTACAATTATTGCTTATAATAACTATAGGGCAGTGGTTCCCGACCAGGGATCACTATGACGTTTATTTGTTCTCGCGGGGAGCACAAGGTACAATTATTGCTTATAATAACTATAGGGCAGTGGTTCCCGACCAGGGATCACTATGACGTTTATTTGTTCTCGCGGGGAGCACAAGGTACAATTATTGCTAATAATAACTATAGGGCAGTGGTTCCCGACCAGGGATCACTATGACGTTTATTTGTTCTCGCGGGGAGCACAAGGTACAATTATTGCTTATAATAACTATAGGGCAGTGGTTCCCGACCAGGGATCACTATGACGTTTATTTGTTCTCGCGGGGAGCACAAGGTACAATTATTGCTTATAATAACTATAGGGCAGTGGTTCCCGACCAGGGATCACTATGACGTTTATTTGTTCTCGCGGGGAGCACAAGGTACAATTATTGCTTATAATAACTGTAGGGCAGTGGTTCCCGATCAGGGATCACTATGACGTTTATTTGTTCTCGCGGGGAGAACAAGGTACAATAATTGCGTTAATCGCGCAATTAAACGCGTCCTTGCAATTACCTACTATCATTTTGCAATTCTATGTGCTCTTCTTAGACTTCTTCAACTATCTCCCCATCATTAATACGAAAAAGGGTTACGTATCACGTATCAGCTTTCGGATATATTTCGATTCGGTTTTGTAGTACCTAAAAGAATAAATGTTTCGTGGACCACATTTAAGATCTCGCGGACCACCGGTTGGGAACCACTGCTATAAGGACTTCTCGAACTTCTGTTTATCTTCGAGTTTATGGCGAAAGTGTTTGTTTTATTCGATTTTTATTATTTATTGTATATTTTTTATTTATTTTTATTTTTATTTATTTTATTTTAAATGCACATTTACAGTTATACATAACCAATAATAAACATACATTTTATTTTATTAAGTAATTATAGCGTTTTTGAATTGATGAATATTTAGTTTAAAAATATCTATGTCAGGGGGCAGGAAATTTAGTAAAATAATCATTTTTCCGAGCGGCATTACTAATGGTAAGTTAGTTCTGCATCTCGGAACAACAAAAGTTGTGTGTCTGCGCGCTCTTGTGAAGTTGTCGGGGACATAAAATTCAAATTTTTGTAATATATCGGGAACACAGATGTTACCGTTTAAAAGTTTATATGCTGTTGTCAGCAAAGCAGTTTTCTTTCTTTCGGCGAGGCTATTAATACCCAGCATGCCGGACAAAAAGGCTGATGGATATAACCAGGGATAATATCCGAAGTCTCTAAGATATAAATATCTCAGAAACTTCTTTTGCACTTTCTCAATCATTTGAGAGTATGTTAAATCCACTGGTCCCCATATTACTGAACCACTTTCCAAAATGCTACGTACTAAACTATAGTATAGCAAACGAATCGCGGCTGAGCTGCAAAAGTGTCTGGAGTTGCTTAGCACAAATCCTAGCATTCTTAGAGCTTTGCTGCATATCGTTTCTATGTGGACGTGAAATGTTAGGTGCGCATCAAATGTGATTCCCAAATCTCTCAAAATAACGATGTGCTGAAGAGACGAATAAGCCATTTTGTAGTTATAGTAAATCGTTTTGTTCGCCTTGGTGTAGCACATGATAGAGCATTTCTTAATATTAAATCCTAATTTATTGGTGTGACTCCATTCGACGATAGAATTTATATCACTTTGTAGCTGCAAGCAATTTTCCAAAGATTTTATTAAAAGGAATAATTTAAGGTCATCCGCGAATAAGAGAAACTTAGAAAATTTTATGTAATGATAAATGTCGTTGATAAATAGAGAGAAAAGTAAGGGTCCAAGATTTGACCCCTGCGGAACTCCAGAGTTTGTGATGAAGTTGGAAGAGTTAAATATACCATAAGTTACGTATTGCTGTCTGTTTGAGAAATAACTTAGAAATAGACGTAGAAGTTTCGCTGAAAATCCAAATTGGTCGAGTTTATTTAGGAGAATAAGCGGATCTACTGAGTCAAAGGCTTTTGCGAAGTCGTTGTATGATACATCTACTTGATTGTTGCTATCAAGAGCTTGAGATATGTACTCCGTAAAAACCATTAGATTAGACACAGTAGATCTGCCAGACCTAAAACCGTGTTGCTGGTCAATTATAAAGGGTTCAACTTGAGTATAAATGAATTTATGAATTATTAGTTCAAACAACTTGGCTGGAGAGGATAGGATCGCCACTGGTCTGTAATTAGAGACAGGAGCCTTATCACCAGTTTTATGTAACGGTGTAACTTTGGAGATCTTCCACAAGTCTGGGAATATTCCGGAGTTAAGTGAGAGATTATAAATATATGCGAGAGGTGTTAATAAGGGCTCAAAACAGCCCTTTAACACGAATGACGGAATAAGATCCGGTCCAAAAGAAGTTTTGGCTTTTAATTTTTTAGCAGCCGCGGTGATGTCAATGTTTGTGATGTTTTGAATATCAACATTCTGCGCTATTAGTGGCGTATTTTTTCCAGGTATAAAAGATTTCAAGTCCGCAGCTTCCTTACTATAAGTTGATTTAAAATAGTCTGCAAATGCTTCTGGAATATCTGCTCCTGAGAAATTATATTATATCCGTGTATTCGTAATTTAATTATCTATCTATTTAATGTGTTTTAAATTCATGAATTAAGAAAATTGTGCATTTTTCTGAACAAAATGTGAATTCTCTGCCTCCTCTGTCTTTTACATTCTGGTATTGGTTTACTGTGAAAAACGATTTATTGAACTAATAAAATAAGAATCGAGATTATTCTTATTGATAATTGTAAACAGTGAAGGTATCTTTCTAGTAATAGCGAATCTTTGTGATAAGTGTATTAAATACCCCTATTTAGTGCATTAAAATTTTGACAGTTCGCGAAGACGAATTCTATAAAATATTTTTTCACCCTAATCTTTCGAACTGCTAATGTTAATGATTAAAAAAATGGTTTTCTAATATTTGTTTTTATCTGTGATTATCAAGTAGGCATATAGAACATACAGAAATAGAAAAAATGCAATATAGACCATTGCAGCCCCGAGGCAATTTCAAAAAGCTGACGCATTCGCAAGAATTCGCGTGTTCATTTTAGCGTTTTTTTAATATTTTTTTTATAAATCCAAAAAAAATTGGGATAGACGGTAAAAAATGGTGGATTCATTTGCTATATTATAATTAAGAACTTTATATGCCTCCATATTCAAATTCGTAGGAATGATTTTTTTATGTGGGCGGGAAATTTCCAAATCGAACACCCAGCAATCTTTTTATAATAATTTATGATGTCGAATTATTTATTTCTAGGCATTGGTTTCTTCATTTTCTAATTTTTTATTGCAGATCATTCAATCTCAATGTCAAGACTGTAGTAAACATCAGCCAAATAATAGCTAAAGATATGGTGGATAGAAAGCAAGGTGGGGCAATTGTGAACGTTTCCTCACAAGCAGCCAAGGTAAAAGACAACAATAAAATTATTATTTCGAAATTAGTGGATAAAATATGTTATGTTTTTGAATTCATTATCCCGTGGGTGGTTTGGTATATTTATGATTATCTCTTTCCCACTTAATGAGGGGCTTTATGAAACCATTATCTTCAAAGGGGAGAGGAAATCCAAAACTTTTAAAACAGAGATCAATAGGGGAATTGTGCTCAAGATGACATACTTTTTGTTTGGAGGCAAATATTTGGTTATTCAAAAGTGATAAAAAATAAATCAAGGGTACATATTTTATTTACGAAGCATACAAAATTATCTTGACGCTAAAAAAAATTACATAATTAAAATTAAATTAAAAAAACATCGATCATGTCCAAGTGGGTAAGTTGAAACCCATCAGTTTAAGTTGACATACCTATTTATCGGTGCACAATTCACATTTCGTCTTGAGTAAAATCTTCCACGGATTCATCATCCGAGTCATCCTGGAGAGGACTTTGCACGCTTCACTTTCTTTCGAGCTCTAATGCTCTTGCGATTTTCCTTCTCTTTTTTATTTTGGACTTGGCCTTTTCTTTTACTCATAATATGTCATCTTAAGCCGACGGTTGCTATGTCATCTTACACTGCGAGGTAATATTTATATTTGCCGCCTTTTGTGACTGAAAACTTTGAGGTTACTTAAATCATTCCTCGATATTCATAGCTAATCACAGTTCATAACAAAGTAGTCAATACAATAAAAAACGTACCTGATACAAATTTATCTGCAGAAACACTTTCACAACAAAAATATTTTTGAGTCACGAAATCACAAAGTTGCACACTACATCGAAAAAACGCGATCGGTCGGTCACTAAAGTTTTGAGCGGTGATGCCATCTATGAGCCGGCATGTAAACGACATCTTGGGACTTGTGGCGCGTATAGTTTCACAGATGTAAACACTGTGTCATCTTACCTATGTATGTCATTTTAAGCGCAATTCCATCAGTAATTAAAACATAATGTCGATCACTAATCTATAGCTTTACTAGTTACAGCTATTATTTATCTCTGCATGTCGTCAAATAATGAACTAAAACTAGCAAGCAGGGCCATCGAGAGCTCGAGCTGGTTCCGGGGATGTTCATTATTGACTGCCGTTTTCATGAAAAAATCATCATAAGGGTGCTTTATTAATGTTAGGTACCTACTGCAATTACTTGTGCCCTCAGACTCTTCACAGTCCCCGGGCCTGGTGATTTATCCCCCCTCTCAGCGGCTCTGCTAAAAAACAAACTCCAGTATATTTCATTAAATCCATTATTTTTTTGTATTAGAGGGAAGAGTACAGCTACAGCGCCTCTTATACTCCTAATTATTTAAATATGAATGGGTGCTGCACAAAGGTGTCACCCGATTGTCTGAAGCCAGTGGGACTAAGGAATTTACAATTGGGGTATGTTAGGAATTTGAAAACAGCAGAGAAGGGAAGGAGATGGGGGAGAGAAAGGTTGAAATCTCCGAAATCAAACATCTTTTGTTCTCTTCAGATAGCACTGCATGAACACGCATTCTACTGTGCCACAAAGGGAGCTTTGGACGCTCTATCCCGAGTGATGGCGTTGGAACTTGGCAAACACAACATCCGCGTCAACTGCGTCAACCCAACAGTCATTCTCACCGACATGGGAAAGTTGGGCTGGTCTGATCCAGCTAAAGCTGACCCCATGATAGCCAAGATTCCACTTGGAAGGTAAAAATCGTACATCAATGTAAAAAACACACTAATTTACCTTATTGTTATTTGTTTTTGGGGTTGAGTGAGACGTGAGACACATCTACCGGATCTGCTCTGATGATGGACACTGCAACGATGTCCGAAACGTTGGCTAAAGAAGGAGGTAGCGCAACACGGCATAACACTTTTGGCTGTGAAAATCTTAAAACGTATCTCACTAATTTACCTATTTTATTACACTTATCACATAAGAGTGCTCCTTCTTTTTCTTTATGGCTTTTCACTCTACACAATTAATTTAATGTAAGTAGGTACCTACTCAAGGGCGGATTTAGGGTCTACGTCTTACGGTATTTTTGTGTACTGTGGAGATTATATCACAGTACATACTTAGAAGCTAAAACTGTCTTTTTTAAACATTTAATTTTTTGATTGTTTTGACACTTTCATAAACCTTCCTATGTGTACATACTTGAACTTGTAGAAATAAACTTGAAGTATGATACTTAAAGTTTATTTCTAACAGTAATTGTTGATTTTTTTGCCCATCCGTCCCCGCCCAGAAAAAAATCCTAACAGTAATTGTTGATTTTTTCCCGTCCGCCCCTTGTGCCCCCCCCCCTCCAGAAAAAAATCCTAACAGTAATTGTTGATTTTTTTGCCCGTCTGCCCCCCCCAGAAAAAATCCTGGATCCGCCCTTGTACCTACTGACCGGTGACCCTACAGTTGATCCCCCGACAAATAAGTGTGCCAGAGGGCTAACTGTTGAGGGGCCAACTGTTGAGGGATCAACTGTCAAGGAACTTAACTGACCACATAAAAATAAAATCAAGTGGACAAAAACATTAAGGCAGAGCCACAATGTTTTTGTTTTCCATGTTCGATGGCCCCGACCCAATGTTTTTGTTTTCATTGAATGTTTTGAAAACATTTTGTTGCTGAGAACCCGACTTAAGAGAGTTCTAAATACAGAAAACGAGTTTTTGACCACTGCCACTTTATGTCGAATCGACGATGATTTACCGATCCTTTTTAAAAAAATTGTATCATATCGAGTATCCCTAAGCCGCTCCCTCTACAAAATCCCCTGAAATGTGGATAAACTCGGAGATATCAGTTGATTTTAAGGATTAAAGAATTACTTTTTCATGTTTCAGATTTGGAGAAGTCGATGAAGTGGTGGATGGTATCTTGTTCCTGTTGAGTGACAAGGCATCCATGATAACTGGAATATCGATGCCTATTGACGGAGGTTACTTGGCTTGTTAGCACAGAACACTTTAATGAAGCCAGTGCATTCCACAAAAGAATTTGTATCAAAGGAAGAATTAAAACACAGAATAGAAATTATTGCGTTATTTAATCTGTTACAAAAATGATAACAAAATGTTGGAAGGTTTTCTTTCAAATTCAAACATGGGTCGCGCAACACGCTCACTACTAACTCGATTCCCTTTGAAATTAGTACTATCATACCCTTTTGGAATATTATTGATTTCTGGCTTAAAAGATTCACTACATTTAATGGGTGTTTAGACACGGCTATAAACCGCGAGCGCTTATGTTTTGTACCGTTCACACAATGCTATCAAATATTTCTTCCTATGGTAGGAGAGGGTATGAATTAGCGAGCGGCCACCGAATGCACATTTTTTGTACTGAATCTGTCAACTTGACATCTGTTATCCACCAGTCTGGGCAGCTCCGTAATTAAAATGACCCCCTCTCCTGTTTTCATCGGAGAGGGAGGGGCTTAACTTTTGGCATATCGCCTCAGGAGCGGTTACGGCGTAAGATGTGTATTGTCTATGGATGGTCTGCGCTTAAACCGCTTAGGTGTGAACGGTCTGAAGGGATTGTATGGAGAGTGTTATTTGGCGTGCAATGATCTTTTATAGCCGTGTCTGAACAACCCTTAATCAAGACCTGAAATATCTACTGCTCTCCTCCAACTTGAATTGGTAATAAGTAGACAATGCCCTCAGCCTGACTGCGAAATCCTGAAATGATTCCCCGTGATTTTGCCTCGAAAAGAAAAAATTTCACACTCCTTTACACAGCAACCAATTTTTTATACAATGCTTGTCCAGTGATGGTAGCAATTCTTCAAACGATAGATCTATCACTTTAATCGGAAAACTCAAATTAATTAATAAGGTTAACGTTTCAGATTCAACAAGAATGCCTGTTTTCTTTCAATATATTCTAACTTTTTTCATGAAGCGTCTAAACGGTAATGTCTACCAAAATAAAATTTATCCTAAAAATCTCACATGAATGCTAGAATTTCAATTGAGTTCATTGAATTTGAGATGATCTGTCTGGTTTCTAATAAATTTAGTAACATAATTATGGATTACTTCTTGTACTAAGAAAATGAGTCAAAAAGAGTGCTGCGTATGCCCATAATTCTTTAGACTTACATGTACAATACTATGTTTACGGAAAGGTTAGAATATAAATATTTTTGTATCGCTGCAGAAATAAAACACAATCTTTATAACAAACTTCTCTGTATTTCATTTGATTTGTTTATTTTTATATGTATGACCTTATTATAGTAATATATATGCAGTTATCACCGTACATTGCAGCATATTTCCTGCAGAAATCATCCTAGAACTGGGAATGAAAAATCCTATAATGATTTCTAGCAACACGCTAAACACAATTTTAAAAATTCAATTTAAATAGACACAGAATTGCACAAAATTGATACATAATAAGCCAAACATAAAACAATCATCTATCACGCTCTACAGTTACATTATTATTAAGCAGTTGGAAAAAAATAAAATTATTAATTTTGTACAGGCAAATCATTTGTAATATTTTTTAGATTAGTATTTTCACAATATATTTGTGTAAGCATAATATTGCTCCCAGTTCCAAGTGACAACCCCAGTGGACATGACAACTTTACAGCCCATTAGGATATTTACATAAAATCGAAAACGATAATCTTAAAAATAAACATAAAAAA
Source organism: Limnephilus rhombicus (assembly GCA_929108145.2). NCBI lineage: Eukaryota > Metazoa > Arthropoda > Insecta > Trichoptera > Limnephilidae > Limnephilus > Limnephilus rhombicus. The sequence goes on from OV815280.1 coordinate 46,443,423, forward strand.
TGTTAATACACTAATGGAAAAATGTATAAGGGATCATCACGTGTTTTTTTCCTCCATACAAAAATGTATAAAGGATCATTTTTTGTCTAATCATTTTTGTTTCGTATATAGAAACAAGACATATCCTACCTTCTTTGAAGAGTGTTTGTTGAAAATAAACGGGAATCCGTTGAAATCCCATCGACGAATAATAATTCTAAGTGATGAAAAGAATGTCTTTTATTTTTTTCAGTTAAACGTATTTGTTGGGAACCAGTTAACTTAGTAACAGATTATAAATGTGCGTTAGTGGTTGAGAAATTATGTTTTTAAATAGCACATAAACCTAATGAATGCATTGGCTCATTGGTATTGTTGCACAGTTTACTAAAGGGGCAAGTTTCCACAATTAGTATTGAAGTCATATGGTAAGACTGCACCCTCACGTAATATATCATTATGAACTTCTGAATGTGGTGAAAATTTAATGATAATTGTGTATGATGGTTACGAATATGAAATGAGATCATATTTAAGTCAAAAAGTTAAATATTAATAACCCTCTGTGTGATGATATTCCGCGGGTCATTTCTCGCAAGTAAACACATTATTTCTTATAACATTAAATCGAGGAATGAAAAACATTTTGTGTTTACTCCTAGCGAAAATATTAACTGTATCAGGTCAATTTCTTTATATCCCTAAATTTAAAATATTTACGTTCTCCAATTCGCTAAGATATATATATATAATATGTATTTCAATTGTCGTTACAATTTAGACACAAAACATATATTTTTTTAAAATTTCATCTTTCAACAATTTATTATTCATTTAATTTAATAATAAAAATAAAAACGAAGCACAGTCGAATATGCACCAACAAAACAATATTGGATCTGGATTTCAAATCAATGTTTACAAATGCATTTTTTTAATTTTGGTCTTTTGAATCTTTTTAAACGATTCAAAATGAAAGAGACTCAAAAAAGAAAGGGAAAGATGTGTTGACAGTATTTCAAACGTAAATTTTGGGAATGTAAAGACATATTATTTATTTTTTAGATGTTAATTATAATTCAGGATAGAGTCGATTGGTCAAAATTCAGCAAGGAAATTGTGATAAGGGGCAGAGGGGATTATTTTAGAATTTAAAGCGTATTTTTGTCATTTATTAGAATGTCTGTTTGGTCGAAGTTGGATGATTTTGAATATATGTTCGGAAGACATTAAAGGATGAGTAAACCTATAAACTTAACATAAACTCCAAAATACAAAAGTTTTAAAACATGGAGAGAAGGGCTATGAAGGAAACCAGGTTTGGTTCAAGGCCCACAATAATTATACATTGTTCATCCAATTCGAGAAAACAAAACATTGTTAGGTAAATACACATATTTAATCATTTAAAGAATAAAATAAATCAACCTTAACCTAAATTACATTGTATTAATCTATTGCATTTTAAATTTTAAATCAATAATGCAACATTCAATAATTAAGTTGACAGACTTCCCATTTAAAACTTCCCACTCCATTTCAGTACGGCAACTCATTCAGAAAAAAAACTGACACAATTTAAATAATATACTTGGATAATCTTTAAATTGTAAAAAATTACAAGTATCAATAATAACACTTTCTAATTTTATGATTTTCCAAACAAAACACTTCTACATTACGTACAACGTCATGGTATGGAAAAAAGAAATGAAAATGCAAATTTTTTCAGGCCTCAGAATATTTTTGCAGTCATTTTTGAACAAAAAGTTAAACATAATTCGGTGGTTATAAAAAAAATAACAAAAAACTTTTCATTCCTGAAATTGCAAAATTATAAAAAGATGTCACTGGGAAAAAGGATGCAGGGTTTGTAAGGGAAGACTGTCCCCTTAAAAGAAACGGTTAAGTATTATTTCCAAGAAATAATCAATAAAACTCCATGCGAATGTCTCAGACAAACATTATTCATCCCAACATCACATTACTAAAGCTAACAGTCTGCTTTCGCACTTATGCGGAATTACATGTGTCAAGGAGCGCTAGCAGTCGCAGTTTCCTTCCGATAGGTATACCAATGTTGCAGCGGGACTTAACATAACATTATGAACAAACAATATGCGACAATAATGAAGCGTGATTCCAAGCGCAAATAAATATTTTATAATCACAAGTCTTCCATTACATACAGCATTTAATGCTCAACATCTAGTGGTAGAGATACAGAGTACATACACCACAGCACAGCAGACTCTCCACTAAACAAACAAAGAATCATTGATCGTGGCTCTCTCTAGAGATCTCCGGCTGGTTTGCGATTATTGATAATTGACAGAGTCGAGGTGAGAACATGAATTCTACACCCAGCGTTTGTTTGGCACTCAATGATTTCAATAGAAAGCACGTCACTGAATGAAAATACACAATAAACCCTACCAAGTACAATATATATAGTGAAAAGTAAACTTTTAAAAAAGGTTCGATATTTACAGAAAATGGACAAAATTATCTTCATATTGGTGCAAATATTTATTCCAATTACAATATTAAAAGCTAACACGAGGCTCCGTCGTCGGCGGGAGCCACTTTATTAGGAATGAGTCGGATGTTTGTTGAAATAATGAGTAGATGACAATTTGCATAAAACATACAAACTCTGCCCGAAGACCGTTATAAAATATTTGTATAAAATTGTCACCCTGTATTTGCTGATATTAGACATTACAAGGAATGGATTTAATTGTTGGCTCTTTGGCATTATCATGTTCCCTCGCTCGTCTTCTCGGAGAAACTTAAAGCTCGCAAATGTACAAGAAGCCGCACCCTCACCCTACCCTAGTTGGTAAAATAAATAATGCACCAATACCTCGCCATCTCTTGGTAAGATAAATACATCAATAAGTGTTGAGGGTAATAAAAGAGGGGAAGTGGGGAAAAGGGGGAATTGTCTAAAACCAGATGAATCTACGCTTGTATAATTTGGTCGCAACACGAGTTGAAGCTACAGTAGAACACATTCGTCGAGATTCAAGAATCGCATTTTAAAATTAATTTCACTAACTATATTTAATTAAAAGAGCACATAAAATCTAAGGGATAATAACCCTCCCTCAGGGAGAAGCCTAATGGTTACAGTTTCTCGCATCCATCACCGAGGCCACATCTTCAATCAATCAGCCAACCAATCGCATCCGGTTAAGACGACGAGTCGAGACAGTGGACTTGCGAGTAGGACACAATCAAATGGTCACTTCGCATAAAAACAATCTTAATCACAAAACAAATAAGCCGTCAAATGTAATTTGAACTTTTTGAACCTTATCCATGACCGAAATGACGAGTATATTATTTAGTTGTATAAAAAAACACTATCACAAATATCCGTGTGTATTTTCATGTCACTCGCTTGTCAAATGTTTGACGGAATAGTCTGTAGCACGTCGCGGCGGTGAACGTCACCGGCAACAGTGCCCATCACAGCGCACTCGCGGGGAGCGCAATAGTCATGTTCAACAACGCACTGTTTGTTCACGTTCACCATCACCAGCACTGGCACTTCCTTATTCCTATATTACTCTATGACAATAATTATTATCATATGATCCCAATTCACCAGCCAACCAGTTCACGGCTGAAATTAAATAAACAATTATTGTTATTTTTAAATGAATTGGGCATAATCCTATGTACTTTTACTTACACAATCTAAAATTTATTATGATAAACTAAAAATTTGCCAACATGATTCATTTCTTAGAACATGCTTATCTAGTCAGAATTCTGACTGTTGACTGGGCCGTAATACATTCACACTTGAATTGTGGTTTATCCTCAAAGCATGTATGTATGTTCATACTAGTATCTTTATCAATGATCACGTTTAAAAGTAAATAAAATGATTGAATACAAATTAATTGATTCAAATTTCTTGCACACAATACGAATGAGGTCTTCAAATGGGATTTACTAAAAGGGGCTTTCAATAAACTTTAGGTAAAGGTCTCTAAATACTCACGGTGGTGGAGATATCCTGAAGGAGGTTGACCCGAGGTGAGCTCCTTAGAAAATGGGCCTCCTATTAAATTAAACAACATTAAATTAATTCATAGAATAATGGTGAAGAAACGGAGGAGGGGAAAGATATTATTCATCACTTCTCGTATTCATTTTTTAACACACTGGTAATTCAGGTTTAAAAATGTACTTTGGGTGTAGAGCCGGAACTGGTATTTTCATGATGTTGGAAGTGGAATGTGGATGTTTTTTTTTTTTTTACATGAGCTCCACACAGGAGGCCCTGAGGAAAATAATTTCAATTTAATAATAATCCCAATTTGATGTTGATACGGAGATAAGCAGTTATATCGATGTTGAAAAGGAGATGCAGCAGTTATATCGATGTTGAAAAGGAGATGCAGCAGTTATATCGTTGTTGAAAAGGAGATGCAGCAGTTATATCGATGTTGACGGAGATAGAGCAGTAAGTAACATTGATGTTGAAATGGAGACGAAGCAGTTACGTTTATTGTTGTTGGAACGAAGATGGAGTAGTTATATCGATGTTGAAACGGAGATTTTTTTTTACATGAGCTCCACACAGGAGGCCGAGGAAAAAATTTCCCTCAGGGCCTATTTCATCTTTGGGGAGGGTTTTTTAAGGAAAGGAAGGAGAAGAGAGTTCTGGGAAGGAAAAGGGTTTAAGGGGTGGGTAGGAATCTGGGATTCAGTGTGTCCTGGTCATCTGCCTCCAAGACCTAGACAAACCTTGCCCCATGAGCCCGGGCACCCCTGCTAAATCACCAAACATAGCGAACCACTTGGGGTGACCTATGACAGAGGTGTTGGTTATCCAATAAAAGTTCCCGAGGAGGCGGTACCCATTCCCGCCTTCCAAATTAAGAAAATGAGATGCACCAGAGTGATGTTATAACGGAGATGGGGCAGTAATTGATGATGATTAAGACATGGAGCAGTTACTTTATTTTTAAATTTTTCTTTATTCACTGCATTGCTCATTACAGTTGTTGAGAATTTTTGGACCACCACGCTAGGCACTCGCCCATGTTGTGGTGGTCGATGGAATGGAATGGTCAACTTTGGTGTTGGAATGAAGATGGAGTAGATGTATTGATGATGAAACGTAGATGAAGCAGTAATTGATGTTGGAACGGAGATGGAACAATTGCTTTGAAAGAGAATTTTTCGACCACCAGCTAGGCACAAGCCCATGTTGTGGTGGTCGATGGAATGGAATGGTCAACTTTGATGTTGGAATGACGATGGAGTAGATGTATTGATGATAAAACGCAGATGAAGCAGTAATTGATGTTGGAACGGAGATGGAACAGTTCCTTTGAAAGAGAATTTTTCGACCACCACACTAGGCCGTGGTGGTCGATGGAATGGTCGGCTTTGATGTTGGAATGAAGATGGAGTAGTTGAATATATGATACGGAGATGAAGCAGTAATATTGATATTAAATTGGAGATGGATCAGTTATTTGATGTTGGAACGAAAATGGAGCAGTTACTTTGAATTTGGAATGCAGGTTACATACATAGTTGTTTTGATATTGGACCAGAGAAGAAACAGTTATTTTGAATAAGCAGGTAATTTGATGTTGGAATGGAAATGGGGCAGGTAGTTCGATGTTGGAATTGAACTTGAGCAGTGTAATTAAAATATAGATCTGGTGTAAATCTCTTGTTAACCTCTTATTGGCCGGACTCGCAGGCGCGAGTGCTTTGTACGCATGCGCGAAAAAAATATTTCGGAAAAAAATGTTTGTCTGCGATTTTGACCCCTCTATGTACAGAATTTGTATGAAGAACAAGGTCAGAATCGCTTGTGCCAACATTTCCTCATAAGATGGGTAAAAATTTCATTCACCTTGCGACCCCAGAATATTTTAAAACGATTTTATCTGTGGCATCGAAATGTCCAAATTTGCTACGATTCTTTCTGTCAAAGTCGATGCGTTTTACTTGACGAAAACATCGTAAAATCTATCAATTTACGTAATTAAACGCAAGTAATGTTGTTTTGGTACATAGTTTATTGTTCTAGGAACGTGTTTCAGTCAATAAAATATACGATAGCTGTAGGGGCGTGTAAATAGCCCCTGACACGAGGGAAAACTACCCTATGTAAAATTAAGGAAAGTTGAACTCTTCCCCATGTGACACAAAACAGTTTACACAGCAATTCCAAAATCCTAAGTGAAAACAAAACAATACTCACTCAGAGAATGCAGCTCTTGTACGATGTCCAGCACAAAACGACACTAGTTTTCATTCAAAATATCGATTTTTGCCAATGCAGTAAGTGCACCATCTCAACATGTGTTTAGCACAGGAAAGAAGTCTCAACAATGAATATAAATTTGCATATTAATAATACGTGCCAAAAATATTAGGTACAACAATAATTCAATTCTGGGTGAATTATTCGATTATGCGTGACTAGGAGTGACATCTCTTGGCTTTCACTAACACTCACGTCGGAAGTAATTGCCTGCTCCACAGAGGTAAGAAAATGCATGAATATACTGAATTTCAATGTCACATAGGTAAATTCAATATAATACCAAAACCATAGATGGCGCCCCCATGGTCCCATAGCACAAATTATTAATTTAAAAGAAATTAATGCCCAAATGTATTTAAATATATTTATGGCGCGTATCCAATAGCTCAAAATTAATCCACAAAACATTCAATTCAAAATTCAAAGTGGTGCTTTTTAAATGAATTTTCGTGAAATGGCGTGGCATTTAACAGGTTAACCCCTCCGCAACATAAGCAGATATAAGCGTTAGAAATAGGACAGCAGTCAAGTACAATAAGCGTGTTTGTACGTCAGCGTGTTTGTTTCCATAGAAATCGTTCTAACTCCGTTATCGTTTTAGTTACATCCCTAAACCAGAAAGTAAAAGGTCGATAGTAGATCAAGCTGTACATCCCTAGCAAGTTGTCTATAGAAATACATAACAGGAATCAGCTGTCAGTCGCGCAGTTGACAAAAATATTTACCCGCGCAAATTTACTACCGGCGGCCCATCCGCGCTCGACATTTTTAATTTTCATATGAAATGATAAAAAAGTGAGGTGACCAAAGTGTTTATTACACATATATACAATAGAATAAGTATTGTTGTTTACATAATCTGTGATTTTAGTACCGTTTTCACATAAAAAACATCATGTGAGTCATTTTTACCTATTTTTAATGTTTGCATGCTAAATTTTAATATTTATTTGTAATATAATAATTCGAAAGCTTATTTTGTAACCTTTCTAAAACAGTTTTTACTATTCGGCTACGTACAGAAATGTTTCATTTATAGAGCTTTAACCGGTCAAAGGCCACGCCATTTCACGAAAATTCACTAAAAAAGCACCACTTTGAATTGAATGTTTTGTTGATTAGTTTTGAGCTATCGTATATTTCATTGACTGAAACACGTTCCTATTAAAACAATAAACTATCTACCAAAACAACATTACTTGCATTTATTACGTAAATTAATAGGTTTTACGATGTTTTAGCCGGGGAACACGCATAAATTGTGACGGGTAAATTCGCAGTAAAATATGACGTTTCTAAGTCATAGACATAATAGTTTTAAAAATATTCTTTGGTTGCAAAGTGAATGAAACTAGTGGCTATATCATCTATGATGTTAGCGCAAGCGATTCTGACCGTGTTCTTCATACAAATTCTGTACATAGAAGGGCCAAAATCGCAGAAAAAAAGTTTTGGTCGAAAATTTTATTCAAATTTTCGAATTATTTTCTCGCGCATACAACTCGCGCGCCGGCGCGTCTCCGGCAAATCAGAGGTTAATTGTGAAGCGGTTATAACACAAAGTTTTCGTAAAATGTCATTTTTTTGAGACATCTCAAGTGCATATTCGCGAAAATTCGGAGGGGTTAATGGAATATAAAATTAATAAGCACTTGTTTGATTGAAAGAAAGATTGATAACTTACAAATTAACTTGTCATAATTTTGATATTGTCTTGTGGGCAGGGGTCGGGGCACTGACTGCTGTGCGGCGGCTTCTTCATATCCAGGATAGTATACGTAAGCTGTAACATCAAAGCAATTCTGTCAAGTGATAAGATTTGCCACCCTTTAACAAACTCCTGCTAGGGCACATTCATTGTTATCTCATCAGACTATACAAGTTTAGGATTAGGGAACCCACAAACATGGTTCTTTAAGGACTGGAAACAAATTACTTTTTATGAGGGAAAACCTTGTATTTATTACATTAGAGACCCTGGAAAAAAATTCTTCAGGGCCTACGTCATCTTTGGGGATGCTCTGTGGAGGGTCTTTTTTAAGAAAAGGAAGGAGAGAAAGTTCTGGGAAGGAAAAGGGCATGAGGGGTGGGTAGGACTCTGGGGGACGATGTGTCCAAGAGTGACGGACGAAGAGAATTGATCTCTCCCATAGGTGGTCAAACGCATTCGCCGCCAAGACCTAGACAAACCTCACCCCATGAACCAGGGCACCCCTGCTAAGTCACCAAACATAGCGAATCACTAGGAGTGACATTTGTATGTGTAGTAGGAAATAATTTCTATCAGGATTTGTCATCATTGGGGAAGATGTGTGGAAGGTCTTTTAGAGGAAAAGAAGGAGTGAACGTGGATCTTGAAGAGACCCACGTTGTAGGAGGGAGAAAAGGCGAGGCTGGCAAATCATTCCAAAGCCAAGTTGTTGAACATGGTAGAAAAGACCATAGTTCTCATGTGGCAAATGGAATCCGTCATAGTGTTTGTATGTTTGTGGTAATGTTAGTAATGAGATGGTATAGCTTACGCATCCAAGGGCGCTGCGCCTGGGGGGCCTGCTGGGCCGTGGGGGGAACCGGGGGCTGAGCGGCGGCCCCGCCCGCTGCCACCACCTCCTTGCGGGATTGGCCCCCTGGAACAGTATCAATTTGTTACTCTACGAATCCAATACATTCATACTATATAAAAAAAGACTGAATAATTTTAACTCGTTTAATCACAGGAGACCATATTTGTCCCAACGCACATAGGTCTCATATAAAACGCTGTAACTCCCTTACTATCATAGTTAGAAATATGTTCTAATCAGTGTTAGAAAGGAAAAACACCACGCTTTATAATTCAATCAATAAAAAATAGCCACCAAAAAAGTAACATGTACACTTTTATGTACACAAAGTTTAGAATCGCAAATTGAAATTTTTTTAAAAAATTTGAAATTTTTTATAAATTATTTTTACATAGAGCGACAAAAAGGTGAGGTTACAATACGTATTTGTTGTACATTTGTCTAATAAAACATGTTTGTGTTTTTTTATTTTTTTATTATCAATAACTTTAGTTAGAAAAAACGTAAGGTGAGCCATGTTGAAAACTTTTTTATTAAAAATTATTCGTAATAACCATGGACACTTCGATCCAAAAATTACCAAAAAATAACTCACTAATCAAAGGGTTAATTATACTAAGCAAGAATACATGGTGTTCGGAAATTCATAGTATAAGCGGGAAATTGATGAATACGCATTACATTTGGAGACGATTTTCTGTTATAATTTTAATGATTTGAACTTTTATTTTTGAGTAAATAGAGTTCGAAAGTTGAAATAATCACCAGATGGTCATTATCAGTTGTTTAATGTCTTTTAAGAGGTGTAGTAGACCTGTTTCCAAAAGTTTTTTGAGCTTTTAGTTGCCGAAGAAAACAAAAATATGGGGAGATAAAGGGGTATAGCGATTCTGCTTACGGTTATTGGGGTCCTGCTGTTCGGGTTGGTAGCGGCGCGTTGGTCGCTGTGCAGGGCTCGGCTGCGCGGGGGCCGTGATGGCGGGCACGGCTGTGCTGCTGCCCTCCTTGCGACTAGGACCACCTGCAATAATTACATTCATTCATAAGCGTTCATTGAAATCGCATGTTAGGAAATAAGGGACACAAGTTACGATGAGACAATCATATTTATTAATTGCTCCACCATGTGTAAAGTCTCCGCAGTGTCAATAATTCTAAGTTTTGAGATTACTTGAAATGTGTTGAGAAATTTCCAAATAACGTCGAGGTAAGTTAGATAGGTTACAAGTTACTTTATTTACATTATCGTAATGTTTGCAATGAATATTTAACCAATGGACCTGGCTTCCTTTCCATAGGAAGCTCTAAGTTATTCTGCAACTGCAGACCCGTGACACTGATGGCGTCTAACCTTCTACTAGATGTCTTCAGATAATGTAGTAACCGTTCGTACATTAGACACGAACCACGATAGATGATATTCTTCTAAAATAATACTTAACTGACATCTGTTGAGATATAACAAAACTACATAATAATCCACGGGAAAAAAAATTCTTAAAAAATCGCCAAATATTGTGTTTCTCGGCTGCAAATTCAAATTCGGGTAGGTTCTTCGGAATAAAGTCGTAATAATACGACTTATTCCCTGGATAAATCGAATTTTCGCAGCCGTTTACCGCCGCGGTCGACCCTATATTCGAAGTAAATTCACAAAAATATGACATTTTCCAAGTAAATCAAATTTTCGCAGCCGATTACCATCGCGGCAATCCCTTTAAACTCATAAAAATGTGATATATTACAGCATAAATCTAAATTTCGCAGCCTATTTCCGATGCGGATGGCCTTTTGAATTCAGATAAATTTGTAAAAATACGATAAATTTCGCGTAAATCGAAATTTCACGTAAATCGAAATTTCACGACCGACATGGCCGGCTCTAATTCAGATACCTATTCGAAATAAATTCATAAAAATACTGCATATTATTGGATGAATCAAATTTTGCGGCTTATTACCTCCGCGACCGACTCGTCAAATGTAGATACACGAAGTAAATTTGTAAAACTACGATATATTTCGGATAAATCGAATTTTCGCAGCCGAATCCTGTAGCTGCCGGCCCTAATTCAGATACCTATTCGGAATAAATTTATAAAAACACGATATATTTCGCGAAAATCGAATTTTTCTAATTAACTTAAACAAATCTGAATACCCAACATGAAAAAACACAATGCAAAGGTATTTGCAAATAAATAAATACCTTTATACACATTTGAAAATGTAAAAATTCGATTTTTCGCTTTTGACAGTTGCAAAAATCGACCCCTCAAGTCATAGATAATTAATTAAAAAATATTCTAGTGTTGCTAGATGAATGAAACCATTGGCTACGTCAAGAATGATATTGGTGCAAGTGATTCTGACATTGTTCTTCATACAGTTTCTTTTTACGTAAGGGTTAAAATCGCAAAAAAAAGCAATGCCTTTGTTTTTATATGAATATTTGACAAGAAAGCAACCGTTTTTCGATGCCACGCCCATTCAATGAGAGGTTAACATCCTTCAACAGATGTCATGTTATAGATAGTTATATGAGTTTTTAGGTGTCTCAGCAGATGTCAGTTGAGCAGGCGCGGCCGGTGCCTTAGTGCACTCGTGCAACGAACCGCCAACAAAGTTGAAAAACAATTTACAGCTCATCGTAATCTTACTTAATTTTTTTTAATTATAAAATTAAACAAAGTATTAAAAAAAAATCTTTAAAATTGCAATTAATAACATACTAAATGTAAGAATATTGTAGATAAATAAGGCAAAAACATTCCACCCGCACGGTTAACACTGGCTAGGAACGAGAAACCGAGGTACACACCAATCTGCGTGTTAGACCTAAGCGCCCCGTTTGGCTAAATATTATTTTATATGCAGCCCATACGAAACATCTCCGGACCGTGGTTTTGACAAAACGTATCAAGAAAAATACCCCCGACAGTGCGCCGCACGGACAGCGGAGATATCCGAACGAAGAATCCAAGAATTCCGAACGTACGGCTCGAGCGATGTAGGGTTTGAAGAACATAATATTTCTCTTGTAAAATGCAACCTCGGGTCAACGGGTCACGGGTCAGCTTGTGATAAGAGTGCTGCGGATTTACATACTTGGCATTGACTTTATTATTTGCTTTTTTTTTTGCAGAAAGTAACCTTTTATTTGTGTGCGTTTTTTTTTTTACTTATTGCAAACTTCATATCGACGCTCATTGGGTCAGTAAACACCGTTTGCATCCTACGCTGCAAATTAAAATTGCTTGTGCTAATTATTGTGATATTAATTAATATCCGAAGGTCTTTCAAAATAAATACCTTCTCTTCTTTGCCACTAATCGTCTAATACTAATAGATATAATATAAAAAGAAATGAACCATAGTGTAAAATAGCAAATAATTTATGATTTCTGAAATTTTTTAATGCAGTGTCCCCGCTTGCAAAGTCGTATCTTCCAAGCATAAACTAATATAAATGTGTTTATCGGATAACGAATTTGTCAGGTGAGTATATCTATCTCTGTTTGCAAATAAAATTGGGTGATTGAAGTCTTCGCTTGGCAAAAGGATCGAAGAATTGATCTTATCTATAAATAAGTAAGATGGTGCATTTATATAAATTACATACCTTTTTTGTTCATATGAAGCGGATACTTTGTGATGTGACATTATTAATTTAAAATAAAACAATAACTTTGTAAACACCACTTTTATTTTTATACTTTATGCCGACCGGGTTTCGCTACAACCGTAGCTTCACCAGGGCAGTATAATACTCTACTAATATTACGTTACATGTGTGTTATAATATATAATTTACCAAAAATGGGCTGGACTCGTCAAGTGGAGGAGGAGGAAGGAGGCATAGATGGAGAATTGGGAAGGGAAAGGACGTGTTCTTTATCAATAGGGAACAATCTTAGTATGGGACTTTTATTTAAATTTAGTTGATTATTAACTAACTTACTATTAGTGTTTATGGCTTTCCTAAGTTCAAGTGCCTCTAAATTATCCAACCTTATACCGATATTGTTTTTATGAATAAGTTTGGCCCCGGCATTTTTGTCAAATTTATGGTCTTTTTCGATCAAGTGGTTTGCAAATTCTGAAAATCCAGAGCTGTGTAAACATCTAAGATGTTCTTTTCGGGTGTTTCTATCTCACTCGGGAATTTATTCACTTCAATGCAGCGACTGCCCATTTTTTTATATTGGTAAAACAGCGCGCAACATAAACAAATTGTAATGTTTAGTCTTTATGGAACAATTTTTCAATTATCTCCTTATATATAAAAATCAATATATGTTTGTTCGTATTTTATGCACTGCCATACTGTTCATCCGATTGCAATGAAACTTTGGTGAAATGTTTGTGTGTACTCCCAGAAAGGTTTTTTAGGCTATATACACGGTGTCCGGAAACTCATAGTACAAGCGTGAAACTGGTAAATCTACATCACATTCGGAGTCGATTTGTGATATAACTTTTTTGATTTGAGCTTTCGTTTTCGAGTAAATCTGGTCCGAAGTTGGAATTTTATTGGTTAAATTTGAAAAAAAATTTCACTAGGGCGTTGATTTCAGATGTGTAATGTCTTATAAAATGCATCGAAGGGTAAACCAGGCTCAAAAGTTTTTTTAACCCTTTAGTTGCCGAAAAAATGGAAAAATAGAAATAAAATTATATTAAAATCGAAATGCTCAGATCGAAAAATATATTATTTTTGGGTTCTCTACGTGATGTAGATTCACCAGTTTCCCGCTTGTACTACGAGTTTCCGGACAAGTTGTATAATGGTAAGCTCTGACGTTATGAGATTTGTATAAATGAAAATGTGTATTTCATATATTTTAGCGGCAGGGAGGAAAGGCAGGAGGGGGAGGGGATCGGGGAAGGTGGGGTTCGCGGGAGGAGTGACGAGGTAGGGGGAAAGCGGGGAAGGGGAAAGCGGGGAAGGGAAACGCGGGAAGGGGTCTCGGAAGGTGAACGGAGACGCACGGGAAAGGACAACAGGGAGAATCAATTTATTTCTTTGAATGGCGATGCAACGCATGCCGGGTACCGGCTAGTAATCAATAAAATTTATTATACAAAAAGATTTTTTCTACATAGACTACTTAATTTTAATGGAAGAATTAACGCATCGTTAGCATTGAAAGGGTGTATGTATGAATGAATCTCTTACCAAACTTGAGCATGTTCCAGTCAAAGACATAGTCATAGTAGAAGCCCTGACTGAGGAAGAGGTTGCTAAAGAGGTAGTGCAGGGCTTTGTAGTTGGGTCTCTCCGTGAAGCTCATCTGCCGACACCGCTTCAGGTACAGGCAGAACTCGGGCGGGTAGCCCTGGAAACACACAATCAATACACAGGTTAAAGGTCTCTGCCCACTACACCGTTCCATACCATGACCGTACTATGAACGTATCAGCCACGAAATAAACACGCTACGCCCTACTATGCCCACTAGAACGTGCTAACACCGTATTATACCCGTACGTAACGGGTGTAGTGACCGTGTGATACCCGTATACACCGCGGTTAGTGTCCGTACCATCCCCGTTCAATAAGTGTACGGTGCCTGTTCTATCGGTGCCCGTTATATCATTTCGCCTGTGTTTTCGTGTTGGACTGATGCGTCAGGAGAAGCATAGTGTCATATCATTAAAATACCTGGATATAAACACGAAAAATGAACACAAATCATGAACTGACGGAATGGCAACGCGGTTTGAAAGGGGATCATACGCGTATGATCCCCGTTCGAACACCGTGGCGTGCCATGCATAGAGCGGACTGGCACCTGCAAAATATTGTCATCGAGAATTCGCCGTCAGTCCGGTCATGGAACGCGACGGTGTTGGTCGGTGACGGAACGGGCTAGTGGGCAGCGTTTCATACTGATCGATACAAAGAATATTTTTTTGCATGGCCGCTATGGTCATGGTATGGAACGGTGTAGTGGGCAGAGACCTTAAAATAACACTTTCAAAGTAGTACTGCGCATTATTTGCGAACACATATTTGCCTTTGTAATAATTGAGTATTTTTTTTATTAGTCTTTTTATAAACCCAAAAAATATCTATTAGGCCTGTATAAACAGTTTTAAATTTCAAAATCTCCTACTTATGAACCCCTTTTCGGTTATGGTTATTGTATAATATGAAAAATTATATAATACAATAAAATAAAATTCTTTAAAAAATGATTGTAAAACATTTAATTCTGTGCCTGAGCTTCGCAAAATAAAATAAAACACACTTTTTAGCAATGTTTATTTCGTAAAGTATATCACAACAGGTGACTGGTGTTAAATGGGAATTTAAACCTTATTGCTATCTACATAAGCAGCCTTACTCATCATGAAACCTCCCATCTTAACAGACGGATTGCAATCTTTAGAGCACAGGCGTCGGGTGGGAATGCTATCCTTGTTCTACCGGTTTTACAATGGAAGATGCTCCGAGGAACTAGCATCATTGATCCCTTCGGCACCGGTGCATAGTCGGAAAACACGCCAAACGCGTGCCCAACATTTGTACACAGTTGACATTTGTCACATGAGAACGGGTCGTTTCTTCGACTCGTTCTTGTGTTCAACAGCTCGGCTGTGGAATGATTTGCCGGCCTCTGTGTTTCCTCCTTCCTACAACATGGGTCTCTTCAAGACCAATGTTCATTCCTTCCTCTCCTCAAAAAGACCCTCCACACAGCATCCCAGATGACATAGACCCTGAGGGAAATTATTTTCCTCAGGGCCTCCTGTGTGGAGTTAATGTAAAAAAAAAAAAAAAACCGTACCACGGCTCTGTAGCGTCGCGGTAGCTACACAGTGGAGTAAGCCTACACTGCTCAGGGTAAAAATCTTTACTCATCATCATAATGTTTCTCGACAGCTGTTATGATTTTTTTTACGATAGCAACACTGCTCCAAAGCTGAAAAACGCAGCCAATTTAGCATTTCGCGGCGTGTTGCCAACTTCACGTTTATTCATACGTCAACATCGGTCAACACAACGTTGACTTTGGTAAATCTATATTTAGACCTAAAATCTCCTTCCGTAGCGGCAAATGGATCGTACCTTTTT
The DNA here is from genome assembly GCA_929108145.2 of Limnephilus rhombicus. Taxonomy (NCBI): domain Eukaryota; kingdom Metazoa; phylum Arthropoda; class Insecta; order Trichoptera; family Limnephilidae; genus Limnephilus; species Limnephilus rhombicus. Next base: position 46,459,354 of record OV815280.1, read on the forward strand.
TTTAACCTTTTCCGTAGCCGTGGTGCACGAATGCCGCGAATACGGTCAATATTTGCCAAAGCTCCGTTCAAACGTCAAGATTCTCATAAAAGTTTGCCATTTTGTCAGTTACAACGCCGTAGGTACTGAGTTAACCCTGGTGATCGGGTGGTTTAAATTCTGACAGCTACTACATCTCCCGTACAGCGACGCGGGAAGAGAACGCGCATGCGCGCGATTAACCCACCATGTTGAGTAACAATTTCACCTAACCCGGTCTTGCTCCGACGTTGTATCTTATTTTGCGATGATGAGTAAGGCTGAAGGAGTGTTAGCGGCCTGATCTCGAATTTTACACCATGTGGTGCATTACCTTAACCCCTAGGATACGACACACTACAATAGCAGTGCAGTGAAATCATGACTACATCTACAAATGAACTAATGTGTGGGTGTAGAGCTAGGTTTTAGAATTTTTTAATGCATTTTGTTCCTGTCCATGAAAGTTTGAAAGCAAAAAAGTTGATATAGAAGAAACCTGTCAATTATTTCAAATATAATTTTCAATATTATGTTTGGTTTTTAAATATTTACAAAATACTACCTGTCTTCTAAGATTTAACTGGTCAAAGGCTGGCAAATTCCAGGAAAAATACGGAAATTTCATAACAAAACATGATTTTGAATAGAATGTTTTGTGGATTAATTTTGAGCTATCGTATATTTTATTGACCGAAACACATTCCTAGAACAATAAACTATGTACCAAAACAACATTACTTGCGTTAATTACGTAAATTAATAGGTTTTACGATTTTTTAGTCGAGGAACAAGCATCGACCTTGACGGATAAAATTCGCGGCAAATTTGACATTTTCATGCCACAGATAAAATCGTTTAAAAATATTCTGGGGTTGAAAGGTGAATGAAATGTTTACCCATCTTATGGGGTAATGTTGGCGCAAGCGATTCTGACCTTGTTCTTCATACAAATTCTGTACATAGAAGGGCCAAAATCGCAGACAAAAATGTTTTGTTCGAATTTTTTTCGAATTATTTTCTCGCGCCTGCGCATAATACGCGCGCGCCCGCGCATCTCCGGCCAATAAGAGGTTAAGAAGCAATGATTTGAGACTGAAAAAATAAACATCCATTTGGTTACTGTTCGCAAACTTATTACAAAATTTCTTTCTGATTTCCGAACAGTTTAAATCAATGTGTCATTGTGTTGCAAACCGTTACAAATTGTTGATAAATTATTGAATGCTATCAGTATCCTTCTCAACGGACAATTCACCACACATTACTATCGCCTGAAAGTGACACTTTACATTTACCGAGAGCAACTTTAAGAATATGTTGGATAAAAAATGAAATGTCTGAATAGCAAAAATAGGAAACAGTATGCGCATGAAAGTACTGCCCCTATTAAGGGTTGATAAAATCAGCAGGTGAGGAATGAATGCGCTGTGCTTTGTGCCGGGTAACAGTGCCAATGTGCAATAACATCATCTAACATGAAGCAACAGGTATGCCAGCCGAGTTTGGATGCACACAACTTGGCTTACACTGTTGGCTTGGGTTCAAGCATTAACTGTACACCTACAAAGGCAACTGCAATGAAGTTATCTCCCACAATGAAATTTTATTTGCAAATGAATTGTATTGATTAGAGCGAGCTGAGGATAATTTTTTTGGAAAATACCGAATAGTACCGAAGATTGTGTTTACGTTAAGGTCTAAACAAAACAATAATTATAATATGGGGCATACATTAATTATGTGAGTTCAAAAGGGGGGGCGGGGGGGGGGGGGGGGATAGTCCAGCAAAATCTCACGTCTAATGAAAAGAATATACGAAGTGGCCCAAATTTATCAACTATGGGAAGGGAATCTGACTCACCTTAATCTCCCTTACGATGTTCTTGTTATGTTATTACGTTCTTGTTATTATGGTATCGATAAATCACTTGGCTGAGCACATGCACACAAGTCTCCGCACGAATCTGAATTAACCGGTCACAGGCCTTGACATTTAGCGGAAATTCGCGGAACTTCGCAAAGAAACACTAAAAAACCACCACTTTGAATTTTGAATTGAATGTTTTGTTGATAAATTTTGAGCTATTGTATATTTTATTAACTGAAACACGTTCACATCACAATAAACTATCTACGAAAACCACATTACTTGCATTTATTACGTAAATTAATAGGTTTTATGATCGTTTTATTCGCGATACACGCATTTATTGCGACCGTTAAATTCGCGGCAAATTCTGACAGCCGATTGTCATAGAAGAAATCGTTTTAAAAATATTCCAGGGTGACAAGGTGAATGAAACTTGTAGCGTCTCCGAGAGTAATGATGGCGCAAGCGATTCTGACACTGTTCTTCATACAAATTGTGTACATAGAAGGGCCAAAATCGTAGACCAAAAGTTTTTTGTCGGAAGTATTATTCAAATATTTGAATTATTTTCTCGCGCATGCGCATATGACGCGCGCGCCGGCGCGTCTCCGGCCTGTCAGAGGTTAAAGAACCGAGGTATCAAAGAGGTGATAACTGCACTAGTTCCTTTAACCTGTTATTTGCCGGCGACGCGCATATTGTGCGTGAAAAAAATTCGAATAAAATATGTTTGTCTGCGATTTTGACCCTTCTATGTACAGAATTATTATGAAAGACAAGGTCAGAATCGCTTGCGCCAACGTTTACCCATGTCCTAGGGAGAAATTTCATTCACCTGGCAACCCCAGAATATTTTTAAATGATTTTATCTGTGGCATCAAAATGTCAAATTTGCTGCGAATTTTATCTGTCAAAGTCGATGCGTGTTACTTGACGAAAACATCGTAAAACCTATCAATTTACATAATTAACGCAAGTAATGTTGTTTTGGTACATAGTTAATAAAATTAATGCACAAACCTTTCAATTCAAAATTCAAAGTGGTGTTTTGTTAGGAAATGTATTTTTCCTGGATTTTAACGGCCTTTGACGGGTTAACGGACTGACCTCTTTGGGAGTTATTATTCCACAATGTCAACGGTAGATAGTAATCGTAACTTAGGTAATATTGTTGGGAAGGTAGGTTGTGTGAAGGAAGGTAGATATACATTGTTGCGTCAACAATTCCAATTAAATAAAACATACCTTGCACAGTTCCTCGATGGGAGCAGACAGTTTGCTTTCGGAGATGCACTCGTACTTCTGGCGCTTGTTGGCCGCCTTCAGGCCCTGCCACGGCAGAGAGCCGCGATTGAAGTACATTAGCACGTAGCCCAGTGACTCCAGGTCGTCTCGCCGCGATTGTTCGATACCCAGATGCGTGTTGACAGACGCATAACGAGCGGTACCTACACAAATAATCAACCATAAAGTAACGTATTTACAAGCAAGCCCTTTGGATGAGCTGGTCAGCAAGAGTTCAGAATAGAATGAAGTGAAAACTTGCTGAATACTAGCACAGCTCATTGCAGTGCGCCACAAGGTTAACATAATTTATTACAAATGATAGCAGTTGGTGGCAGTTTAGGTGTTAAGGTGAGACATAACCAAGTTTATCGGGGGTTTGCCCGAGGCTCACATTTTAATTTATTTCGGCGAATTTGTAATTGAATTATCATTTTTATTTCCATGCCTCACAAGGGATGCCAGTTATTCATATTTAAGATTAATAAAAACAGAATGTTGCCATCATTTTTTTTAATGTACAACGCCTTTAAAAAATTGAAATACGCTGTACAACTAAAGTTAGCGGTGAGCACCAGATTTTATTTTTCTAGACGATAAATTAATAACTTTGGGAGGTATTCATTTAGAAACATCTTAAATATTAGTAACACGTTCTTCAGAATTAATTAAAATGAACCCGGCGGAAAGGTCGAATCTCCAGGCCTGCTGGGGTGAATTCAGCTTCTTTACTTATGTCGTTAAGATTCTGAATATAATTTAGGGTATAATGTTGTCTTAATAAAAGTATATAAAGGGTTTAAGGGACGTACTTGATTCCTGACATTATTTGGAGTGAAAAATGTAAATGAAATTTTGGTCTCCGGTGACTTTTTTGACAGCTTTTTTTTTTCAAAATCAAACAAAAAAAAAATTTCTTCCGCATGTCGTCACTGGTCACTCAACCGAGTAACTGACCAACCCCTTACCTCGCCTCTTAAAAAAAAACCATCAAAAATGTTACCGGAGACCAAAATTTCAATTACATTTTTTACTCCAAATAATGTCAGAAATCACTGATTAAAGTAATTCAAGTCGTTCTTTAACACCCTGTATAAAGAAACAATCATCACTTACAAAATTAAAATTTCAATAAAAAAAATAAAAAATCAAAGTCAAAATTTTCATTGCATATGACAAAACAATCAATATCTTTAATAGTGGAATAGTATAATTCATTCTAGACACAATTTAGATTGTAATTAAATTCGGGTAGAATTTCGCAATCACATATAAAGAAAGATAGCAGCCAAAAAGTATGCAATAAAAAAATGAAGATAATGTTGGCAGTTATTAGTCCGAAGTATGTGATACAGTTAATATGGTTGAATTAGTTCAGGGGTAGAGCAAAGCTTCGGTCCTGTTCATTTCTTAGATGCAACCGAATCTTTTTTTTTTTTTTCGTTTAGTTGCTGATCTTTAATGATTAGACGATATTATAATCTTTTATCTAATCTGAAATTAGATATCTAATCGGAATATTATTTATTTCTATCGGGTTATTAAGAAATTTAGCAACAGTTTGGTATTTAATTCTGATAAATTTGATATATTTTTTCTGACATCATGTGGTTGCGAAACATGTCCACTTTTGTCATTGTTTTAATATAATGAGGTCCAAAGTTAGAAATCAAGATAACGTAGAATGGAAATCCAAATGACAGATGAGAAGGAAAATACTACAAAAACAGCCAATATCCCAGAGGAAGAACACAACCAACGGGTAAATTTCTTTAATCAGTGGTACCAAGAATAACCAACAGTTTAATGTGATTTTAAAATCTTCTAGATCAATGAGATAAACAGATTTTGCAGAATCGCGAGGCTGCATAGAACAAGGAGACAATAAGAGTGGAAACAGCTTGCAGAAATCTTCATGTTAAGGGAGAGGGGATGATGTCACTTTAAGAGTAATATTTTCGTACAAAGGTGTGTTTCACACCTGGTTACACAGATACCATAACAGTTGGCCCCCCAGCATACTTATACACAATATGCAGTAGATTTAGGGAAAATATGGTATATCTACTTACACAAAATATAAATAAGTGTCCCCGAAAGGAAGAGAGGATGTACCACTGAATAACAAAAGTATAAAGCATACTTTCATCCAAATGCATTAACCTCTTAACCGGTCAAAGGCCAGGCTATTTCACTAAAATTCACGAAAAAACACTAAAAAGGCACCATTTTGAACTTTGAATTAAATGTTTTGTTGATTAATTTTGAGCTATTGTATATTTTATTGACTGAAACACATTCACAACACAATAAACTATCTACCAAAACAACATTACTTGCATTTATTACGTAAATTAATAGGTTTTACAATTATTATTTTTTAATTTATAAACTAACGTTTAGACAAGATTTTTATGCATAGCACAAAGGGTAACAATTATTACAAGCAATAATTGTCAGCCTGAAACACTCATTTACATTGAAAAATCTTCCGAGAAAAGATACTTGCCGCCAACGGGACTTGAACCCGTGTCCTTCCGATTGCCGGTCGAATGCTCTGACCACTGAGCTATGGCGGCTTATCAAATAACCGCCAAATAATTCAATATATACTAGTGTTTCATTCAACAATTACTGCTTGTTATATTTTTTCCACCTGAAAACAACCAACTTTATTTTTGCGAGGAAGACATTGTTAGTGTTAAATCCCTCGCTAGGTGGCGTCGAGACAAATTATGTCTGCATTTATTGGGGAAATACTTAAACTTGTTAAATATTAATTATTATTTTTTAATTTATAAACTAACGTTTAGACAAGATTTTTATGCATAGCACAAAGGGTAACAATTATTACAAGCAATAATTGTCAGCCTGAAACACTCATTTACATTGAAAAATCTTCCGAGAAAAGATACTTGCCGCCAACGGGACTTGAACCCGTGTCCTTCCGATTGCCGGTCGAATGCTCTGACCACTGAGCTATGGCGGCTTATCAAATACCCGCCAAATAATTCAATATATACTAGTGTTTCATTCAACAATTACTGCTTGTTATATTTTTTCCACCTGAAAACAACCAACTTTATTTTTGCGAGGAAGACATTGTTAGTGTTAAATCCCTCGCTAGGTGGCGTCGAGACAAATTATGTCTGCATTTATTGGGGAAATACTTAAACTTGTTAAATATTAATTATTATTTTTTAATTTATAAACTAACGTTTAGACAAGGTGGAAAAAATATAACAAGCAGTAATTGTTGAATGAAACACTAGTATATATTGAATTATTTGGCGGGTATTTGATAAGCCGCCATAGCTCAGTGGTCAGAGCATTCGACCGGCAATCGGAAGGACACGGGTTCAAGTCCCGTTGGCGGCAAGTATCTTTTCTCGGAAGATTTTTCAATGTAAATGAGTGTTTCAGGCTGACAATTATTGCTTGTAATAATTGTTAGGTTTTACAATGTTTTAGTCGCGGAACACGCATTGGTTGCGACGGTTAAAATCGCGGCAAATTCTGACAGTTGATTGTCATAGAAGAAATCGTTTTAAAAATATTCTGGTGTTGCAAGGTGAATGAAACTTCAAGGCGTATCATAGAGTACTGTGGGCGCAAGCGATTCTGACACTGTTCTTCACACAAATTATGTACATAGAAGGGCCAAAATCGCAGACCAAAAGTTTTTTGACGAAAATATTATTCAAATATTTGAATTATTTTCTCGCGCATGTGACACGCGCGCCGGCGCTTCTCCGGCCTGTCACCGGTTAAAAGCCGAAACGGCGCCCCACACGCCGTAACAATTTTTCGAAAACAAATAAAAAAAATGTATGCAATTTTAACCCTTATGTATAAAGAAACTGTATGAAAGACAAGGTCAGAATCGCTTGCGCCACATCAATCTTGGTATAGCCAAAAGTTTCATTCACCTGGCAACCCTCCCCCCCGGTGAACAAAAACCTAGTCTAAATACTAAAAAAACTACTTGTCTGTATGCTGTATACTCCAGCGAATAAGTACAAAAAAATCGACACCGTAAATAAATTCGTTTGATATCCATACCAACTAATTATTAACCCGTTCTGCTTGGTTCAAAAATTCTGAAACCGTCACTTTGGATCGAGATTGTAAAATATCTATGAAAGATAGCTTTCATATTTCAAAGACAATTAGAAGCATTATTTCGTTTTATATCCGGTTAAAAGAAAAAATACATATGTTTGCATGAGAGGAAGAGAGATATATATAGCTTTTAAAATGTAAGGTCGCTCGGGACGTTTTTGGTCTTATGAAAGTATAACGTGATTACGTGTTGTGGGATGTATTTATTCCTAAACAAGTAGACGGGTTAAAGGTATTTTTTAAGTCGATTTTAGGTTTGAAATTGGTAAATATGTAATGCGCAAAAAAAAAAATTTTTAAAAAATTATAATTTCGGAGGGCCAACTGTCAGGGGATCAACTGTCGGGGGATCAACTGTCGGGTCACCAGTTATACGGAGTAGAGTTTGAGCAAGAGTTTACTACAAAATCCTACAATTACACTAATAAACAAAACTTAGTTTTAACTCTCGGTGTGCTCCTGCTCATCCTGTTTTCGTAATAACTTACTTGCTTTTAGCAAAATTATAATTTTGTAAATTGTACCGTCTCACTAGATAATGTGTTTATATATTAATAAAAATAGTATATACTCTACCATAAGTGGTTTCCCCAGAATAGCTTAGACATGATTTTTTTGATTGCGCCTAAAGACAACGGCGGCAAGAGATTAATTCGCTTTGTTTATTTACAGTAGTAAAACTCCACTGGTTGACTAGTATTATTATAGTATTTTAAAAGTGTGTGCCGTTTTATTTAATTATAAAGCCACATTTCTGCAATTTTTTCTAAATAACTGTTTACATGGAAAGAATGTATTGAGCAAATTTGGATAGCTGTATTAGAAGTTGATTTTTAAGAATTGAAATTGTGCAAAAACAGGTGGGTTCATTGGCTTTGAACAAGAGTAAGGCAGTTTATATACTTCCGTAATAATGTACGTATGGTATGATTGTAAGGGCAGCCGAATCTAAAACGGTTTTTTAATATGCTATCATTTGCGTGGTTAATAACAACTTGGTATCCAATCATTTACGGGCTTATTCAATAATAATAAAAATAAATCACCTCTTATATACATCCCAGTAATACGTATAAGTATACATAGTATAAGTAATACGTATAAGTATACATAGAAAAATGTCGTAAGTCAAAATTTTCTATTTTAATTTTTATCTCTGAAAAGTAAAGTCATTGTGATTATCTACATCTCACAAAAACCGTATTTAAGTTTGATCACTCCATCTCCGCAAGATCTAGTATCTCTTTTCGACGGAACCGCTTGTTCATCATTCGTTCATTTGTTTTCGCTCTCGTATAAAATGAACTTTTTTGACTTACGACACTTTTCTAAGCGATGTGCGATATAAGTTTCTGGGCTCTATTAATGAATACCTGTTAAATTCTTATTTTCCTTATACTCTATGTGAAGCAGCGTCTTGGGGTCGCGGTATCTCTTGGCGAGGCCAAAGTCAATGATGTGCACGAGGTTCCCCTTCTTGCCCAGCCCCATCAGGAAGTTGTCGGGCTTGATGTCGCGGTGGATGAAGTTCTTGTTGTGGATGAACTCGATGCGGGTGATGAGCTGGTCCGCCAGCAGCAGCACCGTCTTCAGTGAGAAGCGGCGCGAGCAGTACATGAACAGGTCCTCCAGGGAGGGGCCCAGCAGTTCCATCACCATCACCTCGTAGTCGCCTTCGGAGCCTGACCATTTTAACACGGGGATTCCGTCTGGAAATTGAGATAGATTGATTACACGTTAACATGCTAAATCCTGCATAAATTTCAGTATCACCAGTGGAACAATGGCATATCCATTAGCTGAAGAAAGTTGGGTATAGGAAGGAGATTTTTTACTTTTACTCGACACAGGAGGTCCTGAGGAAAATAATTTCCATCAGGGCCTATGTCATCTTTGAAGATGCTGTGCAGAGAATCTTTTTAAACAGGAGTGAATGTGGGTTTTGAAGAAAAGCATGTTGTAGGAGGGAGGAAACACAGAGGCCAGCAAATCCTTTCACAGTCGAGGAGTTGTACTCAAGAACGTGTCCTAGAAGCTACACATTCTCATGCGACAAATATCAACCGTGTATGTATATTGGCCTATTTTCCGACTACGCACCGATGCCGAAGGGATCAATGACGCTAGTTCCTCGGAGCATCTTCCATTGTAATACCGGTAGAATAGGACAGCATACCTACCTGACGCCTGTGCTCTAAAGATTGCAATTCACTTGTTAATACAGGGGAACCTATCAAATGGACCGTCCGTTTCAGCAGTCAAGGGTTTTGTCAGGTATTTTGAAGCTCCAGACAAATTCAACAGTGGGGCGCCCTGGTCAGCAGTTGTATGCTAAAGTATCTGCGGGCCCTGTACACATACCCTGCCCAGCTTCTGGGAGGCTAACTTCACTCTGGCTTTGATGAAGCCACCGTGCCTGAGCTGGTCACTTAGAGTTACACCAAGCATATATCAATGGAAGGCATGTTGGGAAAATTACTTCCATTGAAGGAGACCAGATTGTCATTTCGATCTCTTTTAGTTGTAATCAGACATGATTGGGTCTTTAAAACATAAAATTCGATGAATTCGAGGAGATGAGAGAGAGAAAGGAAAAAACCAGGTCACTAAAGAATCAATATTTCAATGCGGAATGGTTGTCTCTCACAAGGGCAAATCTTCCATTGTTACAAAAAGCACTGCATTGTTTTTTCAGTGCCACCATCGATTCCTTGGTTATCTAGTTTAGACCATTTGTTAAAATGCAACATTGTGAAGCAGCTGATAGAATTTCAAAGTCATTAAGCAGAGAACCCTACCTAGTGATACTATTTAACCTGTAATAGGCCGGAAACGCTCATTTGCGTGCAGCTTTTGCGCATGCACGAAAAAAATATTTCGAAATAAAAAAGTTTGTCTGCGATTTTGACCCTTCTATGTACAGAATTTATATGAAAACAAGGTCAGAATCGCTTGCGCCAACATCATTGATGATATGGCCACTAGTTTCATTCACCTGACAACACCAGATTATTTTTAAATGATTTTTATCTGTGGAATCGAAATGTCATTTTTGGCGCAAATTGAAGCTGTCAATATTGACGCGTGTTCCTCGACTAAAACATCATAAAACCTATTAATTTACGTAATTAACGCAAGTAATGTTGTTTTGGTGCATAGTTTATTGTTCTAGGAACGTGTTTCAGTCAATGAAATATACGATAGCTCAAAATTAATCAACAAAACATTCAATTCAAAATTCAAAATCGTGTTTTGTTACGAAATTTCCATATTTTTCCTGGAATTTGCGGGCCTTTGACAGGTTAAGGGGGTAAACTAGTCTAGAAAAAAAAAATTCTTCATATTTCCATAGTTTCAAAAATATCTCTTTTTTCAAAGGATTTTTCGAAATTTGAATTATTTAAAAAGTTATAACCATTTTAATGTCGCGGTTTAGACGGAATATAACTAGAATCTAAATAGAACAAAATTTTAAATGCGTTTATTTTTACTGTTTTTGAGATCAAGAAATAGAGTATTGTTTTGATATTTTGCATTTCATTTAAAATTCCGAAAATAAAGACTTTAATTCAACAAAATAAACCAATAAATAAGCCAACAATGTTATTTTCAATTTTTAGCAGATCCGACACTGTTCTTCAGAACCGTCGAAATGATCTTAACCTAACCTAGTTTATTATCTGTGAAATTGAAGAATTCTAACAATGCCAACATAGCCCTGGTTAATTTATTGGTGGTTTTCCTTAAACAATTCTGTACACGCTGAATGTTTGTACATACACACTTGGATAATCTAACATTATTAAAAAGTTGTTATTATAATTATGTTTAAATCAGCTGAGAAAATAATAAGAGGAAATCGATTTAGACAAATCACTATTTTTTTTTAATTCTAACACACTCCACCTTTAGAAAAATAATTTGTCGACGAAATAGAACAGTCATAAAATAATTATTGATATTCTTCGGATAAGAGGGGACTAACTAAATTACAGACAAAATAGACAAGAGATAGATCCCCGTGATCCTAAACCTTAGCATTGATAAGCATAATGATAAAATCAAACCAATGCTGTTTCCATATCACAAACACGTTTTATAATATCCAAGTAGATACAGCTATTAGCAGTTCATGTATTATAAGGTGTCATTATAAGGTGTTCACATATTGAAAAAATCTAATGATAAATATTATTCAATGAGCTTGATTATGTCATTAAAATTGTATGTACAGTAAATAAAGCCATGATAAATGCTGTTGACAATAATTATTATTAATGGAATTTAGTTTGTAAATAGCAATACACAACATAAATAGAATGATAGAAGGTCTTGGGAGAATAACCATTCCATGATCCAAGATTGACTGGGTCACCGAACAGGAAATGTGGACAGGGTAAGAAAATAGAGTAGGGTAGGACAAAATAGAGAATGGTAGAACAGAGTATGGTGTAATAGAATATTGAGAACAAAATACCGTAGATAATAAACTATCTGTTGTATCCGGTGGAACGGGGTAAGTCAATAACTAAATAAATAAACACGGACTCTCACCATTGATGTTGTCACTAAGATGACCACTAGACACACGCATGGAAAGAGTCATGTTGGTATCTCCAAGTGAGATAGTTAGACCGATGAGTGAATTATTAAAGATGAACGGACGTTGAGTGTCTGTTAATTTATGATGAATTGTTTTGTGAAAGTCTAGGGGTCACCACTTTATTTGTATTGCGTAGACAATACCTAGGCTTGTTCTAAATTAAACTTAAACACTTGATTGAATCATGTAGTTGTTTATTTTATTAAAAATTATAATGAAAACAGTAGCGCGTTAAAAAATACACTGAACTGTTGATTGTTTTTACTGAGGCCGGTGTTGGTCGGTTACCGAATTGTTGGTAACCGATTGTTGGTTACCGAATCTGTTGATTTTCCTGACAACCAACAAGTGAAAGTGATTGATATTTTTCGAATTGATTTTCAAATTATACATGCTAGGCGGTGTCACTAACTGCGGTAAGTACTACACACCTTGTAATCTAGTACAATGCGATCGCCACAGAAGCAAGATAATGGTTGCTAACATTACTGTCACAATTTCCAGACTAAGGGTGGGTTTCTTCATTTACCGAGAATGCTAATTGTAAAAATAAACAATCGAAATAAAATAAAATAAAATTTAAACGAAATTTCTATGCATTTGACCGTTTACTTTTACAATTAGCATTGCATTTAGCATTCTCGGTAAATGAAGAAACCCACCATTAACCTGTCAAAGGCCCGCAAATTCCAGGAAAAATACGGAAATTTCGTAACAAAACACGATTTTGAATTTTGAATTAAATGTTTTGTTGATTAATTTTGAGCTATCGTATATTTCATTGACTGAAACACGTTCCTAGAACAATAAACTATGCACCAAAACAACATTACTTGCGTTAATTACGTAAATTAATAGGTTTTATGATGTTTTAGTCGAGGAACATGCGTCAATATTGACAGCTTCAATTTGCGCCAAAAATGACATTTCGATTCCACAGATAAAAATCATTTAAAAATAATCTGGTGTTGTCAGGTGAATGAAACTAGTGGCTATATAATCAATGATGTTGGCGCATGATGTCTGACCTTGTTTTCATTCAAATTCTGTACATAGAAGGGTCAAAATCGCAGACAAACTTTATTATTTCGAAATATTTTTTTCGCGCATGCGCAAAAGCTGCGCGCAAATGAGCGTGTCCGGCCGATTACAGGTTAAAAACTTGAACGGCACTGTGCTAGGCACGTAGCGAGACTAACAGACAAATGTTGGAATTCTTATATCATTGAATGGAGTCAATATTTAAAAAGAGAAATAGAGGTCACCTATGTAGAGTGTTTATTTTTTTACATTTACCTGACACAGAAGGCCAATGAGGAAAATAATTTCTATGTCACAAAAAGCAGCGAACCACTTGGGTTGACCTGTGGCAGAAATATACGTGTACGGTACCATTAAATGGTTCCCGGGGCGGCAGTAGCCATACCTGCCTCCCAAATCGATGTGACATGGGCTGATGATTTTAAGTGAAGTGTTGGATAGTGGGTGAAAATAAGAAAAACTGCGACATTTGAGGGAGGTCTACATCCTAAGCTCGACACCAGAGGGGTGAGAATGTATCTTTTGGTTTAACTAATGTGGTGTTAAATGAGTATGAACTCCTGCGGGGTTAGTCTGTTACGAACATGGCACGTGACTCGTTTAACGCCGATTTAACCTGCATTAAATAATGCAAAAATACAGACTCACCCCCCAGAAAGCTTATGAAAAGAACAGAGTACGATAGAACGGGCTATGGGGTGAGCATGGTAGTATGAGTAAGGTAGAGAAGTGTGTGGATTTACCTCCTCCCTGAAGGTATCTGTATATCTTGCTCTCCGTGTGCAGCTGCGGATGGCGGGCGTTGAGGCATTCTAACTTTATAGCTACTTCTTCTCCGGTGACAATGCTCGTCCCTGTTGACAAATATACAAAAAATAGATTAAATAAATTTAATATTTCAGAGTCTAGGACAGATTGAACTTCCTAAGAAACATTGTCGAAGAAAGGACAGGAGTAACAAGAGATGGGAGTAGTAAATATTAGTAGGACATGATGACAGAGGAGGCAGAGCATATAAAATATTGAAATGAAACTCTGATAATCGAAAGAGTTTAATAAATCAAAAAATTGCTTCTGGCAAGTCACTGATCTAGCCATCTAGCATAAACGTCAGGGAACACAAAAAAACAACACTTGACATTTAAAGGATATAAAATCAAAAACTAACAAAGTGCACCTAAAAATTACGATATATAATAATGTTACAGAAAATGATCGATTTAATTTGGGAATTTGAGAGTTTTGAATTTCAATATGTCACCACACTCATAAACTACTGTACGGTTTGACACATACCGACGGCGGCCATGACAGTTTGTCATTGTAATAACTAGCTCCCACTGGATAATGTTAGTTTTGAAAACCACTGATAAATGAAGTTTGTGAGTTTTGAAAATTAATGCCATTTTTACAGTAGAATTAGAAGGTTATGGTGGGTTTACATTTTGTCTTACGTGTCGCGATGGACTCTGTCGTGATGGCTAGCATTCACATCTGTATGTTGTGTTCCGATGTTTTCTGACGATATTTTGAATTAAAACAGTCATCACAACACAGCACTGGCCCGTACACACTTGTCTGATCTGTCATGAAGCGGCCACCCCCGCGCCTTCACCGCTCTGACGAAAATAGAGATAGCTTCTGATGACAGATAGCGACACACTAACATAAACGTCACCATACTAAATGTATGAAACCGATACCGTTCTGACGCGACACGACAGACAAGTTTGCTGTTTTATATTGGAGGCACTGCTGAAAACCAGCTGCTTTCCAGAAGAAATCCTGAATTGTGGCTGAGCTTCATTAATAGAATCAATGATAAAAGAAAAAATGTATATTATAAAAAAAAAATCTATTGATGAATAAATGTTTTGGTAAATATCGGTTCGGACTGGCCACGCTTATTACAAATAATTTTTAGAAAAAAACTTTAGATTCGCCTTAATTACTATTAAAGGAAACTTTTTGGCTTTGGGGCGGCGGAAAATAATGCATTTTAATTTTCAATTGCATAAAACCAAAATTCACTTCGCGAACCGACCCAGCGAAATTCCGCGGCCGTAAATGTCACTGTTATGTTGGTATCCTTGATAAATTAGCAAGAGCTCATACGACTGTAGCTGACTTCATGGGATAAGGCGCGTAATTATGAAATTTGTCTAGCGGGCTTGTTTGTGTAACATGGTTTGTGATACAAAAGAATGTGCCCCTTTATAACGCCTACTCGCGTCAAGGCAAGAAAAACATCCCAGTTTTCAATTAGTTCAGCGGCTACGCTAGGTTTGTGTAACATGGTTTGTGATTCGCGGTATTTCATGTAGGTATCCCATGAAGTCGGCTACAGTCCATAACAGTGACAGCTACGGCCGCGGATTTTCGCTGCGTCGGTTCGCGAAGTGAATTTTGGTTTTATGCAATTGAAAATTAAAATGCATTATTTTCCGCCGCCCCAAAGCCAAAAAGTTTCCTTTTATAGTAATTAAAGCGAATCTAAAGTTTTTTTCTAAAAATTATTCGTAATAAGCGTGGCCAGTCCGAACCGATAATTACCAATGTTTTTATTATTATTATTAAGTCCACCATTATGTAAAAAATTTTAAAATTCATCAGTAGGTTATTTTTGGTCAATGGTGGAGTTTGTCAGTTTTGATTCTGCACCCCTCATTTATCACATTTAACCAATTGCTTCCCTCTCGGGTATACAGCGGAGGTCATTCCTTACTAACCCCACCTCTCCGATTCACCTAACTTATCATTGTTCTCAAAAACAGACAAATTATGAACATTTAAACTTTATTTCAAAGTATTTACACGGCTCAAGGTTATTTATGAGTATACATTATTTGCATGTATGTGGTAGAATTCAATTGGTTAATACAGCTTAAAAGGAAGCATTCCCATCGCTCTGATTCCAACAGGTGACCATTTGTGCGAATGCAGGATGTATACAATTACAGCGATAATTATGGTTCACCCAAAGGGCAGGTGTATTCAATAGAAATGGTCTGTCCTTGAAATATTTGCGCATTTGGTTGTGACTGTATGCAATAGTTCAAGTATGTACCAGTATAGAAAACGCAGGCGGTGGGGTATGCAAGGCACTGCAATTTGTCATTGAAAGAGTGGGCGACTCAAAAGACATGGTTAATTATTAACGAAACCTTGAGATGTTATTTGTGGGCTTGCTTTATGACATACATCTACAGAGCACGGGTATGAATGATCTGAAATTGGTCATGAAAGCAGGTTTTTTTTTTAAATAACTAGCAGTAACCAACTACCCGGCTTCGCCCGAGTTTCGACAATATTTGTTCTACTAACTGAGCAAATGAAAAATTTGATTAATCTGGTGTCATATCTTGATTTCGACAGATAAGAAGATATTTCAAAGCTCAAAAACATGATGTAAGTGATGGTCTGAAATGAAAATAGTCAAATTAACCTAGAAATTCCAAACAGAAAAAGGTTTGTAAATTTCATGATTCGTTTGAAAGATTTCCAGCTTCTAGAAGTAGATTTTGTGAGCCGAGGGATTTAATTTAATGTTTTCGTGCATTGTGCTGTAAAATTCTGCTCAATTAGTTACGAAAAATGTGAAATTATCAAAGCATGGCAACTTTTGCGCATTTGTCCATCATTTGTACAAGTGCGAAAGATGATGGTATCCCCACGAGTGGGAAAAACCCACCACTTCACGCTCCGGTTGTTTGCTCTGGCAAACAATCTCGTTCCGGTTGGATCACCTCGACCGAAAGACCATCCTCGTAGTGTTGACTTTATTAATAATATAAAAGTATATGCAGTAAAGTGCGGAGCCATTTTGTTTGTGTTTAAAGCATCACAAAGGGATATAAACACCACTGAACGGAAGTGCATTTCAACAGATATGAAACCACAAACTTTCAACCAGTGAATTAAAGATGTTACAAAGAGTAACGGTTTGCAGAATGAGGAAACAAAATGCTCCCGCCGCTGAGAGCTCCACCGTAACCTATCTTCTCACGATACATGCTTCGTTTAGGTCTTTAGGAGAAAGAGGGAGAGATTATAACGGAGCTTTTACAGTGGCGTCTTTCTTTTAAAAATAAATGTTTTAAAATTCCGATTACATAACCTAAACATGATACCCTAAATCGGACCTGCGGAAAACAAATTAATATATATATATTTTTTTTTTTTGTATTTCTTGGGCATTAACTATGTAACAATTTCTAGACATTTTGTTTTTTGAAGAGTTTTATTAAATGTACATTTGTTACTTAAATAAAAAATAAAATTTCTGTTTTAATTCTGCTCGTGAATGATACGGTTGTATCGAAACCGGTCGCGGAAAAATTGAATTTAAGTAACAAATGTACATTTAATAAAACTCTTCAAAAAACAAAATTAATATTTGATAAAAAAAAAACATAAAATACTGAATGTCATGTTTGAAAATTTTATGTAGGTACATATCCAGAACTTTAAACAAAACATGCGATTAAAGGCTTTACACTGTTTTCACTTTTGACAATGAAATATGTTCTTAAAATCGACATTATACATTGTACTGTTATTTTTGAGCTGGTTAGGCAATCTGCAATGTCGAATAATCGAAGATTGGACAGTTGATTAAATGATTGTTTATTTAGGCGATACGAAATAAGTTCATCATTGCGCTATGCTGCAATGTTAGCAACCTCTGTGTCAAATGAAAAATATTTTAAATGCGCAACAGCATTGGGCAACTTCATTTCAAGGAAATTGGAGAGGTGAAGCCACAAGCAACGAACAGCAAGGATGGTTAGAATACTATGCAAGCAGGTCTTACTTTTCATAAGAATTTTTGTTTTATATAAATTTAATTGAAACAACATTGGTATTTCGAATGCCGACAAATGAACACTATTATATTTAACAGTAATGCATGCTTTATTTATGTGGTTGAATTAGTTAAACAGGAAATATGGTTGCCACAAAACTTACTTAATTATGTAGTAGGTAAAAAAGCAACAGTTGAATGTTAGGGAATGAATTAATACTAATATGTACCTCCATCAAAAATCATTGAAAAATGTGTGAGGAAAAAAAGGCAGAAGTCATTTACCTTGGGTGTAAAACAAATTAAATCAATTATTTTTAAAGGCTTCCAACCATTTCTTGTCAAAATAATATTAAAAATAATAACCCTTGGAAGTGAATGAACTGTTGCTTGTCTGAATTTCTAGTGATATTTCGGTCTTTGTAACAAAGAATTTGAAATTCGACACAGTATGGTAATAGGTAATACAAGAGATTTACATATTGTAGAAATAAGGAATCATTTCAAGCATTCATAGGCTTAAGGGAATCTTTAAAGCGTCAGCTAATTGGACAATCGATTCAACATTATTACCAAGGAAATTATTACGAAAAAGGTTTCTCAACTATCAATCTCAATAGAATATGGCAACCGTGTTGATCCCATCAATTTGATAGAAAAAAAACTGTGGAATGTCGAAAAAAATACACTGAGAAATGTTCTGAAAGGGACCTTTGTGGAGCACTGGGGAGTATTTTTAACCTGCATTTGAGGAAATAGGGTAACACACTTTCGGAACGTCGAAATATTCACTGAAGTTGAGACAAACGTTAGAAAAATACACATTAGATGTCAACGAAGTACGAAGACATAAGGCTTTTGTTTACTATTTGATTCGTGCCAGAAAGTACTCACCTAAGTAAATATCGCCAAAAGAGCCAGAACCAATTTTTCTTCCGAGTCTGTACTTATTTCCTACGCGTAACTCCATTTCTTAAACACTTTTGTTGACATTCATAGAGACAAATACAAAGTCACCGTCCTGTGCCATTAGAAAGCAGCCATATTGTATTTACTACATAACAAATTCTGATATCGGACAGATAAGTCCATCGCTATGTATTAGAGACGGGAGAGTACTACCTGGAAATGAACGTGTTAATTAGAAAGATGGATCATTTAATTTTACGAATCCATATTATATTGAATGAAACAAACACCTCGTATGGAAGATTACTCGGATTATTGGATACATCGTAGAAATTTGACATCCGCTAATCCACAATACGACAGTAGACTCCCTTTTTTTGAATCGACCAAGCCAAGCTGCGACTTACGCTCACATCTGATCGTATCATTCCGCACTCTTTCCTCTCGGCGCGTTCTCGTTTGTAAGAAAGAGAATACCAATTTCTTTTGAGTTTACAGCATTAGAAATAATGATGGCAGCACTATCGTTTAGACGCATGCGTATTGATTCTTATATAGGTGGCGCGAAATAAAACATTTATTTGAAACCAAAGGGCATATAAGAATATATTTTATACGTAATATTAAAAAATAAAATCCTTCGGCTTCTGTTGTACCTATTCAGTATTCTTTTTTTTCGAATCTGTCAAAAATGGGATACGTTTCTTCATGATATTTTATTTCTGTTAAAACGATAAAAGTGATCGATACGATGAAAGTGATATAATGGTGAAACTTTATTTATTATAAACGATCGGGATATTAGGAATGAATATAATTTTAATTATTTGTATAGATTCTCTGTACCTACATGCAATGAATTAAATATCCAAGAAATATTTTATATTTTCAGTTCCTCATACGCGTAGTACCTACTTATTGATTTTATTCTTTAATACTCACTCAATCACGTGGTTCATTTCCGGTTAGAGATTTTGGATCAGCCTCCGGGATAGCAGGTTATCTCCACTCCATCAAAGCAGTTATAAGTAGGTAGTTATATTAATTTGACGTGAATAAAGTTTTCAATAAAATAGCTATATCATACGTAAAACGAGGGCACAGTAACTAATAACTTGCTTTGAAAACCTTTTCGTTTATCGTTTTATCAACTATTTCGTAAGTTTAAAATAATATACAATATTCTTTAAGCAGTGGGTAGGTACCGTATTTACCTCTGGGACAAGGGTGATTGACCCTTTATAAAATTCTTCTACTTTCGTTGTTTTGGGATAAGGACGTGACTCTCATTAGTATGCTTAACTATTTTACAAGTTTACGTACCTACCTACTTTATTTTCTTTCTTAGAATATGTGGATACTTAGAATACAATACTGCAAAAATATTCTTATAATTTCACCAAATCACGGTAAAAAAATATATCAGAGTTTTTTAATGGAATTGACGGAAGGCGAAAAATCTGCAAAACAAAGATTATTTTCAGAAAGTTTGCTTAATCGAGCACGAATAAAGGTACTTACCTACCACATAAATATCTCGGTGGGTAGGTAGGTACGTAGGCTTGTTCAATCCACTTTCCATTAATTTCACTGTTTAATTGGGCAGGTAGGTAGGTACTGTTGCATTATTTTTTTATTTCTTAATTATTTCCTCGTGCCTACGTTTGCGATATTTTCAAAATTGGAACTCACACCGTCATATGATGTGAAAGTATCGATTTAAAAAAAAAATCTTTTCAAATTCACCTACCCGCATACGATAAAATATTTCAAATTTGTAATATTTATTGTACAAACAAAATGAATCAGTTTTATCTTGGCAAGTGAAGCTTTTCAAGTGAACAACCGATGGGTAGGTATTAATAGTATCATGTTTGTAGTTATATACCTTCTCAACGAGAACCAGACATAAAAAAATATATTTTATGTACGTACTTTTTACGAATTTACCTTTCACAAAACTTACTGCCTTTCAACCAAAGAGATTGGAATATACGTTTATTTGCATGTTAAACCTACTTATTCGCGAATGCGACAACTTCGGAGTTCTGAATTCAGTGCTTTCTGATTTGTAGGTGAAAGTTTGCTGAAAGCGTCCGATTATGTATAGTACCTACCTACGGCCTTATTATACACGGTGATCGGAAACTTTTAGTACATGTCAAGCTTTAAGACCGGCCTGACGTTGATCAGAAATCGTCGCAATAGGCGAGATTGTCAGAAAAGTGGTTAAGTTCATTGTAAAGCCAGTAACTGCGCGAGAATGGATCGTACCATGTTCAGGCCGGTCTTAAAGTTCAGCGTGTACTATACAAGCGGAAAACTGGGGAATCTCCGTTACATAGAGAACCCAAAAAACTTTTTTTTCAATCTGAATATTTTGTTGCTTTTTTTCGACAACTAAAGGGTTAAAAAAATGTGCTATTCACACGCGGTGGAAGTGAAACCTTCAGAAAACTAAAGTAGACAAGAGTTGAGAGGCTACGAAGCACCGCACAAAGAGGAGACCGATTATACTACTCATTCTCTCGCAGGCTAAAACCTGTAGATGTATGTGCTTGTCTCTTTTTAATGTCGCTATTTTTCGTTCCATCGAGTTTCAAATCAAACGGTGTTAAAGAAGTTTTCACTTTAAAAACTTTTAGGATGGGTTGTTTCAAAAAAAAATATGAATTCATCAAATATTTGAAGTTAATTTTCACGTTCTGTGTACCTTCTATTCGAGTTTTTTATTTATTTTTTATTTAAAAAAATACATACGTATACAGATTCATATTAAAACATTTGATTCTTAAAACTAATAACAATATATAAATTTCTTTTTAATGAAACTACCCAATTCAAAAGAGAAAACATTTCTCGTGCTTGAATTTTGGAGTGCCATTGTAAAATGCATAGTTACATAGATGTTATTACAAGTACTTATATTAATAAAATATATATTCATGAAGACAAGTGGACATAATAACTGACAGTATTGTCAGAGTAGGTACATATAATAAAGTTGTAACAATTTGGTGCCTGCAAATAATGCGTATGTACTTTGCTTTCAGTTCTGTGATTATTTCAGTTTCATGCAGCAACTGGCCTATAATGATATAATAACAGAACCTGAATAGAACCTCCACAGAACGTGAAAATTTACTATATACAAATATTTGATGAACTCATCAATTTAAAAAAAAACCCGTCCTTATGTAGGAGGTATTACATCATCTCTTTTTTCAGCCCGATTCCAAATAGAGACCAAAGCCAAAAATTTTCGCTTTACTCGATCGATATTTTCATCTCTATTTTCATATCCTCGACTTCAATTGTCATCACTGCAAACAACACATGAACAATGCTGTTTGCTGTGATGCCAACTGAAATCGTAGATATGAAAATAGAGATGAAAATAGTGACCGCGAAAAGCGAAAAAAAAATATTTTGGTCTCTGAATAGAATCGGGCTGAAAAAAGAGATGGTGTAATATGTATAAGAGTCGGTTCTACGCATTTTAAGACATTAAATATCCGATAATAACCCCATAGCGACCGATTTTCTTTTTTCAAATTTGACTTTAAAATTCCAACTTCGGACTCGATTTACTCGAAAACGAAAGTTCAATTTAGAAAATTTATACCACAAAATCGACTGTGTTGCATCGAATATGTTGCAGACTCACCACTTTCCCGTTTGCAGTACAAGTTGCCGGATACCGTGTGTAGTCGGTAATGTCTTTGCTTTGGGCTGGGCTGTAGAATAGGGTGGGTCACGACTGTATGGAATTTTTTTTCTTTTGTTGTTTTGATTTGTCTAATAGTGATAAAAGGATGTTAAATGGAGATATAAAATCACGTAATTTTTTTAATAATATTAGGGTATCATCTTCTTCCTCCGGATTGACTTTGAAATTTGACATAATAGAGAAAAATCCACCGTTGTTAAATCTTAAAAAAATGTTAGATAAACCATTAAAAATGAACTATTTTTAATAAAACACGAAATATAGGGAATATTTTTTATTTATTTATTACAAAATATGAATATAATTCATTTTATTTCATATTCAATTACCAGCAAAATAAGATGTTCTGGCCCAGCACAGCATGACAAGAGGTATGGTACTGCTAAATAATATCTCTAGGTCCCTTGGCATTTTCAACATTAGTCTTGAACGCTTCAAGAGTAATTTTAGGCAAGAGCTCTAAAATATGTATTATTGTTATTTTATTTATGCCATCAGATGATGTGATACACAATAATGTATTTATGTTGTATGTACAATGTACAATGTACCTACACTACATGTACATAATCCAATATCATATTCTATGTGTATTTTAATAGGATTATAATCTGTAATGCGCAAAAAAAAAACAAAAATCCTTCTTAATCTCAAATTTCGGCTTTATTTTGCGAAACTCAATCTTGGGACTTTTTGTAAATGATTTCGTAACATTTATATACACTAGAAATAACCCCTTAAATTGAAATTTTTAAAACTTTGAAGTGAATCCGGAGAAAGATCGTTATTTCATAAATTTAAAAAATTTTAAACACGTCTTTTTGAGCCCATCTGGCACCCTTTTATCGCTCTTGGAATTTAAAATTTTTTTTTTTTAAATGACCCACCTTACTGTAGAACCAGCAACAAGTTTATATTATTCCAAATATCTGATGCCTTCAGGTTTATAGCTACATAATACATATTCTACCTATATTTTAATTATTTGCTGCGTTTGAATTATGGTTTTTGGAATGTGTGTCCAATTGTTATTTTATTTAAATTATGTGAATACCGCACACGAGTCCCAACGGATCCCTGCTAACCGTAGCCAGTGAGACTATGAAGTCCCCAATTGGGGTATGTTGTGGGGCTGGAGTGTATGGGGAACAGAAATAGTTGGTTGAGAAGTAACATGCTGTCCAGATCTGGTCACCAAACACGACAAAAACCGTTTCAAGCAACGATTCCATTCCATGACATGATGTATTTTATCTCTCGTTTTCGCTTTGAGTGAAGTCGAGAGAAATGGGAAATGCCATTAAAATGTACTAGCTACATTATAATGTACTAATGTACGTTGCAATGCCATATTCAAAGAAATACATAGTTTCTCCCTGAACCTCCTTTCACGTGCGTCCCCTTCCTAGCTAGCTTTATAAATTATAGCCTATATGTTATTCTGATGTATGAGCTATATTATTGTAAATTTTTATAAAAATCCGCAAGTAGTTTTTGCGTGAAAGAATAACAAACAATTTGGTCGGCGGGAATGGGTACCGCCGCCCCGGGAACCTTTATTGGATAACCAACACCTCTGCCATAGGTCACCCCAAGTGGTTCGCTACGCTTGGTGATTTAGCAGGGGTGCTCGGGTTCATGGAGTGTGGTTTGTCTAGGTCTTGGAGGCGGATGACCGGGACACACTGAACCCCAAATTCCTACCCACTTCTTAAACCCTTTTCCTTCCCCAGAACTTTCCCAGAACTCTTCTCTCCTTCCTTTCCTTAAAACACCCTCCATACAGCATCCCCAAAGATGACATAGGCCCTGAGAGAAATTATTTTCTTCGTGACCACGAAGAAAATAATTTCTCTCAGGAGACCTCCTGTGTGGAGCTCATGTAAAAAAAACACACACACATACATCCATACAAACTTTCGCGTTTATAATATTAGTAAGAGTCTGTACGAAATGGGTTCCATGTCAACTCAGAATGAAACCAACTCAGAAACACCTCAGAAAGGTCGTTAAAAGCTATGAAAAAATTATTTTAAAATAGCCGGTAACCCTAACCTAAGTTAACCTATTTAACTAATTTTTTAATATTTTTTATCATCACTCTTAATGACCTTTCTGAGGTGCTTCTGAGTTGGTTTCATTCTGAGTTGTCTGTTCACCACAAAATGATATAAATTGTTTTTTTGCCAACCTAAACATTGCAGGTAAATACTTAAGGTATTGTTGTGTACAGAATTATGTAAGTTGTTTCAATGTCCAACAGATGTCGTTAGGGGGCGTTCAAGTATTACGTAACGCAAATTTTGAAGATTTTTGACCCCCCCTGCCCCATGTAACGCGCCGTAACGTTTCTCCGTTCCACCCTAAACGTTACCTAACGCTGAAGTGACTATTTTTACCCGAAAGTCACAATTAAGTTGCGCAAAGTACTGGAAAGTCGCTTAAATACCCTTTTTTCTTCCCTTTTACCCCCCTTTACCCCCCTCCCCCCATAGTAACGCACAGTAACGTTTCACAAGACCCCCCCCCCAAGTGCGTTACGTAATACTTGAACGCCCCCTTAGTAGGTATAGATAGTTAGTTATATGTAGTTTTGAGGTGTCTCGACAGATGTCAGTTACTCTAACGTCTGATACTCGAACGGTTGAGGAAATATTCGATGATATCCGATCGACAGCTGGGCAACTTCAGTGTTCAGTGTCGAGTTCTTTTGCTTCAGAATTACACAGAGCATTCATTAGAACGGACGTTTGGTCCAGTTAAATATTCATTGTGAATCACACGATAATGTAAATAAAGTAACTTGTAATCTCGACCGACCTCGAGCATTATTGAAGATTTCCAAATATTCATCAAGTAATCCCAATCAATGGGAGCCTGAAACACTCATTTACATTGAAAAATCTTCCGAGAAAAGATACTTGCCGCCAACGGGACTTGAACCCGTGTCCTTCTGATTGCCGGTCGGATGCTCTAACCACTGAGCTATGGCGGCTTATCTAATACCCGCCAAATAATTCAATATATACTGGTGTTTCATTCAACAATTACTGATTATTACATTTTTCCACGGAAGACTTTTCAATGTAAATGAGTGTTTCAGGCTGACAATTATTCCTTATAATCATTGTTACCCTTTGTGCTATGCATAAAAATCTTGTCTTAAACGTTAGTTTATAAATTAAAAATAATAATTAAATAAAAATTCGTTAACTACCGGCGGGATGTGAAGGGGCACTCACTATTCGAACATGTTTTTGTGACTTCTCAATCGTATGAAGTTACCTAAAATTTGTCTGCACAGTGTTGTAGCGAATAAAAAAATATATAGTTGTTATAGTACTCGCCAAACTTTAATACCAACCTGACGTTGATACATCGTCGCAATAGGTGAGTTTAAGGTACGAAAAGCGGCACGCCTTCCCGCCGATGCCTCTCTGTCACACGTACCTACACATCTTTCTCTTACGATCATTGTAAAGTCAGTAAAGCTGTAATGACCCTGTAATGACCCTGGCCACACTTTTCTCTATCGCACGTATGTTTTTAGGCATATTTCTCTTTCGCTTACGTTCATTGTAAAGTCAGTAACTGCGCAAGAATGAATTGTACCATTTTCAGGTCGGTCTTAAAGTTTGGCGTGTACTATATCATGCTGGAGATTTTTGTCACTCTTGTCACGTGTTTTGTGGGCAGGCACCTGTAGAGAGGGACGCACGTGAAGATACGCGTGTCTGGAAACTCGCAATACAAGCTGGAAACTGGTAAATCTGAATCACGTGTAGAATCCAAAATAACTATTTTTTCGATCCGTTCATTTCGATTTAAAAAAGTTTTCAATTGGAGCCAGGTTTACGCGCTTCGACGGGTTTTATAAGATAAAACAGCTGATATTAACCCACCAGCAACCAATTTTTGTTTAATTAGATCCAAAAAGTTCCAACTTTGGACTGGATATGCTCTTGGACTGGATATGCAGGAAAAGCAATATGCTCTCGAATCGCTTGTTAAAATCCTCGGGTACGTGCTGATCGTCTGGGTGTTTAGTCAGACATCTCCAAATCATCTTTCGCTAAAAATCAAGTATTATTTACATGTCTAGGTTACAAATTAAATATGCTATAAAATAACACCGAGAGGCCAGACGGTCCGGTAGATTTAGTATGACATTTTGAAATATCCTACCACAAAGAAAACAATATTTTGTTTAATTCACTACAAGTTTTTCTGCAATATAATTGAATTAGTGGTGTTTATGTGCAATCTGAGTATCTATTGTACCAGATAGACGGAATTTTTTTTTACATATATCTGCATATTCAACTCAAATTCCGATTTTTCGGAGATGTCTGACTAATCAACTGGACGATCGATATGCATATGTTATTTTCGTACCTATTCATTAGATACACAAAAATATTTTCATTTAAGATAAATCACAAGAATAGTGATTGATTTTCGTAATATGAATATTCGTTGAATATTTGTAAGTAGGTATGTATCTACAACAAATTTAAATTTAATTTGGTTTTTCAGCTCTTGTTTTCTGGCCATTATAGTAATTTAGGTAGGTACCTACTCGTGGGCAATTATTTTTCTATTATGCAACTTGCGATATTTACATTAAAAAAAAACATAAATACATATTAGAAATAGCAAAGGACCAAGATTAGATCCTCGAGATACTCCCGATATCAATACTTCCCATTTCAAATTCCTATGGCCCGCGTCATCGGCTAACAACATTACTAAAACGGTCCACTACCGGATTACCAACGTGCGTAACAGTAATCATGACGATCCACTGTCACGCGTAAATATTTGGGTGAATTCAGACGTAATGAGGACAAAACTGTAAAACCCGGTTGAGTGTTTATGTATTTGATTTAAAGTTGATAATGGACAGGGTTACAAATGAAGATGTTATGGTTCGGATGAATAAAGAAAAGGAAGTAATTAAAACTATAAAAATCCGAAAACTTCAATATCTTGGACATGTGATGAGACATCCAGAGAAGTATGAGATCTTGCATCTCATAATGCAGGGAAAGATTGCCGGAAGACGGGGCCCTGGAAGAAGGAGAATCTCATGGATGAAAAACCTGAGACAGTGGTTTGGCCAGTCTACCGTGGAGCTGTTCCGGGCCGCAGTAAACAAAGTCCGCATAGCCAACATGATAGCCAACGTCCGTTGAACGGACAGGGCACAAGAAGAAGAAGAAAGTTGATAATCCTAGGACAATAATGTTTAACGAAGTTCTGACCGAATAAACGTCGGAAACACATATCGACTGTATTTTGGTAAAACCATTCACGTCACATTTTTGGGAATATCACTTTACAATGGTTTTATGGTAAAGTAATTTTGGCTGATTAAGGCGTTTTTAATACTAAAAACTAAATGTATGCGTAATTTTTTTGGTTATTTATAACCCTCAAATTTCTGAAAATTATAAATGGAATTGCAAAAGTTAAATTAAAATTGCGAAATACAAAATAACAACTTCATATATTGGGAGGGGGGTATGGGTACCGCCGCCCCGGAACTATTTATTGGATAGTGGTTCGCTACATTTGATGACTTAGCGGGGGTGCCCGGGTTCATAGGGTGAGGTTTGTCCGAGTCTTACGTCTGCCCATCAGCTTCATGGCAGACCGTATCCGGAGAGAATGGTTGAGGGAGTCCCTTTGACTTCTCCAGCCGTACTCTCTCAGAACATCGCCTTACACCGCAGTGGGAGGGATGTATTCATACACTGACCCCCAGATTCCTACCCACCTATATATACATAGACCTCAAGATTTTTGATTAGTCTTACAAATCCGTCCATATCCGTTTTTATCGACCCCTTTAAAGTTTTGTTTTTGTGACTTGAAGGATTTTACCAAACCGCAATCGTTTTGATATCACAGTTAAGTTTTACTTGTTAAATTGGATGCGTAAATCCGAGAGTACCTACGTGTATTAACAATCAAATTGATTCTTGAGTTCTTTTTAAGTTTAATAATATCTGGATAAAAATCCCTAATGGCATTTTTCATTAGTTAGGTACGCATGTCTGCCGCCAAGGGCGTAGCGAGGTACGGGCAGGGGGGGCAGCTGCCCCCCCCCCCTAGAAGGCGCAGGAGTGCTCACAAACCGTAAAGTTTACGTCGGTAGCCTATTGTTTGTGAGAATCAATTTAATTTTTATTATTACCTCTTTAGTTGATCATGATTAAAGAAGCATCAAGAAAACGAGCCTATCAGTTACATTGCGCTGTTATTAAATCAGTTTTCATTATATGTGTTCAACTGATAGCCAGTACTCAGGCATATTGGAACCTATTGCCAATGCTTTACTATCGGAAACTATCAATATGTACACATGTATGAGTCATATTAAAGGTATAATTTCTGTTATAAATGATCATCGAAGCAACGTAGATATAGAAAGCCAAAACATTTTAGATATTTCAATTAGAACTGCAGCTGCCTTTGGAACTGATATACAAGTCCCACGCATTGTATCTCGCCAACAAGATCGGTCCAATTACCTTGCTGAGACTCCATGCGATTTTCGGAAGCGATCGATTATCATTGATTCCTTATTTAGATTCCTAATATCTGCATTGGAGCAGCTTTTTGGTGACTAAATTTTGTCTGCTTTCGGATTAATGTCGCTACATCCAAGTACAAAGTTTTTGCCAATACTACGATTTACTTAATTTTAATCAAGAAGCCGAACTATGGTATAAAAATGGCAGAACAAGGGTATGACATGGCTGAGATCAACGATGCTGAAAACCGTTTGAACGCAGTAGCTTAGCGAGGGGGAGGGGGGGGGGTGGAGGCAGACCGCCCGGGGTGCCACTACTAAGGATATTTTCACAAAAATATTGAATACGATGTTATATATTTTCGTAGCTCTGTGGCTCTCCTTTGAATGTCCCGAATCGGGGAGAATTTTGTGCCTGACGGTCTTTGTATAGACGAAAATAGTCTATTTCTGAAATTCTCTAGTCACCCCCCCCCCCCCCCCCCCCCCAGTAGGTATTATTTCGTTTTTAATTTTTAACGTTACCTGTCCCGTTGCTCATGCAGCATTTACCTTAGATATATTCTTGGTTTGTCTACACACCTGCCCCCCCCTTAACAAAATCCTAGCTACGCCCTTGTCTGCCGCTGCGCCTTACCCGTCGTACCGCGTAAACACCCGTGTATGTGGGTTTTCAGATAAAGCTACCGTTGTAATTCTGTTTCTGATTCAAGAATTCGTCACAAGATGACGCCACTTTCGTCAGCAAAACGCAAAGGGACGTGCCCCTCCTAGGTATAAGTTCTACGAATTTGTGAAACCATTATTGACCATTATCCATCAAATCAGAAATTAAGGACCTTGGGGTTATACTTGATAGTAAACTTAATTTCAATAAACATACCGACCACATAGTCACTAATGCATCTTCTATGCTTGGTTTCATAAAATCCGTCCCTGCGAACAATTCAAAGATCTTATTACTTTCAAAATACTATACTTTTCATACGTTCGTAGTATCCTTGAATACGCATCTCAAGTGTGGAACCCAGGCTATGCAATACCCAAAAATAGAATCGAAAGTGTTCAAAATAGATTCTTATGGTACCTTAACTTTCGCTCTTTTCGATCTCACGTTAGTAATGAAGACTGCAAAGTTCTTCAATATGCAGACGTTAACTTGCCGAAGAAATATAGCAGATTCGGTTATGCTATTTAAAATTACACATAACCTAATTGATAGTCCTTATCTTCTTCAACGCCTATCATTCTATGTTGAAAATCGCAACAGCAGACAGTCACTTACTTTTAATCTCCCTCTTTGCAAGACCAACTCCAAACAGAACTCATTTATCTATAGATCCACACACTCATTTAAATTAAATTATTACCACATTGACATTTTTAAAGGGACTGTACATGACATAAAACGAAAACTCACTAAGCAACATGACCCAAACTAGAAAGTTTAATCCCTATATATTCCCATCCTTTGCCTCTTAATCCTAATTCTATGTTCCTCCTCCCCCCTTTGTAAAAAAATTAATTTAATTTAAGAAAACACCCTAACAATGTCACACTTTATTATTCATTCACTATCATAAGTGGAAAGTTCATAATTGGCATAATTAACTATCTTATTATTGTTTTATTGTGTAATCTCAGATTTGCTGTCAACTTTCCCTAAAATAAATAAAATAAAAATAAAAATACTCAGTTGTATCAAGCGGCTGTATATTACATATGACGTCTTCGCCCGTCCCGGTTACTAGCCATCACTGGTTGACACGTTGACAGTGGATACGAGGAACGGGCTAATTTTGGAACCAGTTCCTATTGGATTTACAAAATGATCACCAACACTAACTGGGCGAAGCCGAACTAAAAGCCGCCCGCATGGCCTAGCAGTAAAAAACCTGCGGAGCAGTAAAAACTGCTAGTTTTAGTACTAAACCTATAACATTGTGTTGGTGTATATATTAGGTATTAAGTACTTGTTTTATTTCAATACGCCGACTGGTTTTGGTACAATCGTATTTTCGTCAGGACTGAGAAGGAAGTAGGAAAACATTATTTTGTATTTGAATATCTTTGGTTTGTACAAATCATTTTGAAATAAAATTTCACCTGTATGGGCAAGGGTTTATCAAATAAAACAAGAGAAGTATGCAAAGATTTTGAATCGATAAATATTCGTTTGTAAAATATATTATGCTCACATATACCTAATTACAACATAATTAATATATAAAATCTTATAACAATAAACTATACATATTTTTGAAGATTCAATATAAATAAAAAATTTAAAACGTAACGTTCGATTTCATTAGTGATAAAAAATAAGCAGCCGTTCACATGTTGCGTTATGTTAACCGAAATGATCGAAAACTGTGAAAAATGCTGCACTATTTGTGTGAACGAATGCTAAAAGTCTTCATTTCGTTAAAATCTCAACATTTTCCAACAATTTTATTTTTGTAGTGTTTAGATTGGTCCCATGTAATCAGGCTAGAGTAATCAGCACAAACAATGTTCCCTATTTAATCGTTAGCAGGTGAAAATTGGACGTAATCTGTAATCAACCAAACGAATGTCTTCTTCGCAGAACTTATTATCGTTATGTACGTAATTATCAACCGTGTAGTGAAAAAGTATGATAAGTCACTGTTTTTAAAATTCGAATCAGAAATACGTTCGGTGATCGTTCTTTAGCGGTTACGTTCCTTCAGCTTTACTCCAAATTTTCGAAACATGAATTTGAAACATTTCGAACACACCTATGCTCGATTTTTTCAAAACAATGATTTTTGCACTTAGATTCTTTTGCACTGAGTAGATACGTGTTCGTTAAATTTTTTTTTTTCACCTTCAATCAATTGATAATAATTGATGTTTAGCTTGTTTTTGCAATGTTTTCGTGATAAAAATATTCTCCCGTTTTACAAATTTAGGTAAATCATTTTAAAGAGTTTTTTTGAATGCTGGTGTATGGCGTGGAGAAAAAAAGATATTTTTAACGTTTGAAGTTTGGGTGAAAATTAAAAAAATCTTTATTGTACAAATAAAATATAAAGCATAAGTTTACAGGTAAGTACATCCAATTTTTTTTACAAGTAGTCCCTTTTTTAAATAGCACATCCTAAGTTTATCGAGAATCAGTGCTCGAGATGAAAGTGGAATTTGAACTGATTTTTTTGTTGTTTTTTAAGAATAAGATTATCGAATCGATATGCGAATCTAAGTTACGGGTTACTTATAAGGCTGCGTATACACACGTGAGCCGAACCTGCGAGCCGAAACACGAATTATGGGAAAGGAACGAATTATTATATGTTTATCGAATATAATAATTGATGAACGCATTTAGTATCTTGGAGCTTTTTGCAAGGAGAAGAGAGGACTGAGGGCGGGTGTTCCAAACTAGTTCTAAAAACTTTTTTCTAAACTTTAGATATTATCAGTGTGCACAAATGCATTCAAACGTGCGCTCTTTAAAATGATTTCCCCGTACCTAAGCCCATGCGATAAACATAAATAATATATAATATATGTACAATATGTACATATATATAAATATAAATAATATTTATATTTCATGAACAGAATCATTCAGGAAACATTGACGGTGGCAGGACTTACTCTTCATGATAAATTACGAAAGATTGTCTGTGGCAGAACTTACTCTTCATGATAAATTACGAAACATTGTCTGTGATAGGACTTACTCTTCATGATAAATTACGAAACATTGTCTAAAGCAGGACTTACTCTTCATGATAAATTACGAAACATTGTCTGTGGCAGGACTTACTCTTCATGATAAATTACGAAACATTGTCTGTGGCAGGACTTACTCTTCATGATAAATTACGAAACATTGTCTGTGGCAGGACTTACTCTTCATGATAAATTACGAAACATTGTCTGTGGCAGGACTTACTCTTCATGATAAATTACGAAACATTGTCTGTGGCAGGACTTACTCTTCATGATAAATTACGAAACATTGTCTAAAGCAGGACTTACTCTTCATAATAAATTACGAATTCAATCGCTTCAACTACATTTTGAGATTTTTTTCGTAAAAAATCAGTATTTAATAGGTAAAGCACCCGTTGCATATGTTGTATTAAATTTCTACCTGTATTTCTATGAATAAATCCCCTGTCTAAAAGTAAAATGCAAATAATGCAGAGTAACGTACAAAATAAAAATATTACTAAAATGTAATGGCAAATTCACTCAAGTTTAAATAAACCATAAAATAAATACACAAAGTAGATGGTATTAAACAGTTAAACAATTACTTAAAGCAAATCATTAATAGGCATTATAATGTTGGTAACTCTCTTAAAAACAAATAAAATAAAATTGAAAAGTACCTACGAATATAAAAATAGAATCACACGAAAAAATAATATTGTACATACATAAGCATTTGACATAATATTAATAAATGGAATGCTATTAATACTAAAAGTTGAGTCTAAGATATGTGGTTTACCTACTTAAAATTTAAATGAATGATTATTATCAATTTAATTGCTGTAATGATTGGTTTCTGTTACTTTCCAAATAATATAGTGCGAAATTTGGGAGGCGGCTACGGGTACCGCTATTGGGAACCGTTTATTGGATAAACCTGCCACAGGTCACCCGAAGTAGTCCGTTACGTTTGGTGACTTAGCAGGGTGCCCGGTTTCATGGGGTAAGGTTTGTCTAGGTCTTGGCAGCGGATGTTTTCGCCCACAACTCTTGCATGGCGGGCCGGATCGGGAGAGACAGTTTCTCTAGCCAGTCTCCCTCGACCCATCGCCTTGCACCGCAGTGGGATGGAAGGATTCAAACATTCGTCACTTCTGAACACATTGATTCCCAGAATTTTCTCTCCTTCCTCTCCATGAAAAGTCCCAAAAGGTGGCATAGGCCCTGAGAGATTTGTTTTTCCTCATGACCTCCTGTGTGGAGCTAATGTAAAAAAGAAATTTGTGAAACACTAATATTGTTTTGCTTTAGGATTATTAGTTTGTGGAATTATATAATTCGCTTATCTTATAAAATCACAACCATAATTATTATTTGTCATATTTTTAATAAAATTTTGCTTATATATTATTAAGCATTACCTACTCTGTTTTAAAAATGGACAGGCGATAGAATTCGAGATGAAAATTATTTATAAAATCTTATCGCTGTATAAGAGATGTCGTTTATGATTTTAAAAATGAATAATCAAAAATTGATTATCAATTAAGTATAAGAGGTAAATACCTACTAGATTGCGCCAGCTAACATTTACATTTATAATGTAATTAATGCTATGAAAATGAATATACTTCAATAAAATAACATACATGAAAAGGCTAAATCAAATTAATATAATATGGGAGATAAATCTTATAAAATAGTTCAATACATTATGTTGTATTTTCGCGTTTCTAATCTATCGAAAAATAGGTTTAAAATAATATGGTAACCCTAATAAATGTTATTGGCAAAAGGGAACTTTCCCATCTTAAATTATTATTGTCTATAATTTATTACAGGAGATAACACTGTCTGTATTATTTATGTCTTAAAACTACTTTCACAATTTCACAAAACAGTTGCAACAAATGCATAAAATATGTCACTCAAATGAAACCAATAAAACTTATAAAGAACACTGCATTACTTCCCAAATACGATGTGTTTTCAAAACGTCTTTTGGTATAAAAACTAAACAATGAAAATAGTTTGTCATCTGTTTGAATCGTCGTTTATAACCATAGAAATGCTTTCCGAAAAGAAAAATTAGTTGAATTATAAGAATAGGTACTCGTAGATAGGTACCGTACATTTTCTATAATTCATTTTCGCGGAACGACTTTTCCATAGAAGTGTTTTTATAAAAGAAAATCTGTCAATATTATTGAAAATAGATTATTCGGGTAGGTACCTCCCGGAATTTTTTTTTGATTTATTTATCGTGGAACTTTTTTCACTACGTTCGCGGGATAGCACTGATTTGACAAGATGGCGCTGTGCTTTGTGAAAGTCCAGTAAACTGTCCTTTGTGAAAGTCTAGTAAATATATTTATATCACATTTGTTTGTTTTGTTTGAACGAGCAGATCAGAGGGGCGGAATGGCGGTGGGCATGGCCTCCAGGTCCCGCTGCAGGGGACAGTTGTTGTTCTCCATCGGACTGCTGCAGCTGCCATCGGCTTCTCCCTCACCTTCACCTTCTTCAGCATCCACGAATCTAGAAGAAAATTAAGTATTTATGATAAATTTGAAAGGAACGAACAACTAAATGTATGAAAGAGACAACCGAGTACTCATTTCGACAGCATGATAATGAGAATGCAAAGAATAAAAAAATACGGCGGTGCACTTCACGCGCGGTAAAAGTGAAACTGTCAGAAAACTAAAGTAGACAAGTCTTTGAGTAGTTGCCAGCAGCAAAAATAATGTCACTTACGAGGAGCAAAAATCGGGTATTTCCTGAAATGTAGATTAGATTAGAATTTTACGGTAGATAAGTTGACACCAGTGGCCAAAGGTACAAGGGGCTGTGTGTAGTTTGAGACGGATTTTAAAATTCGACCTCTGTGTAAGGCTGGGTTGTTTAAATTTTTTTTAGCATCTAATATTTTAAGTTAATTTTCACGTTTTGTGTTAGGTTCTATTCAAGTTCTGCTATTATATCATTATAGGCCAGTTGCTTCATAAAACTGAACTTTCATGGAACGTGAAAATGAACTTAAAATATTTGAGAATTGTTAAAAATTTTTGAAACAACCCAACTAATTTCGGTTGTGTGTCTGTCTGTAACTCCGGTTCAATGAATTCTAGAACATTATAGAATCTAATAAAACAGTTGACGGCCGGCGTGGTCTAGCGGTAAGGCTTTTGACTCACAATCCGAAGGTCGCGGGATCGAATCCCGGTGTGGGCAAATAAATTTCATAAAAAATAAAACAAACACTTTGTATTTAACAACGAATTTATTATTTTATATATCGACGGGTTTCGCTTCGACCAAGCTTCATCAGGATATAATAATAACTAATAAAACTTTTTTAGTTATTATTATATCCTGAGGAAGCTAGGTCGAAGCGAAACCGGTCGATATACAAAATAATAAATTCGTGGTTAAATACATAGTATATGTTATATTTTTTATAATATAATGTCCAACCACAAAGTAATTGCTTCTTATGAAAAAATTAATAAATTTTATTTGATTAATTTGTGTTATTTTACGATTAATGCGTTTAAAATAATATATAGTATATTTGCGACACGTTCCAGAGTGGAAGATACTCCCAGTATCGCCCTGGTGTAAGACCACCATTCAAAATTGAAACGTTGCTTGAAGTGGCTTTAGCCGTGTATGGTGACCAGATTTGAATAGCTAGGTTCTTCCCTACCTTCCTCTCCCCCATCTCCTTCCCTTCCCCAATACCTTCAACCTCACAACATACCCCAATTGGGGATGCCATAGATTCCCTGGCTGCAGACGGAAGCAGCTGGGACTCTTGTGGGGTATTCATAAAACAAAAAGTTTATTTAGGTGGTTGATGGCTACTTACGTGTAATGTTTCTCCTCCCCCCGCATGTCGCAAATGACGTTAGTCAGAGCCATGATGTAGTTCTTGGCGAGGGTGAGGGTCTCTATCTTGGAGAGCTTCCGCTCCATCTTTACGTGGGGGATCACTTCCCGTAATTGCTGGAACAAATAGACAATAGCTCAATGAAAATTTCCTGCAAACACACACAAGTTAAAGACGTAAGAGTACAAGCGTCGCCTTAGTCCGTTGTGCGTTATTTTTTTTTCTATTATTACGCGGTTTGATAAAACTTCGAAATTTCTGCTATACACAAACTTTAAACCCATATTTCGTTTGCGTCGCATATTTTATCTTTCAAATTTATAGTACCTTTTTCAAAAATTTGCTTTGTATTTCAGCGACTTTTGAATGAACAGAGACGAAAGACCTATAGTCCAGTCAAAGTGCTGAGTTGGCATTAATTCTGTACAGAACCAGCTGAATTTTTGTACAGGTCTTGAATGCGTCATTACAAATGCTATGTCAAAAGTCCCATCGATCTAGCATTAGCGTTGTTTTTTGTACGAGGTCAAAGATCACAAGTTTTCGTTTTTTGCGTATTTCTCGGAAACGGTGAGAGCTACCGAAAAAAAATGTGAAAAGAGTTTGTAGATCAAAAAATTCTCTAAAAAAAGATGCTAATACTTTTTTCCCTTCAAAGCACCGTTCTCGAGTTATCGCGATTTCAAATAACTAATATATTACTATAATTATAATAATTTACAAGTTAAAGTTTATTAAATTAGATTTAGTCATATATAGACGTTGAACATTATCAAGGGCGGATTTACCAGACGGTAATTTTGTGTACTGTGGAGATTCCATCACAGTACATACTTAGAAGCAAAAACTATCTTTATTTTAAACATTTAATTTTTTTATTGTGTTAACACTATCATAAACCTTCCTAAATATACTTGAACTTGCTCGTCTGCCCCTTGTGGCCCCCCCCCAGAAAAAAATCCTGGATCCTCCTTTAAACATTATAATGATTAATGATCAATAAGATGGATCAAGGAAAAAAATATTTATGAGATGTAATATTTTTGGTAGGTATGCCTCGTTATTCTCCTGTGCCATTCGTGTGAAATACGTCGGTTTTTTTTTAAATGAGTTTCGGCTAAGTAATTATTGGTTTTTCGCACCCATAAAATTATGTCCCGTCTTTCCGGTTTCTAAAAAATGGTCCGATTTTTCGGATTGAAAGTTTCGAAAGATCGCCAGGGTTTCTAAAATACTATACATATTTGCTTAAACCGGATTTTTTTTTAAATGTGATGCAAGTGGCGTTTTCCCCCATTAATGATTTTAATCATATAAATAAATCGTCACAATGTGGCATAACTACATTTTGATAATGGTCTTGAACTCCGAAAAACAATAATAACAACTAAAATACCCGCAGAAGTTAATAATTTCATTATTAAATTCTATTTTTCTGAAATTAAAAATGTGACCGGAGACCAAAATTAAGTTTACATTTTTTATTCCAAATAATGTCATGAAACAATACGTGTTGAATAAATACGTGCCTTAACACCCTGCATAATTAATGTTAAAAATTATAAATTTTTAACATTAAATTATGTGCCCTAAAAGTTGGCCATAGACACCATACGCGCACCAGGACAGCAGAAAATGCAGAAGTAAGTTCTGTTGGTGAGCAGTAGCAGTAGCAGTAGCGGTGGTAGAGTACTAACCTCGAAGGCATCGTTGAGCGAGTGCATGCGCATCCTTTCCCGCTCGTTACTCTCAAGGCGGCGCAGGTTCCGCTCCCGGGCCGATGCGGCCGCCCTTCGCCTGCGTCCGCCCAATCGCCGCCGCGCGCCCATACGCTCCACGCGCTCGCTACCAGAACTCTCCTCATCTGCAACACATTAAGGATTCATATTTTTACATTTGTTTTATTAACCAACTTATCTGAAGAGGACCACATGATTCAAATGGCTGAGAGCCTCTCAGTAACTGTATTTTATTTATAACTGACCGAAGTCCTCACTATTCCCCGGGCTTTGCACAAAGTTTTTCAAATTCAGATGTAGATAGTAATTTAACTGTCAATCTGAACTCTGAACGTCAGGCGTTCAAAATTTGGGAAACTTCTTTAAATATAAAGATGTATTGCTGAAGTCCCTGGCGTTGCCCGGATTTTACGTTTAAGTTTTTCGAAATCAGATGTCGACAGTAATTTTCCTCTTATTTTTCTCTAAAATTTCATCAAGAAGCATCTAAATTCTGATTTACGGGATGGAAAAAAAGGGGTTGGGTAATTTTTCGAATATTATGTAAACTGTAACCCTTTTCTTATTTTGAAGGTCAAGTTTACAATATTTTATTAATCTCGAAATAAAACTGTGGATTTGTAACAAAACTACCGTACAGACACTCTTTCTTTATATTATATATGTATTAATGTATTTTGAATTTTGGAGGCGGGTTTGAAGCATTTATCGGATAACCGACACCTCTGCCATAGATCACCCCGAGTGGTTTACTACATTTGTTTAAAATATCAGTATGTACATAGTTCATGAGGTAACTTATCAAGGATGCCTGGGTTCAAGGGGTGAGGTTTGTCCGGGTTTTAGCAGCGGATGCGTCTGCCCGCCAAAAGCGTGGCATACCGAATCGGGAGAGACTGGTTGAGGGAGGTTTTTTGACCTCTCCAGCAAGACTCTCGGAACATCGCCTTGCAATTATTGATTATGATGATTCGCCGCAGGCAAAATTTTAGATTATTCAAATGAAATTAGTGTGTACCTTGTATACTTCTCGTCGTTTTGCCGCCGGTTTCCTCATCGTCCACGTCGATCTCTTCGTCGTCTCCATCGGGCCAGCAGGCGCCGCGGCCCGCGCTGGCCGGCGGAGAATCCGCGCCCGACCCCGCCAAGCCCGCCGGCCAGCCGCCCCAGCCGCGCGCGCCCTCCCCGCCACTGCCCTGCAGCGGCATGCTGTGGACCTGGAAAGGTTAAATAGAATGATCAGCTGAAGGTTATTAACAGGATGTCACTAGAAGATGTGATGAAGAGGCAAGTGAGGGAATGAATTGAAGCGTTTTTAAACGACTTCGAAAAGGAGGAGGTTCTCAATTCGACTGATTTTTTAAAAATTTATTTATATTTTTATTATGTTTGTTACCTCAGAACTTTCGACTGGGTGAACCGATATTGATGATTCTTTTTTTATTTGAAAGCTGGTGCTTCCCGTGTGGTCCCATTTTAATTTGGTCCGATTCTTTTTTTATTGGAAAGAATGTACTTCAAGGGTAGTTTGATGAGAGTTTGGATAGGTTCTGATTATGAGATCCATGACAAAGTAACGGAACTCTCCAATTTTTAAGAGCAAATTAACGATACTCGGCCGAATCTTAATCGAATTAGTTAGTGTACTTCAGATTCACTAAAAATCAAAAAATAAACAAAAATTTTAACAAAACAAAAAAACGACTTAAAAAATGCACTAAAAAGTAAAAAAAATATTTCGTATTCTTCTACAACTTAATAATCAACTTACTTTTTCTACTCATCAATATGTAGGTACGATTGTTATTTTTGGAGTCGGTGTCAGCCAAGGTACCCGGCCCGGCGTGTTCACTTGACAGCTCCCCTCTCACCTCGTCAAGTCGCGCGTGCGACACAAGCACATCTCACCTATAACTATGTATGTAGTTACAAACCTACCTTGGCTGACACCGACTCAAAAAATAACAATCTTACCTACATATTGATTAGTAGAAAAAGTAAGTTGATTAAAGTTGTAGAAGAATACGAAATTATTTTTTTACTTTTTAGTGCATTTTTTGAAGTCATTTTTTTGTTTTGTTAAAATGTTTGTTTATTGAAATTGCTTTAAGTTGGATTGCTTCGAACTCTCGTCATATTAGATGTCCATTAAACCACAAAATTTCATAATGTAGATCATTCTTCGCAATAACCTTCATAAATATCAAACTGATGTAAAGCATAAGATCATAAAGTAATGCATGATTATAGAATGTATCGGGAGCATGTCCTATCCTTATCCTATGTATATTTCTCTTCATCTACCCTTTACCTACCAATCCATAGCATAAGAAACATTTTGGCTTGACCTTATTTGAATACAAATGTAAGTATATGTGTTTGTGGTCGCATTCCTCCGAAACGGCTCTACCGATTTTCATATTTTTTTAATGTATATTTGGTAGGTATGAGAATATATCGCAAAATATATTTTATACCACAGGTGATTAGGGTATCCATATCCAGAATTTTTTTTCTTTTTTTGCATCAAAAATACCTATAATCCCAAATTTTCACCCTCCTAACCCCACCCTCCCATTTTTGATCGCGATTTTAGTATTTTTGTATGAACAAATTTAACCGCGTCGTTCGTATTTCAAACAAAACGAAATTATTTAATGACAGATGGCGCTACGGCCTCATCGAACTTTCGTCCGCACATGCGCAAGTCATTCACGAGAAGCGTCGCGCCATTCCATTCCCCTTTCTGTCATAGATCCCATCCCCACACACATACAATACATTCGTAATTTTTTATTTAACAACCAAAATATTCACTAGAAATAATTTATATGGCAGAACAACGCTTGCCGGGTCAGCTAAATATATTAAATCAGTAATCACCGCCATTATTATTTTTTTAGTTCCCGTTAAACGCCGATTATCGGTTCGTTTCAGCTTTTCATCTAATTATGATCAGTTGTCAAGTATGGCGACTGCTTTGTTATTGCAAATTCCTGAGTTTAGTCAACATTGGAGTACCTACTTGGCACACTAAGTATAAGAACCTTTTTAAATACCACCGTTCACAAACACATTTTTACGCAAACTTGCCAATTCCCCGCCTACATATAGTTTAGCAAATGAATAGATGTACAAAATTAAATAGAAATTTTTATCAAGACAAATTCAGCGCCTAAAATATTCACAATATTATTTCTGAAATTTAAAAAAAATACATTTAAAAAAATTTAATTTTAAACCATTTAATTGTATGCAATCATTATTTATTATTAAAATCGAATTTACATTACGCAAGTAGAGGCACACAATTTGTATGATGACATTGATTGCACTGCTAGTTTCACGTGTAAATATTTAGTTTCATCAGGCATGCATTAGTTATGTGCCACAAAATTAGAATCGCTCTAGCACGAAATTACCGCATATCTAGGGGGATGCAACTAATTGATTGATTTTGAACTAACCTAATCTAAACTAACCTAACCCAACCTAACAAAAAAATGGGACAAAAAAATACAGACATCCTGTAAAAACCATAAATTGTTGTACAAAAATAGTAAAATGTAAAATAAGATTAGGTTAGGTTAGGTAAGGTTAGGTTAGGATAGGTTAGGTTAAGTTAGGTTAGGTTAGGTTTTAGTTTTAGATATTTTGTTGGAGGATATTTTGTCAATGAGAGAAAACGACAAATCAACACTGGAATGCTCAATAAAGTTCACTCATTCGAAATTGTACTTTTTGATTGCATGCCAACTCAGAATAAACTGAACTCAACACCTCTTTGAAAAGCCATTAAAAGCTGTGAAAAAAAAGCTTTACTATGATTGAAACTATCCTGTAACCGATACTGTAAAAGAAATTTGTAGTTTGTTGCCATAAATATTACCATTTTTTGTTATGATAATATTTGACGTAAAATTATTTAAATTTGCCAAAATTTATCTCAACCTTGATGGACATCGTTATCAGTAAGATTGTAATCAGTATTGTTAAGTAGCACTTGATTGAACGAAACATGTGATTCTATCGGTTTTTATTTTTAGAGGTACGTAATTAAAAAAAATATGTCATTTTAATAAGCCTAACGTAATCTTGCAACGAAAAACCCAGCACATGCACTAATACGTAACAGAAAAGAAGCAAATTAAAGAATTGTATATGTAACTGTTGTATAACATTGATAATCAATTTTCAATTTGGGTGACGGGTATGGGTACCGACCCCCCCCCCCCCCCTGACCCAATTATTCTATAACCCCTGCCGTAGATGACCCCAAATAGTTCGCTACATTTTTAATTTTTTTTTTTAGGCCCTGAGGAAAATATTTTCCCTCAGGACCTATGTCATCTGGGATGCTGTGTGGAGGGTCTTTTTGAGGAGAGGAAGGAATGAACACTGGCCTTGAAGAGACCCATGTTGTAGGAAGGAGGAAACACAAAGGCCGGCAAATCATTCCACAGCCGAGCTGTTGAACACAATATCGAGTCGAAGAAACGACCCGTTCTCATGTGTCAAAATGTCAACCGTGTACAAATGTTGGGCACGCGTTTGGGGTGTTTCCCGACTATGCACCGGTGCCGAAGGGATCAATGATGCTAGTTCCTCGGAGCATCTTCCATTGTAATACCGGTAGAACAAGGACAGCATTCCCACCCGACGGCTGTGCTCTAAAGATTGCAATTCGTCTGTTAAGATGGGGGAATCTATCAAACGGACCACCCGTTTCTGCAGAGTCGAGGGTATTTTTCAGGTATTTTGGAGCTCCAGACCAGAGATGGCTGCCAAATTCAACCGTGGGGCGTATTTGTGATTTGTACAAGGTTAGCAGTTGTGTACTATTAAAGTATCTGCGGGCCCTATACAGTACGCCCAGTTTTTGGGAGGCTAACTTTACTCTGGCTTCGATGGAGCCCCCATACCTGAGCTGGTCACTTAGGGTTACACCAAGCATATTAATGGAGAGCCTGTTCGGAAGATTGCTTCCGTTGAAAGAGACTAGATTTTCATCTCGATCTCTTTTAGACGTAATCAGACAAGATTGGGTCTTTGAAAATTGGGTCTTTAAATTCAACGAGATTATTTTTACCCCAAGAGAAAACACTCTCGAGGTAACCGTCCATTCTTTGCTTCTGTCCCTACGAGCTGTTGGAGTTTGTGAGCCCTTTGGGGGCTTGTCAAACAAAAAGCTATCATGAACTGTACTGTCATCCGCATAACAGTGAATTGGTGCACATGACAAAAGGTCTCACGTTACGTGAGGTGCCCGAGTTCATGGGGTGAAATTTTACTAGGTTTTGGCAGCAAATGTGTTTGCCCACCTGCTGCGTGGTGGACCGGATCAGCAGAGAATGGTTGAGGGAGAGGTTGGTAAAGTCACCAGCCGGACTTTCTCGACCCATCATCTTGCACCGCGGTGGGAGCGATGGATTCATACGTTCGTCACTCATGAACACATTGACCACCAGATTAGATCAACCCGCCACTCATACCTTTTTCCTTCCCGGAACCTCCCCTCCTTTATTTCCCTAAAAGTACCCACCACACAGCATCTCCAAAGATGACATAAGCACTGAGGGATTTTTTCATCGGGGTCTCCTGTGTGCGGAGATAATGTAAAAAAATCGGCATCGACAGCCTCCGTGGTCGAATGTTTACTATTCTCGGCTACGAATCCGTACGTCGCGTAAATGATTAATTTGTGTTATTTCACAATTTGTTCGTTTGAAACAATATGCAATATATTTGCGGCAAGTTCCAGATTGGTAGATACTCTCCTTACCGGCTTGGAGAAAGACCACCAACCAGAATCGAAACGTTGCTTGAAATGGCTTTAGTCGTGTTTGGTTACCAGATCAAAATTGTCAGGAACTACCCCACCTTCCTCTTCATCATCCAATTGAGGATGGCAAAGGTTCTAGACTCTTTTGTGGTACTTACTCATTTAAATAATATATGTATTCTCAGTTGGAAAACAAAATTTATTCCCAAGTGTA
Organism: Limnephilus rhombicus; assembly: GCA_929108145.2. Taxonomy (NCBI): domain Eukaryota; kingdom Metazoa; phylum Arthropoda; class Insecta; order Trichoptera; family Limnephilidae; genus Limnephilus; species Limnephilus rhombicus. Next base: position 46,503,590 of record OV815280.1, read on the forward strand.
TCTAATAAATAATAGTAAGCCAAACATTTATAATTTTATTTGTTATACAACGCGTAAGCCAAAATATTTTAACAAATTTTTGAATTCAGGGTGTTAAGAGACGTACTTGACTTACTTTGATTCTTGACTTTATTTGAAGTACAAAATGTAAATGATATTTTGGTCTCAAGTGTTTTTTTTTCAAATTTAAATTTAAAAAAATCTTCTAAATGTAACCAGACACCCAGCCGAGTAACCAACCCCTTATCCCTACCCATCTTTTAATTTTTTTGTTGAAAAAAAAAATTAAATATGTCACCGGATACCAAAATTTCGTTTACATTTTTTTAGAATCACTAGTTCAAGTACCTTAGTCAAGTACGCCTCTTAACACCCTGTATACATAATTATGAAATAAAGTAAGAATTCCATAGGTTTTTAGGAAGGTATTTTATGAAGGTAAGACGATTTGAGTCATCCATTTTAGTTCATTCATGAAAAAATATTTTAAAAAACATTGGTACGCTTAGACCAGAACAACACGGTAAAACCGCAGAAAATGTTTTTCAGTAATTTTGTGGTTTCGATAAGTAGCTAAGTACTAAGTACCTACCTACCTACGTATAACATGAATGGAGTAATAAATACTTGGAATACTAAAAAGGCGATTACTGTTCAACATTTTCGTCCTTTAATAATTGTGTAGGGGAAATGGAAAAGGCTGAAAGTGTCAATAAATAAAAAAAAACGATTTTTTGCATGGAATGTGTTGTAAGCGACATCGCCAATAACCTAGAGAAAGTTAAAAGTGCCAGAAAAATTCCTACTAGTTCCTAGAACAGTCGCAAAGGAGGGGTCAATTTGGGAGGCGGGAATGGGTACCGCCGCCCCGGGAACCTTTATTGGATAACCGACACCTCTGCCATAGGTCACCCCAAGTGGTTCGCTACGTTTGGTGATTTAGCAGGGGTGCCCGGGTTTATGGGGTGAGGTTTGTCTAGGTGTTGGAGGCGGACGACCAGGACACACTGAACCCCAGATTCCTACCCACCCCTTAAACCCTTTTCCTTCCCAGAACTCTCCTCTCCTTCCTTTCCTTAAAAAACCCCACTACACAGCATCCCCAAAGATGAAATAGGAAAACAATTTCCCTCAGGGCCTCCTGTGTGGAGCTTATGTAAAAAAAAAGGAGCAGCACCGTGAAGGCGCCCGCTGACCGTCAGTGGAAAAGGCTGAAAGTGCCACCCGCCATGATGAATGTGCCTTTCCATTGCAATAGTTGCTTTTGGCTAAACTTCCAGCCTTTTAACCAACAAGGTATGGCACTTACAGCGTTTCCCAAAAAAGACATGACGGCACTTTCAGCTTTTTACATGCAAAATCAAGTTATATATGTGCAATAAAAAAAATGTTATGTGTGTCACCTGGCATCTGGCAGAGCTAAGAAAAGAGCTTAAAACTAAGGCAGAGAATGCTAAAATGTTATGTGTGGTCGGTCTTGCTCTATGGATGTGAAACATGGACCTTGAAAGTAAATACCATGAACGGGTTAGAGGCTTTTGAAATGTGGCTTCACCGGAGAATGCTCATGGTCCCATGGACCGACATGATCACCAACACAGAAATTCTCATGCGGGCTAGAGCAGATAGAGAACTGCTTACATTAATAATAATCAGGAAAATTTCATATCTGGGTCATATACTTCGAGGGGAGAAGTATCACTTGCTCCATTTGATATTAAAAGGCAAGATAGAGGGTCGCCGAGGGCCTGGTAGAATACAAATGTCTTGGCTGCGTAATATACGAGAGTGGACCGGCATTAGAAGCGTGGAGGAGCTATTCCGGGCAGCGCAAGACAGAGAGACATTCTCAAGAGTGATCGCCAACGTCGGGGGGACCTGATACGGCACACAAAGAAGAAGAATAAAAAAAAACAACTCTTGAAAAACAAATAAAAATATATTTTATATTTTTAATGAATATTGTAGATTTTTAAAGAATATACTATAAGTTTTATGAAGTTTTTATTGAATATTGAAAACTGTACTTTGTGGCACTTTCAGCCTTTTCCATTTCCATTACACAATTACCCTCCAGATCCATAAGATCTTAAAATGATTCGAATAACAGTAATAACGGAGAATTTGTTAAGAATATGCTATTATTTTTTTAATATAAATAGTCTACAATAATAATGGATGCAAATACTTGGTATAATGTACATTTGTGCATGATCTCGTTATCAACCTTATGAAAAACCACCATTCATAAACGTAACGTAGCATCAAATAATGGCTTTAACCGTATTTGGTGACCAAATTTAAATACATTTTCCTCTCCCACACTCTTTTCAGACACATCACACACCTCAGTTTTGAATACCCTGGTTTATTGTTGAGACTCTTATAAAATTTGTTATGAACGTATTATGTTAATATTGTATTTATTAAAAATTCATTTGTAAAAGCCCAAATACGGCGTCAATTTTTTTTATTTAAAGAAATATAAACATTACCGGGTTACGAATACCCTGACAATATTTGAAAATCTACTACCACGCACCGCGCCGTACGCGGAAAATATTGCTTTTGTCGTGATGGAGGACTTAGCCATAGCCAGCCGATAAATCAAACACGTGACGCCTGGGTGGAACCCAAACGCGATGCCAACTCAGCCACTGACAATAAATAAATAAATTATATTAAATTAAAATCATCTACGACCTTATACTATATTACGAGTATATTATAAAGTGTTGTGTGCACGGGAGAAATTACAAAAACCAGATAGCTAGTACTTACCACGGAATAAATAAAATTCGCACTAGAATTATTTTTGAAATACTCGAAGATTTGAATATATTGATATTGATGTCGCCACTGTCTTAATACCTTTTGATTCTAGCCCATTTATGGGCTCTCCACACGACACTGCATTTAGTGACTGCGGCAGTAAATGCAGAGAGCGTGGAGTTGAGCAAACTAGCGCCGTCTCGTTTGTTAAAGGGCCGCTAGAACGAGACAGCGCTAGTTCGCTCAACTCCACCCTCTTTGCAGTCACTGCCGCAGTCACTACATGCAGTGTCGTGTGTAGGCCGTTTTAGCGCGCGTCTCTGTTACACTGCCTGACATCAAATATCGCCATTCCATTTGATCGAAATGAAAATTTCGTTATGATGAAGAAACGAATTTCCATATTTGAAATTTAATAATGGTCAGACTTTTCGACGACGAAGCAAGCCCACAACATGTTTCCTTCGTTCTTCTTTATTAAATGCCTAGTGCCGACCTTCATTTTAGTACAACACACAAACAAGAACAAAACAGATGCAGTTTTTTTTTCTATTAGATGCCTACGTGTATTAAAAAAAACCCAGTTAATTGACAACATAACTTAATTGCAATTCTTAATATTATTGAATCAGATTTTCTTTCAGATTCCGATTGAAACTTACTGTACATAATTACTGGCAAGGCCGCACTAATTGAATATAGAAACAACCTTATTTGCATTATCAAACATGCCCCAAAAGGTTACATAAAAACTAACGTGTTTCTGTGTTGCCATAATTAAAAATACGCATACTGGACAGCTCCGCGCCGGTAGACCGTATCTAGATGTTTTTTATGGCAACTTTTTTAGAGTAAAAATGAAAGTAGTTTCTTTTTTGTTGCTAGGTAACATTTACAAGTTACATGGCATTCTCTTCTGCAGACACCAGACACCTGGCGGCGATGTTGGCGCTGACCAATATAATACAGGTTCAGAAGTGCCCAGGTGGGTACCTACCCAATACCTACCTGCGAACTGTAAATGTCAATTATTTATCCGATATTTAATACGCTCTCGCTTGCGATTCTTAGCGCTTTTACTCTTCGAGTTTTTTTTATAAAGACGTTGCACTAATATTTCTTATATTATCATTTTTTTAAATTTATTAGTTCATATGGTAAAGTTTGTATATGATGTAAGTATTAGGTCCTTACATATGAAATTGGCGTTTTGTATGGGAGAAACATAAAGTAGATTTTTTTAAATATAATATATTTATTTAATCAAAGTATGTACCATTGCTATCTATGCACTTTTGCCATCTCATAGGTAGTTCATCGATCCCTTTACTAAAAAAACCATTCGGATGGGAATCAATAAAATCTTTGAAGGCGGTTTGAACTGCCCCCTCGGAGTTCAATGTTTTCCCTTGCAAGAAGTTATCCAAATTTCTAAAAATATGGTAATCTGTTGGGGCAACGTCCGTAGAGTACGGTGGATGTCTTAGACATTCCAATTGAAACTCCTCTAATTTGGTAGCCGTCTGTTGTGCAGTGTGTGGTCTAGCGGTCAACGCGCGTTTGTTGATTTGCTTCACTCAATTCGTGAGGTACCCACCTTTCAAGCTTTATCACCTTCCCAATTTGCTTCAAGCGGATTAAAACAATTTTATCACTAATATCGCAGCCTGCAGCTAACTCGGACGTGGTTTGCGATGGATCCGCTTCCACAATAGCCTTCAATTCTTCATTATCAACTTTGGTCTCCGGCCGTCCACGGGGCTTGTTCTGCAGGTCGAAATTACGAAAAATAACGAAAACGTTGGAACCAAAAACGCACTGTGTTTTCTTTTTCGGCACCGTCGCCATACACATCATTAATCTTGTTTCTGCAGCACTGGTGCCAAGGTGGAACTCGTACTCGTAAATAACGCCATATTTCAAGTTTTCCATTTTGTAAACTAAGTGACGCAAAGAAAAAAAACAATTAAGGAAAAAACAAATGAATTATAATTTTCGAAACACAAATACATGAGTAAATAGCTGTATAAATTTGAATTTGGAATTCCTTACCAAAGAGAAGATATTTGAGATCAAAGTTGCCAGTACGGCAAAACGACAATTTCATATGTAAGGACCTAATATAAAGCTAAAACCTGGAACTAAAACGACCTTTGGGCAAAGAAATGTGCAATATTTCTCGATAAAATTATTTGGTATACCCCTTGCAATAAAAGACATGAAAAATTAACGACTTAAAAAGAAGTATTAAGATACGGATTATGGACACGGGATGAAGGAATATAGATACAATGTTGCAACATATCAAGGAGTAGGTACTGTATGTTAGGTTTGAAGTGAAAACCTCTTTAACACCATTGTGATTTGAAACTCGATGAAACGAAAAAGCTACACTAAAAAGAGACAAACACATACATCTATAGTATTTATTCTGCGAGAGAATGAGATAGAATCGGTCTCCTCTTTCTGCAGTACTTCGTAGCCTATCGGTCTCCTCTTTCTTTGTGCGATGCTTCGTAGCCTCCCCACTCTTGTCTATATCTTAGTTGTAATAATTGTAAGTTCCTAGTAATAAATCTTAGATCTAAGTTATTGTTCTACTAGATAACATAAGTCTAAATGAAAGTGATAAGTTACAGATTATATAAATTATATAAAAGAATTTTTACACCTACAGAGAAGACGAGAAGATAAGAGGAATAATCCTACAATTATTATGAACTATTACAATATTTAAAAAACGCTATATTGTTTTTTTTCATATTTCTCAAATATGTACAATAATTGGAAAATGTGAACCAAACTGGGTTAATTAAAAACAATATATTTTTAATTATATTAACTCATTTTTTCTATAGATTTATTTTTATATTCGGTTTCCTGTGAAAATCAAACAAATTAACATTCAGATGAAATTATTTACTTGGATATATTTGTTTCCATCATTATTGTTCAGGTGCAGTCATTAGCTTTACTGATAATATTTTATTAAATTGTTTATTGTGATTATTTACATGCATACACACACAAAATAACACGTTCGGCGCAGTGCGTGGTAGATATACTTGCGGTGGACTCATAATATTAATCTATCACATGTATTTTTAGTACAATATCATAATAAGTTGGGAGTGACCTCTGATAAAAGAAATTAACCGATATTTATCGTCACAGGGCGTTTCTAAAGTGACCATTAAATTTTTTTTAAAAGATAGTAGTGTTTAAAAAAATGTCTTTAAAAAAAAGTAAAAACTTAAAATGTGAAAGGAAAGGAGAGGAAGTTCTGAGAAGCAAAGAGGTATTAGGGGTGGATAGGAATCTGGGGGTTAGTGTGCCCTCGAGTGACGTATGAATCCAACCTTCCCACTGTGGTACAAGCCTAGATCTATAAAGACAGCTGGAGAAGTCGAAGGGTCTCTCCCAACCGCACTCTCTCAATCAGGCCCGATGATGGTGTGAAAATGAATTCGCCGCCGAGACTTGGACAAGCCTTACCACCATTAACCCGGCACCCCTGCTAAGTCCCTTAACGTAGCGCACCAGAAGGGGTGACCTGTGACAGAGTTATTGGTTATCCAATAAATAGTTCACGGGGCGGGGCGCGGTACCTGTACCTACCCTCCTCCCAAATCACAAAATGGCTGTTTAAGTTAGTCGCACTTCTACTAGTACAGCATTTCTTCTGAGTAGCACACGCCAAACTTTAAGACCTGCCTGACATTGATTAGAAATCGTCGCAATAGGCGAGTTTAAGGACAGAAGTTTGGCATGTCCCCTCGCCCACGCCTTTCTCGGTTAGATGTATGTTATATCCATATTTCTCTTTCGCTTACGTTAATTGTAAAGTCAGTAACTGCGCTAGAATGGATCATACCATGTTGAGGCCGGTCTTAAAGTTTGGCGTGTACCATAGGTACCTAACTACAGAACTACTCCACGGTATCACCGGAATGCCCTTTTTGTTGGTTATTAAATGGTTGAACCAAACGTTTTTTTTCCTTTCAACAATAACTTATTGTTAACCGATTTTGTTATGAATTTTATGATGGATCTAGGTAATAACATTTCTTCAGACATGTAGATAAAGTCTTCAACCATTTGATCTTCGATTCTTTCTCTTTTTTATTATTATATCTAGATAGCAGTGAGAGTCTGTGAATTTTCAGTGAGCTAGAGCGCTAAGATTGAAAAATATGACGTTATGGTACGTTCACATTGATCAAGTAGTAAGTAATGGTAAGCCCACACTGCGGCCAACGTTCCAACTTCAAACGTTTCGACGATCGTGTGGAGGGGTGTTCGTGCATTGGAAGTTCGAGTTGGAAGGTTGGAGTTCGCGTTGGCCCGGGATCGCCTTCGAGGCGATCCCGACGGCCAACTCACACGAACCAGCCTGCCGCAGCTGTCCACACCGTGCCGCGTACTATTAAAATGACTATATTATTACGGACAGTGGTATAACAATTGTTTGAAAACATGTCGTGTATATAAGTATATGATTATACGTACGTAATAATTGTAGGCAACTGAAAAAGATACAGCGTAGCTACAGCTGTTTCATGTCCGCCATTTTGGAGTACGGAATTCGGGGTTGGAGGGTTGGCCGCAGCGACCACACGATCGGCCAACCTTCCAACTCCGAACTAAGTTCGGAGTTGGAAGGTTGGCTTCAGTCTGGACGTAGCATAAGACTCGCCGAAAAGCGTTCGCATAACTTTCAAGTAGAGTACATTTGTGCCCGCCGTCCGTTGCAAGAAGATGACGGCGGATGACGGGGTGCTACAAAGCAAAATAAATACGCTAATTAAGCTTATTTTAGAAAAGGTGGAAGAATAAATTAGTAAGATGAAAATAAATAAACTATGGACACGAAAAGAGATTAATAGCACCATAAATAAATAAATTTTGAGCACTGCTAAAACGGTCGGTTCGCGCCAGTCAGTGAGCAGGGACGCACGAAGGGGGTACTTACTCGTCCGAAAAATAGAACAAAATGGATTGAATCTACTAAAGAGCTGACACACCCACTCTACTAAAATTACGGTGTTCGGACGCGTTTAGTTACTAATAAGATCTTCAGGATTCTTTCAGTCAAGGGATGCGCCGCATCCAAATACTGAAAGATCATTCAAAAAGTTAAAATTAAAAAAAAAATTTTTCAGCTACAACAACACCAGTAATGTATTTTTCAATCTTAGCACTCTAGCTTACTGAGAACTCACGGATCGCCACTGCTAGATAGGTGTCAAGATATTCAAAATCCGTTAAAAATTATATAAACATTACCACTTTGACCTTTCACAATGCAAAATGAATTAAATGGAGAAATTTCCTCAAAAAAATCCTACTAATTATTCATTCATTAACCTCCCATTGTTCGTTTAGTGATGCAAAGTTCCCACGAAACTGATACTATCTTTGAAAATTGGGCCACCTTGGAGTACCTACTTAATTATCTATATATAAATCAAAATATGTTTGGGGATTAGTGAGAAGATGTCTATGCGTTGCTAATCCATTCATCCGATTGCCATAAAACTTTGGGAATTTAACGTGCGCATGCCCGCGATGGTTTCTATGTACAATATAATGAGCTCTAGCGTCATGAAATTTGATGTGTGCATGCCCGCGATGGTTTCTATGCAAACTGGTGAGCTCTGGCATTATGAAATTTGTATAAAAAATTGCGATAGGTGGCACGCGAGCTGTATGAAAACTGAATGTATGGAATGCGGGAGGGGGGAGGGGAACGGGACAAATGGGAAAGGACACGCAGGAAAAAAACAATTCTGTTTTAAGTGGCACTGCAACACATGCCGGATTGTTTGGATTGTTGACACATCAGTTTCAAAATTTGAAAATATCAATTGCCTACAATACTTTTCTGTTAACATAAATATTATATCGTAGATCACTTGTCTAAATTCTTGACACAATCAGTTCCTTTTGGAAAATGACCCTTATGGCCCGGTAGTAACCGTTCAAAAATAAGAAGAAAGGGAGATATGTAAATACGAATGTAAAAGGGAGCGCGCTAATATTAAAAAAACGATTATCTATGATTAAGCGAAAATAGTGAAAATATTTAATAAATCACGACTCATTTAAAATAGAGCAAAAATATCTCTACAAATGCTTAAGTTACATTTAAAGGTACACTGTGATTTTTTTCATAGATATAACATGTTAAATAACAGAACAAATGTGTTTTTAATCATTTTCGTAGCAAACTTCACGTTTTTTTTTCTATCGAGGGAATATCATATAATTACCGTTTCGGCTCTACAAATGTACAAATATTATCCTAAAAAAAAACATATCTTTTAATTTAAAAACTGAAAGTGTTTCATGAAAATCGATAGAAATGAGGAATGCGGTGGCGAAACAAATTCGAGTTCAATGAACCAGAGTTTCAATCACAGACAAACAACCGAAATTAATATTTTGATGATAGGTTTTTATCAAATTTTTATTCTATTTTGTCATTGTGTAGATAACTAAGTGAAAAATCGCGGTATGTAATGATTTGATTTAAAAAAATTGTTCAATTAGTTCCTCTTTCAAAAATGGCCTCCGAAAGTACCAAAAAAGTACCAAAGCCAAACGGACGCTGAATTCAAATATAGAAAACAAAAAAAAATCTAGTAAAACATCTAATTATAGGTAGGTACTTTATCGCTTGTGGTTATTTGAAAATATTCCTTTTGATAGCTAGTAATATTCACAACACAAAATTAATTATTCGATAGGTACTAGTCTTGAATGGATTTTAATTTTGTTCCAATTTTGAAAAATTCACACGCGTCCTTGTGCGTACAAGAACATAAAGGCCTGCAACCTGCAAGGAGATATTGTTATTCAAGAAGTGGATAAATATTTCTCCGGCGGCATTCACCGTTGAATTTGGGACCGACATGTTTAGCATTCCTCAACATTCAATGGTCGTATACCTGGACACGAGAGTGGGTCTGATATTAAACTAAGAAATTTAGAGAGTATGTATTAGAATAGATATTATTATAATATTCTCAGTATTAAATTGCCCGGTGAGATGAATCAATATTCAGAATTGAATCGCTGTTGTATGTAGGTATAGTGTTTTTGTTGTATTTAGTGACCAGATCTGAATAGTCAGGTACTTCCCAATCTTCATCTACTTTTTCACAGATTCTGCCTTACAACACTCACTAAATGGGAATTTCCGCCAGTCTCTTACAGCCTCACTAAAAAACATCGTGAATATTTTATTCGATTGATAAACGACATTGTGTATGAAAACCTTACTAATTCTAATTAAATACAGATTAAAAAAGAGTTCATGGAATAATTAATAACATTTGCAATCCAGATATTCTGGAACGAATTTCTTTTTATGTCCCTGATAATTTCATCAGAGCTAGACAGCACAGATTATTTATTTTTCCAAGGGGCAGGACCAACCTACCAATGATCATGCCTTTGGGGAGAATAACTACTTTGTTAAATCACATTTCTTCTGTGATTGACATTTTCAATTTGAACCAAAGAGAATTTAAGACAGCAATAAGCATACTATTTACCAAATCTGGCTAATCAGATAGTATTGATGTACTTACCCATGCAAATAAATGTATATACTTACTTATTATAAACTGTAATTTATAAACTGTTATTTGTGAAATGTAAATGGATTATACTGTTTTTCACAATAAATCAATAAATAAATCAATCAATAAATAATATATATACATTGCTTATTCAACCATCTGTTTATAAACTGTTTTTAATAATAATTTTTCAATGATTTCGGAATTTTTCCAAAGTATTTTAAATGTCCGTATATATTTCTTATTTTTGAAAATGTTCTAAAAACAAATACAATTTTAAAAATAGATAAAATTACCTTAATTTTTTTAAATATATATTTGAAATATACTTTAAGAGCCATTAACCAGCGGCCGAGAATTTAAATTTCGTCGAACGATAATCTTGCGATCGTACCCTTGCAACTGTACAGTGCGGTTCCGATGATTAATTATTCTCCATACCGGCATTTTAACAATAACTAAATATCGATTTTATTTCATTAAAAATTTGCTTTGATAAATACCTACATTCAAAAATGCTCAAACTCATGATGATAAAACTATTAAAATTATGCACTTTTTGTAATTATTTTTGATCTTAAGTATTTATTATTTTTTAAAAATGTCTAAGCATAATAAGAATGCAATTTATTAGTTTGTAAGACCGTGAATAAATAAAGTATTTTATTTGAACTAAAATTAATATTCTGAAGAGTAGCTTTCCCAAATAATTTGTTGATTTATTTTACTGCATGATTATATGATTTGAAATGTATGATGTATAATACAAAATTTTGTTTGACAATTTCAAAAATCTGCCAACGACCTACGGTAAAACCTTATTGTACTAAAAATGAACATATTTTCTCAAAATTTGACACATAGCTTTGCTACGTAGATAAAATAATAGTCTTTCGAAATCAATTTATATTTTTTTGTGGAAAAGAGTCAATACGTCTAAAATTTGATTTAAAAATGACATATTTCCGTTTTTTTTTGTTATTCCCTCTTAAGATAAAAATTGCAATCTTGGGATATAATATTACTATCCTATACCTTATAACTTATTTTTATTCATAAAATCATAACCTGTTAATTTTTTTAAAAATTATAAGTTCGGAGCTCGTCCGCTATGTATTCTAGTCAATTTAAGAGTACCTACCTATAAGACATACTAGGTACAAGTACTGGTTTCAAAAGTAACCGTTCACAAACATTACGCAGCAAACTCGCCAATTCCTAGCAAACATAAGTTAAGCAAACGAAAATACAAAAATAATATTAACATTAAATTTAAATAACAAAATGTGACTAAAACATACCTAACAATTTTGGTCTTTTTTCTATTTTTCTGTGTCTTGTTCTTTTTCATAATTTTGTTTAGATTATTATTGTTATCTTCTTCTTCAATGATACATTACATTGAGGGGAATAACCTTCAAAAGTTATAAAAAGAGAGTTTTACTTATAAAAAAAATTGAATACCTATACATTTACAGCCTTACTAAGAAACCCCGTGAAAATTTTATTCAATTGACAAACGGCCGCGGATGTGAAAACATTACTAATTAAAAAATTGTTCATGGAAAAAAATACACTTGGTTTACACGGCCTGTGAGGGTACTTTATCTCTGTTTTAGTAATGATATCTGAACAAAATTTGAAATTTTCTCAAAGTATTTTGAATGTTCTATATATTTCTTATTTTTGATAGTGTCGTAAAAACAAATACCATTTATGAAAACTAGATAAAAATACCTTTTAGATTTTTGTATTTGAAATACACTTTAGTTTTAAAAAACTGCCATATTCTAAGATTCAAACGCGGAAAAAATTGGAAAAAAAATTCTTACCAAAATATTTTTTATGAAAGTGTAGAGAAATTTATAAAAAAACTAAATTTAAAAATTACGGTCCTTTTGTATAATGAATTTGGAAGAAAACTGTCACTTCACTTTTTATATCGTTCATACAATTAAACATTATAAAAAAAAATTAACAATTATTCCGAGAGAGTATTAGAAAAATTCTGACACTTTGAATTCACTTCCAAATTGATAACTCGAATTTGGTATTTATTAACACACGCACAAGCCTTTTATTTTATTAAATATTATTACTTTTATGGAAGTTTTATTAAACTTATGTGGATAAAAAATAATTTATTCGAAATAACCTATATGTTTATTTTAACCAAATTAAAGTAACAACAGAGACATTATAAAAGCACAGAAACTGACAAAAATGTCGCAAATAATAGAAATTATATTCATTTATGATAATAATATAACAGTGAATCTATCATAAACAGAAATCATGTTTAAAAACGTTAAATAACTGCGCATGATATTTTACACGTCACGAAAGTAAAAAAGCCGCTTATTTATAGAAAAAAAAATGGCCGCTAATGATGGCGCGCATGCGCAGATCAAGCAAAAACAATGCAACTAACCTAATAATGTGATCATCTTTATTAGTAACCATATAAAAAACGCAGTGCACCGCGCAAGTAACAAATATGCAAGTTAACCATCGTTTAAGGCGTTTTGTTATTAGTAAGGCTGTTAGACTTTTATAAAAAGTCAATAGTTCCATTCGAATAAATTCGGATACATTTATCCGAGACGCTATCCAGGATACAAACCAATTCTTTAAATGATTGCTTCCAATAAAAAGGGTATTTGCCCTTAATAATATTGAAAAATAATTACATAGTTGAAGATAATATATTATTGTTAATTTTAAATATGAGATTGACAATTATGACGGTTTGACAGAAGGTGGCAATACCGAAATTCAAAATTCAAGCGCACGTCCTGGTTAGACGAGAGGTCTGGGTTCGAGTCCCAGTTGCGACAATTGTCTTTTTTCTGTTTTTCTGTGCCTTGTTCTGTTTCATATTTTCGTTTAGATTATTATTGTTATCTTCTTCTTCAATGAAAAATTAGTAAAATTACTATGCATCCTCTAAATTTACATGATCCACGAGGCATAATAGGTTACTTTACATAAGAATACATCGAACACCGTAATACAGTTTTGTTCTTGACATTCTTTCAATTTGTTTTTTTTTTTTTAATATCGATCTATTATATAAACCACATACCTACCTAACTGATTATTTTTACCTACATACCTACTGGAGAAAAAATACGGGTAAGAATTAAGCAATAACCTCGAGTAGATCAACAATGATACAGATTGACATACTTAAATCGGTAGTCGGTGGAAAATCTATTATTATTAGGTACCGTTATTATTTATTACTAGCTGGTTCCCGGCATGCGTTGTTATGCAATTTAATAAAGATTTTTTTCTCCCTGTGTGTCCTTTCTCATTTGTACCGTTCCCCTTCCGCCTCCCCTTCCTCTCCCGCGTCCCTTTCCCCTCTCGCGTTCCCACTCGGCCTCCTCCACCTTCCCTCTCCCCACTCCACACCCCCCTTTCCCCGTCCCGCGAACCTCCCTCCCGAGTTACCTCCCCCCTCCCGCGAATCCCTACCCGAGTTCCCCTCCCCCCTCCCGCATTCCATGCATTCAGTCCCGGTGGATTCAGTTTTCAAACAGCTCGCGTGTCAGCAATCGCAATTTTTTTATACACATTTCTTAATGCCAGAGCTCTCCAGTAGTTATATACAAACCTTGTCCTGATAATAAAGAATACAACAAAAAAAGAATTATCCAATTTGGTGCAGTCGTTTGGAAGTTATGAGCGTACATACATTTCGTAGATTCATTTTTATTTATATAGATTATTATTATTCCTTTTAAGTACCATTGTACCAGCCATCATAAAAATTTACTTTTGCTTTCCCAAACACGTTCATTAAAGAACAAATTATATATTACTAGCTGACCCGGAAAACGTTGTTCTGCCGTATAAATTATTTGTAGTGAATATTTTGGTTGTTTAATTAAAAAATAAAGAATATATTGTAAGTGTGTGGGGATGAGATCTATGACAGAAAGAGGAATGGAGCGCTGTAGACGATGACCGCCGATAAAAGCAAAAAAACATCAACTAAAGTAGGAAAATGAAATAAAGAAAATCAATATAAATTTCGAAGAGCAATTGAGTGTACGATATTTTTTGTCAGTGCGTCTTTAGCCAACACAAATAAGCTCGATGGTTTGCCCACGCGAGAACATGATGCCGATGAAATATCAAAATGACGCGACGCTTCTCGTGAAATTTCGATGAGGCGAACGTAGCGCTATTTGTCATTCAACAACATAAATAATTTCGTTCTGTTTGAAATACGAAAGACGGTTAAATTTGTTCATACAAAAATACTAAAATCGCGATTAAAAAATGGGAGGGTGGGGGTAGGAGGGTTAAAATTTGGGGTTATACGTATTTTTAATGCCAAATAAACAAAAATGCAAAAAAAAGAAATGTCAAAAAAAATTATTTTCTTTTCTAGGTAGGGACACTTTAATCACCTAGCCACCAAGCGGTATGAAATATACTTTAAAAACCTATTCTCATACCTATCAAATGTGCATAAAAAATTTCATAAAAATCGGTCAAGCCGTTTTGGAGGAATGCGACCACAAACACCGTGACACGAGATTTTTATATATAAGATTATTAAAATATAAACCAGGATTAAATAATAGATTTTCCAAAATAATAATTTCCCAAGTATGTCCTCTGCGCGTAAACTGTATCTAAATTTCTCTAAATAAACAATAAACAGTGTTCATCTCAAGTGACCTCCCAGGTTATTATGGTCTTGTGTATTTTTCTGCATGTACAGAGTATAAACGGTGACCCAACAGTTGATCACAGTTGGACGATATTTACTATAAAATTATAATTTTTTGTGCATTATTTACCAATTTCAAACGTAAAATTGACTTCAAAAATACCCATAATGATAAGTTGGTATGAATATCAAACAAATTTATACAGTGTCGATGTTTTGTACTTATGCGCTGATATATACAGTATGCAGAGAAGCAGATTTTTCCTTGATGCATTTGAATGAAAATATGTTTTACACTTTTGTTATGGAGGCGTCTACTAATATCTACAGGAATTCCAAAAACTGAAAAAATCGAACTAATATCTATGAGAAGGAAAGTGTTGACGAATATCTACAGCTCAAACTGTTGACGAATTAATATCTATGAGAACCAAAGTGTTGACGAATATCTACAGCACTGGCAGAGGTTGGATTTGCAATTATGTACAGCATATTGGAATAACGTAATATTGCGTATGTAGTTTAAAAAACTTAATTTATGTAAGTATGTATGTAAAAATCCCTAATATCGGACTACTGGACACATTTAACTGATTAATCCAACCTACGCTCTGTAGATATTAGTCAACACTCTGAAGTTCGTAGATATTAGTTCAACATATGAGCTGTAGATATTCGTCCGACATACAGGCTGTAGATATTAGTATATGGAGTCTTTATTATTCGGTGGTACATCCTCTCTGCACATCCCTTCGGGGTCACTAAGTTATATCTTAAGTAATTAGGTATACTATATTTTCTCTAGACCGATTGCACATTGTATACAAGTACGCCGGGGGACCAATAAATTGTCGGTAGATTTACTGTCATGGAACCAGTTAGAAGCACCTAAAATTGTATAACTATATTATAAATTTGATTAGCGCCCTTGAGGTGATTTTTCACAAAAAACGACGCTGCAAAAATCATCAATATATTATTATATACATACGATTAGAAGGTGGCGTATCTCTGCATTTGAATAAATACTGGAATGAAAAGATAGGAAAATACCTTGCTGTTCAGTCTGGTAATCAAGCATTCTGAATGGTGGTCTTTCACCAGGGCGATTCTTATGGCATATATAGACTTGCGGTTGGTTCGTTCCTATCCCGTTCATTATTCGCGGTTCGGCTTGCAAGCGTGTAGGCGCCATTAGAGTATCGAAATAATTGATAATTAATCAGCCTCAGAGGTCTGACAGTCGATTGGTAGCGTGTTTGGGTTCGTATCGAAAGGTCGCGAGTTCAGATTCAGCCAATGCAATTATCTGTCATCAGTCAATCGCTAATTTAATGTATTGTTTGTTTAAAATTGATAAATATTTAGATACAACTCCATCTACTGATAGATATGTGAAAAGAAATTAATTGAGTGAAAGGTAATTATTTCATTGAATATAATAAAGACGTTTATTTAATAAATGGCGGCATATGTGATCGAGGGGTAAGGCTCTCGACTAGCTCAACGTTAGAACATTGTCCCGGCAAGGCTAAGGTCCTGGGTTAAAATCCTAGATGTGACCGCATCTTTTCTGATTTTTCTGTTCCTGTTTGTAATATTACGAAACTGTCTTTTTTGTTTTATTTTAAACTAGCGATTTCCCGGCGTGCGTTGCAATGCAACTTAATAAAGAAATTGTTCCTCCCTGCGTGTCCTTTCCCATTCGTCCCTTTCGCCTCCCCTTCCTCTCCTTTACCTTCACACGATCCCACTCCGCCTTCCCTCTTCCCTCTCCAGCTTCCCCCGTCCCGCGAACCTCACTCCCGCGTTTCCCTCCCCCCTCCCATCGCGGGAATGCGCACATCTAATCCCCAAAGTTTCATCACAATCGAATGAATGGTAAGCAATGCATAATTTCATTATGCCAGAGCTCACTTTTGTATATAGAAACCATCGCTAGCGTCAAACCCCCAAAGTTTCATCGCAATCGGAAGAATGGTTTAGTAACGCATAGACAACTCACATGCATGCATACATTTTTGTTTTTATATATATGTATTTTAAATTAAATATTTTTTTGTTAATTTTATTTTTGTTATAAACCACTTATGTCATAAACTGTGCCTGCTCTCAGCGCAGGAGTTCCTAGTGAGACAGGCACAGCACATCACCAATGCGATGTAATTAGTAATGAATAAAAAAAAGAAATAATTGTAAAAATCTGTTTAACCCACGCCCAAAAACACTTGATGCATATTCCTTGGTCTGACACAGGTGTAATGCTATCCTACACAAGTTCACACTGAGTGTTCGCAATTAACCGGAGCGAGGCGGAACGACGTTCCGGTTTGTATTGTTCTCTGCTACCAAACCTACCATTCTTACTTTTGAAATAAAATAAAATTACGCTCCGGTGTGAAGTAAAATTTAAAAAATCTCTTTCCTTCTCTGACGCCTTCAAAAATCTTTTAACGGTCATAACTGTTACAAGAAAATCAGCGTAGGTACGGAACATTTATTCTATATGATTCAAACAAGAAAACACTTCCAGTTATCTTTTGAGATAGAATTAGCATTTTCTGCACAAGTATGTACGTGTGCGATTTGATGTTTAAAAAAACATTTTATTAATAAACACCCTTCAGGACCTACGTCATCTTTGGGGATACTGTGTGGAGGATTTTTTAGTGAAAGGTAGGAGAGGAAGTTCTGGGAAGGAAAAAGGTATGATTTGTCGCTTGATATGAAGAAATATAATGTATTTATTGACTGAGCACTGAACATAGCAAAGTCCAGTTTTAAATCGACCGTTTTGCATTTCATTTCTCTGCAGATTTGTTTGTACGTTTCGTTTCCGTTTCAAAATGGTGGCAGTTTTATTGCTTCAGTAAAGATAATTTTTTCAAATGTGCAATTCTTATTCGGATTTGGTCAACATTATGGTACCTACCTGCCTGAAAATGTTTGAAAAAGAAATATCTTCTTCAACACAGTAAACTTATTTTGTGGCACCATTTTAATTCGAAATTAATAGAATGCTTAGTTTTCATCACTTCTTCAGGGTTTACTAAAAACATTCTAAGTAAACCCTGAAGAGGTGAGCGTTGCTCATGAAACATGTTGCTTTTTATAAATAACTAGCGAGTTCCCGACATGCGTTGCAATGCCACTAATTGTTTCAATTGTTTAAGTTATTGTTTAAGTTATTTCCATTAATAAGAACAATCGATCAATTTTGGTAACTAACATAGGTACCTATTTTAAATATCTATAATTCTTGATTCGATTTAAAGTATGAGGAGAGGACTTCCAATAAATCCGTTAATTTAAAGATTTTCGAAAATAGAATTTTGATTTAAACAATCATTGTTTTGCAAAATCTCATTCTCAAGTTTTGACATTTTTGACAGTTTAGCAAGGATTTTTGTAATGATTAAAAAACTTTTCAGGTGTATTGTCATGTGGTTGCAATAATCCAAAAACCTTCGCAGGGGTTTAAAGAAAGTATTTTGAAAGTTTCAAACATTTCCTATGGCTAATATAGCAACGCATAGCGGACATACATACATACACACATACATACAAACATTTTTATATTTTAAAGTGGTAAACTAAGTATTAATAGATAGTGCGGCTTCTACGGACAAATTGCATAATTCCTTATTTGAAATTTAAAAAAAAAGTTACATCAAGGTATTTAAGGCATCCAAGTAACCACTTACAAATCTTATGATTTTAGGGGAAATTTTGGTTTTGATTTATTCAATACTAGCAGACCCGGCCACACGTTGCTGTGGCTAACGAAACACAACGCCATTACCCAACCTTTATAAAATCCACACCACCCGCTTGCCAGCTGCCCGCTGCCCGCTGCCTGAATTGAATATTTGAATTTCTCGGCTTTTCTCTACTATAATAAGCATGTATTATACCTACATATAAACTAATTAACTCGCCACTAATTATGCGATGCTTGCAATGCAACACTGGATATTTGAAAAGGGAAAATCAAATACCTACTTACTCTAAGACATCTATTTTCCAATTTCTTCCGTAGAACGAATTTCAAAAGTGACTATAGTATGGCCCGCCAGCCGTTTTAAATCGCACAAAAATATGTTTTCTTTGAATTTCTCGGCTTTTCTCTAATATAAATTACATGTATTATACATATAAACATTCCTCTTCAATCACTCTATCTATTGGTGAAAACCGTATGAAAATCCGTTACGTAGTTTAAAAGATTAACGCGCACATACATTTTGAGCAACTTCATTTTATTTATTTTATTTATTTATTTAATTATTTTCATATTACATTTGGTTATAAAATGACGTATTGCCCATCTCACTAGGTGTGAAACATTATACTATGTAATGAACAGAAAATTAGAAAGCTTTATTTTTTGGAACAGAACTACCAGTTTAATTAAAATGATAATGGCGTTCCGGTTGTTTCAAATATATTCGAGCACTGCCCACCAAAGATAACAATATCTTCCATAACATAACGTAGATAATGGCTGACCCTGAACTTAGACATGTAAATACGTCGATTACACCTGATTATTGACGTTTACCTATTATCGCATTATTATTCTAAAATGTGCGAATATTTTCATGTTTGGGCTATCTCGCCAGATAAACTTTTTGCAGACTTTGATTCAGAATTCACAAGACGGGATATCGCGTCAACACCATTTAATTACTACATGAAGATATAAAATTAACAAACGATTGCAATTAAACATACCTACATAATTTATCAAATACGTAATCATTGAAAATGCATAATATTAACAACTCTCAATGAAAATAATAAATACAGTAGAATTTAAACATTATCTTTTTTGCTTTTGGTGTCTATTCTATTTTAACATTTTCATTGAGAGAGTTGTTAATATGTTAATATTATTTTGAGACCAAGTTTTAACTTTTTTTCTTCACTTAGAGCCAGACCGTAACTATCATATACCTACTCATTTGCTCTATAAAATGTAAACGTATGTATATGTATGTGCATGTGAATTAGTCCTGGGTCGATCGTGAAAGACCTGATCGTCGAAACCCGCTCACGAGCCACCAAAGAGCGAGCGGGTTATTTATTCGTCAGCACCCGGGTCTCACGATCCGCGACTCGCGAACAACAAGACAAGACAACGCGCGCACTCCCGCGACCCGTGAACCGCGACACACTCCCGCGACCCGCGATCTATGACACATTCCTGCACCCCGTGACTCACGGACCGATCGCCGGGTGCCGGGTGCGGGTGGGGCGAGACGTGTCAGCTCCCGGAACCCGCAAACTGCGACACATTCGATATGCATTCGATCGCCGATTGCCGATCAACTCACACACGTGCGTGACAGTATCCTGCTTCCTGCCCGTGTGTCACGTCATCGCAGGATTGTTAGGTAGATTCGATTTTTGAATATTCGACTAGACACAGCGTTGTTTTTAATTAGAGCGTATCTTGGTATTGTTAATCAACGGGTGAAGTGCATTTCTTTTCACTTTTTTTAGTGTTGTTTTCATAAAAACTTTTCATTTTTCGTGTAAGTGTGAATGTAATAGTGCATTGTAATATAAACTATAAACTGGTAAAAGTGTAAAATGTCTGACTTTAATAAAAAGAAATTATAATAAAGCATTAGCTTACAGCTAATTTACTTATTTAAATTCTCAATAAAAGCTTCAGAACATCACGTTTTTTACAAGGTTTTTATATCCTCCAAAACATGATAAAACATTGTTTTTTTACCCTTGAAGCATGTCTTTTTTAAAATTAATTTCTGGGACATGATATTACTAGTTACAGGTGTGAGCAGTGAGAGAACGTTCACACAATTATAACCTGGGTTTTGTATCACGTATGACTTGACCGGTCTGGGCGGCGACCGTCTACCGCGCGGCGCACCCGTAGAAAGTAATTGGGTGATGAGTAATCGAGTTTCGTATTTTGTGTCGCGAAAAGAGCGGGTCTTCGCGACCCGCTCGTGACGCCAGTGGGTCGTGAGCGACCTGGGTCGTGTAAAACGATCGATCGACCCAGGACTAATGTGAAAACATATTTGCATATATATGACGTGTGTATATAGTGTGTAAATTGTGGGAACATCATAAAGGAAGTAGGTGCACCTTAAGAGCGTTTAACCAGCCAGCGGACGAAAATCCACATTTCGTCGAAAGTTGTTCTTCCGATCGTGCAGGACGGTTACAATGAGAAAGATTAATTATTCTCCGTGCCAGCTTTTTTTAATTATAACTCAATATCGAATTTATTTCAATCCAAATTAGCTTTAATTTATACCTTCATCCAAAAATGCTGAAAGGCGTGATGATAAAACTATTAAAATAGTGTACTTTTTGTAGTTATTTTTTAATTATAAGTATTTATCATTTTTCAATAATGTCTAAATTTAATAAGAATGTTAAAAAAATCTGAAATATATTAGTTTGTAAGTGCGCAAATAAATACACAAATGGACCAATTTTCGTCAAGAAACACATGTACGTACATATTTTTTAATGATTTTATTGAAACTAAAATTAAAATTCTAATACATAACTTTGCTAGATAATGTATTGATTTATTTTACTGCATGATTACATTATTTGAAATGGGTGTGGTATAATACAAAAACTTTTTTGAAAATTTAACAAATCTGCCAACGACCTATGGAATAACCTTATTATACTAAAATTTAAAAAAAATTCTAAAAATTTATTACCTACGAATGCTAGATAAAAGAACAATGTTTCGAAATCCATTTATAATTTTTTGTGGAAAAGAGTCAATACGTCTAAAAACTTTTTTGAAAATGACGTATTTCAGGCTTTCTCTGGTAATGCCCTCTTAATAGTAAACAAATTCCGATAGGAGAGGCCAAACATGAGAAGAATAAAATATTGAACAGGCATTGGCAATATAATATTAAAATTCTTGTGAAATTAAATTACGAACAAAATGACTATGTTAAGTTTATTAAATTAAAGAAAAAATGTTAGAACCTCGGACAAGCTGCCTCGTGGCAGCTTTGCGTGGATACTTTTTAATAATAAATAAACAAATTTGGAAAAAGTGTGGAAATTCCTATAAAGACAATTGTTATGTTATAGTCGTAATAGTCTACGGAAAATCCTGTTTTCATTGAAAGAAAGAGAATAAATAGAACTCGAAGATTACCTTACCGTTCCTGAAAAATACAACAATTTTGTTTGACTTATCTCTTTTATCAATGTGATGTAAGTAGTAATTTATGGTTAGCTTCCTAAAAAAAGTCCCCCCCCCTCCCCCATAGGGTCCCCTCACCTTAATATTATTAAGGTGTGTCACGATGGTAAAGGGAAAAAATCTTGTTTTGATTTGTCTAATAGTCATAAAAGGGTGTTAAATAAAGCTATAAAGTCACGTAATTTTTTCAATAACATTTGGATATCATCTTCTTCCTCCGGATTGACTTTGAAATTCCACATAATGGAGAAAAACCCACCCTTGTTAAATCTTAAAAAATGTTAGATAAACCATTAAAAATTAACTATTTTTAAATAAAACACGAAATAGAGGGAATGTATTCATTTATTTATATAAAAATTATATTAATATAGAAAAATGAAACAATACAACTTTGTAAAAACCACTTTTATAATGTGCAAATCCGACCGGTTTCGGAACAAACGTTCCTTCGTCAGGGAAAGCTTATACTTGATATTATACTTGACGAAGGAACGTTTGTTCCGAAACCGGTCGGATTTGCACATTATATAAGTGGTTTTTACAAAGTTGTATTGTTTCATTTTTCTATAATGGATAACCACAAAGTAATAGCTACATTCAAAAATATATATTAATATAATTTAAATCATCTCAAATATCAGCAAAATCCTTCTTACTCTCAAATTTCGGCGTTATTTTGCGAAACTCAATCGTGGGATTTATTGTAAATGATTTCGTAAATGTATACTACATTTGCACAGAAGATTACAAAAATATGGTTTAAAGCATTGGTCGGCAACCTTTTGTTGTAAAAGGGCCAAATGTTTTAAGTGGGGATTAGTGCGGGCCGCACTTGGGTCGCATTTCATTACAGTATTCCTGATATTTGGTGACTTAGCAGGGGTGCCCGGGTTCATGGGGTGAGGTATGTCCAGGTCTTGGCAGTGGATACGTCTGTCCACTTGCTGCGTAGCGGGCCGGATCGAGAGAGACTGGTTGAGGGTGGCCTTTTGACCATTCCAGCGAGACTCTCTCGACTCATTGCCTTGCACTGCAGTTGGAATAATTGATTCATACGTTCATCACTCCTGGACACACTGACGAAGATTAGATTCCTACTAGAAGAAGTTAGATTCCTACTCACCCCTCATACCCTTTTCCTTACCGGAATTTCCTATCCTTCCTTTCCTTAAAAAGACCTTCCACACGGCATCTCCGAAGATGAATGTTTGTGTGCAAATATTTTGGTTTTTAAAATAAAATATATCTAAATATATCGATAATTCATAATCGAAAGCTTGAAAAGCTTGCTCACAAATTTATGCACCTACTACCAAACATAGTAATTATTTGCTGAGCAAACCATTTTTACTCCATGTAGTTTTCAGAAGGCAAACCCCCACAGAAATCCACCAAGCTCTTCCTTTAAAAGCCATTTTAAGTGTGGTATCACTTTGCAAACCTATCACGTTGATTTGAAAATCGCTTCCCCTTCGCCATCCCTTCCCTTCGCTCCCTTTCTCGCTCCCTTTCACTCCGTTATGAATGATATCATCTCTCACGTGCGTTGCGGCGAGAATCTTGCGGGCCACAGGTTGCCGACCCACGGTTTAAAGCAGGACTTCTCAACCGGGGGGGGCACGCCCCCCTAGAGGGGCGTAGAGAAATGTCAGAAATTGGCGCAATAGGTACGTTTGCATTTCCGAAAAAACAATCTATTCAAAGCAAAGACCATAATCGACCAGCTGGTACAGAGCATGCAAGCTCAAGTATCTCAACAGAACTTTAAAAGTTTTTAATTATTTGTTCTAAAAATACTTTGAAAGTTGTTGACAGTTGACATTATCTAATTATAAAAATATAAGTTAAATAAATTAAAAATAATAATAGAATAATATGTATAATTAAAAGACCACTAAGAAATGTAAATGTAAATCTGGTTCGTAAAAATTTATGTTTAAAAGTGTACCTACTCTTCTATTAAAGATCCGTAATAAATATATTGTGTCTGTATTGTACCTATTTGAATTAAAAAATTTCGAAGGGTATTGTCGCAAAAATGTTGAATACGGTTTTATTTATATTTGGAACGTCTCGAAACGGGAGAATTTTGTGCCTGGCGGTCTTTTTATTGACGAAAAAGCCTATTTCTGAAATGAAATTCTCTAGCCACCTTCCACCATGCCCATGCTAGCTACGCCACTGAAGGGGGGCTTGAAAATATATTTTTTTTGGTTCGGGGAGGCTCGGCGAAATAAAGGTTGGGAAACCCTGGTTTAAAACATTCATAGTAGGTATCTTTTATATACTCTTCCTTAATATGAAAATTTTCAAAACTTTGAAGTGAATCCGGAGGAAGAACATTGTTGAAAAATTTTAAACACGTCGCGTCGCGTCGCGTCGTTTTGAACCCATTTGGCACTCTTTTATCGCTCTTATAGAATTTAAAAATAACATTTTTTAAATGACCAACCTTAGTGTATGTATGTACACGTTAACATAAATGTATATTTTTTCTCTTTTTAAACAATGAACTATGCATGTTTATTCGTGAACATTTTGTCCATCCATTCTTATTCGGTGAGCTCTAGAGTAATGGAATTTGTACGGCTACATGACGAGCATTGTAATGTCTAAATAATAAATAGGAAACCCGGTCGCCGATAAATTTGAACAATAGGTATTCTATCAAACTGTTGCTGTCACTATCGCTCTTACTCACCCGAATACTGAGCGAAAGAGACAACTGCACATCAGACTAATATTACCTAAATAAAATCACCAAAATCGAGTTTTTATGTTCCTCATTTTTTTTCCTCCAAAACTGGACAATTTTTTTTTTATTAACTTCCCTCATAACTCATAACTATCGTGAAAATCAGCGCACATATTTATTACTTGTGTTCAACTTGCTATATTTACATTCCCAATTAATAGCTAAATTGGGTAAGAAAAGGTAGGTACTCCGATAATAATTATAGCATAATAAAGGCTTGAAGACCTCTCTAACAGACAGGTACCTATTACCTATATATTTATAGGTTAGAAGTTAGAAGTAGTCAACAGCCTAAAACACGACGTAATGTAAATATCTACGGCGCGCGGTTTGGCAAGGACAATCATGCTTGTGGCAAACCGGTTTCGATCGAAACGAGAGTAAACGTTTCTCGATCAGCGGCTAATAATTACATATTTCCGATTTATTGGCAAACAAGTCACGTGGTTTTAATTTCTATTGTAATTCTAATATTCAGCAAATAACTGAGTCGTATTTTTAATGTTTGAAAGTTGGTGGAGTCAGTTAAATGGATAAATATTTATAGATGCACTTACCTAATTGTAAAGCGTAGCCAGTAGAAATAAATTTCAAATATTTACCTCAACACAGGCATGTCCTGGTGAGTTAAAAATTGAATAGGCCACTTGCATTGAATTCATAACGACTTGGAAAAAATCGTGTGGATAGATCTTTTTATTAAGATTGCCAAAATGTTAGTAAAATTTTTTAGAAATGTGTAGTTTTTTTTTTATTTTTAAATAAATAAATCCATTATTTGGGCTCGTGACGTCACTACATGAAAATGTCCCGTCTCCGAAAATGTTCCTATTAATTTTCTAAAATTCCACACTGATTTTTTTTTTTATATGGCATCACTTTGATTTCAGGCGATTTTTTTAATTCGTTCACTAGATTTATTGTTTGTTCTCTGCGAACTTATCATTTGGTTCGACTTTTTGACAGATGTTCTGAAGAGAACCCCGTACATTTTAGAAGTCGGTAAGTGTTTTAGAGGTATAATGGTTATGGTGCTGATTTAAAAAAATCAAATTTTATAATATTCTTATTATTATTATAATTTACAAGTACAAGTATATTACATTGGATTTAGTAATATATACGTTGCACATTATAATGATTGATCAATAAGATGGATCAAGGAAAAAAATAATTATGAGATGTAATATTTTTGGTATGCCTCGTTATTCTCCTGTGCCATTCGTATGTGCCAGACGTTCTTTTTTAAAAATGATTTTCGGCTATGTAATTATCGTTTTTTCGCACCTATAAAATTATGTCCCGTCTTTCCGGTTTATAAAAAATGGTCTGATTGTTCGGATTGAAATTTTCGAAAAATCCCCAGGGTTTCAAAAATACGATTAAAAAAAAATGCAGATTGTCTTAGAAAATTTGTCTAAGCCTATTGTAAGAAATTATTCCTACCATGTAAAAAAAATCTATTTAAAAATGAATGTATGTTGTAGAGAGGAGAGGGAAGTGCGGGGAAGGTGGAGGGGGAACGCGTGAGGGGAAGGGGACATGGGAGGGGTAGAGGCGGCGGAATGGGAAAGGACACGCAGGGAGAAACGATTTCTTTATTAAGTGGGAAGCCGGGAACTCGCTAGTAAATAAATAAATATTGTACATACCTACCTAACAAGAAGAAATAATAACGGTAGAACGGCATACAACCCCAAAAATAATCACGATTTTTTAAAATTATATTTTGGCTCCAGATATGATACTATCAGTATCGCCCTGGTGCGAGACCACCGTTCAATCGACATGTCGTAGGCCAATCGTAAAATCAGGCAGATCATGATGAGCCTTAGGCCCTCCACGATCTGCCGCCAGGCATTTCACGATGTGGCTAGGCACATCACGATCTGACAGATTTAACGATCGGCCTACGACAGATACATTGCTTGAAATGATTTTAGCTAAGTTGATTTACCAGATGTAGGCACAATGTACACCTACTTCCACTTTTTTCTCCTTCCCGTCCTGCACTTCGTAGAGCCTCATAAACATAGACATCCAACCTTCCCTAATAGGATGCCATAAATGTTAATAAACACGCTCCGGCTAAGTATATTACGTGTGGCATTACAAAAACGCATCGAAGCATTTTCGTTTTTATTTTGATTCACCTAATTTTAAATTGCTTTACAATCAGCGCCCATCAAGTTATTTTCGGCAAAAACGGCGCTGTAGAAATTATCCAATTTATTATTATTAATAATAATATAATTGGGACAGTTTTAAGTTGGTCAAATGTTTGTAAAAATGTCAAGGAAAGAGCCTTGAGATTTGAGATCACTCGGGCGGGACTCAACCATACAAACCTGCATTTAATATTACTGCACACACCATACTTACATACTCTATTTTTATAGACAAAGTTTTGATGGAGGTTCGTATGTACCTACTTAATTTGGCTACATCTATAGGTACAAATTTCAATAGATATTGTTATTACATATTGTAGGGTGTTAACTACGAGATCGACAGGTGTATTATGGATTGTGGATTGAACCTCGATGAAACGAAAAATAGCGACACTAAAGAAAGACAAACACATTAGACGTGGGCAAAATTGAATGACTGAATTGAATGAATAAATTCAATCTTGTGACACACTCGATCTGATTCTCATTTTCAAAAGGAATTGAGTCTTCATTCCTCATCTTTGGCCTTGCATCCTACGATTTTTAACGGCACCATTAATTTTTTTCCATTTATTTTAATGTTAAATTATTTCAATGAATGATGTGTACCTACCGTAAACGATTTAAATATTATAATGATTCGTAAATATTTAAATATTAATCTATGGGCGGCGCGCCCATAGAATAATATTTAAATAATAGTGCAAAACACGTTAAGTATCCCTTTCCCGCGCGCCATTCGTAAAATACCCGTAGGTATCAACTTCATCGTGGTCAGCCCAAGCGAAATACGAAAGCGAATCGGCCGAGTCACTAGTTTCGAATCTGTCTCTTTCACAACGCAGGAATTAATAGGTACATTGCTTCTATTCAGTATATGATCCAGTCATAGTCCCGCCGCGCCGATCGAACCTGTCCCGCGTAAATAGTCTCTGGTTTATAGTCTGTCGCTAACAAGTTTGTCCGGGGCGCGAAGTCTTTTTCACTAGTTCAGGAATTAAATCTCAATTCAGTTGTGACGTCATCGTCTCTGTGATCGCGTCAATCTCAGATCCCAACACCCAACAGGACCAAACCCAGGTCCTGCTAGGTCCGCAGCTCGCGAGTAATCAACTCACTGCCAGGCAAGAGGCAAGACACTAGTCAAAAGTAACTAATTCATTCCTCAATGCTCGCCGCGAAACTGACCGTGCGGGTTCACTCATTCCTCTCCGTTGGCCAAGCCGTCAATTTCATTACATAGTTGATTGAAAACTTCCGACAAAGCTATTGGAATACAAATACCTACCTACTTTGAGACGCCGAACTTCGGCAATCGGCTGTGGTCAGCTGTCATAAAATAATGCTTAATAATAATGATAAAATGTTTGTTTATATTAGATCACGTGAAATGGAATAATTTTAATTTAATAAATAAAATAAAATTGGTAAAACTTTAGGGGTGAAACAAAACACTGTTTAATTTTAAGATTTTATTGATATTCTAATGTAAATACATTTTTCTTGTCAATTTTTTTTTTGTTTTAACAAATGTTGTATTTTAATATTGCATTAACCCCGTAGCACAATTTTTCAGAACGACATAATTCGTAATATTAATTTGAAGTGAAATAGGCAATTTTCGTTATTTGTTTTTAGGGTGTCATGCCGTGTTGCGCTACCTCCTTATTTAGCCAACGTATCTGAAATAGGCATATTCACCCTAGGAACAGTGCTTTGCGTAGTGAAAACTTCTTTAGCACCGTTGTGTTTTGAAACTCGATGAAACGAAAAATAACGACATTAAAAAGAGGCAATTTGGGAGGCGGGAATGGGTACCGCCGCCCCGGGAACCTTTATTGGATAACCAACACCTCTGCCATAGGTCACTCCAAGTGGTTCGCCACGTTTGGTGATTTAGCAGGGGTGCCCGGGTTCATGGGGTGTGGTTTGTCTAGGTCTTGGAGGTGGATAACCAGGACACACTAAACCCCAGATACCTACCCAACCCTTAAACCCTTTTCCTTCCCATAACTCTCCTCTCCTTCCTTTCCTTAAAAAAACCCTCCACACAGCACCCCCAAAGATGACATAGGTCCTGAGGGAATTTATTTTCCGTAGAGCCTCCTGTGTGGAGCTCATGTAAAAAAAGGCAAACACCTACATTTATAGGATTTAGTCTAATCGGTCTCCTCTTTGTGCGGTGCTTCGTAGCCTATCGGTCTCCTCTTAGTGCGGTGCTTCGTAACCTCTCCATGTCTTCTTTGTTTTCTGAATTGGAGAGTACATAATTTTTTTGTTTTTTTTTTTTTTTTGTTTTTTTTTTGGAATTAATTGAATAAGGAATGAATAGAAGGAATCAATTCAAAAGGCCAGGAGAATCAGACTGAATCGATTCACTTCTGGGAATAAATCTGCCCATGTCTAAAACACATACATCTGCGCAGCCTGCGAGATAATGAGATAGAATAATCGGTCTCCTCTTTGTGCGGTGCTTTGTAGCCTCGCCACTCCTGTCTACTTTAGTTTTTTGAAGGTTTCACTTCTACCGCGTGTGAATTGTATACTTGTATTTTTTTATTATAAATTTTTCCCTTTATTTCTCCATACGTTTTTTCACCCAATTTCTGTTTTCCCTAAATACAGATTATAAGAATTTCACTTTGCTTTCTTTTATTTGAGTTTTATCTTAACAAACAATGATTACTTCATTTTCTGTCAGGATTATTTATCCACGTTTAACCTAACCTAACCTAAGCTAACATCAAACCGTTTAAATTTTCCTGTATTGTACTGTACCCAAATTACCTATTTTTCCTAAAACCAAACTAACATAAACAAACCCTCATCATTTTCCTCTATTTTTATATACAAACATCCAAATTCATTAATTCCTCTCTTTCTATACAAGTTTTCCAACCCAATCTATGTTTTCCTTATTTTACTCAACCCAACATTGAACCTTTTTCAATTTCAATTTTTCACCCAAACAATATTTTTCCAAACCTTACCTAACAAGACCATTTTTTTTCCTCTAATATGTCAACAATTATTTTTACCCAAACCTTACCTAACCTAACAACAAGGCTTTTTCAATATTCTCTATTATTTGTCTGCATGTTTTCCCTCTCAAACTTTATTTTACCTCACCTAACATCCAACCTTTTTTCACTTATATCTATATCTCTACACCGGATGCCCAAACGGTCGATCGCGAGAGCTTTTTGAGTCGATCTCAAGAAAAAAATTGCCGATGTAAATAGATCTATTCACAGTTCTTGTTTTAATTGATCCTAAATTAATAAGACCGCCCATTTTTCACGCCTTTTTGTTTAAAATTTATTTTGTAACTTATATTGTCAATGGTCGCGCATTTTGGTTGTTGTATATTCTAAAAAATCGAAAAATTATTGCATATTCACGGTGAAATATTGTTGAAAATTGCCCCCTTCAAAAGCCCGAAGTTATCGATCTAGTTTCTAGTATGTGGTTTGGTTTATTTATGAGTCAGTCAGTCCGAGTTGTAACTTGAAGGCGATACGAAGTTTATAAATAAATAATTCAAAATGAGGGCGGTGAATAGATTCACTCTTAATTCAAAACCAGTTATGTGATCAGAATGTAAAATTCCAGTTCTAGATTCATCTGCTGACAAATTTCGAAGGAAAACATTCTCTTATTCGACGTATAAAATTCTAGTTGCAGACTCTGTATGTGCTGCCAGAATAAAGAAAAATAATTTTCATCTGAGTGTAGTTTTAATTCGCCGCACACATTTAATTTAATTCAGTTCATAATGTAAATCTGTTGTAATATTTCGAAGGCAAACATTCTCTTATTTGAGGTGCAGTCATAAAATTCAAGTTGCAGATGTATGTGCTGCCACAATCAAAGAGAAGCCATTTTCATGTTCTGAGTGTAGTTTTAATTTGCCGCACACAGATTTAATTTAAACCAGTTTTGTATTTAAAGTGTAAAATTCCAGTTGTGGATTCATCTGCTGAAAGATTTCGAAGGAAAACATTATCTTATTCGCGGTGCAGTAATAAAAATTTTGTTGCAGACTATGCATGTGCTGCCAGAATAAAAAAAAACATTTTCTTGTTTTGAGTGTAGTTTTAATTTGCTGCACAGATTTAATTTAAACCAGTTTTGTGTTTACAATGTAAAATTCGAGTTGTGGATTCATCTGCTGACATATTTCGAAGGAAAACCTTCCCTAATTTGAATTGCTGTTATAAAATTCTAGTTGCAGACTATTTATGTACTGATTCAAAGAAAAAACATTTTCATATTCTGAGTGTAGTTTTAGTTCACTGCATACAGATTTTATTTAAACCAGTTTTGTGTTCAGAATGTAAAATTCCAGCTGTGGATTCATCTGCTTACACATTTCGAAAGAAAAGCATTCTCTTATTTGAAGTGCAGTTATAAAATTCTAGTTAGTCGCAGACTATTTATGTACTGCCAGAATTATAAAATAATCATTTTTATGTTCTGAGTGTAGTTTTAATTAACCACACATAGAATTTAATCTAAACCAGTTTTGTCATATCAAAAACTTTTCTTCCTTTTCTTTCTATACATTATCCACTCTTTTCCTGACCTAACAGTCAACATTTATCTTCCTCAACAATTCCATTATTTGACTACACATTTTCCAGTCTAAATTATGTTTTTCATCAAACAAAACCGCGGTCAATCAACTTATTTGTTTTTATTTCAAACTTTAAGAGCACATTCTAATCTTCTATATAAAAAAATGAATCGCCGAAATGTATAAATGTAAATGTAATGTACCTAATAACTTCCGAATGACCGCGCCAAATTTTATAATTCTTTTTTTTTTGTTTTCTTTAGTCTCAGGACAAGGTTTGTATAAAACTACTGGTGAGCTCTGGCATTATGAAATTTTTATAAAAAAATTGCAATAGGTGGCACGCGAGCTGTTTGAAAACTGAATATACCGGAACCGAATGTATGGAATGCGGGAGGGGACCGGGGAGGGGGGGACCAGAGAGGGGAGAGGGGAACTTGGGTGGGGGGAGGGAACGCGAGAGGTGAAGTGGACGCGGGAGAGGAAGGGGAGGCGGAAGGGGAACGAGATGAATGGGAAAAGACAACAGGGAGAAATTTTTTCTTTATCAAATGGCATAGCAACGTATGCCGGGTACCAGCTAGTGTATTATAATATTGTACTTTAATTATGTGTAAAATGTATTTTACATTACAAGAAAGTACCTATCTACTCAAAAACCAGTGTTCCAATGATTGATAGGTAAAAACTACTACCGTTCAGAGCAAATAAAGTGTGTTATGAAAGAGAACGCTAACATATACCTAGATAATAGAATGTGCCAGTATTTAAACTGACTACCTACATACCTACTTCAATGCGTAGTTGATAAAAAACAGCTGTCAAACAAAACCAATATAATTTCAATCAAAACGCAGATAAAATCAACACTGGTATATTGCTAAACTTTCATAAAAGTCTTCGGTAGATTCCTACGATGTGCGATGTTTAGATATGAGCCATTGCAAAAAAAAAAAAGAAAGTAAAAGATCATTTCATTTTACGTTTTTAACTAATCTAATGCTGCGTTTAGACCAGCCGAGCGATTCTGTATCTCTTGTGGGATCGTTATTAGATAACGGACGTGATCTCCTGTCAGATTTGTGTGATTTTTACATATTTACTGTCACATATTTTAGTTTAGATCGTTTTAAACACGAATTCATTTAATGTACGTTGTACGTAGAAAAAGCAAATAACAGCATTAAAATCGCACAAATATGACAGGAGATCACGTCCGTTATCTAATAACGATCCTACAAAGAATCCTAAAGAGAATCGCTCGGCAGATCTAATCTAATAATTCTAATAAGTTCCTATTGGATTTATAAAATGGTCAACAACACTAACTGGGCGAAGCCGAACCAAAAGTCGCCCGCAGTGCCTAGCAGTAAAAATCTGCGGAGCCGGAATTTAAGAGCTAGTATTGTATTATTAGGAGCGTTTAACCAGCCAGCGGACGAAAATCCACATTTCGTCGAAAGTTGTTCTTACGATCGTGCAGGGCGGCTACAATGAGAAAGATTAATTATTCTCCGTACCAGCTTTTGAAAATTATAACTCAATATCGATTTTATTCCATTCCAAATTTGCTTTAATTTATACCTACATCCAAAAATGTTGAAAGGCGTGATGATAAAATTATTAAAATAATGTACATTTTGTAATTATTTTTTGATTATAAGTATTTATTATTTTTCAATAATGTCTAAGTTAAATAAGAATGTTAATAATATCTGAAATACGTTAGTTTATAAGTGCGCAAATAAATAAACAAACGGACTAATTTTCGTCAAGAATCACAAGTACGTAAATATTTTTTAATGATTTTATTGAAACTAAAATTAAAATTCTAAAACATGCGATACCCAAATAATGTATTGATTTTTTTTACTTCATGATTTGAAATGGGTGTGGTATAATAAAAAATCTTTTTTGAAAATTTAACAAATATGCCAATGACCTATGGTATAAACTTATTATACTAAAAATAAACATTTTATCTCAAAATTTAAAACATGCGAATGCTAGATAAAAGGACAATCTTTCGAAATCCATTTATAATTTTTTGTGGAAAATACGTCTAAAATCTGATTTAAAAATGACATATTTCTGATTTTCTCTGGTAATACACTCGGTTAATGTTCCAATAATAGCGAATAAAAGAATTAACTGATATACCGGCACATAGAATGCCTGTCCTCACTAATCTATTTCATAGGTTAAAATAGAGACACTGGTATAGAATTAATTTGAAGTTATTTTTACGAGTTCCTTGTTTTACAGATTACTACAAATTAAAAAGGAATTATTCCTAAAAAAATAACAACGCAAAAAATGATAATACCTATGTGTTAAGGTAGGTACTTAACTATATGGTATAACATGAATAATTTCCGTTACGTACAGCATTGGGCCTTGGAACACTAACAAGGAAATTAGATTTCCGTTGATGTTACCATCATTAAAAAATAATTATAAATTAGGTAGGTACGTAAAAAAATCAGTGCTGTGAAGTACCTATTTATCAATGAAATGCTCTGCAGTTTATAATGCTCTAATGCAGCGGTTGTCAATCTTTTTTAGCCTGTGTACCCCTTGACTCTTACTACTAATTTGTTGTACCCCGTACCCTCTATCTATCTTGTACAAGTGTAATAAAAGACTTGTTTCATTTGTAATTTTTTTAAACTCTCATTATTACTTGAATTTAACAACCAAGTCACACAAATACAATTAATGAAATTTTGTACAGTGTGTAATAATACGACTTCAGACATTTTTAACCAGTGATTCTACGAGTATATGCCAAATTGATCAAATTTTCTTCCACGTCTTTTCATTTCGACGGAAAAAAAATTCAGGTGTTCCGTAAACAACTCCAAACTCACAAAGTGTTTGTGTATCTCAAGTGTTGAGAAAAAATTGAGAGGATGAATTTTTTTTAATCTCAAAAATTTTTGTAGAAATAAGTTTTTCATGTATCAGTAGTTAAAATAAAAAAAAAAGATTTACTGTTACACTCTGCATCATAATCAATCATACAATGTTAACATGCAAACTGTTTTAAACGGTTTCACATAAAATACTGTATCTCCGTCAATTTTACGAATTTATTTAAAACATTTGGTGAAAGTATTCTTATCAAACGCATCTTTCAGAAAATGTAATTAAAAATATGTCCATTTTTTTCACAGTGGGCTGGTGCCTTAAGTATCTCCTTAAGGGCCCGCAACCCGGATTTGTACCGATTTATTACATATTTCCCTTAAACGCGGTAAGTTTTAAAGCTCTTAAAAAAATATGTTATTCTTGAAGATAATATCTAGACTTTGTCCGCGCCGAAACGCAAATTATATAAAATTCCCTCGATAGAAAAAAATCGCAAAGTATGCTCCAAAAATTATTATTAACACGTTTGTTTCAGTTATTTTACAAGTTATATGCATAAAAAAATCACAGTGTTTCTTTAAATGCTGTTTAAGATAATGACTGCGAGATTTTTGCTCTATTTTAAATGAGTCGTGTTTTATTAAACATTTTCGCAATTTTCGCATCGATTTTGTCGCTGCAAATGTTAGCGCTCTCCTCTAACATTCGTAATTTCGTATCTCTCATCTTCTTATTTTCGGGTCCGGTTGCAGAGCCTTAATAAATAAACAAATAAATACTCGCAATAGGTAGAAAACTCGTCTAATGTTTCCGATGTCGTCGATCGTCCAGTTGATTAGTGAGACATTTCTGAAAAATTGAAATTTGATTGGAGAATTCAGTTATATGAAAAAGTGTAACATCTTTTTTCAGATTATTCATAAACACCACCAAATCAATTATAATGCAGAAAAACTTTTAGTCAATTAAACAAAATGTTGATATTTCAAAATGTTATACTAATGTACCGGACCGTCATGCCTCCCAGACTCCCAGTGTTATCTTATAGTAAACATGTAAAACACAGGCACTTGTGAATAATATTTTATTTATGGTGAGCATTATCTCACAACTTTGTATTTGGAGATGTCTGACTAATCAACTGGATGATATATGTATACTCACTATTCATAGGTACGAGTACCGAATAGTAAACACTAACTTTATAATATATAAGTAAATCGAAAATTTATGTTATCCTGTGTATAAGCTATCA
This sequence comes from Limnephilus rhombicus, assembly GCA_929108145.2. NCBI lineage: Eukaryota > Metazoa > Arthropoda > Insecta > Trichoptera > Limnephilidae > Limnephilus > Limnephilus rhombicus. Next base: position 46,539,482 of record OV815280.1, read on the forward strand.
AGAGGACTGTGCAATCCGGCTGAAAAGTGTTCATGAAAGGAGGGAAGACAAACTTTTTAGAAATAGGGGCTCTGTGCAAATAAGTTTGCGAAACTCTGGCCTACCGAAACCTCGACTGTTTCCGGAAATTTTGGGATCACTTCCCATGGAAAAACGAAAAAATGTATTATCAAAGTTGATACAGAAAATAATTTAATTCCATTGTCGCCTAGGTTTGACATTCATTCCCCCTTGGTTGTTGACTACTTATGCACATATCAATGGTTATATTTCGTAACCAACATCGTATAGCATAAAGCCTTATATACATACTGCAGAAATATAGCATAGATATAATATAGTAAGTAGATCAATTATTAAGAGGAACGGCTGAGCGTAGTTTTTCATACTAAACTCAAATTAGGAGTTGAATCCCAAACATTTGACTAAACTGAAAAATTATATATTTTTTTATATTAGTTGCATACAGGAGGCCCTGAGGAAAATAATTTTCCTTAGGGCCTATGTTATCTTAGGGGATGCTTTATGGAGTGTTTTTTAGGAATAGAAGGATAGGAAGTTCTGGGAAAGAAAAAGGAATGAGGGGTGGGTAGGAATCTGCGGATCAGTGAGTCCAGGAGTGATGGACGTATGAATCCATCCCTCAAAAGGCGAAAGGCCGTGGGTGGGCAGTCCAGGAGTGATGGACGTATGAATCCATCCCTCAAACTACAGCGAAAGGCGGTGGGTCGAGAGGGTTCAAATGGCCTCCCTCAACTAGTCCATCTCGATCCGGCCCACCATGCGGCAGGTGGGCAAACGCATCCGCCCCCAAGACCTGGACAAACCTCACCCCACGAACCCGGGCATCGTGCTTAAGTCACCAAACGTAGCGAACCACTTGGGGTGATCTATGGCAGAGATGTTGGTTATCCTATAAATGGTTTCCGGGAGGCAGTACCCATAACTACCTCCCAAATTTTAATCTATATGTGGTGGATATTGATCGTCCAGATGCATTTTGAAATAAAAAGGAAAGCAATATTCGAATGCGCATCGCAAATCAAATATTATTTACATGTGTCTGTGTTTTAGATACATATTAAATATGCTGTAAAATAACACCAGGAGGCATAACAGTCCGGTATATTAGTATGATATTTTAAAACATCCTACTAGTGACCCAGAAAACATCAACTTTTTGTTTAATTCACAACAAGTTTTTCTGCATTATAATTGATTTGGTGGTGTTTACGAGTAATCTGTGTATTGTACCCGATAGCGGGTACATTTTTACATACAACTGCATACTCAACTCAATTATTCTCTCAACAGTTTTTAGAGATATGTGCTACTTTATTTATAATATACTAGCTGAACCCGACCACGCTTCACTGTGGCTTTGTCTGATTTTAATTATTAGAGGAGTTAACAAAAATTGTCTAGCAACTGTGCATTTTCCAAGAAGACACATTGCTTAATTGAATATCTGCTGTGACTATGCTGTAGTGTAGAATATAAGGGAAGAAAAAAAAATATTCGTAAATTTTTCAAGTTATTTATTTATTCAGACCTTAAATGCTTTTACAATATCACTTTATTATAGATTAGCACCTATTAGTGTCAGCAATCCTTTGTAGTTGATCATTTCTGTGTTGCAAAACGACATCGCGAGGATGAAATGAAATTCTTCTCCAACCATGACAATTCCCAACTCATTAATTGTTGGCGCATTATATCGTCTGACATGCTCACTTGCTGGTGTTTGATCAGCACTAATAATAATTTTATGGCTGTCTGATGGCATGAGATCAATTGCATTTTTGAACATTCGAATTAAATTATTGTTATCATGTAATATTTTTTGCGACGACTCAACAATATGCCTTTTGACTTTAGTAGAGATTTCACAGCGTGCATTCAACTGATCATTTTGATCTCCCATGAAATATATTTGTAGAAATTTATGTTGATTGCTGTGAAAATGAAGCAATGAGCCAGCTTTATGGTAAATTTGTCCCTGAATTTTAAACGTCGGCATAAAGTTTTCTGTTATAACGTTTTTAGCGCCAAATGAAGTCATCTGAAAACATGAATTGTATTTTCAAAAATTTTTAAGGAAATGCTTTGAATCATCAGTAATTCCTTGCAACAAATTTATCAGTGGTACTATTGGCTGAAAAATTTCAAATAGCTTCTATCCATTTTACCGATTTGAATAATTTTATATGAGGTATTGTATTGAATATCTGGTTCGTATGAAAAAGCAATTCGATGGTACGAAGCATGGTTATTCAAAAGTTGCACTTGCATTCGTCTTTGGCGTTGATCTATTTCTTCTTGACGTTGTTGAGATGAATGTGCTGCTCGTCTTCTTCGCGCTTCTACTCGTAAGCTTTTAAGTCTTTCTTCCCGACGATTCGCCAGTTCTTCTGCTCGCCTCTGAATAATTCTAACTCGAACATGTTCATTATCGTCTAAACGTTCTTATTATGAGTCAATTTAAAACGCATAAAATTATCATTTTCCTTTGGATTTTCCAAATAAAAAGTATGTATAAACGCTCTTCTATATTTGTCCAAACAAATTCAAGGGGCCCCGATGGGCTCACCCCTCAGCCCGGTAATCGCTAATATTTACATGATGTACTTTGAAATAAAGGCATTAGAGAGCGCCCCTCTGAAACCTTCACTATGGCGTCGCTATGTGGATGATACCTTCATTATTTGGCAACACGGAATTGAAGAATTAAATAACTTTCTTATTCATTTGAATAGTATCCATGAAGATATTAAATTTACCATGGAAATCGAAGAAAACGATTGTCTCCCATTTCTCGATATTTTAGTTAAAAAGAAAAAGAACGGCAGCCTTGGCCATACCGTATATCGTAAACCGACACATACAAATAGATACTTAAACGCCAACTCAAATCATAACCCATCTCAGTTGTCATCAGTTATAAATACCCTAGTTACCCGGTCAAAACGACTAGCGGACAAAGATCATATTCATGAAGAACTGGGTCTTCTTAGTAGTGCTCTTCAAGCAAACGGTTTCTCCAAATATTTAATAGACAAATCCATAAATAAACGCAAAAAAACTATTTCTGAAACGAAAGAAGAACCCCTTTCTATAGCAATTCTCACATTCATCAAAGGCTCGACAGATAAAATCAGTCGAATCCTCAAAAGAAATAAAATCAAAACTATTTATAAATCAGAAAATAAAATCTCGTCTCTATTAAGAAGTCCAAAGGACCACATTCCACTTGAGTCACATGGTATTTATAAAATACCTTGTGGGGCATGTGAAAAGGTGTATATTGGACGTTGCAATAGAAAAATATCATGTAGAATTGCAGAACATAAAGTAGATGTCACTAATAAACGCTTAACTTCATCCATAGTGCAACACGTCCTTAATGAAGGTCATAAAATAGACTTTAATAATACAAAAACAATAGCTAGCATATACAATGAACCAAAAAGAATTTACCGCGAAGCAATAGAAATTTATAAACATAAAAATAATATGAATACTAGAAATGACGCAATCAGAATTCCCAACACCTGGAAAGTCTTAATCGATGAAAATACCCCAAAAACGGCATTTCCAAAATTACCAGTAGTGTCTCCAATTAGCTTTACCAATCAGGTATCTACTGTCAGCCCCGCCCCCCACCCCCTCCACCATCAATCACCTGCAACCCGGGTACTTCGTTCTAGACATAAGAAGTGACTTGCACTCACTTAAGTTTTAGCTTTTGGACCGAACAGACATGCGAAAGCTATCAGTTTGAGACAAAAACTCAAGACATAAGGCCTCTGAAGATGGACAGTGTGATCTGTCCGAAACGTCAGGAGTTAAAAAGTCCTTGTAAGGACTACGTTACGCGGGTAAACCGAGAAAATTGTTCTACATATATATATATGTATATATATATATATAGATAGGCAAATAAAATATACTGTTTTTCATGATTTCACAGGCAACTTTGGCCAATTATTTGTGAGTGAACGACAATTATTTGAAAAGAAAAATTTACCCTACCTGCTATGTATATAAAATAAAAAATATAAATCGTCAAGAAAAGCATTTTGGTTGGCTTTAATTTAAACTTTAAAATGACAGATTTACTATGGAAACCCAATTTATCACAAATAAATTTAAAATTTCGTTCCAAAAAATCGCTTTTTAATATGCTGTATTTTTTTACATTTTATTATACATATTTACGCAGTATGTAGAGTAGATTTTTTTTATTATTGCCATTAACGCACAAAAAAAAATTCAAAGTTGCGTCGAAAATTATGAAAAATTGAATCCTTTAATGGCCTGCATTTTATAATTTTAAACACAAAAAATAAGGTAGCACATATTCGTACTAGATATTTGCTACAACTTTTGATTTAAAAAAATAATATTTTTTAAGCTTTGTTGAAGTGAAAATTTCTTTAGCACCGTTATGATTTGAGACTCGATAAAACGGAAGCGAGTGACACTAAAAAGAGATAAACACATACATCACGAAGCCTAGCGGCAAGACATTCGGCGGTAAAAGATCGAATCCTACGAAATCCAACAAAAAAAATGTTGTAAAATCAATATCCAATCTTCAAAACCACTTCAAAATGAACATGCAAAGAAAACACAAGAGTAAGCGACATCTAACGACTCCGTAGAAGAAAACACAAATACTAATAAGATGACCAAATGTATAGGAAAAGATACACTGGAATTCGACGACAAAAATATGGAAAAAACCATATCTTCACATTGATAAAAAAAAGTGCTTCGTAGTCTCTCCACTCTTGTCTACTTTAGTTTTCTAAAGGTTTCACTTCTACCGCACGTGAATTGCAACTTCTGATTTTGTCTGATGTATTTTGTCCTCAAATCCAAAATATAACTTTTGTATGGAAAAGGCCGCGCAGCCGTTCCTCTTAAATCACAATAATTTAACCTATAACTGGCAGCCATTATTGGGAGAATGATTGTTTCGTAACTTGAGAATGGTATGCATTTCACCTGGGGGCATTTTAAGAAGGTAAATGCGTACCGCTGTGACCTCTCTTTCTGTTACGTGCTTCGTTTATGAGAGAGAAGGAGATTTTATAACGGATCTCTCAGTGGCAGGTCCATAACCAGTCGATAGTTGGCACCGGCGATTACGCCAAGAATTTTCCTTTCAGGTTTTTCATAAATTTAATGTTTTACGTTGGACCTTTTCCAAGTTGATTGTAACAGAATATTATATAAATTATCAGTTTTTAGTGCAGGTTTGCGTGATATAGAAATTTAATAATGCGGAATAAGATTCGTGCAAAACGAACACACAGAAAAATGCTCGTGTTATTGCAAAAGAGCCTAAAATTTCGCAAAGTTACGAAAAAATTAAAGAATCCGATAATAATAATTATTTTTAATTGTTAAACTAACGTTTTTAAGACAAGATTTTTATGCATAGCATAGTCCCGTTGGCGTCATGTATTTTTTCTCGGAAGATTTTTCAATGTGGATGAGTGTTTCAGGCTGATAATTATTGCTTATAATAATTGTAATCCGATAATGCTCTCGAAAGTAAAAATCATCGTCTTTTACCATTGTGTTCTTAAATAATTGACTGAGCGTCACGAAGTCTTGTTTTAACTCGACCGTTTTGAGTTTCAAATGTATCATAATTTTTCAATAAGTTTTCAATGAGTTCAAACAAGCTGTTTCGGCCTTTATAAACTAAAATAACGCCGCTATGCGCGTAATACCTCAAAGGTGAAAAAAAAATTTTTAGGAGGGAGTGGAAAAACCTACACACAATATTTATTCAAATTAATATTAGCGATTTCCCGGAATGCCACTTAATAAAGAAATTGTTTCTCCCTGCGTGTCCTTTCCCATTCGTCCCGTTCCCCTCCCATATCCCCTTCCTTCACGCGTTCCCCCCCAACCTTCCCTCTCCCCTCTGCAAAAAGTTGGTCACGTAGTATGGGTACGTTCCCTTACTTAGTACTTTAAGTTCATTCATTAATTTAAAGAGTTTATTCGAAAATTCAATTTTCATTAAACAATCGATGGTTTGCAAAATGTCAATCTCGAATTATGACATTTTTGACAGTTTCGCAAGAGTTTTTGCAATGATTAAAAAACTTTTCAGATGTGTTGTCATGTGGTTGTAATAATCCAAAAACCTTGGCGAGGGTGGAAAGAAGGTATTTTGAAAATTTCAAACATCTGCTCTAGTATTTTGGGGGTAATAGTAAATTATTTCTATAATATACTTACACCTTTTCGAATTCAATTAAAATTTATAAGATATTTAGGGGGGATTTGATTTATATTAATAGGTACATAAACATAAGCAACTCAGATACATATATTATAAGCAAGCATATTTTAATTTTTAAACATAAACAACTTACATACTAGTGATGTGCCGGATCGTTAAAAATGTATATCCGCAGATACGGATCCGAATACGGATATTTGGTGTCAAGATCCGCGGATGCGGATGCGGATACGGATACGGATCTTTATTTTCTTATTCAATCGGTGTCCGCGCGCGAGACCCTGAAACGATAGTTGACGTTACGCCCGCCGCGCCGCATACGATAAAATATTTGATTTTAAGAAATAAAAAATACTTTGAATGGAATTTAATAGTTTTTTAATCCTACCTAATCACCTACGTATATCATTTCATCCTATCAATTGAAAATTAATTAGAAAATTAAAAGATCCGTAAAAGATTCGCGAGAAAAGTAACGGATACGGATCTTTCTTCTCCCTCGGATATCCGCGGATACGGATACGAATACGGATATCCGGAACATCACTATTCATCACATCATAATATGCTTGCTTATACATATATATAAGCAAGCATATTTTAATTTTTAAACATAAACAACTTACATACATATTATATATAAGCAAGCATATTTAAATTTTCACGACAATCGCTATATGCCTACGTTTTTTTTAAATATTGGTGCACTTCCTCTATCATTCGTATTTACATATTATCTAATCTTCAGTAATCTTCTTCTTCTTTTTGAACGCTACAACGGAGCCTTATTAGCTTGATTATAATAATTAGGTTGGGTGAATCTATTGCTGCTTTATGTAATTCAGATTGATATGTGTAAAATGTGGTCGGTATTTTCCTGAATCGTGAAGTGAGAGTATAACAGTGCAGATCATTAGTGCACTCAGTCATGGGTGAATTTTAATGAGGACACTTCCAGCTTCCAACCAGAACTGAATGGCCGCGGTTGTTATAATAAAATAACTATGATGAGAAGAGATATTTATTAGTCCAAAAAGGTCCAATTCAGAAGAGCAAAAACCAAATTAAACACATAAATAGTACTTCAATCTTTGCGTATTCGCTTTGTGGCGTCATTTTTAATTAAATAAAAACAAATGACTTTGTAAAACACCGCTTTAAATCAAAATTATCAACATGTTTCAAATGTTTTCATTTTGGAAATAAATCATTTTTTGATTTGTCGTCGGTAAGGCTCTCGACTAGGTTTTTGATACGTCGTCGTCGGTAAGGCTCTCGACTAGGTTTTTGATACGTCGTCGGTAAGGCTCTCGACTAGGTTTTTGATACGTCGTCGGTAAGACTCTCGACTAGATTTGGTGACTATATCTGAATAGCCAGGCACTTCCCCACCTTTCTCTCTCTCCATCTCCTTCCCGTCCCCACTATCTTCGGCCTCGCAACATACCCCAATTGCAAATGCTATGGTTTCTCTGGTACCAGACGGTTGGGAGCAATTGGGACGCTTGTGTGATTTCACATAAAAAAGAAACCAATTATTTTTTTACGTATTTAAAAAAATATATTTATTAAGTAGTTACCGACTTAGTAACTAAAATGGTTTGTAAACAAACATTAAATATGCATGCACTGAATAAACTCCATTAACGTCATAAGTCACAAGGCACTTTGTATATAATTTATTCGTTTGCTTTTTTAAGTGTTTCTTATATGTAGGTGATTTCTTCTCAATGAATTACACTTGGAAGAATTAATTCCTAGAAAATAAAACTGTTTTATTTTAGTGGGCACGTGCCTACTTTTCTTTAGAAGATTTTGTTGTACGACAACACCTGATATACATATTCAAGATGTGGGTACTTGGGACGGGTTGTTTCACAGAATATAAACAATTCATCATATTTCAAAGTTGAAATTCAAGTTCTGGGAGAGTTTTATTCAAGTTTTGTTATTATTTCGGTGACCGGACGGTGGTTTCTGTGACAAAGTCATTAAAAGGGATTAAATAGGTTACGCTAGGTTATGGACTATTTTTCAATATTTTTTCATAGCTTTTAATGAAATTTCAAAGAAGTGTTGAGTTGAATTGATTTTGAGCCGTCATGGAACCATTATTTCATCGTGGGCCGGTTGTTTCACAGCATTTTGATAGTAACAGAGCTTGAATGGGACTTTCACAGAACTTGATATTAACTTAGAAATTTGATACGGTTTTTTTTTTAACTTACACTTTAGTTAATAATTTCGGTTGTATGTGCGTTAATCCTGCGCATGGAGGAAAGATTCTTTCTTCGACCTCGAAATGAACTCAACATTGAATTTAAGTGTCATTTAAAAATTGGAACTGATTTTGTGAAAAATTCAGACAAGCGACAAAGTAGATACCTAACTATAATAATATAATATTTTTAACACATTTTCAAAATTAAAACTGATTTCTCAAGATCTGCCCCATGATGTTTCGCTGGTCTGCCCTAGTTAATTTTTTTTATTAACCTTTGAACTGATTATTCCATAGTGTGCGCACTAAACAGATTTGGAAGGAAACTATGTCCCTATTTTTTTCATCAGCTCCACACAGGGGGCCCGGAGGGAAAAGAATCCCTAAGGGCCCTACGTCATCTTGTAGGGGATGCTAAGTAGAGGGTATTTTTATGAAAATGACTGAGAGGAAGTTCTGGGTAGGAAAATGGTATAAGGGGTGGTTATGAATCTGGGGTTCAATGTGTCCAGGAGTGACGGACGCGTGAATCCATTGCGGTTCAAGACAACAATCCAAAAATGCCTAACAACTTAATCTAATATATATATTTTTTTCTTTTTCATTACTTTTCATGACTATATAAATATATCATTATTAAGAATGTGTTTTTTAATTGTCCGCTTACGACCAGATTTTGTATAGTATCTAATTGTTTTTGTGTTTAATTCGTAGGAATAATTTTTTTTTTTAATTAAGTTTATATTAAATTATTAAAGTACTAGCTGGTATCCGGCATGCAATGCTATTCCATTTAATAAAGACATTGTTTCTCCCTGCGTGTCCTTTCCCATTCGTCATGTTCCCCTTCCGCCTCCCCTTCCTCTCCAGCTTCCCCTACCCCTCTCGCTTTCCCACTCCGCCACCTCCACATTCTCTCTCCTCACTCCTCTCTCCCTTCCCCCTTCCACAAACCCCCTTCCCGATTTCCCCTCCCCCTTCCCAGGTTCCCCTTCCCCCTCCCGGGTTGCTCACCCCCCTCCCACAAATCAACTACCCGAGATACCCTCCCCCCTCCCACTACCCCTCCCGCATTCCATAAATTACAGCTCGCGTGCCACCTATTGCAATTTTTTTATACAAATTTCACAATTCCAGAGTTCACCAGTAGTTTTATACAAACCATATAGACAATAACGAACACAAAAAAAGAATAATCCAATTTGGTGCAGTCGTTCAGAAGTTATGCGCGTACCTACATACATTTCGGCGATTCATTTTTATTTAGGTATATAGAAAGATATATAGATAGATTTTATTTTTAGTTTTTGTTACATCTGTTTCGACTTACGGTTTGAAAATGGTCTTGTAAGCCGAAAGCCGTAATAAAAAAATAAAAACTAAAATACTTGCAGAACTTGAATTTAATTTTGGCGCCATAATTGCAGTCGTATATCAAATTTGTTCACGTGCAAACAGTAAAATTACGAAACCGGTTTGCACGTGAGAACTCGCAGTGTCCAGTGGCGCCTCCGAGGGCCCTTAAACTGGCCCCCGTATTCGTCTTTGTTTCGTATCGCGGTCACGCTTCGAGAGCGCCTCTGGTATTTAGACCAGTTTTCGATACTTCTAGTTCCGGCTGCCTCCCCCCCCGCCTTCTTCCACCCTCCCCTTCCTCCTCACCGTCCTGGTGAGCCTTTCGATAATTAATAGGCGCGATCAAGTCAAATGGAACGAAACGATTTTATCATTTTGCTGGCGTGTGATTATTTTCTCGCTGAAACTAGTAAAACGTCAGAAGGTAGATTGTACAATTGTGCGATAGTGGCTAGTTAACATTCAAAACATGAAATATCACGGAATATTGGAACCACAATTTTTTTTTACTTTAGGTCTACACAGGAGGCCCTGAGGGGAATTATTTTCCTCAGAAGGATCAAAAGGAGGATTTTTTAGGGAAGGAAAGAGAGGAATTTATGGGAAGGCAAAAGGACTGGGTAGGAATCTGGGGGTCAGTGTGTCCAGGAGTAACGAACGTATGAATCTATGAGAGAGTCCTACTGGAGAGGTTCAAAGGTGTCGTTCAATCAGTGTCTCCCACGCAGTTGGTGGGAAGACACATCCGCCGCCAAGATCCAGGCATACCTCACCCAATGAAGCTGGGCACCCACGCTATTAGCGAATCACTTGGGGTAACCGGAGGTATGACAGAGGTGTTGGTTATCCAGTAAATGGTTCCCGGGGCGGCGGTACCCGTACGTACCTGCCTACAATTTAAATTAATTTTCTGCTTAAATGTTTTGTCATAGGTAGGTACCTAATTTATCGCTTGTCTGAATCCTTCACATAAAGTTATGGCAAATAGAAGTATTTGAACTAAAAAATATGTGATTGCTTTAATATTGTGTTTTTCCATTTTTCTGTACTGTGTACTTACTTACTTATGTGTTTTATATTTTATTTTGCTTTTTATTATTTATGTTATTTCACTAGTAACAGCATCCAGTAACAGCTAAACCTCGATTACGCACCATGCTGTGAACATTTTTAATTGGAGTATTGACATCTATGCGCATCCCAAAGACAATTTCATCATCGTAAAAATTATCAACACTGTAAATTTTTCAAACAATAAATAAATAATGAGTTCCAATTTTATTCGAGTTCTAGAGTTCAGTGAACCAGAGTTACAGACAGACACAATTAACATTAGTATGTTTGATGATGTTCAAAATTAGTCCACATCAGTTTTAGTATCAAGATTCAACTCTTATTCTAAGCGTTGAAAACATGGATAAAAATTTAGGCGTTTTATCATTTTTGACAAGTTGAATATTTCCACTCAATTGACACTGACAGCAGGAAACAGCCGCGTTGGCCTACAAATTTTATACACAATAATCTATACCGAACGGTTTGTCAGTGAAATCGAAGACGAGGATGTTTAGCTACGGCCGTCTTCGTTTTCTATTTTCCCTATTGTCATACGTCGATCAGCACGATAACACTTCCTCCAGCCCGCGATTATAGATTGTTGATGCGGGGGACGTTTAAATTTACGTTGCAATCTGTGGAATTTTCATTTTCGAGAAGTTTTGCTTCAGATTACGTACAACTTTATATTTAAAATTATGAATTTTCCCCTTATTAATAAACGTGTTTTAAATTTTAACTGATAAGCAACTACTTTTGTATGGAACAGGGTTGTTTATCAGTTATGTAAAATTTAACTAACGTTTATTGGTAAGGGCCGTGTATACATGCGATATGAAGAGGACTTACAAGGTATTAGTAGTTGTTAGCCTAATTGCTACAGCGGGGCATGTCGGAAGGATCTGCTTACCTGCAAGAACAGAAAAAACAAATTTATTTATAGATATAGGTAAAAATTACAATTTTTTATATTAATTTTTATTAACCACTCGAGCGACAGACCAATTTTAAACATTTTACTGGAATTGCTCGTGATTTTATGGTGATAATTTTTAATGTTTTCCGCCCACATTAAAAAATTCATACAAACTGAATAAGTCATGTACAAATGCATCAAGGGAAAATTTGCCTAAAACTGGCAGCAAGACAATTCGAGGTATTTTTAATAGTGCCGTATTGTGGCAAAAAGCGCTCCAGTGTGGATAACTTATTGAAGCTTATAAACCTCGTTGTAATATTTAATTTTTAGAAATTTAATTAAAATGTTATTATCGAGTTCTGCAAGTTTTTTGGTTAGTGTTTTAGTTTCGACTTGTAAGGTCATTTTCAAACTGTGGTGAAGCCACGTACGGACGACTTATTTATAAGATTTTAAATGTCAATTTTTGAAGGTGTCTAAGTTGATTTATTACCGGTTAAACCAATTTATAGAGACACTAATTGAGAGAGTGCTAATGTGGGATTCGGAGTATTTCCCTTTGGTTTGCCTTGCACTAAGTGTAAGGGTTTTCTTACACTTAGTGCAAGGCAAACCAAAGGGAAATCGCAAAGAATTTATTGTTTATTGCGGTATTTTAAGTAGGTATATAGTTATGTATGTCCTAATACAATCCTTATATATACTACACTTAAAATAACACATCTATACCAAATCAATCACATGTCTTCGCACGTATGCTCCAAAAATTATTCTAAACACGTTTGTTTCAGTTATTTTATAAGTTATATGTATGCAAAAATTCACAGTGTTTCTTTAAATGCTGTTTAAGACAATTCCTGCGAGATTTTTGCTCTATTTTAAACGAGTCGTGTTTTATTAAACATTTTCGCAATTTTTGCATCGATTTTATCGCTGTAAATGTCAGCGCTCTCCTCTAACATTCCTAATTTCATATCTCTCCGTCTTCTTTTTTTTTGAGCCCGGTTGCGGAGCCTTAAAATAGAGTAACAATCTCGTGGAAGGCGTCTTAAGTATCATTTAAATAAACACTGTGAATAAGGTATAACTTGTAAAATAACTGAAACAAACGTGTTTATAATAATTTTCGGTGCATACTTTGCAATTTTTTTCTATCGAGGGAATTTCATACAATTTGCGTTTCGGCGCAGAACACGTCTAGATATTATCTTCAAAAATAACATATATTTTTTTAAGTGCTTAAAAACTTAAAATGTAAGAAATCGGTACAAATTCGGTTAGCGGCGGCTTAAACCATAAAAAATTAATAATCGTGACCCATATTCTAGTGATTTCACGTACCTACATAATCTCATGGTAAGTACCTATGTACTTTTTTATCAATTTGTTGTAAGTAGGTACCTTCAATAATTAATTTAACTGACCAACGATAATTTACTGCGTTAAAAAACTCTGTTATTTTTTATAATCTGTGTGTAATGTCATTGAATAATTTAACACCATTCTTGCCTAGCATCGCACATACATAGGTACTACTGTACTTTTAAAAAACTTGTTTCTGTAGGTATTCCAGTTTTTTATTGTATCGTAAGCACCTATTAGTACCTACTGTAAATGCCAAGTTTTGTTTTATTTGCCCTGACCGACAATCCGTTAAATGTCGGAAGACTTTCCTTTGCTTTATAAAAATATAATATGAAGGTCATAGCTTCGTATTGTTAATTTAGCTCTGAATGGAACCAGTTTATAAAGAGAGAATTTTGTCAACTTGAGTATTAAATTTAATATTTGTAATGGGTATCAGTAGTTTTTATTTATTTACAGTGGCTCCATTACAGGAGCCCTTGAGGAAAATAATTTTAGGGATATCTATCATCTTAAGGGATGCTGGTTGAAGAGTTTTTAAAGGAAATTAAGGATATGACGTTCTGAGAACGAAAATGGTATGTTGTGTTGGTAGGAATCTGGGGGTCAGTGGATCCAGGAGTGACTAACGTACGAATGGATCCAGGAGTGACTAACGTGCGGTAGTCGAAAAATCTGTAAAAAAACTTCTACAAAAGTAATTTTACGAATAAAAAAAACCATCACACCCACTGCGCTGCAAGGCGATGGTTCGAGAGAATCCTGCATGAGAGGCCAAATGGTGCCAGTGGTAAAAAAAGGTCAACTAGTCCGTCCCGAATCGCCCTGTCACGCAATAAGTGAGCAGACGCATTCGCAGCGAATAACTAGGCAAACCTCATTCCACGAACCTGAGAACCCCTGCTAAGTTGCCAAACGTAGCGAATCACTTGGGGTGCCTATGGCAGAGGTGTTGTTTATCCAATAAATGGTTCCCGGGACGACGCTACCCATACCCGCCTCCCAAATAACAACAGAAAAGTTTCTCATGACGTGTCAAAAAAACATTACTTCATAATATAATGTATATATTTATTCAGCTCACAATAAATTGAAGATGTCTGTTTAGTTTTCTAGTTAAGTTTCAAACCAATTATGGATTATCAATAGTTATTATTATTATCAACAAGTTCATTCATTTATCGCTGATATATGATCATTTTTTAACTTTATCCCTTCCCAATGTAGGTACAATGGAATAATAACTATAAAAAGTCTTCTCTAGCTAAAAATTAACACTTCTCTAACAAAACTTGCATAGAAAACATAAAGTATTAAAAATAACTCTCCGTTGAGTGGGGAATTGGTTATTTGTCGGTAACTTGTAACTTTAAAAACATAACTATAAAAACGATGGATTCAATTTCTTAAAGGGTGCTTTATTTAAAAAACAACTCAGCTACTTCTTCTTCTCTCAAGTTCTAACTTTTTTACAATGTCCTTTTTTATTTCATGTTCTGTAATACGCTCAGGTACTAAACGGAATCTTATTTAGGAACTCTGACATAGAAATACAAGAATATTGCATCTAAATTGTGATGCCTTTGAATACTCCATGAATCAATTTTAAAGTATGAAGTTGCCTCTGCGTAACAGTTATAAAATTTTACAAATGATTTATCTAGACTCATTACAAAGCATGTCATGTATTAACTAATAATGATGTATTTATATTAATGTTGTTATTTGCGTTGGCACACTGAACACAGACCTCCATTCATGCGCAAACAGTCGAAGTAACAGAATAATTAGATCAAATTCCTGGATGTTACATGCACTAAGTATAAAAGTAGAAGTTATTAAATAATGTGTATATCTATCAACTTGTGAGAAAATTAGGATTACACTTTAGAAAATGAAAGTTTTGTTGGGAATGAAATTTTTATCATGTTCGTTTTTTTGTTGTTGTATTTATTTATTTATGTTTTTATTCCAGCAGGACTGGGAGGGTAGTGCAACCCCAGTCTGCCATATTACATAAACAACTATAAAAGAAAGAAAAAAGTTTAAATATTAGGTAGGTACCTAATTAAAACATAAAATGAAAACAAAATTCATCACACAAATAACAAAAAATAAGCATAAAATTAAAATAAATAATAAGTAGACAGAATTAAAAATAAAAAGATATTTTGGGATCGTCCATCATTTAAGTAATTGGGAAATCGTTATCGTCTGGTTGCACAGTACAAGTTGCTGACCTGATATTAGACAGCTATTTCCCGAGAGTACTAAGATCTTTTGTATTTTTTGAAATTCCTTTAAAGTTATATGACCTATTATGTAGAGCTGTTACATAACAACGAACCCAAAAACCGCTAACCAATTTACGTGTTAAAATTTTATCTTTTATATTATCGTGTATTTTATCTTTATTACTTATGCTGTGTGGAGTGTTTTTTATGGAAAAGAGGGAGAGGAAGTTCTTGGAAGGAAAAAAAGTATGAGGAGTGGGTAGGAATATGGTTCAATGTGTCAAAGAGTGACGGGCGTGTGAATCCTTCCCTCGGAATCATAGTTATAGTGAAAATTGTTACGTGAAATATTAAAATAATATATCATACTTATCTCGATGACCATTAATTTTTATGGATATTTACCTTGTTTCTACCAGGTGCGTACGGAGATCATTAACTATTATTTTGTGATTATTATTTTAGCATGCATCGCAGATTTATTACCATTTGTTTATGTGAGTACCGCACAAGATTCTGAACCGCTCCCAATTAGGGTTTCCATCCGTCCGGGACATGACCGGACTTCTAGCTTTTTGTCCAGCCCTTTAATTTGTCTGGATTTTTTTGGTTTAGATGGAATATGAGTAATAAAACTTACGTAAGTCATATAAAATAAGTCTTTAATCTTTATTAATTTCCCACTCATCTAAAAACAAAATATAAATCTTCATTAACAATCAACTCATGGAGATCAAACAATTGCAGTTGCACTCCGAAACCGCCTTCCGCCACTCGAGCGACCGTTCGCTACCACGTCCATACCGTTATGAAGTGAGTACCTGATATTTCCATTATGTGATTAAAATGTCCGGACTTTTTTTGAACTGTCAGGCTTTTTGCCAGGACTTTTCAATTTTCTAAATGGTAACCATACTCCCAATCGTCTGGTAGGAAGAGTAAGTCATTACGACCTGCAACAGTCATACCGAGCTCAAGCTGAATAACCTGGGAAACATTGTCACGAATGTTGCTTCCGGGAAACAGGTCGAATCTAGAAACTGGGGGCTTTGGAACGTAGGAGAGCTGAGGTCACCTCCATGGACTCTGCCTTCGTGGGGCCTACAGGGAGGAACCAAGAGGAGGAACCTTAGGAGAGAAGAACTGAGGCCACTTCCGTGAACTCTTTCCTTGTGTGGACCTCAGGGAACCAAGGGGGAGTGGAGAGGAGATATGGGATCTGCGAAGTGGGGCTTTCGGAGAACCAAGGAGGAATGGAGGAGAGAGATGAGATCTGCGAAGACACACTGTGGGACCAGAAGATATAACCTAATGTCCAATGACAACCCTGGTGAACTTTATAAAAGGAATTAGGTTAAATAGGAGATAGCACAATGAGCCTATACCTTAAGTGCTCATGAGAACTATACGTCAACCGTCTCCGCTCGATAATAAAAAAAAAGAATCTAAATATCCTACATCGTCTAATCATTTTAACATCTAAAGGTAATCGACTATGGACTACTACAGGCCCAAACTGCTCAAACCTGATAAAAAATTGTCTGATTTCTCTAGAAATTAGAAACGGAGTCAAATTGATAGATATTATCAGTTTAAAATGTCACGGCACGCCCCTGGTAGCTGGTCATTAATTTAACTATAATCTTCTCACAGGCCGTGCTCAAATGTTATGATTTCCTGCGGATATTCTCACGAACACTGAATAATGCCTGTGTATCAATAGGTATTCATAATATAATAATTTATTGATTATTCGTACATCCAGAATTAATTGGTGTCTAGATTTCATTTTCCCATACCATAACCATAATTATTATTGAATTCAGAACTTCACTTGAATTCAGAAATTCGTTTGAATTCAGAACTTAGCGTAACAAGCATCTTAATGTAATTTTATTTATTTATTTATTTTATTTATTAATTTTCAACGCCCTGATGGGCTTTTACATGACAAGTTTATGATACAGAGACAGTTTTTTTTTTTTTTAATAAAAAAGATAAACTATAAAAACATAACAAGTAAACATCATATGAAAGGTAGGTATACAGATAAATTTAAGGAAAGATAGTGCATTACAATAAAAGAGAAAGTATCTTAGTTGTGAATGGCATAGAAAATAAATTAGTTGGTATGTTAGTAAATACAAAATTTACAGGTGACTTATTAAATGTTATAAATAATACATGACAAAATGCAAGATACATAAAAAGAAAACGTTAACAAGTTTTTACAGAGAGATAGAAATACACAAATATACGCAATAGACCCTACGTGATGCTCCTTAGATATCAACATATTCTACATAAAAATATTGTTCAGATATTTCTTGAATAACGGTAAACTTGTATTAAATACATCGATATTTGAGGTATATTTGTTCCCTAGTGTGTGTAGTCGAGAAATTGATGCGTGTGTGTGGTAGTTGGTTAGAGAATTATTGTTGCAGAATAATGTGTTTTGCCTTGTCGCTCGAGTTGGTACCTTAAAGTCAATGAGATGCAGGAGTTCGCAACAATCTAATTCGGAGTGAATAATTTTAAACAAAAAAGTTAGGTCGTTTATTTTTCTTCTGTTTTCTAAGGAATGCAATTTAAGTGTATTTAGTAAAGATGTGTAGTTAATGTGTTGAATAGGTATGTGTAACTTGAAGTTAATAAATCTTAAAAATTTGTGCTGCACTCTTTCGATATTTCTTATATGAATTTGATAATATGGGGACCAAACTGTGGAATTGTATTCCAGCAAGCTGCGTACGAGTGACAAATATACGATTTTTATAACTTCCAGCGAATCGAAGTCTTTGATTGTTCTGATTATAAATCCTACGTTTTTATATTTTCTGAAATTGAAAAGTGTTTAATTTGGCTTATATCGGGTTGTTTAATTCCAAAACCGTGATTTTACTAAAATTTCTTTTTTTCACTACGTTAAATTTAAAATTCAACCGATGCTAAGCATTAATATTAAAAAAAAAGAATCTAAATATGTAATTTTGGCTTGCATTCCGGGAATGCAACCGGGAATCATTTTATTTGAATATAGCAGAAGAGCCTCATCTGCCCGAAGCCAGTAGTGGACTACGGCACAATCAAGACCCATGTTTACTCCTTCCCCTCTAATAAAAAATACCCTCCACACAGCATCTCCAATAAGGAACTTGAGTGAAAAATGGTATGGCTTTAAAAATATATTCATGTAGATCATAGGTTCTCAACGTGGATGATAACGCCCCCTTGTGGGCGTTTGAGACTTTCAGGGGGCGGTGAAGACCCAGAGAAAACTAGGGGGCGTTGAGGCAAACTAGGGGGCGTTGAGATGTCATATTAGAGCGTGGGCGGGTAAAAAAATATGGTCTAAAAAGACAAAAAACATGCTTACGTATCAGATACTAATGTAATGATCTAACGTGTATTATTGTTATTAAGAATTATTGACACCATATCATGAATACAAGAAGGAAGGAGATAGTACGTCCCCCCCTTACCCCCCCCCCTTCCCCGTTGTGACAATAGCTGGCTAGTAAATAAATAAGGTTAATGTATAAATGAAAATGTGTATATTTCATGTATTTTAGCGGCATGGAGGAAAGGCAGGGGTAAGATTTGGTTCGCGGAGAGGGAAGAGACGAGGGTGGGGGAAGGCGGGGAAGGTGGAAGGGAACTAGGACGCACGGGAAACGACATGCAGATTTCTTTGAATGGCATTGCAACGCATGCCGGGTACCAGCTAGTCTATTAATAAAATTGTTTTAACTATTTTTTTTTAATATTTGTTACTACAGCTGTAAAAACAATGACATAACATTCGAAATTTCAACTTCAATAGAGAAGTTGAAATTTTGCCCATTCAAGGGCTATTAAAAAAGTCTCCTGCAGGGTCTAGCAAAAAAAAACACGTGCAAGTGGGTTTGCTAGTATTTCATTCGGAAAATAAAACAAAGTATATAGTAATATTATGCTTCGTTGTTTTGCTAATGTTGCGTTTTCGAGTTACTTTATTTAATTGTTTGCCTCGTGTAATGGTCAATGAACGATTACGTTCAAATGTATAAAGTTATCAATGGAGTTGCAGGCGTCGGCGTCGCTACTTTAGATATTGTAAATGTAGTGCATGTAAAATATTCGTTAGTTCGTCTTTTGGCCGCCGGCACAGAAAACAATAAAATAAATCTGTTGGAAATAATTTACCTGCAAAAATAATTTTGGTCATGAACCCAGAATAAAGAAAATAAAAATGCATTGTGGGATGTGGGCGAGTTCGTGATCCAAAAGTCTGGCCAATCGAACCTTAAATGTGCAAGACAAAACTTTTTTTACAATAGCTCCACACGAAACAGTACACAACTGACATAAACCCTTTACAAATCGCAAGTGCTTCCAACGGTTGAATTTGGCAGCCACCTCTGGTCTGGAGCTCCAAAGTATCTACCTAAAAAAAACCCTCGACTCTGTGCAGAAACGGGCGATACCGGCACCGATAGCATAATAAAATTCATGGGATGGCGATTAACGGTTTCAGGTAAATGTAACAGAGATATAGCTCCTACCAAATGGGTTTGAACCAAAACGTACTACTGGCGACAATGGTTTCCATTCAAATCTACATTCAGTCATTCAGTCATCATGAATGAACCCAACAATATAATTATAAACAAACAAAAAAACTTTCACGTTTCAATCTTGCGAATTTTATAAATAATACCTTCGTAAATGATATTAAAATTGAAGTAATATTGGTATACTTAGGTATATTATATTTTTTAAATTTGTTATGTTCCTAAGATAATTGAAGCCGATAATTACGCGTTACGCTCCACAAAAAAAAGTTAAAACAATAATGCATATGGATAAAAAATAATTTAATTCATTTAATAAGAATAATAAACAATAATCTAATTTACAATAAAAACGAAAACATTTAAATTAATATTATTCTATCAAGCACGTGTTAAAAGCATGTAGGTAAGGAATGCGAGTTATTTATATTTTAGATTAATAAAAACAGTAGGTACCTTACCATTAATATATTTTACGTACAACGATTTTAAAACTTTATAACCCGTTTTATAACTATAAAGTTAGCGGTAAGCACCAGATTTTTTTCTTTCTAGACGATGAATTAATAACTTCGGAAGGACAACATGGAGACACATTTTAAATATTTGTAACACGTCCTTCAGAATTAATTAAAATGAACGTGGCAGAAAGGTCGAATCTCCAGGCCTGCTGGAGTGAATTCGACCGTACGTCCGTCGAATACACGCTTTCTTCACTTACGTCATTAAGATTCCCACATTATTTTTCTTCTTCTTCTTTTCTTTGATACGGCAAATTCGACAGTAGGTCCGTCCAATAGACGGGTCACGAGTCGCAATTTGTATACACAGCTTCTTTACTTACGTCGATTGTGAATATATTTTAGGGTATATTGTCGTCTTCAGGGACGTACTTGACTTACTTTAACCAGTGATTCCTGACATTATTTGGAGTAAAAAATGTAAATGAAATTTGTGTCTCCGGTGGTATTTTAAAGTTTTTTTTTCTCCTTAAAACCTAAAAATATCAATAGGTATTGGACAGTTAGGGTCATGGTGAGGGGTTGGGCGATTACTCGGCCGAGTGGACCCCTCAAGCTAATTTGTTTGCTTTTCGTAACAACTCGTATAGGAAATCGTTATGTCTACCTTACTATCATAGTGAGAAATATGACTTAAAGAGTAATATATTCAAATAAAAGTTAACCACAAAATATTTAAAACGTAAATACACCTTTACCGACCCAAAGATTCCGACCGCAAATTTGAAAAAAAAACAAATTTTGTGATTTTTTAAATGAAACAAAGAAAAAACGAGATGAAGATAACGTTTACAATACATTTGCCTAATGAAATATGTTATTTTTGTATTAGGTACCAGTAATTTTGGGAATGCCATAGTCTCACCGGATCCAGACGGGAGCAGTCGTGTGGTATTCTCATAAGAAAGGACCATAGTAAATTGAATCTAACCACCGCTTCAACTATACGACCGAAGAAACAACCGACTCTAATATCATGCCAACAAAAATTATTGTTCTGCAACAAATTTACATAAAATATCATTTGTTTACACTTGCTACTGTTCACATTACATTTGTATAGAAAGAAAATATAAGAATTTAGCTGTCGATACAATTTAGATATAGTAGATATATATCAGAAGGTCAAGAAACTAAGAAACGAAGCGATAAGATATGGAAAATGTCATTATCAATTTATTCACTGTTCAGCTGTAAAGAAAATTCAATAATAAATACACTCTGCTATCACTAGCTGTGAAATTACTTAGTAGGTAGATACGAGTACCTCCTATATACTAATAAATCGATTATCCAAAGCAATAAATGAGCCACCGATTACAGAAACCAATTTATTATCGGACGTTAGTTAAGCTTACGTCTGTACGGTTGAAATTTTAGAATCTGGCTAAGAATGCAACTCTGACGCCGCCCTTATGCCAAACCATCTTCGTACTTGAAGTTTGTTAAAAAGCTACGTTTGTAATAGAACCGAATTCAAGCAAGTAGTAAATAATAGTAATGGATGGCGCCACTTATGTTAACAGATCGCACAAGGACGTGTCGCTGGCAGGTATAAGTACTACTGATTTCAAAATATTGTGTGTGTCTCCGGATTTGGAGAGATTGACTGTAATATTATTATGATTATTGTAATTGTAACAGGCAGTTGTGAATAATAGTACCACGCGGCTACAGGCTGTATATTACATAAGACGTCATATATTACATATGATGTCCAGACTCACCGTTCCAATCTGTTAGACCTATTTTTAACTACTGTGCCACACGGTTACAGTATTGAGTCACAGCGCCTTTAGGATCGTCCGACCACTGCCTGGTGACGACATCAATCCCTGTAAACTTCAGACCACCAAACGAGAGGCTGAAGAGAAAAGTGTGGCACTATAGGTCAGCAGATTGGTTCGGTCTGCGGGCACATTTTAATGCTTTCCCGTGGTCAGCTGTCTGTTTTCGGACTTCGGATCCCTCAAGATGTGCCCAGGAAATTTTTGAGGTCATCACATCCGCGATGGATGGCTTCATCTAATCTACTGTTAAGGAAACTGGTGTAGGCTCAAAGCCGTGGTTCAGTCGACAATGCGCTGAAGCAGTGCGACGAAAAAACGCGGCTTACCGAGCCTACAACACATCTAGAACATCCGAAGACAGAACAGCTTACAACAAAATGGCAAAGGAAACCAAGAGAATCATAAATAGGTCGAAATTCGAGCACGACCAGCAGATCAGCAGAAAGCTGACTGCATGCCCGCATGGCAGCAGGCAATTCTGGTCGCTTGCGGGCTCAATAGGTCGCAATTTCTGCAAATCCAGTCTGCCACCTCTTACCAGACCTGACGGCTCACTAGCAAACACCGCCACCGAAAAGGCTAACTTACTAGGTAAAATGTTTGCGGATAACTCAACCCTCGATGACCAAGGTGCTGTCCCGACGTCGGTTCCTCACTGCGGTTTTCGTATGAAAAAGCTGAGGATCCGGCATCGGGAAGTACTCCATGTTTTACGAGGGCTTGATGTTAATGAAGCTAGTGGGCCTGACGGAATACCTGCCCTGGTACTGCAAAGGTGCGCTGCAGAAATAGCTCCAGTTTTGACGAAGCTTTTTAAACTGTCCCTGAAGACTGGCTCTGTGCCCTCTGGTTGGAAAAAAGCGGTTACCCATCCTATTCCAAAGAAGGGTGACCGCTCCAACCCGGCCAACTACCGCCCCATAGCGATCACATCAGTTCTGTCTAAGGTGATGGAACGTGTGATCAACGACAAACTGCTCACATACCTCGAGAAGAACAAAATTATTAACGACCGTCAATACGGATTCCGGCGGAACCGCTCGTGCGGTGATCTTCTCGCGTATGTGACGCATGTTTGGGGGCGATGCCTGGAACGTTTCGGTGAGACCCAAACGGTTGCACTGGACATATCCAAGGCCTTTGACCGGGTTTGGCACCGAGGACTTGTCAACAAACTGCATTCTTACGGACTTCCCGCATCCTTGTGTACGTGGATTGCCGACTTCTTGAGGGAGAGGTCGATTCAGACGGTAGTCGATGGTTTCACCTCTTCCTCTCACTCGATAAATGCTGGCGTCCCGCAGGGATCGGTTCTGTCTCCGACTCTGTTTTTGTTGCACATCAACGACCTTTTGTCATGTGCACCAATTCATTGTTACGCGGATGACAGTACAGTTCATGATAGCTTTTTGTTTGACAAGCCCCCAAAGGGCTCACAAACTCCAACAGCTCGTAAGGCTTTGAAGCAAAGAATGAACGGTTACCTCGAGAGTGTTTTCTCTTGGGGTAAAAATAATCTCGTTGAATTTAATGTTTCAAAGACCCAATCTTGTCTGATTACGTCTAAAAGGGATCGCAATGAAAATCTAGTCTCTTTCAACGGAAGCAATCTTCCGAACAGGCCCTCCATTGATATGCTTGGTGTAAAACTAAGTGACCAGCTCAGGTATGGGGGCTCCATCGAAGCCAGAGTAAAGTTAGCCTCCCAAAAACTGGGCGTACTGTACAGGGCCCGCAGATACTTTAATAGTACACAACTGCTAACCCTGTACAAATCGCAAGTGCGCCCCACGGTTGAATTTGGCAGCCACCTCTGGTCTGGAGCTCCAAAATACCTGAAAAATACCCTCGACTCTGTGCAGAAACGGGCGGTCCGTTTGATAGATTCTCCCATCTTAACAGACGGATTGCAATCTTTAGAGCACAGGCGTCGGGTGGGAATGCTATCCTTGTTCTACCGGTATTACAATGGAGATGCTCCGAGGAACTAGCATCATTGATCCCTTCGGCACCGGTGCATAGTCGGGAACATTTGTACACTGTTGACATTTGTCACATGAGAACGGGTCGTTTTTTCGACTCGTTCTTGTGTTCAACAGCCCGGCCGTGGAATGATTTGCCGGCCTCTGTGTTTCCTCCTTCCTACAACATGGGTCTCTTCAAGACCAATGTTCATTCCTTCCTCTCCTCAAAAAGACCCTCCACACAGCATCCCAAATGACATAGGCCCTGAGGGAAATTATTTTCCTCAGGGCCTCCTGTGTGGAGTTAATGTAAAAAAAAAAAAAATTGCCTGTCGCGGTTACTTCGTCCCGGTGACTAGCTGTCACTGGATCGCAGTGGATCCGAGAAACCGGCTATTTTGGAACCAGTTCCTTTCGGATTTATAAAATGGTCACCAATTCTCAAATTGGGCGAAGTGGAAGCAAACGCCCCCCGCAGGGCCTAGCAGCAAAAACCTGCGGAGCGGGTTTTTAAATGCTAGTTATAATTTAATATATTAACAAACGGATGTTTTATTTGAGTTCCACACAAGAGTTCCAACTTTTTTTTACAATATCTCTACACAGGAGGCCTCTAGAAAAAAAGATCCCTGAGTCCCTATGTCATCTTTCGGGAATATGTGTGGTTATTTTTAGGGAAAGGAAGAAGAGGAAGGTCTGGGAAGGAAACAGTCAAGAGGGGTGGATAGTAATTTGGGGGCGGTGTGTGCAGGAGTGACGGACGTATGAATCCATTAATTCCGGGGTGCAAGGAGAAGTGCTAAGTCTAAGGCGCCAAAAAGAAGAATATGGAGAAATATGTAATTACGAATGTTAGAGGAGAGAGCTAATATTCAAAGCGATAAAATCGATGCGAAAATTGAGAAAATGTTTAATAAAACACGAGAAGTAGAGCAAAAATCTCATGGAAGGCGTCTTAAGTATCATTTAAAGAAACATTTGAGTTTTTTCACAACTATAACTGAAACAAACGTGTTTATAATAATTTTCAGAGCATACCTTCTGATTTTTTTCTATCGAGGAAATTTTATATAATTTGCGTTTCGGCGTGGAACGCGTCTGGATATCATCTTAAAAAATAACATATATTTTTTTAAGAGCTTAAAAACTTCAAATATGTAAAAAAAATCGGTATAAATTCGGGTAGCGGCGGCTTCTGGTCTCTTGTTGGATATTGGGGTATATTGTGAGTCTGAATGAATTCATATCTCTTCACTGGCTAAAGCCATTTCATGCAATGTTTCGATTCTACATTATTGTCTTTCACCAGGGCGATACTGAGAGTATCTTCCACTCTGAAACATACCGCAAATAATCAAATTATGGTGTCAAACAGACAAGGGTGGATCCAGGGGGGGCCATGGGGGGTCATGACCCCCCCTTGGATGGGTCCAGGACCTAGGTGGACCACTAATACCCTACTTTTTACTTGTATCTATTATTATCAAAATTAAATTATAAATTCTTGTGACTTGATCACGACTATGTGACCCCTCCCTGGCGCCATGTGAATCCCCCCCTGGTGCCAAAGCTGGATCCGCCCTTGCAAACAGAAAGAAAGTCAATACAGTACTAGGTTACTAACTGTCCTGAGCCATTAGGACAGTTAGTAAGTGTGCTAAAGTGGGGAGTGGGATGGGTTGGGGAAGGGAAGGAGATGGTGAAGAGTAAGGTTAGGAAGTACCTAGCTACTTAGGTCTGGTCACCAAACACGGCTAAAGTCATTGCAAGCGACGTTTCGATTCTAAATTATGGTATTTCACCAATGAGTATATCTACTACTGTGAAACCGGCCGCAAATATGATATGCACATTTTTAATACTAATTAAATGCGAAATTAGACATTTTAATTGAATAAATTTATTTGAGCCTTATAAATTTATTTAATAAATTTATTTGAACCTTTTTTTTTTACATGAATACCGCACAAGAGTCCCAACTGCTCCCATCGGGAGCCAGTGGGACTATGGCATCCCCAATTGGGGTATGTTGTGAGGCTGAAGGTAGTGGGGAGGGGAAGGAGATAGGGAAGAGGAAGGTGGGGAAGTACCTGGCTATTCAGATCTGGTCACCAAACACGGCAGAAGCCATTTCAAGCAACGTTTCAATTCTGAATGGTGGTCTTACACCAGGGCGATACTGAGAGTATCTTCCACTCTGGAACGTGCCGCAAATATACTATAAATTATTTTAAATGAATAAATTGTAAAATACACAAATTAATCAATTTGCCACGCCGGGATTCGATCCCGCGACCTTCGGAATGCTGCGACCATGTTTCAATTAAATTACCTCGTAGTAACTCAGATTTTTAAATTCCTGAAAGAAAACGAACAATTTTCCTTGTTCTATGAATATCCTTCTATGGACTTAAGAATCTTTGATTTGTTGAATGAAATTAATTAAACATTTATAACGTCTAGTCGGTTTTTGTCGAAACGTTTGGTATGGTAGGAATCTACTAATTCTGCATGAATTATCTACGTTGGAATGTTTATATTTTACTCAATCAAATATATTCTCGTGTCGGACTAGATGAAAGAAATATTTATGAATTATATGATAAAGCTTTATAAGTTACTAGCGAGTACCCGGCATGCGTTGCAATGTCACTCAAATAAAGTTTTTTTTTTTCAATCTTCGATAAATCTATATTTATAAAAAGCAATATATGTTTTCTTGCTTATATTTACGAGAAGATATGTATGTTGCTTATGCATTGCCGTATTATTTTTTATTTTTTTACACGAGCTCCACACAGGAGGCCCTGAGGAAAATAATTTCTCTCAGGGTATATGTCACCTTTGGGGATGCTGTGTGGAGGGTTTTTTTAAGGAAAGGAAAGAGAGGAAAGTTCTGGGAAGGAAAAGGGTTTAAGGGGTGGGTAGGAATCTGGGGTTCAGTGTGTCCTGGTCATCCGCCGCCAAGACCTAGACAAACATCACCCCATAAACCCGGGAACCCCTGCTAATTCACCAAACGTAGCGAACCACTTGGGGTAACCTACGGCAGATGTGTTGGTTTTCCAATAAAGGTTCTCGGGGCGGCGGTACCCATTCCCACCTCCCATATTGCATAAGAAATGCGTGAAACTTTCAAAACACCTTCTCATCCTCGCGAAGGTTTCTAGATTATTACAACATGACAATACAACTGAAAAGTTTTTTAATCATTACAAAAACTCTTACGAAACTGTCAAAAATGTCACAATTTGAGAATGATATTTTGCAAAACAATTATTGTTCAATCAAAATTCAATTTTCGAAACTCTTTAAATTAATTAATTTATTTGAAGTGCTCACCTACGGTACTAACCAAAATCAAACACTTTGAATCTAATCAAAAATTATATTTATTTTAAATATGTATCTAAGTACAAAATTTTATTGATTGTTCTTATAATATACAAAAATGAATCTTTGTAATAAGTATATGAAAAAAATATTGGTGGCACGCGAGCTGTTTGAAAATCAGAATGTACCGGGACTGAATATGTTGAACGCGGAAGAGAGAAGGGGTGAGGAGCGTGGAAAGGCGAAGAAGGTGGAAGGGGAACGCGTGAGGGGAAGGGGACATGGGACGAATGGGAAAGGACACGCAGGGAGAAACAATTTATTTATTTGTGGCATTCAACGCATGTCGGGAACTCGCTAGTAATTAAATAAATAATCAACGAATTAGTCATTCAATTCGCTTTGAAGTGCTAAGTGTAATAATCAATACTTTGTCGCAAATTTGATTGTAAACAAGTACTTACCTAAGTAGATAAATAAATCAGCGATCATAAATACTTAATTAAGTATTGATAAAATATAGTCTTACATCACGACTATTCGTCCAAACGACTATTCGAAGAATTTAGATCAAACCTGTTGAGAAGTTTTGCTTGCGATCCTAACTCTATGCATATTGTTCAGCTCCAAGTTACAACTAGGCAGATATATCCCAGTGGCGTACGTTACATGTTAACGGCCATCCTTTCATTTTTAGGTTTAGTCGATGATTTAAGCGGTAAATTATCAAAAAATCTGAAATACTTTAATTAGGGAGACGTTATGTGATAGCGATAATTAGGCAACAACTCTGCAATAGGTCATCCCAAGTGGTTCGCTACGTTTGGTGACTTAGCAGGGGTGCCCGGGTTGATGGGGTGACGTTTATCTAGGTCTTAGCGGCGGCTGCCCACTTACAGCGTGGCGGGCCGGATTGGGGGAGCTGGTTGAGGGAGATCATTTGGCCTCTCCAGAAGGAATCTCTCGACCCATCGTCTTGCACCATAATGGGAGCAGATTCACACCGCTTGGGCCTACTCACCCCAGATTCCTACCAACTGTTCCTTTCGTCCCAGAACTTTCGCTTCTTCCTTTCTTTTAAAAGACCCCCAGCTCAGCATTTTCGTAGATGACGAAGGCCCCGAGGGAAATTATTATCGTCTGGGTTTCCAGTGTATAGCTATTGTAAGTCATCAATTTTTTTTCCTGCATTTTCTACCAAATAATAGATATGCCACTGGCTTAGTATCTTTTAGTTCTAGCCCCGAGAGAGCCAATGAAAATACAGCGCTGTCTCTATTACACTGCCTGACATTTTTATATTCCATCAAACTAAATTTTGAATTTGTACCGAGGAACCGAGTATCTGAACTCGAATACGAATGGCGAGACTTTTAGATCTCGAAACACGACTTTATCGCATTTTTGTGTTCCTCTTCATTTTTTTATTAGAAAGCTCGGTACTTCCCCACCTTCCTCTCCTCCATTTCCTTCCCCTCCCTACTTCAGCCTCACAACATACCCCATTTGGGATGCCATAGACTCCAGGCGGGAGCAGTTGGGACTCTAGTGCGATATTAACATTAAAAAAAACCCGCTGGTGGACTGATTTATGAATCACTGATTTCAAGCTTAAATCTTCATCATATATATTGCGTAATACTTTCCATGACTTTCAGCGCTAGTAACCATTTGAGGGGACCCCACCACTTTCCCAACGGCGTTATAAGGAAACATATGGTTTCATCCTTCACCGCACACGTCAAGATTCGAAAAACAAACAAACGAAGCTATATTTATTTGAACGACTCTAGACCCTCCAATGTCCATGCATACAGGTGTTTTATTTTATTTATTTTATAATTTTTATTTTTTTATTTTATACATTTTACAAATATAAGACAAAAAGTCCCGATAAACTACTTTTTAGCAGTTTGTCTAACGGGTTCTTTACATTAAAGATCTTATTATAGTGATTTAATAGTTACATTTTTACAATTAAAGATATAAAATTAAATTCAATTTTTTACAGAAATATACTTAGATAAAAGAAACATTATGAAAACATGAATAACAATTTTAAAGTCTTTAGAATAAATAATATGTTATTGTAAGCTAATACAAATTAATTCTTTCCGTAAGCCAAGTCTTCAGTAAGTTCACCAATTGTTTGTTTTGGGCACAGTTTTTAATTTCAACTGGAAGCATATTTAAACAATTGGGAATCATGTAATTTAACGTTCTTTGTCCATATTTATTTGTTTGTTTAGGTACAATTAGTCCTTCATTAAAGTTAAAACGAGTATTATGGTTGTGTTCCAGCCTGTTTATATATAAAGGGTTATTTATGTGCTGAAAGTTAGCATTATGCAAGTACTTACATAATCTTCTTCTTACATATAAAAATGAATTGCTGAATGTGTTGCTAAGCGCAAATCTCGAAAGCAGCTGAACCAATTTCGCTAATTCTTTTTTTAGAATATTCCTTGAAGTTCGAGGATGGTTCTTAGAGAAAAATTATGAAAATTGCGTAGAAAATTGGATAATTTCAGAAAACCGACTATTGCACGTTTGACAGTTCGCGTATTTGAGAATGACATTTTGCAAAACAATGATTATTAAATCAGGATTCTATTTTTGAAAATCCTTAAGTTGATAAATTTATTTAAAGTAGGTACTCCCCTAATAGTTTGAATCGAATCAAGAATTTTAGATATTTTAAAATAGGTACCTATGTTAGATACCAAATTTAATATACTGAATAAAAATTGTAAAAGATGGCACGCGGGCTGTTTAAAAACTGAATGTACTGGGATTGAATATATGGAAAGCGGGAGGGAGGGAGAGATGGGGGAGTGGGGGAGGGGGGTGGAGGGGGGCAGTGAGAGGGGGGGAGGGGGGGAGGTGGAGGAGGCGGAGTGGGAACCCCCCTTACACCATGCGAGCGAAGCCGCGGGAAAAAGCTAGTCCAAAATAGAAATAATTGTGGCAGCCCGTGGAATAATTCTTCTGAAATAATTCTTCTTCTCACCGCAAGTAACCGTTATCGCAGTGTTCATTTTCATTGCTTCTTTTTATACAGCTTTTCAGCCTTCCTAGACTGAATGCCGCCGCCGCAAGCCACTGGTGTTTAGGCACCTACATTTTATATTGGTATATTCTCTATTGATATATGGGTACGAAGTGGACAGTGCTATAACCGGACCTTGCATAAGTAATAGGATGCTTGATTTGCTACCCGGATATAGCCAAATAGCAAAAAAGCCAATGGCAATCAGGATAAATTTCTTGAATGGCAAACGCATGCGAAAATGAACAGTGAATTATCGTGAATAACTTGTAAATGTCGCTTTGTTCCTGGATCCTGTCACAATTACAACGATTTGCGGTCATTTATCGCTTGTTCAACGATCGTAATTATTATTTATTGTGTAAAGTAATTAATTTGTCTTTATAGGGATAAAACATTCCCCATTCGACTTTTAGGTGCGTATTATAAATTGCTTCGTACATAACCGTTTACTTCATCGTGTTAAGATAATTCGCTTGATTTTTAAAGTAATTCGATATTGACAATTATTAAAGATTCTTTTTTGCATTTAGCTCCACTCGATGTCATCTTAAGGGGTGCTGTGTGGAGGGTATTTTTGGGGAAAGGAAGGATAGGAAGTTCTGGGAAGGAAAAATATATGAAGGATAAAGATACAAAGAAGAGGTAGGGTAGGAATCTGAGGGCTAGTGTGTACAGGAGTGACGAGCGCATGAATCCACCTCTTCAACTATGGTGCAAGGCGATGGGTCAAGAGAGTCCGGCTGGAAAGGTCAAAAGGCCTCCCTCAACCAGTCTCTCCCGATCCGGCCCGCCACGCAGCAGGTGGACAGAATTATCTGCCACCAAGACCCTGACAAACCTCACCCCATGAACCCGGGCACCCCTGCTAAGTCACCAAACGTAGCGAACCACTTGGGGAGACCTGTGACAGCGGTGTCGATGAAATACACCAATTTAGATGGAATCAATTGTAGTTTTACTAGATGGGGTTGCTCGTGCTTTACGCAGAGTTTTTTGAAATGAGACGTAGACAGCAATTTTCCTCTCATTTTGAACGTCACATGAGCAAAAAAATTCCTAAAAAATATTAAAACACTGCTTCAAGGGGTGGTAAGAAGGAAAAGGGTAAAGGATTTTTTTTAAATGTGTAGATTTGTATACCTACAAATTAAATCCCCACCGCCCATAGCCTTTATTTAAATACAAGACTAGTCGAAGTCCCAAATAAAATTTTCTTCCACATTCACATGTCATCACTGATCACTGCCGAGTAACCGCTCAACCCATATTACAATGACCCTAATTGTCCAATAGATACTGATTTCAAGTTTAAAAAAAAAAAACAAAACATCAAAAATGCCACCGAAAACCAAAAATTTCATTTACTTTTTTTTACTTCAAATAATGCCAGGAATCGAGGAATCCCTAGTTAAAATCAAGTTCACTCCTTAACATCCTGTACACATTTTATACAGGGTAAAGTGCACAAACTTCGGGAGGTGATTCTACTTGATAGTACCTACAGGTAAAAAAGTTTATAACTTTTATTGAATTTCCAACGTTTTAGGGTAGTTTTCGGGTAAAAAAAGTTAAATTCTGAAAATGAAATGATATTCTTCCATAGAAAAATATTTTTGTATAGGAAGAAAAACTAACTTCTTTAACTTCTACCATCATATGGAATCAATCACATCATCGTCAAACAGTATTAATAGCCTAGCGACTGTACGGATGAAATTTTAAAATCCGGCAAAGATTACAACTCTTACGCCGCGCCTTACGTAAAGCCGTTTTCGTACGTAGAGTTTGTACACAAATATACTTTTGTAATAGAACCGAGTTAAAGCAATGCCAAAAGATGGCGCTTACATTAAAAACTAGCGTGAGGAGCATCGCCTGGCAGGCATATGTAGATACTATTGGGTTTGTAATTTCGTGAATCTCTCCGGATATGATTATTATTGTAACTGGCAGTTGTGAATAGTAATAATAATACCACACGTCTATATCGCCGGGTCTGTCTGATAACCTCAAAAACCACTGAACGGATTTTTATACGGTTTTCACCAATGATTCATGAGGAAGGGTTTAGGTATATAATTTGTCAAACTTTCGTGTAAATTGGTTGAAATATAAATAAAAATGTATGTATGAGGTGGACGAGCAAGCCGGCAAGCGGGCGGTGTGGATTTGATTTGTACGCAAATCTACAGTTTTTTTGCCAAGGTTGCTGAAATTTTGCACATATGACCTGCAAAACAAGAGGAAGGTCTCTGTCTACATTTGATTTCGAAAACTCTGTGTAAAGCCCGGGCATCGCATCGTATTATGTAAGACGTCATTACCTGTCGCTGTTACTTTGTCCCGGTGACTAGTTGTCACTGGATCCCAGTGAATCCGAGGAACCGGCTACTTTTGGAACCAGTTCCTATCGGATTTATAAAATTATCACCAACACTCAAACTGGGCGAAGCCGAAGCAAAAGCCGCCCACAGGGACTAGCAGCAAAAACCTGTGGAGCGGGTTTTTAACTGCTAGTCTTGTATTATTGTATCGTATCACAATAAACATATTCTGTATGAGCATTGTGATAGCATGGAGTAAAATATACACAAACATTTCATAGCAATATAATAAATATGATAGTTGCATTATGTAACAATCGAGAATACAATATTATACTCTAACCCAGGAAGGAATAAAATATCTCTTTTCATATTTATAGCTGAGAGGTGTGCCTCACAATAATATCTACTTAGGAAACAACAACTTAACGTTGTGCAGCGCAACTTTTACGCTAATTTATCGACATAAAAATAAATTAAGAAAATTATAGGTTTTCTATTATCAGGGTGCAGCAGCAAGTACCCGAAGGATTTTAACAAGCGATTTCTGAGTACACATGGAGTAAAAAAAAATATTTGTTAAAATTTAACACTTCCTTTGCACAAAATTATTAACTTACCAAGTAAAATATATTTCTTTCTATTTATTTAAAAATGTGGATGTCATTTTGCTGTTCGATAATATTTTTTTCAGTTGTAACCAAAAATAACGTTTCACATCGTACTTCGCAACTGAGTAGTTGGAAGCAGCCAACAGGGGTGAAGAGATACGCACTGCGTCTCTTTCCAGCAACGCGATAACAGATGAGATAGAATACAAATCACGTGACCCCTCCGCCACAGCAGTGTGACCAGTGACAATGTGTGATGGAGACATTTTTTTAAGTGAAATCAAAAAATACCATCCATGTTTTCATTGATTCCTTAGAAAGCAAAAAATGCTATTGTTTATAATTTTTTTAAATAATTAATGTTCTAAAAAATGTGATTTTTTAGGAAAAAAAAATTAAAGTTTTTAAAATATATTTGCTGACATCTGGGAACACACAAAAACAATAAAACGAACCTTTTTCAAATTTGAAAAAGTCAAGCATTTAAAAACTATTCCGGATAATACGTGCGTATGTCAAAAAAGAGTAGAAAATATAAAAACTGGAACTACTAAATTTGTAGACTGGCAACACAACTGTCAAATATTTTTTTGAAGTGCAATGACACTGAATGTATAGAACACAGTAAACCACATAAAAAAAACGGTTTTTTCTTCATGACATAAATTTGATTAAAATGTCATTTATAAAGCGATTTGCTTTAATTTAATTTAACATAAATTTGAAGGGAGGAATGCAGATCCCGCCAATGTGGGGGATTTTAATAAAAATGCACTTTGTAGATGAGAAAAGTGTGGAAAAGTTGAATAAAAAAGAAATTAAGGTGCGCTCGGCAAAATTGAGGGAGATACAGCCGTTTAAAGTATGAATAAAATGTCACTTCCTGAACCGATACTACGCCATTGCCAATGTTTGGTTTATGCCGAAAACGATGTTTTTACCGGGTTTTAAGTGGAGAACTTTAATCTGGAAGGTGAAAGAAAGCGCGGAAAGCAATAAAAAAAAATTGAATAAGTAATTAATTTGCAATTGCGTTAAGTAAAATTTCACTTTGCCAATCAACACTATTGACAGCCCACCCGCCATTTTTTCAATTGTCACTATAATGTTGGTATCCCTGACCTGATGCAAACAACAGCTAGAATGTAGCCGACTTCGTGAGATACATGAGGCGCGTAATTATGAAATTTGTCTAGCGGACTTTTTTTCAACGATTTTTTAAACTGTTTATCACCTTCCAAATTAAAGTAACCTAACCTAAGACTACGCTAAACATGGTTTGTGTAACATGGTTTGTGCCCCTTTATAACGCCTACTTGCGTCAACGCAAGAAAAACATCCCAGTTTTCAAATAGTTTAGCGGCTACGCTAGGTTTGTGTAACATGGTTTATGTAACATGGTTTATGTAACATGGTTTGTGCCCCTTTATAACGCCTACTCGCGTCAACGCAAGAAAAACACCCCAGTTTTCAAGTAGTTTAGCGGCTACGCCAGGTTTGTGTAACATGGTTTGTGACCATTATTAATTCTGTTTTTCATAATTACGCGCCTTATTATATATCACACGAAGTTGGCTACAATCGTATCAACCTTCGTTTATAGCAAGTCTGAGATACCAACATAATAGTAACAAAATGGCGTAGTATAAGTTCACGAAGTGTCATTTTATTCATTCTTTAAACGGCTGTATCTCCCTCAATTTTGCCAAGCGCACCTTAATTTCTTTTTTATTCAACTTTTCCACACTTTTCTCATCTAGAAGGTGCATTTTTATTAAAATCCCCCACATTGGCGGGATTTGCATTTCACCCAATTTGAATTTAACAATAGATAGAAAGGAAGAATCACTAATGGTGAGTTTAGTTATACTACTTTTAGATCTGAATGAGTTAAATATATTCAGATCTAAAATTAGAGACATGATCTAAAGCCCAGGCAACGCTAGGTACTTTATCTAGTATTAAATAAATATGAGCAATTTCTAAACTGTGCTTTATATTTTATTACATTATAGTTATTCTTCATTATGTTAACACAAAAATTCAAAGGTATAATAATAATATACCTATATGTAATTCTAATTTTGAGATTGGCGAGTATCTATACTGCAATGAAAAAATATTTTTTCCACTATTATGCCTTTTTAATTTTTTATAAAAATGTAGGTTATACAGCTTTACTTTAACACCATGAGTTATGTGTTTAGTATTGCCATTTGATCAACAGTGGCGCCCTCATATATTTTCTACTCTTATTTGACAAACTGTACCTGCTTACCTAAATAGGTATTTTTCTTATGTCTATGCCTCAGATAAATAAATTGTCGCTACGCCAGAGGCCGTTACCATAGAGTAATTTTATTGCCCCATTAATTACTCGGAACACTCAACAATTGGAAAAGAAAGCTCGGTGGTGTTCTTAAAATAAATGCCAAGTACTTCGAAATACTCGACGGCCATTCGATTTTGGGTCAGTTTTGGAAATGCACCGGCTGACTTTCGAATGTTTTCGAAGAATTTTCATTCGCAACGCATCCTTCCGTCACTAAAAACCAATCAAAATCCAAACACGTCCCCGCCTCTGTCTGTGGCCAACTTTACGGCTAAACTTATCGACTTTTAAATGAATTTTCGGAATCGACGATTGGGAAACTCGAATGCTAATGGGGTAAGCTAATCCAAGTGTTAATTTTACGAGGTAGCTACCAGCTACCTAATATGTCGACATAGTTTTCTATCATTATGCACCAATGCATAAAATAAACACTTGCTAAGTAGATTCTACTTCCAACTTCAAAGATTTTTTGAAGTAAAACTTCTTTACGCACGCTTGTCTTGGGGAGTAAGCTGGTGAATGCGTGACGAGAGCGTTACGAAAAGCGAGGCGAACGGTAGTTGAGAGGGAGATATAAGTTAGTGAAGATAGAAAGAGTGAGAGTTTTGTTTCGTGTTACCGTAGGAGCAAGAGAGAGAGGTGCGAGCACACATTTTCTTTCTCTCTTTCTCTCATAGCCATTTACGTTTCGCATATCTAAGACACAGTGCAGGCCTATTGTCTGTATCACACTGTACGAGTAAGAGAGAGCAGTGCGCGTACATTTTCTGTCTCTCTTCCCATCATTTAGATGGAGCTAAAGAAGTTTTAATTTTACTTTTAAGTAAACCCTGAAGAAGTGGGCGTTGCTCATAAAACATGTCGGTTTTTATAAACAATAAAAGTGGTAAAAACTAAGTATTCTATTAATTTCGAATTAAAATGGCACCACAAAATAAGTTTGTTGTGTTTGAAGAAGTAAAATTTGTAGTTAATATTATACACGGTTAATCTTTATAGTTATTCTTTATTGTTCATATTTTTATTTAATCTTTATAATTAATATATTTAGTATATCTTTATAGTTAATCTGTATAGTTAATTTTTATAATTTATCTTTAAAATTAATCTTTACAGTTATTCTTTATTTTTAATTTTTATTTAATATATTTGTATTTAATCTTTATAGTTAATCCTTATACTTAATATTTATCTATTATCTTCATAGTTAATATTTGTCTGTAGTTATTTTTTTGTTAATTTTTATAGTTAATCTTTGTAGTTAATTTCTATTGTTAACCTTGATAGTTAATCTGTATAGATAATCTGTAAAGTTAATCTTTATATTTAATCTATATATTTAAACTTCATACTTAAAATATAAATAGTTTATCTTCATAGTAATTTTTATTGTTAATCTTTGTGGTTAACCTTTAGAGTTTATCTTTGTAATTGATGTTCTCAATAAATCTGTGTAGTTGATCTTTATTGTTATTATTTATAGTTAATCTGTATAATGTATATTCGCAGTTAGTCTTCATAGTTAATCTGTACACTGTATCTTCGTAGTTAATCTGTATAGTGTATCATCGCAGTTAATCTTCATAGTTAATCTGTATAGTGTATCTTTGTAGTTATTCTTTATAGTTAATCTGTATAGTGTATCTTCGTAGTTAATCTTCATAGTAGTTCTTCATAGTTAAAATCTTATTATGTTTACTAATCGCATATCGTTCATTATGCACTTAAAACGGGAAAGTGAAATGCGATTGGCATCTTTACGTCTTCTTATCTATTGATTATTTAAATTATATCTTCACATTAACTATAGATTTGCTCGTAGGAATCAATAAAGCCAGGGATATACGGATCATAATTTTCGTTGCATTACCCGTCATAAAGTTTAACCTTTCGTGTACTGTAATAAAATTACTAAGTGCGAGCCTGTTATATCCCAAAGAGATAAAAAGAGAACTACCTACTTAAAAAAGTGTTAATAATTTTTTATGATTTAAATAAATTATTTGAGAAGAAAACCTTTACAAAAGATATACTAGTGGCGCCAGAGCTGTAGACCTGTAATTCTTGTGAATGTACTAGCTGCCTGCGTGCGCTGCACCCACTGCACCTATGAGATTTGCTAACACCAAATTTGTACTGGATAGTATTTTGCAGGAATTAACATAAATCTATGATTAGTTGTTATTAAAATATGTTGATTATTGGAGATCTTACTTTTTTATATTTATAACGAAAATTGTAATCTTCGAATTTAAAACATTTTTTTTTGTAATTTACGACTTTTTTACATTAGTTCTTTAGAGATGCTGTATGGAGTGTTGCTGATTTTAGGGAAAGATGCTATTTTTAGGGAAAGGTAGTTCTGGGAAGGAAAAAGGTATGAGGGGCGAGTTGGAATCTGGGGGTCAATGTGTCCAGGAGTGACAGAAGTATGAATCCATTCCTCACATTGCAGTGCAAGATGATGGGTCGAGAGAGTCCGGCTGGAGAGTTTAACCAGTCTCTTCCATGCATCCGCCGCCAAGACCTAAACAAACTTAACCCCATGAATCGGGGCACCCCTGCTAAGTCACCAAACTAGTGAACCACTTGGGATGACCTATGGCAGGGATTTGCAGGCATTTGAGAACGTTTATGAAGGAGGCCAAATACCATCCTGAAATTTGGCGCTTTGATTTAACACCATGTGTTTCCGTGCACCGTGCAATATTAGCATTTATTGATGCGTTCATCAATGCATTTAATAATATGTATTTAATTAATGCACTGCTTAACACAACACAATTTTTGTTATTTTATCACATATTAGTTTATATATTTAAGTACTGCAAATACCTTGACAATAATTTTATTTTTAACATAATTTTCAAATTTACACTCAACTATTTAAATATTAGTTTGTGGAAGAGTCCTTACCTGACAGAACTCATCACATTTACAGGATTTTAATAATCTATTAAATAAATTATTTTGTAGTACCTACTTGCTTGCTTAGGTACATTGTAAGCCTATCTCATTATTATATTAATTCATAAATGCTTATTATAATATTGTTAAACCAGTTGACATTAGTAAGAGTATGTCAGGATTCTTTGACGACCTCCCGACGAAACGCAAATAGATTTTTTTTTAATAATACAATTAAATTCATTATTGCAGAAGAAGATATTACATCTAAATGAAACAGAACAAGATACAGAAAATAAAAACAACGAGTGTGCTTTTATACACATATTATTTCAAAAATTTAATTAGTTACAGATTTTTTCTTTTTTTCTTTTTTGCTAGCACACTAGGCTAATGCCCGTGTTGTGGTAGTCGTACATTTAATACTTTAAATAGGAATTAATAAATACTATTTTATTGAAACAGAAAATTAAGCATATGTACTAAATAAAAATTAAGAAATACTTAAAAGTAAGTGAAAAATAAAGATAAAAAATCATATTTTTTAAGAAAAATAGAAATAAAAATGAAAATTCAAATTTTGAAATACATAAACTAATAATAAAGATTAAGTGTTAAGAACTCAAGTGTTCTATACAAATATATAAATTATAACATATAGGTATATAAATTTAAATTAAAACATAAATAAAGTTAAGTGAAAAACTATGAGAGAAAAAATAATAACATTTTAAAGAAAAATAAAAATGGAAATAAAAATTTTGAAATGCAAAAATTAATAATTAAAATGTAGTGTTAAGAACTCATGTATTCTTTGAGGTACACTCATCCCCTTACGAAAATCCAATGTTGTACACGTGCTATATAAAGTGCTATACTTGACTTTATGTCAGTACTCAGAGCATTATATATTTTAGGAGCGATGAACCAGAATTGTCGTTGATCGAATGGGGTATTAGTTTTTGGGACCACGCAACCCAGGTTTGATGAAAAGCGGGTGTGTGCTTGAAGGGGTGTTCGGACATGTAATATAACCGCGAGCAGGTATCTGTTGAACCGCGAGCACTTATGTTTCGTGCCGTTCACACAGCGCAGATCAAATATTTCTTCCTATGGTAGGAGAGGGGGTCAGTTGAATCAGCGAGCGGCCACGGAGTGCGCATTTTTCGTACTGAATCTATCAACTTGACATCTGTCATCCACCAGTCTTGGCAGCTCCGTAATTAAAATGACCCCCTCTCCTGTTTTTGTCGGAGTGGGGGGCGCTTAACTGTTGGCATATCGCCTCAGCAGCGGTTACGGCGTAAGATGTGCATTGTCTATGGTTGATGTGCGCATAAAGCGCTCAGGTGTGAACGGTCTGAAGGGATTGTATGGAGAGCGATATGTGGCGTGCTATGATCTTTTATATTTATATGCTCAATGGGAACGAGCTCTGATGTTGTGGAGCGATTAGTAGGTTATTTTTTCGTATATAACAAATGCTTGTTTTAGTAAATAGCTGTCGAATATCTAAGACCCTGATTTTGGCAAAGGGTTCATTTTCACCAAACGACAGAAGTAAAACTTCACTAAATTATATCTCCCTCTCAAATTTCGTTCTCTTCGCCCGACCGTTCGCCTCGCCCGATCACACGCATTCACCAGCTTACTCCCCAAGTAAAGCGTGCGTAAATAAATTTTACTTC
This sequence comes from Limnephilus rhombicus, assembly GCA_929108145.2. NCBI lineage: Eukaryota > Metazoa > Arthropoda > Insecta > Trichoptera > Limnephilidae > Limnephilus > Limnephilus rhombicus. The sequence continues at coordinate 46,579,979 of OV815280.1, forward strand.
AAAGGAATCTCACAAAAGAAAGATCTCAGGAAAGAAGTCGTATATGCGATCAATAGACTTATTCAACTAAGACGCCAACAATTTACTCCGTTCGATCTTTGAGAAACGAAAGTGGTTGAAACGTGACTGAAGATCTCATTCACTAATTAACTCCCGTTTAGTGCCAAAAGTAAATACGGACTGCCAATATATTTCAATTCAAAATTGCCAATTTAATAAAGTAATTGTTTAGCGTTTGACATTCGGAGTGCCAATTCATAGAAAAGAGTTGCCAGCGTATATCGATTTCTCATTTATTCCCTGTCAATATCGCTTCGGCTATCAACGGTGAAACCGTGCTCGATACATCGATGTAATGACGATTTCATTATGCTAGAAATTACTGAACAATGTAATTCAATTAATTTTAATATACATGATTGAACCAGATTGAAATTATTTCATAAATTAAATGCATTAAGTAAATTATTATTTTAAGAAAATCATCGGACAGCAAAATGATATGTACATATTTTACTCCAAATTTGCCCTGGAAACGCTTGTTAAAATCCTTGGTACACCCTGTATAACTGCTCGATGTCCCACTTCCAGAATATTTTAAAAGGAAAATGATGCTTGTGCATTGATGAAGGACCCAGCTAGGATAAGATTTAACCCGCAATGCCTGGATGGGAACCCGATGCATTTGTCAACTCGTCTAACCGGTCTAAACATGCAGCAAAAATGTCAACCGTGTACAAACTTAAATGATTGCCACGTGTTCGGCTTGTCTTCCGGCAATGCACCTTTTTATATATTTTAAACATATTTGAAAGAAAAAAATTACGTTTCCAATCGAAGGACGTGACATATAGGAAGAAATACAATATTCAACATATCGCCGAGTCTAGCAGGTTTGATATTTTTTTAGTGGTCGCAAAATTAATGGCAGGATCAGCAAGGCCGAATAACCGGTTTCACAGAATTGCAACAAAAGGTCAACCCCTGAACACACTTTATTAAATTAAATACCCTTCAGACCAACTTATTAATTATGACACTAACGAAAAATTTTATTTCCTTCTTTGTATGCATTGTTTATACATAATTATAATTACTAATTGCTACCAAGCCGGCAAACGGTGAAAAGGGCCTATAAAGAGAACCACTTTCGTTTTTTTACGGCGCCGCCAATTGGCATAACGAACACATAAATAATGCATAAAGAACACATAGAAAATGCATAAAAAAGCGTAAATATCGCATAAACAGCGCACAATAGGTACTTTCGATACTTATGCAAAATTTATATCTATACAGTTGACATGTTGTTCTTGTATTGTTTTGTATTTATAATACTTGTATAGTGCAATTGCATAGCGTGGTTTAACTAGATGATCATTTGGGGAAGTGTGTGAAAGGGTTTAGTTTTTCCTGTGGGGAAAATTTAACCCGAACATTTAAATCTGGTGCGTAAATAGTTTTATCATCACGTCTTTCGGAATTTTTGGATGTAGCAAATTTGGAATGAAATAAAATCGGTACTGAGTTATTATTTATTTATTGTTTCTTTACACTACATGTAAAAATGTTTACAATACAATTTGTCACCTCACTAGGACAAGCCTGTGTTGAGGTTAACAATAATTATACAAATTAACAAAATAACCCAATATTATACAGATATTGAAGAACAATATTGTTGTATTTCTTACAGGTTGAGATTATGGGTACCTACTAAACTGATGGCGCTAGGTAGAACATTAATGAAAACATGTAGACTTTTAGGGTGACCATAGTTTAGTGATCTGATTTAAAAAAGGATTAAGTTGTAAATAATAAATAAATGTATATACTATAATATGCTATAAATTTGGCAGGAGGAAGATGAAAAAAAAACGGTTTAACCAAAAATAATAATAATTTAGCTACATAATCATTTAGCTAATAATTTAGAAAGGACAATGTAGAGAAAATCAATTGGCAATCCTCGACTAACACAAATAATTTAAGATTCTTTTTAAAAGTGTACAAGGAATTAGATGACTTTATATGTTCTGGAAGGCTGTTAAATATGAGTGGAGCTTGATAAAAATAATTTCTTTGACCAAAAGAAGATTTAGCTTGAATTGCCATAAAGTTCAGACCAGAGCCAATTCTCGTAGTACGAATTTGCTGAGTTCTTTCTGCAATATTAATATTATTAAAAAATCTACAAAGCGTTTGTGTAATATATAACTGTTTTACATTCATTACATTACATTCCTTAAAAAGTAAATGAGTTGCATATTTAAATTTTTTCTTGAACGTAACTTTAAGAATCATTTGTATAATTTTAAAAGCTGGTACGGAGAATAATTAATCTTTCTCATTGTAGCCGCCCTGCACGTTCGTAAGAAAAACTTTCGACGAAATGTGGATTTTCGTTCGCTGGCTGGTTAAACGCTCTTTTAAGTAAGAATACGTTCGAATTAATCTCAAAACTTCTTGCATCAAAAAGCAAATACTGACATCAGAGAGCGTAGCAATGAAATCTTACTAATATTATAAACGCGAAAGTTTGTATGGATGTACGTCCGTTTGTTACTCTTTCGCGCAAAAACTACTAAATGGATTTGAATGAAACTTTACAATAATATAGCTCATACATCAGAATAACATATAGGCTATAATTTATAAAGCTAGCTAAGAAGGGGACGCGGGAGGGGAACGGGGACAAGGTGATACAGGGAGAAACAATGTATTTCTTTGATTGTGGCATTTCAACTCATTCCGGGAACCAGCTATTTAAAAAATAAAATAAAAACACCTTACAAGTAGGTAGGTACCTGCTTACAGTACTGCGTTTTTTTTTAAATAAATCTGGTATGCAGGCAGAGTGCCAGAATTAATTTGGACAGTACCTACTTGTTAATAAAGCAAGTTACTACAACTGTTTTATATGCATTCACCTACCGCTACCCGCATGCAATGGAGTATGTAACGCTAACGGTGCCTACCTACTTGCCCGTAGCCCACATGAAGGTGAACTGCCTAAAATGTGTTTAAAAAACAAGGAGTATTTATTTACATCGGGTGTTGCCATATTACGACATTGCCATCGATTGACAATTTATTTCTGTTTTAGATAAGCAGGTAGCTACCAACATTAAATAGTTTTGAATATTTGGAACACTCTACTCCCTGAAAAGGATTAAACAAGAATTTTTGTACGTTGCAATATTGGGGAGATATTGACCTTACAATATGCAGATATTGAAACCAAAGTCGTCCGTACATAGTAGACACACATACAGATGTATTGCTTGCATACATCACATTTAAAACTTATGTTCCTAAAAGAGAACAATTCCATTGAAGTTAGAATAGAACATTTTTAACTGGAAAAGTATTTCGAAAAAATGTTAAAACTTTTAGATTTAGAATTTTCGAACTTAGAGATTTGTTTGTTTATGAGAAAACAGAGCTACAAAAAATTTGTCGGAATCAATGACTAGATAAAATACCTTAAGACAGGACTTGGCATAACCAGAAAAACATTCTGTCCAAACGGTTAGGCAAAAATGGCAGCCAAGATGGAACCAAAATTTATTGCTTATAAAATTTATTATTACTTATATACTGAATAATAAACATGTAAACCGCCTCCATTTTTAAACGACTTCGGTGTCAGCCAAGTTACCCGGCCCGGCGTGTTCACTTGACAGCTCCCCTCTCGCCGCGGCCCGCTCTCGCCTCTCACCTCGTCAAGTCGCGCGTGCGACACAAGCACATCTCACCTACAACTATGTATGTAGTTACAAACCTAAATTGGCTGACACCACTCCAAAAATAACAATCGTACCTACATATTGATGAGTAGAAAAAGTAAGTTGATTATTAAGTTGTAGAAGAATACGAAATTTTTTTTTACCTTTTAGTGCATTTTTTTAAGTCGTTTTTTGTTTTGTTAAAATTTTTGTTTATTGTATTACCGTTTGGATAGAATTTTCGGTATGCGCTTGGATCAGAAATCAGAATGCCAAGTCTTTCTCTTAGGTATTTTGTTTAATCATTGGTCGGAACCCTTCAGGTTTTGATTCAGAAATTACTACCCCTTTCTCGCTAACAACAATAATATTCTGGTGCAAAAAATATGAAATGCAGTGACTTTTCGTATAGACATCACTGTCAGAAATTTGTGTTATTTGGGTCAACTATAATTGACGTATGCCTACAGGGTTTGCATTCTTTTTTTATCCATTTAAATTTATTAAGCACATTAAACGTACTTAGTTAACATTACTTGCCATAATGAAGACTTTAAAATGCATTTCTTTACCTGCAAAGCGCCCTTGAAGTGATTTAATAGCTAAATGGCGCAGCGCTACATGAAAATGTCCATTAATAACTATCAGGGAACGTACCCGTACTACATGACCAACTTTTTGCAACCGGGCTCAAAAAGAAGAAGATGGAGAGATATGAAATTACGAATGTTAGAGGAGCGCGCTAATATTTACAGCGATAAAATCGATGCGAAAATTGCGAAAATGTATAATAAAACACGACTCGTTTAAAATAGAGCAAAAATCTCGTGGCAGGTATCTTAAGTGTCATTTAAAGAAGCATTGTGAATTTTTTCACAACTATAACTTGTAAAATAACTGAAACAAACATGTTTGTAATAATTTTCGGAACATACTTGGCGTTTTTTTACTATCGAGGGAATTTTATATAATTTGCGTTTCGGCGTCGAACGCGTCTAGATATTATCTTCAAAAATAACATAAATTTTTTAAGAGCTTAAAAACTTCAAATGTTTGATGGAGATATGTAAGAAATCGGTAGAAATTCGGGTAGCGGCGCCTTCAGCCCTTCACGTGAATTTCACTCACTGTAAATTCGTGTATAAAAAGAGTGTACTGTTATGAAAATACTAAACTAATTGTTGCATATTCCTAATAATGCCAAAAGATAACTAGTAGATACTTCTGTTTTCTAAAAAAGTATGTTTTTTTCTTATTTAATAAATCAAAACCAAATTTTTATTCTAAAATCAATAGATTTGTAAGTAGGTACTTAAATAACTACCTACTTAATTATATACCTCACATATTTTATAAACCTATTTTATTTGAAATAAGGAATTATAAAACTTGGACAAAGAAACGTCACTATCTCAATGACAATTAATTAGTTTTTCAAACATTCTTCCGGTCGGAAAGTACCACAAAATTGTGCCTACCAATACCACGCCTGTCTCAACACAGGTATACCCTAGTGAGACAGGCATAGAATAATGTAATGTAAACATACCTTATTGGTTGATTGGCTTAGGTAGGGTTGAGTCTGAAAAATTGTTAAATAACGTCACTTAAAACTTAACATTTTTAATGCTTAACTATTAAATGCCACAATCAGTAAGAACTTAGTATATATTTAAGTTTATATATTTACTTAGTATATAGTTCAGAATACATTTTTTTGCATTTTTCACCAGCATTTGGTTCCTTAGAACGGGCAATCTGCCTAGCTAGGAACTAATATAGACAAACAAGACATAATAACACTTGTACCCATTTTAATATTTACAGTTATTTTGAAATATTATTATTATGTTATTTTACTGTATAAATGTATCTTATGTAATAAATAAATAAATAAATAAAAATAAATAGATAAATAAATAAATAAAAAAATATAAAAATGAACCGGTAGTGCCATTATAAGTAAGTTCAAATAAGCATTAAGATTACACTTTCACGTTTAAAAAAAAGAATCTTTGCTGTAGCATTAAAACGGCCACCACCTTGAAACGGAAACGGAATGTGCAATTTACAAAATATCGAGTTAAACCGGACTTTGCTACACACAGTCGATGAATGCTGAATAAAGAAACACAAAGGACTAGAATATCATTTTTTAAGTACATATATGTATTTTTTACATTAGCTCCACACAGAAAAATAATTTCCCTCAGGGACTATGTAATCTTTGGGAATACTGTGTGGAGGGTATTTTTAAGGAAGGAAGGGAAATCTTAGGTAGGAAAAGGAACGCGTAGGCAGGAATCTGGTGTTCAGTGCGTCCAGATCATCCGCCGACAAGATCTACACAAACCTTCCACCGAGAACTTGAGCACCCCTGCTCATCAAACCAAGTTCCAACCCCTGCTCAGCAAACCAAACAAAGTCACCAAACAGCAATTGGCGTGACTTACGGCAGAGGTGTTGGTTATACAATAAATGGTTCCCGTGGCGGCGATATCCATTTCTGCCTCATAAATGAGCATGGAAAGTAATTTAATAATATAAATTTTTTTATACTTCACCGATAAGAGAACTGCCTTAAAATATTGCACATACTAAGTATGTAATATATTATATAGATATTTTGGCCCAATAAACGACCTTTTTTCATGTGCACCAATTCACTGTTACGCGGATGACAGTACAGTTCATGATAGCTTTTTGTTTGACAAGCCCCCAAAGGGCTCACAAACTCCAACAGCTCGTAAGGCTTTGAAGCAAAGAATGGACGGTTACCTCGAGAGTGTTTTCTCTTGGGGTAAAAATAATCTCGTTGAATTTAATGTTTCAAAGACCCAATCTTGTCTGATTACGTCTAAAAGGGATCCCAATGAAAATCTAGTCTCTTTCAACGGAAGCAATCTTCCGAACCGGCCCTCCATTGATATGCTTGGTGTAACCCTAAGTGACCAGCTCAGGTATGGGGGCTCCATCGAAGCCAGAGTAAAGTTAGCCTCCCAAAAACTGGGCGTACTGTACAGGGCCCGCAGATACTTTAAAAGTACACAACTGCTAACCCTGTACAAATCGCAAGTGCGCCCCACGGTTGAATTTGGCAGCCACCTCTGGTCTGGAGCTCCAAAATACCTGAAAAATACCCTCGACTCTGTGCAGAAACGGGCGGTCCGTTTGATAGATTCTCCCATCTTAACAGACGGATTGCAATCTTTAGAGCACAGGCGTCGGGTGGGAATGCTATCCTTGTTCTACCGGTATTACAATGGAAGATGCTCCGAGGAACTAGCATCTTTGATCCCTTAGGCACCGGTGCATAGTCGGGAAACACGCCAAACGCGTGCCCAACATTTGTACACAGTTGACATTAGTCACATGAGAACGGGTCGTTTCTTCGACTCGTTCTTATGTTCAACAGCTCGGCTGTGGAATGATTTGCCGGCCTCTGTGTTTCCTCCTTCCTACAACATGGGTCTCTTCAAGACCAATGTTCATTCCTTCCTCTCCTCAAAAAGACCCTCCACACTGAGGGAAATTATTTTCCTCAGGGCCTCCTGTGTGGAGTTAAAAAAAAACCGGACAAAAGTTCAACAATTTCAAATCGCTGGATGCGTCAGAAGTCAGAAGCAAGAAGGTGCGCGGATGTGTGCGGATGTGGAAGAAAGAAAGGTTGAACCAAAATTGGATAGTGGATAGCGTTCAGCAACCTCGACCTAGTTTTTAACATTTTCTGCACGTATGCACGTTGCAGACTATGTTTAGTTCGTTTTTTATACTGTACGTTAGGAAGACTTTTAAATTGTTGGGTCTAATTACTAACTACCTATGCTCGATACCAGCCTGTGAAATAATTTTTCCAGAATGTATACCAAAGATATTTCTGAATATGGTCAATATATTTTTATAATTAAATACTATCTAAAACTAGCGCTTACGCTAAAGGAGTTTAACGTATCAGGCCTCAGTCAGAATGTCAGAATATTTCCGCTTTGCAATAAAATCCAAATAATTGGAATATTTCAGAAAGTAACCGAAAACCAAAAACTGTTTTTGAAGTGTGATGAAATAACCTTACATTTTATTATTAGGAATGAAAATATATATTATGTTCAAATTTTTAAATGCAAGCAAACATTTTTGGAAATGGCTCACCATACGTTTTTCTTAGCTAAAATTACTGAAAACGAAAAAAAACGCATACTTTATTAGACAAATGTATTATAATACTACTTTTTACCCGCGGCTTTGCTCGCATGGTATTAGGGGGAAATTACTGTATAAAGAATTTTCCCACCGGAATAAAATGTTTTTTCCGGGATAAGTAGTAGCCTCTGTCATTTCCTAGTCTTCCAATTATCTCTTTTAATTTTTTTTTTAAATCACGTTGATTGCAGCGCATTTATATTATTATAGCGAGTTCGCGGTATGCGTTGTTATGCCATTTAATAAATAAATTGTTTCTTCCTGCATGTCCTTTCCCATTAATCGCGTTCTCCTTCCGCCGCCTCTTCGTCTCCCGCGTCCCCTTCCCACTTTTTTATCCACTCCGCCTCCTCCACCTTCCCTCTCCCCACTCCACTCGCCCGCTTCCCCTGTCCCGCGAACCCCCCTCCCGGGTTACCGTCCCCCCTCCCAGGTTCTCCCCCCCCCCCGGGTTCCCCTCCCGCGAAACCCTACCGAGGTCCCCTAACCCTCCCCCTTCCCGCATTCCATACATTCAGTCCCGGTAAATTCAATTTTTGCAATTGCAATTTTTTTATACAAATTTCAGAGTTCAAAAGTAGTTTTATACAAACCTTGTCCTAAAAATAACGAACACAAAAAACAAAAGAATTATCCAATTTAAATTATGCGCTTAGATACATTTCGGCGATTCATTTTTATTCATATTCTTAGATTTAATGTCACCTAAATTTTTGGTTATTTCATATAAAAACAATTAATAAAAAATTTTTTTTTCAAATTACAGTCGGAAACTTTGGTTTCATAGAGGTGTACATTTTATTTATTCTGTGGTTAACTTTTATTTTTTATTTTCAAAATGACAGTAGGGAAGATACAACGATTTTTATGATACCTACATCAGCTGTTCCCAAAGCCAAACAAATTAATATGATGGGTTAACATTATAAAAATAAATAATATTAGTATGAAATTGGGTTTACGAATAAGAGCATAGACAAGTAGGTACTTACGTATATGTAATCAAAGCCGTTCTGTCAATGAATCCGTTATGCTAATTTATAAATAGGTAAACATAAAATTAGTCCCGTACTCTATTCATAATGACAGCACGTTCACAAGCAAAAAACATACTTTTACTTTTCAATGACAGATGAAATTGTATTTCTCCAAAATAATTAAGTAGGTACAATATTTGGTTATTGCGTGATAATTAATTGCATCTGTGATGAGCGCCTGTCAAACACAAAATTTATGACTTCTGTTTAAAAAGTTAATATTTAAAGGCGGTCATAAACGACGGGGAAAATAAGTAATTAATTCATGTAATTATTAACGATTAAATCCAAAATACCCATGGACATATGATTGGATGTCTATGAAAATACCACTACTAATTCTGAACAATAAAACTCGCGTTAAAAAAAAACTTGTTTCTAATTTTCTCTTCTTAATAAATTGAAACCAAAATTTCCTATGAAATCATATGTTAATAGCTTTACATGCCAACTCAGAATCAAGTCAACTCAACAACTCTTTGTTAAAAGCTATGAAAAAAATCATTTTAAAATAGCCCATAACCCTAACCTAATGTAACCAATTTTACTTATTTTTTTCATCGCTTTTGATGACTTTTGATTTCATTCTCAGTTGTCCGGTCACCTTAAGGTGCCCAAATAACTAGACTAGAGTATAATGCCTACACCATAAATATTTTTTCTAACTTTTTTTAATACGTTCAAATAAATGTGACCATCTCAATGACATTTCTTTTATCAAGTCGGTAGATACCATTATATTGAATATTCCGATTTGTCAGCTCGTGCGAACTCTGATGGATTAAAAAAGTAGTACCAACAAGACCCACCATCTTAAGAACCGAAAAGTAACAAACAAATTTATAGACATATGAAATGCCAAATGATCGAATTAAAATAGGGCTTCGCTACGCTCAGTCATTTTTTAATCTTTTGTAATAATTCTCATAAAAAAATAGAAAAATAACAATAAATTTAACAATTCATTAAATTTTGAAGCTCTGTGTAGGTTCATTCAGGTTCTGTTATTGTATTATTATAGGCTAGTTGCTTCATAAAACTAAAATAGAACTAAAACTAAAATATAATATAACTAAAATAGAACTTATATAGAACTTTCACGGAACTTGAAAATAAACTTCTAAATTTAATGAATTAGTCCAATTTTTTAAACAACCCGTCCTAAGTATCATCCTGGTGTTTGAAAGATGTTTGAAATGGCTATGGTCATGTGTTTCCTCCCCCCTACAATGTGGGTCTCTAATAATCCCAGGTACACTTCTTACTTTTCTCAAAAAGATCCTTCACACAGCAACCCCGAAATATGACATTGACACTGAGGGAAACTATTTTACTCGAGACTTCCAGTGGGGTATAAATGTAAAAATAAAAATAAAAGCCGGCTTTGCTTATCCGATCTCAACAACCAGGTTTTCCCAGGCTTCCCCCACTCCCCGACTTCAGACTTCAAACCGGGGATTCCGTAGACCCACTGGGGTCTCTTGAGTGATTTCGCATACAAAAAGGAGGTCACTGCCTCTTCCGAATACAAGTTTCGATTTCCTTTGTCTGATTGATAGAACATGCATTGCAACTTTTGTTAACCTGCGAATAAATTCCCGAAGAACGCATCTTCCAAAATTTATAGTACGGCAATACTTATATACTAACTTAATATTACAAATATATACATACAATAGGCAAAATATATACTTTTTTTTACATGAATGGCATCCCCAAATAGGGTATGTTGTGAGGCTGAAGGTAGTGGAGGGGGAAGGAGGGAAGAGGAAGGTGGGGAAGTGCCTGGCTATTCAGATCTGGTCAGCCATTTCAGGCAACGTTTCAATTCTGAATGGTGGTCTTACACCAGGGCGATACTGAGAGTATCTTCCACTCTGGCACGTGCCGCAAATATACTATATGTTATTTTAAATGAATAATTTGTGAAATACACAAATTAATCAAATAAAATTTATTTGCCACGCCGGGATTCGATCCCGCGACCTTCGGAATGCGAGTCAAGCACCTTACCGCCAACGCCGGCCGTCAAACTAACTTAATAATTTGTTTATGTGTGAACATATATTCTGTTGAAGTGGGGTTGAAGGCGTGACAAGGGATTAGTGAAAAGTGGGGGATATATTAGGTTAGTATGTAAATTTTTCCTTGAGGAAGGAACGATTGTTCCGAAATTGGTCGACGTTAATATTAAAAAAAAATGTAATTGTATATAAATTGTAATTTAAAACAAACTAATATTGTTTTATTTAATTACTAGCGAGTTCCCCGCATGTATTGCAATACCACTTAAATAAATAATTTCTTCCTGCGTGTCCTTTCCCAATCATCCCGGTTCTCCTTCCGCCTCCCCTTCACTTCCCATGTCCCCTATAACTCCCGAGTTCCCCTCCACCTTCCCCAACGCCCCCCCTCCCCTCTCCCGCATTCCCCGTCCCGCAACCCTCCTACTTTCTACCCTGCCGCTAAACTAAATGAAATACTCATTTCTCAAACAATTCGCGTGCCACCTATTGCAAAAAATTTATAACCAAAGTTTCATCGGAGTCAGATAAATAGTATAGGAAATAATTTCATAACGCCAAAGCTCACTACTATATACAGAAACCATCTCGGCCGTGCGCACATCAAATCTCCAAAGTTTCATCTCATTCGGATGAATCATTTAGGAACGCAAAAGGGACAAACAAAGAAACAGTAAATTTATATATTAAAAATGGATAACCGCAAAGTTATTGCCATATTCCGTACAATAGAAAACATATATTTTATCATTACATTATTAAGACTGCAATCAAAATTGCAATATTTTCAACATAGCGTACATAATAAAAGTCCGATTGGAAATTTTAGGCAATAATGACGGAATGTGGCATTTGCCGCTTGTACAACAACTTTCCCCGTGGACTTGAATAAAATGATAACATGAATGGAGCCATTCATCGTAAATAAATTCTGTTTCAAATCCGGTTGCCACGAATCGTAATGAATATTCTGTTTTAAATTGACATTAAACGTAACAAATAAAAAAAATGTACCTATTATTTCAACTTTCATCTTAATATATACATAAAAATGAATTTTCTTGTTTTTTTTGCCCTTCAGCGTTGCTAAACCATTCATCCGATTGCAATGAAACTTTGGGGATTTGACGTGCACATGCACATGCCCGCGAAGGTTTCTATACAGGGTGTTAAGGGACATCCTTGACTTCGTAACTGATTCCTGACAGTATTTGGAGTAAAAAATGGAAATAAAATTTTGGTCTCGGGTGACATTTTTTATGTTTTTTTTTTCTACAAATTCTGATGAAATGCGGCAGAATTTTTTTTTTGTTTGATTCAGAAGAAAAAATTTTTGAAAAAAAACTGTTTTTATACATTAAATGATAATATTATCTTTACGTATAGTATAAAATGAAGTCGCTCCCGCTGTATGTGCGCTTAGATCTTTTAAACTACGTAACAGACTTTTATGTGGTTTTCACCAATAGATAGAGTGATTCACGAGGAAGATTTTTAGGTATATAATTTATCAAGGTTTTGTGTAAATTGGTCGAAATTATATAAATAAAGGGAGCGGGCAGCGCGCTTGTAAGCGGGCGGTGTGGATTTGATTTACGGCCAGACATAACGATGTTTATCGAGGGTTTGACCGGGTCTCACATTTTAATTTATTTTGGCGAATTCGTAATTGAATTATCAAAATCAAAATCATTTACTGTACAAAATTTTCATTTAGTACAAAAGGTATAACTTATAGGTACCTATATCCTATTTCTTCCAGTTAACCTAACATGTTATACAGATATGAACACAAATGAAATATAAATATAAAAGTGGTGTAATACAAAGTGAATTTGTTTTAATTTATTATATAAACATAAATATAAAAACAGTTGTACCTATGTGAGGTATTCACTTAATGTGACCTGTTCAGAACGAATGTTTTTAGTGATGACCTAAATCTGAGTGTATCTTGTATTTGTTTAATATCATGTGGAAGGTTGTTGTATACTTTAATGGCCATGTAAAAGGGTCCTTATTGGAAAATTGTTTTGTTTGCTTTTGGTATTAATAAATTTTCTGTAAACCTTGTAGCGTGTTTATGTGTAGAGTTTTTTTGTGAAAACTTTTCTGGAGATTTATAATTTTTATTTCCATGCCTCACAAGCTTCGATCATAGGTCAATGCTCACAAGGGATGCGAGTTATTTTAATAAAAACAGCACGTCGCCATCATTTTTTTTAACGTACAACGCCTTCAAAAAATTGTAAAACGTTGTACAACTAAAGTTAGTGGGGAGCACCAGATTTTATTTTTCTAAACGATGAATTAATAACTTCGGGAGGTATTCATTCAGAAACATCTTAAATATTAGTAACACATTCTTCAGAATTAATTAAAATGAACCCGGCGGAAAGGTCGAATCTCCAGGCCTGCTAGAGTGAATTCGACCGTACGTCCAGCCAATACACAACAAAGGCACAAGGCGTGTACTTTCTTCACTATCGTCGTTAAGATTCCCACATTATTTTTCTTCTTTTCTTTGATAGGGCAAATTCGACAGTATGTCCGTCCAATACACGGGTCGCTAGTCTCAATTTGTATACGTCGCGGTCGTTAAGATTCTGAATATATTTTAGGGTAGGTATAGTGTCATCTTAACAGACGGCGTTGGTTGTAAGGTTGGGTAATGGCGTGGCTTTGTGTTTCGTTAGCCACAGCAACGTGTGGCGGGGTCTGCTAGTTGAATATATAAAAGAAATAAATAAAAAAGTGTTCAATGTAATTCATAGTTACATACATAAGTTTATTGTTTTCCCGCATAGTAAGAATATGCACATTTTTATGTACAATGTACAATTTCCGATTGAATGTTTAAAGACATCTCAGTGCTGCAATCTGCAACTTACAGTAGGACGGCTGCATAATCAATTATTGCATTTATTGCCAATTCCATTGCAGATTGTTGTTGTTATCCAAAACGCATCGTAATTTTTAATCCGATTCGTCTTTCTCATACTAAACAATATTTTATGGTAATAAATTAGTGTACAAAACGTATATTATTTTCATATTAAATTTGTAAAAAATCGATAAGGAACAAAAAAATCAGAGTGGACAATTCACACGAGGTAGAAGTGAAACCTTCAGAAAACTAAAGTAGACGAGATTGGGGAGACTACAAAGCACCGCACAAAGAGGAGACCGATTATTCTATCTCATTCTCTCACAGGCAAAATTTTATAGTTGTATGTGTTTTTCTCTTTTTAGTGTCCCTATTTTTCGTTTCATCGAGTTTCAAATCATAACGGTGCTAAAGAAGTTTAGAAAAAACAAAATGTGCATTTCACACGCGGTAGAAGTTAAACCTTCATAAAACTAAAGTAGACAAGATTCGGGAGATTAAGAAGCACCGCACAAAGAGGAGACCGATTATACAATCTCATTCTCTTGCAGGCTAAATCCTATAGATCCTATTTTTCTTTTCATCGAGTCTTACATCACAACAGTGCTAAAAAATTTTTCACTACAAAAAACCCATAGTACAATTCACACGCGGTAGCAGTGGAACCTTCAAAAAACTAAATTAGACAAGAGTGAGGAGGCTAAAAAGCGCCGCACAAAGAGGAGATCGATTATACAATATCATTCTCTTGCAAGCTAAATCGTAAAGATGTATGTGTTTGTCTCTTTTTAGTGTCGCTATTTTTCGTTTCTTCGAGTTTCACATCACAACGGTGATTTTCATTTAAAAAATATATTTATTGGTATAAATATAGCAAAACTCTCTGTCTCATGGCGTTTAGAAATTGAAGCCTATTGGTCAACGCAACTATTAGATGGCAATATCACTTCCATCGTGAGCTATGTAGCTAAGATATTACGTTATATCATATTGTCTCAAAATAAGACGCCAAAGTATTAATTTTTAGCGAAAAATGAAAACATCATTTCCGTCACGAGACAAAAGGCTTTTTTATTTATTGAAGTGAAAACTTCTTTAGCACCATTGTGATTTGAAACTCGATGAAACAAAAAAGCTACACTAAAAGAGACAAACGCATACATCTATAGAATAATCGGTCTTTTCACTCTTGTCTACTTTAGTTTTCTGAAGGTTTCACTTCTACCGCGTCTGAATTGCACACTGATTTTATTTATTAATTTTAAAAAGAGTTACACATTATTTATTTTTGTTACATAGATCTCACTAAGTTTTATAGCTGTTTAGTCTACATATTACAATTTTGGTTTTATATTATTCTAAGATGATTTGAACCCCGAATCCTCACTTTAAAGTTTCTTTTTGAGTGATAATAATAATATTGGTGATTTTTGTTCCAAATTGTTCAATGAAACAATTACAAAAAAACAGGGAGGAAACAAATACAAATATAAAATAAAAAATAATGTCTCAAAACTCATTCAGCAATTTACGATTCCGCGTTTGAAACGGAAACTGCAAATAATAAAAAAAAAAAAAAAATATATATATATATATATATATATATATATATATATATTCTTTTTAACTTGCAATGTCATCATTCAACTGTCAAAAAATATAACAATAAGCTTTGTGGAACCGGGGTGAAGTAAGGATAGAAGAATACGAAATTAATTTACAATGTAGAGCGAAACTAACTTCCAAAATTAACTTAGTAAATTAATTAATTACTAATTAATTAGTAAATTAACTTAGGCCTGATAGTAAGCGCTCAAAGAGAAGAAGAAGGGAGAGTAAATACGAATGTTAGAGGGAGCGCGCTAATATTTAAAACGATAATATTTGAACGAAAATTGTGAAAATGTTTAATAAAACACGACTCGTTGAAAATAGTGCTAAAGTAATATAGATAAAAGTAATACTAAAAGCTTTTTTCGTTATTTGTTTTTGGGGTGTTACGCCGTGTTGCGCTACCTCCTTCTTTAGCCAACGTTTCGGACATCGCAACACGGCATAACACCCCAAAAACAAATAACGAAAATGCTTTTGGCCGTGAAAATCTTAAAACTTATCCAATAGTAAAAGCTGTTTCGCGTATTACCGTGCTGTTGGAACGAGACGGTGTGCTCAACACGTGACCCGCTAGGCTATACCCGACCAATCAATTGCGACATTTGATGGAAAAATATGCATTGAAAAAATATCATTGGCAATGATAATATCAACAACTGAACTAAATGAAAATTAGAGAAAAGACAAATAAAATATCTGTTTATTTTTCGAGCCTGTTTCATATTTTCTTTGAGAGTTGTTGATATTATCTTCGTCAATAATGAAATACATGTTTATAGCTTTGTTAATATCTCGTGGGAAATATCTATAATAGCATATAAAGAAACACCGTGAATTTTTTCATAAGTATCTATATGTAACATAAAAATGAACTAACGAAAATAACTTGTAATATGGAGCGAAACTAACAACTTATAAAACTAACTTTTGAATAACTTAAAAATTAATTAACGAAATCAAATTACGATGTGATACGAAATTAACTTACAAAGTGGAGCGAAATACTGTTAGTAAGGTGACAAACGAAATACTGTTAGTAAGGTGACAAGCGAAATACTGTTAGTAAGGTGACAAACGAAATACTGTTAGTAAGGTGACAAACGAAATACTGTTAGTAAGGTGACAAGCGAAATACTGTTAGTAAGGTGACAAACGAAATACTGTTAGTAAGGTGACAAACGAAATAAATAAAAATTCTATGGATTTCTAAATTCTGGGATGTGCGTACACGCACATGGGCACATGTGCGTGTACGCACATCCCACCCATTGCTGCGTTGTGTTAGGGGCTGTAGAAATAGATTTATTAATGCAGATCTTGAAGAGTCCCGAATTATATGAAGGAGAAAAAACAAAAACACAATTACAATATTTTAAAATCAACTAACTTTTCTGAAATTTATCACGCCCTTTGCGTGTTTTGTCCATACTCGAATTATAATTTGGTAAATTCGTGACCACCAGACCAAGAGAAAAGAGAGGAGAGAGTCCAAACGACGCAAGATGCCCTCAGCCTAGTAAAATAAAACCAAAGCCAAATACCGCTACTTTTCCTACATAGACACTTCATATCGAACCAATCCACTCAAGTGATAAGATCTCAAGTTAATTCATGTACTTTACAACTATGTAAAACAGGTTACTTGATACATATGATGCAAAACTTACAGAGAATTTTAAGAGTGATAATTATTTTTTGTGATATTGAAATTTGAGTTGAACCTAACTTTTTTATTATTATTATTGTACAACAGAATATTATTGCATTTACAGTACAATTTAGGCAGGTGACAATAATAGTTTTAAGGCATTTAGAGAATAGTCACCCACATCCAAATTGACGGCAACTTCGCTGGTTAATGCAATCATGTAATATGTTACTTTCTTATTAAAATATGTATAACTGTTTGTTTCCCAAATAAACTAAAATAAAATAAAAAATAAATGAATAGTACAGCGGTAAGGCGCTTGATTCGCATTCCGAAGGTCGCGGGATCGAATCCCGGCGTGGCAAATAAATTTTATTTGATTAATTTGTATATTTCACAATTTATTCATTTATTTTTTATTTTATTTTAGTTTATTTGGGAAACAAACAGTTATACATATTTTAATAAGAAAGTAACATATTACATGATTGCATTAACCAGCGAAGTTTCCGCTACAATTTATAATATATAAACATGGATTAAAACATTAAAGAAAACATAAAGTGGTAGAAAAAAAAGAAATATATATATATATACAACAGAAATGAAAGAAAAAAAACACACACACACAAATTAAAGCATATGGGATATATAAATCATCCAAATATTATTATTATAATAAAAAGAAGGAAAACCAACATAATGAGAATGAAAAAAATAACATGCAGCAGGGGTGGAGAGTTCGTAATTAACAATTTGTTTTAATTTTTTCTATTATGGATTTAATAAATTGGCCTGAGGACAAATGGAAAATATCAGCGTCGTAAAAGATATCATTGTATTTTGTGCACGTCCTTCGGAGAAATGAATTTTGTGTGTAATTTTTTTTTGAGTGTGGGATGTGGAATAGTTGGTTTGACCTTGTGTTTCTTATTGGACCGTGGAAATTAATGTGTTCTAGAAGATAGTTGTTGTCAACAACGTTGTTAATGATTTTGAATAAAAATTTTTGGTCGGATATATTTCTTCTATCTTGTAAAGTTGATAAATTATGGAATGTTAATGAGTCTTTTAGGTTTTCTGAAGATCGAAAGGATTTAAAGTCTAGGTGTTTCAATATCTTTTTTTGAATTCTTTCTAACCTTTCAATATTTACTTTGTATTGGGGATTCCATATGACTGATCCGAATTCTAATATTGAGCGAACAAAAGAGACGTACAGTATTTTGATTACGTGTGGAGACCTAAATGGTTTGGTCACTCTTATGATGAATCCTAGAAGTTTGTACGCCCTGTCACAGATGGAATTTATATGTGTTCGGAAAGACATTCCGCAGTCCATTATTATTCCTAAGTCCCTCACTTCACAACATCTTTTTATCTCTACGTCATTGATTTTGTACGGGAATATTAGGGGGTTTATGCTTTTGGTGAATGATATTGTGTTACATTTTTCCAGATTAAGGAACAGTTGGTTGTTAGCACAATATATTCCAAGCCTATTGATATCATCCTGCAATTCTAGGCTGTCATTAATATTAGTGATTTTTTTGTAAATCTTAGTGTCATCAGCAAAAATTTGGAATTTGGAATTTTTAAAGCATTTACCTATATCATTGATATATAAAATAAACAAGAGAGGTCCGAGATGTGATCCTTGCGGGATTCCTGAAGGTATACTGTAAAAACGCGAGGAGAAACCCTTAGCTCTAACTGCTTGACTTCTGTTTGTTACATATGATTTGATCCATCTGAGAAGGTCACCATTAATCCCGATTTTTAACAGTTTCTTCAGAAGCAGGTCAATGTTAATTTTATCAAAGGCTTTTGAAAAATCCGTATAGATAGAGTCTACTTGATTTTTACCACCCATAGAATTTAAAATAAAATCTGTGTATTCCAGAAGGTTTGTCTCGACCGACCGTTTTCTGAAAAAGCCGTGCTGATTTTTAGATATGATTGTTTGTACCGCCGGAAAAAGTTGATCAAGAACTATGTTTTCCATGATTTTGCTGACAATTGGGAGTTTGGAGATGGGCCTGTAGTTAGTAATGTTAGTTTTGTCCCCGCTTTTGTGGATTGGTGTAATGAGTGCTTGTTTCCAGACGTTGGGGAAGTTGCCTTCTTCAAATGACATTTTGAATAGCAAGGAGAGAGGATAAGCCAATTGGTCCCGGCATTTTACATAAAATATGGATGGAATTAAATCAGATCCCGCACTTTTATTCGGATCAAGTTTTTTTAAATAATTAAGTACACATGATTGATTGAAGTTAATATTGTGGATATGTAGATTAGAGTTGTCGTCATCATTCTCACAGTTTATAAGATTGAGGCGAGGGTTGGAATTTTCTACAAAAACTGATCTAAAATAATCACTAAAATGGTCGCATATGGATTGTTCATCATTGCAGGAAATATCTCCAAGATACATTTGCTTTGGTAAATCGGAAGAGGATTTCTTTGATTTAACAAATGACCAGAACTGTTTACTGCACTTTTTTATTGAATCTTCTGCCGTCATAATGAAGTTTTCATAACATTCTAACGCGATCTTCTTTTGACGATTTCTCAGTACTGAAAATGATTGGTAGTCAGCCAGGTTCTTGTATTTTTTCCATTTCTTGTGATATTTTAATTTCTCTTTTACAATTTTAATAAGTGGTAAAGTGTACCAGGGGGGAAACCTTTCTAAATTACCGTAAATTTTTTTTTCGGGGATATATTTGCGAATAATGTCATTTATGATATTTAAAATAATACATAGTTCATTTGCGGCACGTTCCAGAGTGGAAGATACTCTCAGTATCGCCCTGGTATAAGACCACCATTCAGAATTGAAACGTTGCCTGAAATGGCTTTAGCCGTGTTTGGTGACCAGATCTGAATAGCCATGTACTTCCCCACCTTTCTCTTCCCTACCTCCTTCCCTCTCCACTACCTTCAGCCTCACAACATACCCCATTTTGGGGATGCCGTAGTCTCACTGGCTCCAGACGGGAGCAGTTGGGACTCTTGCGCGGTATTCATGTAAAAAAAAATGGTTTGCAGCACAACTCCCCTCGTATTGCTATGCTTTACCAGGACGTCGCGTCGGTTCTGATGCCGTTCGGTACTCTGGGTAGGTCATGGAATTGACAGGATTGAGCCTTACCCCTCGACTATGGAGGTCGTCAAAGCAAAAAATAGCGAACCACTTGGGGTAACCTTTAGCAGAGGTTTAGGTTATCCAATAAATTGTTTCCTGGGAGGCTGTACCCTAATCCGCCTCACATGCACAATACCTACATCCTACATAACATTATTATGTACTGCTGCATTCTTCAAACTTATATAAGTCAAACTTGTGAAACATTTTATCAGTCATAAAACATGTCGTTCACTTTATTGGGCAACGATTATTACATCTTTTATAGACCTACTTCTTATGTATTACCTAGACAAATGTCACCCCATGAACCCTGGCACCCCTGCTAAGTCATCAAAAGTAGCCAACCACTTGGGATGACCTATAGCAGAGGTTTTGGTTATCCAATAATTTTTTCTCAGGGAGGCGGAACCCTCATCCGCCTCACTTGCATAAAGCATACATAATATTATTACGTAGTGCTGCATTCTTCAAACTTTTATAAGCCAAACTTGCGAAACATTTTATCAGCCATAAAATATATGTCGTTCGCTTTATTGGGCAACGATTATTATTATTACTTTTTATAATAATATTAATATGCCGCTGTTTTAATTTTTACAGATAAGTAAAGGCAGTGTAGATTTATAGATCTCAATGGCCGCGTATAAATAATTATGAAGGCGGAGTCGGTTAGCCAATAAAATAATAACGGCATTAGCAATTATTAGATTCTTGTTACAAAATTAATTGCACCTAGTTTTACTTACTTTCCAGTAGTAAATCAAGACCACGGAACTAAATATTATGTGACAGGTTTTAGTATCTACTTACGTAGTTACAATGTTATATTTTTTTTTAATATCAGTGCCTGCTTTCAACACAGAATTTTCAAGCGAGACAGGCACGGTTGATCACCAATATTATAATGTATTTTTAAAAGGTGCATAAATTGTACATTTTGAGGTCTATAAATGTGAACTTCGGATAAGTAAAAAGATGGTTGTCCTCTCTAGATAAATATCATATTTTCTACCAAGCCTTATATAAAATAGACTGAATGCTGTAGAAATGATATCCCTAGGACGTACGTGTGGCAAAACCATGTATGATCGTGTAATATAATAAATGGTGACCGGACAACTCAGAACCTTCGTTTGAAAACTCATTAAAATTAATGAAAAAAATATATAAAAAATTGGTTAAATAAATTACGTTAGGTTAGGGTAATGGGTTATTTTAAAATTACTTTTTTCATAGCTTTTAATGACTTTTTGAGGAGGTGTTGAGTTGACTTGATTCTGAGTTGGCATTTTTTTTTTTTATTTGATTCACCTGATTTATACATGTGTGTTACATATTTGACTAATGTGGGCCTCACTGGGTGCTTTACCCGTGCTGAGGACCTCATTTTACAGTTTGATATGATTTTTTTTTTTTTTAAGATACATATAAAATAAAAACTAAAGAAAAAAGAGACTCAACAATAACATATGAGAATTGAAAGAAAGAAAATAGAGCAAAACAAAATAGAGTAAAATAACACTAAAATAAAACAATAGAATAAAACTATATAAATAGGATAGATACATATAAACCGATAGTGAAATTGAAAGGTTTTATATATTAGTGAGTATTGCAATGGTGTTTATGTCTATGTGTTTTTATTTTTATTTTATTTTTTTTTATTTTTTTTTTTTATGTTGTGATTTTTTTGTTAAGTTGTCTTTTTGGGTCTTTAATCCATCTTTTAATTTTGAGTGTGAAAAGTTTTTTGTTTTCTTCTTTTTTTAAATCATTGAACCAGTCTAGCGGGTCACATGATATGCACTCCGTCTCGTTCCAGCACACATTACGTATGAGACACAGCGCTTCTCACGTGATCTTTTGGGAAGTGTGACAGTGTGATCAGTGGCGACGTGTGAGAGATTTTTTCAAATTTTTTTTATTGAAAAAAAAACATCGGGCAACAAAACATCTACATTTATTGGTTCATTTTGTTGATGTAAAAGTCCGTATTTTTGTAATTTTGAAAGAAATTCAACACTCTCTTCATTGATCTCAAAAAACGATAAAAATGCAGAAATTAAACTTTAAACAGCTCTGCTGCAAAACTATAAAATCAATCAAAATCACACATCCAACATTATTCTTCTTGACCGTCGATATATTTTACATTGCATCCTTACCTCCAAAAGTTATTATGACATGAGTTATTCTTTTTTTTTTCGTTATTTGTTTTTGGGGTGTTATGCCGTGTTGCGCTACCTCCTTCTTTAGCCAACGTTTCGGACAGCGTTACAGGGTCCATCATCAGGGCAGATGTAATTGTTAGTGGTGAAATGTGTGCTTATGTACTTGGAAGCGATACCGTGTTGCCAGCTCTACTCCACTACGCGCTGGTATTACAGTATATTTCAAAATGGTTGTAGATTTCAATTGCCTCCGAATCAGTTGTGCTCTAATAGGAACTGGTTCCAAAAAACTGTTCCTCGAATCCACTGTCATCCAGTGATCGCTAGTCACCGGTACAAAGCAACAGAGGCAGGCAATGGCGTTATTCCAATAAAAATTAAATGAAAAGTATTTATTGTGTCGCTTTTTAAGAGAAGCAGGTCTAAGGTTGTGTATAAATGCATGTAACAAAACGCGAAACGAACCACGAATTATATATGAGAAAGGAATAAAGCAACAGCAAACGCCTCGAAACGCCACTTTCGTTCCTTTCCCATAATTCGTGGTTCGTTTTACGTTTTGTTACATGCAAGTGTGCGCAGCCTAAAAAGCGTTTATTTTGAATAGAATAAACTGACTTGAAGATGAGAAAATGCAGGATTATTTAGATGCCCGAAAAGTCGAACTGGTGTAGTTATCCAATCAAATAGCTTGATCAGTCGTCCGCATCACGATTTGACCGCTCCGATTTCATACAAAAGGAAAGGACGGTATTGAGTTGTCTGGTCTTATTCATTGTTTTACTGTATTACTGTCTCACTATCTCACTGTCTCACTGTCTACGGCTTTACAGTAATGCTGTACGAATTTGAAAGTGGTCCCGCGGTAAGTGGTAAGCGGCCACCGCCAGTGAAAGTTGCTCCGAAACACCGTGTAGATAACTAATGTAAGCTATAAAGGTATTAAATTACGTAGGTACCTACTTAGTTTGAGCAGTTACTGCCCGGTTTCGCTAGAGATTCGAAAATAACCAACCGAAAAAAATTATTCAATGAAATGTAAGGAACAGTTACAAATTGTGGGAACGATTCACGCAAGTGATAAAGTAGGTACAAGACTATTTTATTAATTAATAATTCTGCATGTGAAATGAGTATTTGTTTTGATTAAATTTTTGACACATCACGTAATTTTTCAAGTTTACCAAAAGTGTTCATTCCAAAGGTAAATTTGTGATCGGCTCTAAAATTGAAAATGTTTGGCAATAATCAAACAATTTAATACTTTCTTATTCACAAACCCCACTATGATACCCCGTGATTTTTCAGGAGTGAGCGCTAATTAATAGTTTCGGTCAAATGGTTAAATTAATATTTTTATTGTCTGTCATGCTATTTTCCGTCAAAGTTGAAATGCAACTTCAAGAAAGAAGTTGTAATTCAAAATATTGCAGTATTTATAAATTACTAGCTATTAGGTACTAGCCGGTTTCGCTCGAAATTCGATAATCTTTTCAGAAACACTGAGCTAATTTACATACTTCAACTAAGTACTACCACCACTATCTTCATTTTCTTAACGCATATTTTTATTGGCTGTTATCTTTATGCATGATTGCAAGATTCTTTCCGAACTAAATGCTATGTAGATTCTATTAACTAAATGCTGTGATGGATAAATAAAATTCATTCCATGTGCCACGTCTATTGACTTTTCTACAAGTCTACAATGAATATTAATGAATAGGATGAATATTACGTCTAAAAGACAAATAAATAGGATAGGTTAGGTTGGGTTTGGGTTTGTTTGTTTGTTATTTTTTTTTTCACTTTTCTTCACCAAGTCTGGGAAGAATATTTTATTTATATTTTTTGGAATAATTATATGAGTAAAACCTCAAAATGTAATATAATCATTTAAAGCCTCGATTACATTGAGTGATTTTACAAGCTACTAGCCGGTAAGTTAAAAGCGGGTGAATCGGCGAGTGAGATTGTCATGATGACACACAAAACTGTCTACTCGCTCAGTAGCGACAGTAGCGGCTAATACAACGACTCCCGCGCGAACCAATTCTGTCGACATTTTGTAAAAAACTAGAATTACGACTCCCGCGAGAACTAATTCTGACAGTTACGAAATCAGCTGTTCGTAGGCCGCCATCTTGAACGAGTAGCGAGTAAAGTTGACTACCTTTCAACTTTTTTCGTAGATTGTCCACAATCTGCTAGTTAGCTAATAATACGATTACACGGAGCGAGTATACTAACAGATTGTGAATTTCCCAGAAAGTAGCTTATAAACTCGTTCAATGTAGATAATATTTGAAATAGGAAAAAAAATTATATTCAAAAAAAATTTCCAATATTATAATATTATTTCCAATTATTAAATATTACAATTTGAGGTTTTACTCATTTAGTTATTCCCAAAAGAAATAAATTTTATTTGAATTTTCCATTACCACTATAATTTAAATGAATTATTGTAATTTAGCGAGTGCAAGAGGGTTACCTCCGCACAGAGAAAGATAGAATGGCGGGGAGGGATAGAGTCGTGATCAGGGGAAGTTGTAATTTATTATGAAACGATTCTAACTTGAAAGTGCTATTAGATAACTGTTTCATAATTTCTATTTCAGATCAAGTTTCATTTTGAAACATTTTGAAAATGTAGGTGGGTACTTGAACTTTTATAAAATTTATCTAATAATATTCCTCGTTAATCAAAAAATATATCGACTTAATTAATAAATATTTATGCTAGAAATATATATACTTGGATGGACATTTAGCTGGAAACCAAGTCAAGTCATTTAATTTAAATGGCGGGTACGGGTAGGTATTGACGTTCCGGGAACGATTAATTGTATGACCAACACCTTTGCCGTAGGCTACCCCAAGTGGTTCACTACGTTTGGCAGGTGTGCCCGGGATCACGGGGTGAGGTTTGTCCAGGTATTGGTGGCGGATGCGACTGCCTGCCAGCAGTCGAAGTCTTTCGACCCCAAAGCCTTGCATCGCAGTGAGGGGGATGAATTCATACGTCACTCCTGGACTCATTGATTTCGAGATTGCTATTCACCCCGCCATATCTTTTTCCTTCACAAAACTTCGTCTCACTGCTTCCCTTTAAAAGACCCTACGAACAGCATCCCCAAAGATGACATAGGTCCTGAGTGAAACTATTTTCCTCTCTCCTGTGTGGAGTCAATGTAAAAAGAAAGTGTCACGAAGGCTGAATTACTCGTATATCTGTAATGCTATCCAATATATCACACATAAATTTAACTTATATTTCAAAATAAATTGACACTTTACTCCAATTTAATGCATAATTTCAGCGCTCTTAAGGTGATTTTCACCAAAACGACGTTCTACAAATTATCCAATTATGTTTAGTATTATATTATTTCATTCGGTTTTCCCTGCAAACAAAAATAGACTCTGCTGGAAATGCTTGGTAAAAATATTAGGATGCATAAATAAATACACGATGATACAAATATATTATTCAAGTGATTTCGAATTTCAAAGGAAATTGGCACTTAAATCCAGTGCAATGCATCACTTTCCTTTTTAAAATTTGCATACAAAGAAAGTTACCTACGCCTGTAATAAATAAACTATGTTTTTTATTAATTCATTATAAAGGGGAAATCAAGTTAATTTTTTTACATTATTAAAGACAGTCTTACAAATATACCTACAAGATATTTTTTCATACATGTTTTAAGAGTAGGTATGTATGTATTTATTTATCGTACATACTAGACTGTTCGATTTTCGAATGTCCGACCTTCGAGATGTCATTCAGGGCGGCTTCGAATGACGTCACAGCGTTTTCATTTGTTAGTTTTTTTAAATGTTCTTCAAAACCGATTTATTAAGAAAATATCAATAATCCTATTAATATTATAAAGGTGAAAGTTTGTTACTCTTTCACGCAAAAAATACTAAATGGACTTTAAAAAATCTTTCACTAATAGAAAGCTACATTATTTGCGAGTTTTATAGGCTGTATATATTGGTAAGCTCTGGCGTTATGAAATTATTTAGTATACGTTTATCGTCCAGACAAAAAGCAAAGCGTTGCTTGGTAACTATAACCAATTATTTGACGTGCGCTGTCTTTTTGTTATTTGTTTAGGTTACTATGGAGATCCCTTTGATAGTTAAAATTCAAATATGTATATAATACTAATCTATACTAATATAAATAAATGTCTATACTAATATTCTAAACGCGAAACTGCGAATTTGATTGTTACGCTTTTTCTGAGCTGTTTGAAAAATGAATGAAACGGGTATGGAGGGCGGTGAGGGGGGAGGAGTGGAGTGGGGATAGGGAAGGTGGAGGAGGCATAGTATTAGGTGGGAACCCCCCTAATGCGAGCGAAGCCGGAGGCAAAAGCTAGTTTGTTATAAATCAATGAAGAGAATATTAGCGACTCTTAAACGAAAATTTAATTCAGAAAAATCAGAAAAGAACCTTAACCTTGCCGAGGCTATGCTCTAACCACTGAGTAAATTCAGCCCTCTCCTCTAAGGTCAAATTTAACTGCTTCATACTTCGACTAAGTGCTACTAAAAATATTGAGTCCCAGAGGTGTCAATATGTTTTTCTGATTTTTCTGTTTCCAGATTTTCGATCGAGTTTCACTTATGTTGTCTTCATTTATTTAAATATTACAATATGAGGTTTTACTCATAAAGTTAAAAATTAAAAATAAAATATTCATCCTAGACTTGCAGAAAAGTCGATAGATGTCGCATATTAAATAAAATGGATAAAGATATATCCAGACACTATCTAGAGAGCATTTAGTTCGGGTTTGAATCTTGCAATCATACATAAAGATAGTTGCCAATAATATATGCGTTAAAGAAAATGAAGATAATGTAGGTGGTTCTTAGTCGAAGTATGGTACAGTTAAACATGACCGAATTTTATATCGACACCGTGGCGCAGTGGTTAGCGCGTTTGCCCGGAAAGCAAGAGGTCCTGGGTTCGAGTCCCAGAGGTGTCAATATGTTTTTCTGATTTTTCTGTTTCCAGATTTTCGATCGAGTTTCGCTTATATTGTCTTCATTTATTTAAAAATATTGACTTCCATAAGTATGTATGATAGCAAGATTCTTCCAAACTAAATGCAATCTACATTAAGTCATGAAAAAATATATCCATTTTTTTTTCTATAAGTCAAGTTCAAAATTTCCAACAACCAAATATGTACAATGACGTTACAATGCATCTAAACTTGCTATTGTCTCACAAACTCAATATAAAATAATTCTTAATTCAACGTAGTTAATGTGTGACAAAGATAGACATTCAAAGAAAGTGTGCGTATGAACGAACTAAACAATCGGACCGGGCGGCGTTATTGTATTCAAAAGTTGCATTAAATACTGCCTCAAAGCCGACTAGAGTAGGAGGTCTGAGCGATTTTGAGTGTCATGTGATCAAGCTTTGCAAATGAAATGTTTTTACTTGGCTTTTACTAGTGTTTGCCGAATAATGAAAACATTTTCTCATCACTTCAAAACTTCAAAGGGCATTTTGGCGCTTTTTTAATTCAATTTACTTAGAGGTAGCACACGACCTTACATGACGCGTGGCAGTCTGGTACTAAAACTACGAATTCGAAAACACTACATTTGGCTTGCAACTTTATGATTTCTGCAGCGCGTTTTATATATTGTAAAGCGTCGATGACACAAGGCTAGTTTGTTATCTGGGAAATTCACAATCTGTTAGTAAACTCGCCCAGTGTCATCGTGTCACTTGCTAACTAGCAGAAACTAGCAGATTGTTGACAATCTACGAAAAAAAGTTGAAAGGCCGTCAACTTTACTCGCCTACACGCTTGCTCGTGATTGGTTTATTTACGTTTCCAACATGGCTTCCGATAAACAGCTGATTTCGACTGTCAAAAATCTGAAGAATGAGTTCACGCAGGCGTCGTTATTCTTGTTACTGGCGCTAAAAGCGACCTCAGTTTCCTACCCTTCTGAGCGAGTGGACAGTTTTGTGTGTCATCATGACAATCTCACTCGCCGATTTACCCGCTTTTAAAACTAAGTAGATAGTAGCTTGTAACTCGCCGTGTGTCATCGAGGCTTCGTTACAAAACCTACACATTCAGAATTGAAGTTTGTTGTGTTCTATTCGCATAAATTTAAAATCATTGTTATCATTTATGTTACGTTCTTAAAGGAAATTATATTATTTTATCAATTCTTACCTTCAGTAAATTTTAAAAAATATTTTATAACGAATTAATGATTAAGTGGCTGCCACAAACTATCCATTACCAATACCCGAATACAATTGGTGACAAATCAAGATTGTAAACATTAGATCACCGCGATCTTCATACATAATGTCTAATGTCGTATAAGAGGAATTTCAAAATAGCCTACAATAAATTAAGGCCGCATAATCTGCATCTCAACGAAAGTCGGCGCATTAATCATGATTTCAAAATGGAAGATAAAAACTAGGACAAACTGTCAGTTCGGTTCATTCAGAACGGGTATTATAATGTATACAGTAATATAATATGGTGCTTTGAAATAGATCGGAAACTACAAACGTGAGTGCAAAAAATTGAAGTGCTCAATATTTTTCAGGTTTTTTTAACATGACACACATCGGAATAAGAATCTAATACATTTCACTAATTTCGCAAACTTTCGGTTTTGTATAATTATTTGATATGATCTGAATAGAGTTTTGATGGTTTAGTTTTGATCAACGTGATCTTTAACAAAAGATATTGGATTAGTTGCTGCGTGTTAGCAATACACAGGCATTTTGATTAAATCATTAATTCCATGTAAGTACCTACCTATTATGTTTCTCTCGTTAAATTATCATTAAAACACATTTTTAATCACGAACACAACAATCTCTGAACAGTTAAACACGTTTTATAACTTTTTTTTTACATATTTCCCTCCTAAAGTAAGTTTTCCCGCCAACAATCTTCATGCCAAAACCTACACAACAGATTTTAATTTAGTGCATTTTACACTTTAATAATGGAACACATTCAGGTATTTGAAAAAAAAAAAAACATTGCTAAGAAAGTACCGATGAATAAAATATTTAAAATCAATAAAAACATTTCAAAAACGTGCCTACCCCAATGGCACGAAGATTCGACTTTATGGCTATAATAATATTTTTAATCCTATTAAAATTATATTGAAAGTTATCCTCGTATGATGTTTGTTTGTTCTGATAAGAAACAATCAATAGTCTACTGTATTCAATAACCAGCAAGCATTTTATTATTTTTATCGTGGTTTTCTTTGTTCAATTCAAATTTAAAAAATATACCACCTGAAGAATTTCCCTGAACTAAGCAAACATTTATTTACAGAAAATTCAATGTTTAGAGGAAAATTTCATTAGAAAATATCACTTAACGAAAAAGACAAGTCTAGAGACTGAAGAAGAACCAAAATTGTGAATTTTATGTAAAATTCGTTCGGTTACAAAGCAGAAAATATTCTTCAAAAACAATTATTATATTATTAATTTGTATTGTTCAATTGATAGGAACTGTAAAATTTGATACAATTGATATGCCCAGTCACTCGGTCTGTAATCTGCATATTATTTTGTATAAATTGATCAGGTACATTTCCATATAAAAATACCTATGTTTTTCTGCAAAAGAATTGAAAACAGAGTATTTATTTAGTGACGTGCAAAATGACAATACGACTGAATCAATACTGCCAGCCACCTCCCATTTATTTATAAGTCTTGTTTAATTCTCCAACTGTCCAAACTTTAAATAAGCCGTATTACATAAACACCTGAGAGAGTGGAGCTCGTACATTATAATATTACTTAGCAAGGCACGTGCGTTCACTGCTTGTGTAAGAGTGGGTGATATTTAAAATCAAATTAACTCAAAATCATTATTTCATAGGTAGCAGAATATGATTCCAAATCAGTGTGCATTAAGAACCTTCTATTAGAATTGATTAATACTGAGATTAATATGTTTAGATAAGTAGGTACAGCGGATAGACTAAGAAATGTTAACAGAAATATGGTAATTTAGCGAGTAAGTTAATGACAGAAGTCAGACATGACCCAGCAAGTTGGAGCTAGGTCATTGGAAATATTAAAATTAGCAGAGGACCAAGATGGAATATCTGTGGTACTCCCCATGTCACAACAGTTGGAGAAAACTCATACCCCGATTTTACTGATAAGATTATACTATATTACCGGTAATTGGACCAAACCGAACAGTGACAAAACAGAACACTTCTGAGAAGTGATATAAAGTCACAAAAAGTTGTGAAAATAAAAAGTAAACTGGGTAGGTTAAGTAAGGTTGATTTAGTTTTTTCATCACTTTTTATGACTTTATATCACTTTCAAAAGTGTTCTATTTTGTCAATGTTCTGTTTTGTCTAGTTACCAGTAATATAGTATAATCTTTAAAATCTGGGTATGAGTCTTCTCCAACTGTTGTGTCACCGGGAGTACCACAGGGATCCCATCTTGGTCCTCTGTTAATTTTAATATTTCCAATGACCTAGCTCCAATTTCCTGTCTGACTTCTTTCATTCTTTCTTTTTTTTGCCACTGTTCGGTTTAGTCACGGAATCCATATCATCATAATATTTATAGGTACAACAAAAAAGGGATTGTTTAGGTACAGATATACCCATAATTTGAACGAAATATTAAATGAATAGTAAAGAAATCACGACATAGTATATAAGCATACCAAATAAATTATGCAGGCATGTTTGTACCTATACAAGTTAAACGAGACAAGGTTGTCGCCCTGAAGGCCGTAGCTCAGTATTTTGTGCACCACTTAATGCATTATTATTATTATTTAATGGGAAAACGCCTAGAGAATTCCGGTACTGAGATTGCAGAAATGAATACGATTTTAACCGTTAGATTAAATAATTTTTTTCGCAACGAAATTACCATATTTGCAATAATTATGATTGATATTCGGAGCGCACGACTGGGTCGTGCAAAAGAGAATTAATCTAACTCTGTGCTATTTTCTATTCCATTTTTATAATACAATAGCGATACATGTAATAATTAATTGAATATTTAAAACTAAACACTTAGCACAGAAGGTGGAAAAAATATTCTACAAGTTAAGGTATTTATATTACACTAGCAGACCCGGCCACACGTTGCTGTGGCTAACGAAACACAACCCAATCTTTATAAAATCCACACCACCCGCTTGCCAGCTGCCCGGTGCCTGAATTGAATATTTGAATTTATCGACTTTTCTCTACTGTAATAAGCATGTATTATACATATAAACTAATTAACTCGCCACTAATTATACAATGCTTGCAATCCAACACTGGATATTTGAAAAGGGAAAATCAAATACCTACTTACTCTAGGACATCTACTTTCCAATTTCTTCCGTAGAACGAATTTCAAAAGTGACTATAGTACGGCCCGCCAGCCGTTTTAAATCGCACAAAAATATGTTTTCTTTGAATTTCTCGGCTTTTCTCTAATATAATTTACATGTATTATACATATAAACATTCTCTTCAATCACTCTATCTATTGGTGAAAACCGTATGAAATTCGGTTGCGTAGTTAAGATTAAAGCGCACACACATTTTGAGCGACTTCATTTTTTACTATGTAATGATGATGATAATACACGTTAATTTCTAAAGCCTCATTTCGCGAAGAAGTTTTTAAGGCGCCGCAACCGGGCTCAAAAAGAAGAAGATGGAGAGATACGAAATTACGAATGTTAGAGGAGCGCGCTAGTATTTAAAGCGACAAAATCGATGCGAAAATTGTGAAAATGTTTAATAAAACACGACTCGTTTAAAATAGATCAAAAATGTCGTGGGGAATGTCTAAAATAACATTAATGAAACACTGTGCTTTTATCTTACATATAACTTAAAATAACGGAAAAAAAACATGTTTATAATAATTTTCGGAGCATACTTTGCAATTTTTTTTTTATCGAGGGAATTTAAATAGCCGCTTCGGCGTGGCGAATGTGTAGATATCATCTTCAAGAATAATATATATATTTTTAAGAGGTTTACAACTTAAAGCGTTTAAGGAAAATATGTATTAATCGTTAGAAATGCAGGAAGCCGGGCCTTCCGCGCGTTTTTCTCCGATCTGATTTTGTTAGAAATACATATATCTAATATTATGTACTCAACATAACTTTTTTAACCTAACAAACTTAAATTTCTGAGAATATCTAATATACATTCTGTAATGCTACATTTTTTAATTTTATTTTGTTACTTTTGATTTTAGCATTTATCTTTGAAAGGAAACAAATAAGGTAATTGATCAACTTTCTACACTATTGTAACAGTTTATATTTTTAATTAATATTTACCTTTGAAACATGGAATAAAGAAGAACACAATAAAAAACAGATAGTGCAATAAGGAACTCCAGTCCAATTTTTTTTTTTAATGAATAATGAATGACCTTCTAACTTAAATAACTGGATATTTTTTATTTATTTTTAGAGTTAGTTTTAATTGTTAAAATAATTGTCAAAGTTTTAATTTTTCAAGATCCCCCGAAAATCACAGTATGTGTAATAAATCGTGTGACGACATCACTACTGAAAAGTTATTTTTATTTTCAACAGGTGTTGTCATTTTGTATGACAGTTATACGGAAGAAAGTATGATACTATTCGATAAGTTGAAACATTATTAAGATGGAATTATTTATTTACTATATTATATTATTATATTTTTCAATATTATAACGGGATAATGGTATAAAAAATGATTGAAATTGTTATTTTTTTGGCTTTTAAGAATCGAAATCAATATTAATGGAAACCGAAGCTCCGAACTGATAATAGCGGGGATTTTGGGATTTACTCAATCCCGTTGCGGGGACCTATTGGATTGTGGACCTATTGGGGCACCCTTTTAGCCTCTTGGGCTCCCCCTACTATAAGATCGGGCCATCAGCTGTTCGACTGGCGCCATTTTGAAATTCGGAGTTCGAAGGAATGGCCCTAGCAGTAGCATTACTATTTTTTTTTGTACAGTACTTTTTTAATATTTTCAATAATAGAGATAAACCAATAAGAGTTACCTTTATTTTTGAAACTGAATTATTTAGACCTA
Organism: Limnephilus rhombicus; assembly: GCA_929108145.2. NCBI lineage: Eukaryota > Metazoa > Arthropoda > Insecta > Trichoptera > Limnephilidae > Limnephilus > Limnephilus rhombicus. Next base: position 46,613,572 of record OV815280.1, read on the forward strand.
AATAATGTTTCAATAATTACAACAACTAAATCTCTATAAACAGTATGTAAATAAACGAATAGGATAAAACGTTGTTAATACGATGTCATACCTACATTCCCAAACAATGACTTTATGGTGATCAGTGACGTCACCACTAAAAATTTTAATAATACCAACTTGATGGCGTGTTTTAATGAGAAGATTAAAAATGGACTTTTTGATAATTTTTTACAAACTCTGCGTTTAATATTATTAAATAAAACTTAGGTATATATTCAGAATCGGGGTTTATTGGTCTACATGAACATATTTTTTTAAAGCCATAATATTTTTCACTAGAGTTCCTTATTCACACGCGGTAGAAGTGAATCTTTCAGAAAACTAAGTATACAAGAGTGAGGAGACTACGAAGCACCGCACAAAGAGGAGACCGATTATACTATCTCATTCTCTCGCAGGCTAAATCCTAGAGATTTTTATAGTTTCATCATATAGATGTAACTTCTACCAGCATGATATAAAGCTTTTACAAACGTAAACGTAATAATACTGATTAATTACCGAACGCGAAAACATAATGTTGAGTGAACTTAGTTTATGCGAGGAATGTTTATATTGCTCAAATGCTTGATTACTTCAAACAACTAAAAATAGCAAAACCGTAATGGCCGACCATCAAATTAACCGTAAGACTTCAAAATTTCAATTAATAAGCGTTTAACACTAACTGATTTTCCGGTATGCAACGAAACCTTGATAAAATGCAACGTGCAACTGCAATTTTTACGTGCACACAAGAATACTCAACATACTTGCCTAAGTATTATAATTTGTAGGTATCTATTGCCAACACATTGCGTGGTCTGTAATAAAAAATATAACATGAATTCTGTGGAGTAATCACTCTCGCCCCTGGGCAAGGCTGTTAACTGGACCCCACTGTTTCATAACAGAGAAACAAATTAAAAATAATTGATAAATTTAATGCATTAAGTCAAATTTTATCATGAACGAGTGATTCTTTGCGTTTTACCCATAGAAAAAAGTATTCTTTTATCTATGGTTTCAGCTCAATACTTCATGTAACATGCAATTTTCAATCCTATAATATTATACTTATACTATCCCATGATTTTGACAACAGCCTGCGCTAGTATATCTGCCTTTCTATATGTTTATCTACCTATTTAGATAGGTTCTTAACCTTGTTGGAGGTACTGACCCCCACCAGTTTCATATGTACATTCATCGAACCCTTCTTAATTGAAAAAATAAAATATGATTTTTTTTAATTCAAAACATAGGTATATATTTATACATAGGTGCACAAAATGAACAAAACCGTTAAAACATATTAATGAATATTTGCTGCAAATCAGTGTGACTTCTGGTGTTGCTCTTAACCTCCGCCGAACCTGCGAGACTGACTCACCGAACCCCTAGGGTTCGATCGAACCCAGGTTAAGAAGTAGGGCATATACACTGATCTAGAGTGTATATGCCTTACGAGGGGTGGGTGGCGCGGGCGCAGGTGTGGATTGTTTTTATACAAATCTACAGCCTTGTATGTCTACATGAAATTTCTAAAACTCTGCGTAAAGCCCGGGCAACGCCGAGGACCTCGACTAGTAGGTATTCTATAAAAGTGTTGTCGCTGTATTTTACGGTTCTATGACAGTTGATCCCTTGACAGTTGACCCCCCCAGCATAATTATATACAATATGCAATCGGTTTAGGGAAATAAGCCCCTTCACAAAATATAACTAAGTGTCCCGGAAGGAGTGTGCAGAGAGGATGTACCGCCGAATAAAGTATAAAACATGTTTACATTCAATTCGTCAAATAAAAAACTACTTCTCTATTGCTGAATAAACAAGCGTTTAAGTACAAAAAATCGACACATGAACTACATATAACCTTCGGGTATACTTGGTCGAAGACTAACCATACCAACTTATGTATTATGAAAGGAACTTTTTAAGTCGATTTTATGCTTGAAATTTGTAAATTTCAATAACACCTCTACCATAGGTCACCCCAAGCGGTTCGCTAGGTTTGGCGACTTAGCAGGGGTGCCTGGGTTCGTGAGGTGGGGTTTGTCTGGGTCTTGGCGGCGGATGCGTCTGCCCACGAACTGCGTGGCAGGCCAGAACGGGAGAGACTGGTTGAGGGAGTCGCTTTGACTTATTCAGCCGTACGCTCTCGGAACATCGCCTTGCACCGCAGTGGGAGGGGTCATACGTCCATAACTCCTGGATACACTGACCCCTAGATTCCTACCCACCCCTCATACCCTTTTCCTTACCGGAACCTCCTCTCTTTCCTTTCCTAAAAAGAACCTTCAAACAGCATCCCCAAAGATGACACAGGCACTGTGGGGAATTATTTTCCTCAGGGCCTCCTGTGTGGTGCTAATGTGAAATAATAATGCACAAAAATTATAATTTTATAATAAATATAATTCCGGATGATAAATATTATTGTAGTCGGGGGATAAACTGTCGGCTCACCGTACTTTATGAAAATTACATGAAAATTGCAAATGGATTGTACATGAGCATAAAAAAATAGGCGCTCACATAATTTTATTAAATAATTTTATTTCTACATCAACAAAAACACGATGCATGTTACTGATAGAGTTTTTAGCGTGCATGTGCAAATTGTATGCGCTTGTAATTATTGAAAAATATGCGGTGCAGTCGGATGAATTCGCACTATTACATTATTTACAAAGTTGTTCTACCAGTTCTGTGAACATAGACTTCGCGTCCGAAAAAGTGTGTTTCTAATTTTCTCTTATTTAATTAATCAAAACTAAAATTGCCCCTGAAATCCCAAGACTTGTGTGTAGGTACTTTAATAACCTGCCTGCTTAATTATAAACCATAAACACAGTGCTACACATAAAAGTTGGCGCTTAAAAAGAAAAGGAGGGCGCTGTCGTCTATGATATAACGATGGTAGGTGTGACTGCCAGATTAAAATATAAAGCTTAGCGTTAGTTCGTGTTTACGCCACCGCCAACTTATCACTGGTAACATTTTTTTTAAATTTCAAATAAGGAATTATACAATTTGTCCAAACAAATTTCACTATCTCAAAGGCAATTCTTTCTTTCCAATTTCTTCAGAGAGGTGTGTACCGTAATATTGACTATTCGTCGTAGGAACCACAATAATGCGATCTCTGACAGGATAAAAGATAGGTTCACCATCTCGAAACCGGAACGTAACAAACAAATTTAAAAGAGAAATAAAATGCCAAATAGTCGCGTTCGATCAGGACTTTGCTATGGTCAGTTTTATTTATTATACCTACTATTCGCATTACACACTTATCTCGATATTCATAATTCGGAAAATCAGTCTGAAAGAACCAGTAATAACACTTGAACTGTGAGCTCCAGCGTCATGAAATTTATCCAGCCGTCTCTGTCAATGCAACTATATTCAGATTAAAAGGTCATTTCCATTATTCCAACCTACTGACGTCAACATTATTTGAAAATCGTATAATTTGGAGATAAACAGAAATAGGATTAATGCAATAATTAAAAACACTTTGTTTTTACCACGATAAACTTTATTAAAAAGTCGACATGCTTCGAGAACGATGTTCTCTTCCTCAGGACATATAATGTACTAAACAAATGATCGAACATAGAAAGACAGGCGCGGGTAGAAAAGGAAGTAGTGGGGGAGGAGAGAGGTGGAAAATGGAGGTGCTTAGAAGATCAACAAGGGAGTGGGGGGGGGAGAGGTGGAAAGGGGGGTGCTTAGAAGAACAAAGACAAAAAATTACAATGGAAATATGTTTGAGATAGAGTTATTCACAAAATTAATTTGATTGTTAATAATATTTAAATTTCTATTGACATTTTTCCTAATTTCTAATATTTCTAAAAGATCTAAGTGAAAACCACTATCTTTAACATATTTCCATTTTAATTTTTTGTCTTTGTTCTTCTAAGCACCCCCCTTTCCACCTCTCCCCCCCCCCCCCTCTCCCTTGTTGATCTTCTAAGCTCCTCCCTTTTCCACCTCTCTCCTCCACCACTACTTCCTTTTCTACCCACGCCTGTCTTTCTATGTTCGATCATTTGTTTAGTACATTACATGTCCTGCTGAAGAGAACATCGTTTTTGAAACATGTCGACTTTTTAATAAAGTTTATTGTGGTAAAAACAAAGTGTTTTTAATTATTGCATTAATAAAATGGTGCCACAAAGTGAATTTGCAAAATTTGAAGAAGAAATAGGATTTTTTACGAGTACATTAGCTCCATATTAACCCTGAGGAAAAATAATCCCTCAGGGCATGTGTCATCTTTGGGGATGCTGTTGGAGGATCCTTTTAGGAAAAATAAAGAAAGGAAGTTCTGGGAAGGAAATAGGTATGAAGGGTGGGCAGGAATCTGGAGGTCAGTGTGTCCAGGATTGACGACGTATGAATCCACCCATCCCACTGCGGTGCAAGGCTATGGGTCGAGAGAATCCTACTTGAGAGGCAAAAACTCCCTTAGCCAGCCTCTCGTGAACCTGGCACGCCACACAGGTGAGGAGACGCATCCGCTGCGAGGACCTTCACAATCCTTTCAGCGTGAACCCGAGCATCTCTTTAAGTCGAAGCCATACGCCATTTACTTACCGAACGTAGCGAAGCACTTGGGGCAAGGGCGGATCCATGGGGGTCATGACCCCACCTGCTGGGTCCAGGACCTAGATGGACTACTAATTAAAATTGTTGAACATAATGTTTTTATATATTTTTTTAATCTATTATTTTCAAATTTGCCTACCTACTTTTTACTTGTATCTATTATTATCAAAATTAAATTATAACTTCTTGTGACTTGACCACGACTATGTGACCCCCCCCCCCCCCCCCCTGGCGCCAAAGCTGGATCCGCTCTTGACTTGGGGTGACCTATAGCAGAAGGGTTGGTGGTTCCCAAAATAATTTTGAGAATAGACAAACAGAAATAATGGTAAATGGAATCATTAGTTATAGACGTACTATACGTATTCTTTGAATAACTCTTTATTTTTTTTTAATAATTTTATTATCGCCATACTAATAACAACTAGTATTTTTCAAAAAAAAATGGGGATTTCCTTGCAAGAAGATCGATGAAAATGTTTTTTATGTACACAGTACACACTAAATACTATCTGTACACGATAAATAAAATAATAAACACATAAAAAGATATCTATTTATAAGCAGGTAGGTACTTAAAAATATAAATATTTTTTACATTTTTCTTCAAGTGACAGTAGATAAGAATTATATTATTACTGTCTGATAAGAATATTTATATTTTAAATAGCTATAAAAGTGAAACAATAAATGTTAGCCTCCTGTACCTAATTAATTACATTAATTTTACATATTACATATTTAATATTATCATAAAAAATCTTACTTTGCCTGTGGTAGCACGATTCTAGTGATAATCTTTACATAGTATAAAATTAAGTCGCTCCCGCTGACTGTGCGCTTAGATCTTTTAAACCACGCAACGGATTTTCATGCGGTTTTCACCAATAGATAGAGTGATTCATGAGGAAGGTTTTTAGGTTATAATTTGTCAAGGTTTTGTGTAAATTGGTCGAAATATATAAATAAAGGGAGCGAGCTGGCAAACGGGCGGTGTGGATTTGATTGCGTTGGTTATAAAGATTGGGTAATGGTGAGGTGTTGTGTTTCGTTAGCCACAGCAACCTTTGCCGGGTCTGCTAGTTTATAATAATTCAACTTTTTTTTTTAACCAGGAAAATAATTTCCTTCGGGTGATCTTTTGGTGTGGAGGTCTATTTAAGTAAAAGTAAGGAGAGGAAGTTGTGGGAAGGAAAAAGCTATGAGGGTGGGTAGGAATCTAGGGGTCAGTGGGTCGAGGAGTGACGAACGTGTGAATCCATCCCTCCCGCTGCGGGGGCAAGACGATGAGTCCAGAGAGACCAGTTGTAAGGATCAAAGTGTCTCCCAAACCGGCCTCTCCCGATCCGACCCTCCACGCAGCTGTTGGGCAGGCGCATCCAATGCCAAGACCGGGACACACCTCACCCGATGAACCCAGGCACCTCTGCCAAGTCACCAAACGTAGCGAACCACTTGGGGCGACCTATGACAGAGATGTTGGGTTAACAATAAATGGTTCCCGGAGCGGCGCGCGGCGGTACCCATAACAGCCACCCAAATTCGTTGAAATGGCATTGCCCTATTTTCCAAAATATTTTAATGATACTACACTTGTGGGTACTTTCAGTATCTCCCTGGTGTGAGATAATTATTCGGAATCGAAACGTTGTATGATATTTACTATTTGCGTCATTGATTTGGACGTGTTTAGTAACCAGATCTGAATAGCCAGGCACTTTCCTATCTTCCAGTCACTTTCCTTCCCCATCTCCTTCCCTTCCAATCACCTTCAAACTCACAAACAGTTCTATGACAAGTCAACAAAGTGTCATTTCAACACCCGTTTGAATAGTCATTAAGAGTGCTGAAAAAAGTATATTAAAAAATTGCCCATAACCTAACACTAATCTAATTAATCAAGTTGTTTTTTTTTTCATCGCTTTTAATAGCTTTTTAAAGGAGTGACGAGATTGCACATTGTTGAGTTGTCCGGTCACTCTCACAAACCACTGTCTCCGAACAGTTTAAACAATGTGATAGAAAATTATAAAATAAAACACTTATTTAACACAAAGCAATAATCTAACCTCAAACCAATTCCAAATATTTCTGTGCCCTTATTATAGATTTTCCCTCCTAAACTGCGTTTTCCCGCCAATAAAATTATTAACGTGTCAAAACCAATTTCTTTGCAATGTTTATATTAAATGGAACGCATTCAAATTTCAAAGAAAGTACCTGCATACATAATTTAAATACCTTATGCAGTTTAAGTAGCTACTATTTGCATAATGAGGCATAAAAAAATACCATAATATTAATTATGTAAACATTGACCCGTCTAATCACAGGAGACCCAAGTTGTCCCAAAACATCATATGCCGTTATAATAACAGGAGACCCAGATTGTCCCAGAGCGACAGTGCATTATTAAAAGTTAGATATCTCTCTTCCTGTCATGCGAATATTTGTGATTTCTTTTATGTTAGAAACGGAATGAAATTATGCTTCTTATTGTCTTAGAATTATATGAGCTAGGTTTTTCAGATATTTTACAAACCCGATCAAAAGTGACGGTTTAATTTTTCGCCAATTTGTGACGTATCACACATTTAATTTAAAAATAAAATTGTATGAAAGTGATAAAAAGTGAGGTGACAGTTTTATTTTAAATTTGATTTAGAAAAGGAGTCTGTATTTTAAATTTTAAGTTTATTCTATTTTAATTACTTTAATTCGAATATTCGCAGGTATGCATTTTTTAGCCAATTTAAATTTCCAATATTAAAATTTTAATATTTAGAAACAAAAATGTTGATTTCTAATAAACACACCGGAAAGATTATTTTATCTTGATTTTAGAACAATTTTTGTTTTTGCAAAAGCGTTAAAAAAACCAATAAATAGGAACATTTAAAATGCATGGGAAGAACCAGGAATTTTGCGCGCAAACCTTGATAGGCAAAATATGACAGAAAATTATTTTCTTATTATTCGAAGGGTTAAAAAAACTAGTAGCGATAAAAAGTTATCATCAAATAAATATACACTAATTTGTTGTTATAATAAGAATTCATCACTCTTCCAAGAACAAATGTCGTGATGGTATCTGGACTTCCCGAAATCCTTTAAAAACACTATCCACATTCGCTATTCTAACATCTAACCTAACCACACCTTTCAGTAGGTATCATTTTTCACAGTACAGCTTCATTAAATTAATTTCTTAAATAATCTCAACTAAGCGAAGGGAATAAAAATAATTTGAATACCTTCTGTTCGTTACTGTAATAACCAGATTATATTTTTCATAAGTCTAAAGTCATGGTGTTTGAAAGGGAGAGTACGACAACATTGTGCAATATAGTAGTAAATGATGAATACTTGGGGCGGGTGGATGATTTTGTGAATCCGGGAAGTATGTTTACGAGAGATGGGATGTTTACGCTGATGGAGACGTTGAAAGAAGGGTAAACGCAGGTAACTCCATTAACGGAGGACTGAATGCCATTAGCGCTAACAAAAGACAGTCCAAACATGCGAAGCTAGCAGTCGACAATGGAGTGCTGGTAGCTACCCTGATGTATAGCAATGAGCCATGGAACTGGCAGAGGAAGGATGAAAGTAGATTGAATGCTGCAGAAATGAGATCCCTGAGGCGTATGAGTGGTAAAACCATGTATGATCGTGTGAGAAATGTGGAGATCCGCAAAGAATGCAATGCTGATTTAAGCGTAACGAGTAAAATTAATAAAGGGATCTTTAGATGGTTTGGGCATATAGATACTGAACTGAGAAAGAACTGTAAGGATAATATAAGACGCAAATGTAAATGGTAGAAGTCGGGGTCACCAGAGAAAGACATGGTACAATCAAGTGAATCAGATACTTGAGTCGGGTCATGGTCATGAATAAGAGAATATATTATATATGTAGGTACCTTCGTTTTTATAATATTCAATAATAGGTAAGGGAACGTACCCATACTACGCCCCCCCGCCCCCGGTGACCACGTGTAGTATATTCCAAGACCCCCCCCCTACAGTTTTCACGTAGTATTTCATAAATATCGTTTCGAATCATTTTTTGCTAACAAAAAATAAAAAATACATTATTTGGCTTATATTTGTCTTTATTAATACGGCGCTTGCTGCGTGACTTGTTATTTTTATAAACATTTTTCATCGCAATCATCTTCAACAAACACGTTCCCTGAACTTTTTCACTTATTTGAATGTACGAGGGTGGGTTTTTAAGTTTGCGGATTGGGTAAGGAGTGGAAATAAAAACCAAAATTATTTTTCCTTTTCAACATATTCACCTACTACCCTAATACATTTTTCCGATCTTTAAATTAACTTAAAGGAACTTTAAGTTTTTCAATTTTTCCACATTTCACAATTTCTTCCCGATTGAAGTGTTTGGTCGACGATAGCTCAAAGACTAATGACCTAATTACGATAAAACCCGGTGTTTATCCTAAAAATGAGTTGTTCAATTAGTATCTAATTCAGCGGCTATTAGCCCCATTAATCACTTACCTTCCCATTCCGCGAACTTAAAAACCTCCCCTCGTAGCAGCTCGAAAAAAAACGCGAGATTTCTAGATTGACTACGCGATAAAAACCTAAGCCCCCCCCCCCCCCGTTGTGACCAAGCGTGGTATTTTGATGACCCTCCACCTGAACAGGTCACGTAGTATGGGTACGTTCCCTAAGGGGCCTTCCATAAATTAAGTAACACCTTAAGGGGGGGGGGGGTAGAGAAGTGTGACGTTGTGTGACATGGGGTATGGGGGGGTTGACGTCACATTTAAAAATCTAAATTATAAAAACGCTAAACTTTTTTACATGTAAAATTGCAAAATATGTAACGTCACACTACGGAGGAGGGGGTCTCACAAATATGACGATGTTTGACAGGGAGGGGGGGGGGAATCATAAAATTCCTGTGACGTAATTTATGGATGGCCCCTAATCTGTAACGTTTCGTATTATTGATAGCTATTTCGCGAGTAACGGGCATTTTCAATTCGTGGCAAGGCCAGAAAACTTTTTAGACATGATTAATTATTCCTTAAACAACACCTGAATTGTGCAAAGGTGTTGTTAGATTTTAAATAATTTATTTACTTAATGCTGGTATATACGACGTAAACAATTAATTATATCAATAATATTGTAGATTTAATAGATACAATGACAGAGTAAGGAATAATTTATTTGTTTTCTGTATTTTCTTTTCGTATTAATGTCTTTTCCTACCCAGGATCACTTTTTCTTTTTCTTAAATAGTGCCACACGGCATCCCCAAAGATGACATAGGCGTGACTATTTATGTTTTGTTAATTCTATTCATTTCTTATACAATTCGTGGTATTTTTTGGTATAAAACAAATGAAAATAATGGAATCCTGTCAAATTTAACCTATAAATAGACTAGGCAGAATTGATTTCATTACTCCATCTCCAACATTTATAAAATAACTATCTTTAAAAGATTTATTACCCTTCCAATCACCCTTCTGTTTTAATTCCATAATATGTATTTTACCTGAAATATCCTTGTAATTACTATATTCATTTATATACCTGTACGCCTGTCTCGACACAGGTATACCCTAGTGAGACAGGCATACAAATAAAACCATTGTAAACATATTTTATTATAGATAAATAAATAAAAAAAAAAAATACAAAAAAATTATAAAATTCATATATTTTTACAATAACTCCATACAGGAAGTCATGAGGAAAATATTCCCTCAGAGTCTATGTCATCTTCGGAGACGCTGTGGGGAGGGTCTTTTAAGGGAAAAGAAGGAGAAGAAGTTCTGGGAAGGAAAAAGTTATAAAGGGTGGGTAGGAATCTGGGGGTCAATGTATCTGGAGTGACGGATGTATGAATCCTCCTACTGCGGTGCAGGGCGACGGGTAGAGAGAGTCCAGCTGGAGAGATCTAGGTTAGGTTTCCCACAACCAGTTTCTCTCGATCTGGCCCGCCATGGAGTTGTTGGGCCAACGCATTCGCCTTTAAGAGCTAGACAAACCTCACCCCATTAACCCGGGCCCAGTCACCAAAGTCAGCGAATCGGGATGACCTATGGCATTATCCAATAAATGGTTCCCGGGCTGCCATACCCATACCAGTTTCCCAAATTAAAACTTCCTCCAGCCTCACAATATTCCCCAATTTTGGAATGACTGGCTTCGTGCAATTTGAACTCTTCTGAGGTGTCACACGATTTTTTAAAAGGATTTACATATATGTTTCCATACTGATGTAAGTTGCTACAAAAATACAACACCATGCTTTTATAAAATACAACACCATCTAAGAAATGAATACATAGAATGATTTAAATATAAATAGGATTTGCCCGGAAAGTCGACAAAAGTCAGAGACCGGCCTTGGGAGACTTAATCTTATTGGCGTGTTTCTTGATAGAGTGGAAACTACACAAATCAAAGCAAAACCGCTACAAAAAACAATCAATATTTTACGACTTCATGAGATAAATAAAGGCGAATCAATTATTATTAGCTCTGCGCCAGATATACATAAACCATTACTTTTGTGCTGAAAGTCGACACCTACGATTTATTACTTATCGGTCATGATTTTGATAAGACATCAAATTTATTGAATTGAAAGAATTGATATATTTTGTTATTACATATATAACAACCGGGAGGTCTACCACATAGGATAACTTTCAGTAACTTTCATCGTTCCCTAGGACAATACCAGATTGCTAACGTACAAACAACAGTTTGATTTGAATATATTAAGAACATTTAGTCATTGTGAACTGTTACTTATTCGTTGGCGATCTGCAGTCATGCTAGGGAACCGAAAGTTATCCTATCAAACCTTATAAACAATAGTAAACAAGTTTCCAAGTCCGAAGCAATCACATCGATGTTCAATTATTGCATGCATTATACGATCAAAATTAGAATACGCTTCTGCTGTTTGGGCCCCATACCAGCAAAAATACATCGATTTATTGGAACAAATCCAAAAATAAATTCTGTGGTATCTTTGTATGAGAATTCATGGTGAATACCCGCGATTAATGCATCATCTGGATTTGTTATCTGAAAAGCGCTACGAAAGTCTCCAATCTAGAAGGAATAGGACCCTTACAATAACAGCTTTTAAAATTATAAACTATTACATTGACAGCTCATACCTCTTAGAGTGCTATCAATTGTTCGTACCGAACAACTGCTGTCAGGGTCGTCACCACGACTTGCTCTGTATTCCACACGGCAGAACAGACATTTTGGCCCAGCACAGCATGACAAGAGGTATGGTGCTGCTAAATGATATCTCTAGGTCCCTTGACATTTTCAACATTGGCCTGAATTGGTTTCAAGCGTAATTTTAGGCAAGAACTCTAAAATATTTATTATTGTAATTTTTTTTCATTTAAAGTTATGTACAAGTATATCTTATGTGTACTGTAATAGGATTATATTAATCTGTAATGCACAAAAAAAGATCGACCGTGCTAGAGGGCAGTAGGTCTACAGCAAGATCGATCGATAAAATCATGAAATCCTATATCAATACGGTGTTGACTAAATTCGTCATCTATGGTCAGTTATCTATATTTGCGAGTACGGTCAACGATTGTTAACAATATTCCAACTGACGATTGATTAATTTTAGCGCGGCCTCCATAGTTTGGTGATGTAAGTTTTGGTTAACTGGCAATATACAGATATTTTTTAATAATGTATTTCGTTATGCAAAATGACTGGCTTGATGAATGGATGTGAACTAACGAAGCTTTTAGAATGGAAAGAAATCGTATACGCGATCCATAGACTTAATTAATTCATCTTCGATAAATTTATTCCGTTCGATCTCGAAGAAACGAAAATGGTTCAAATATAACTAAAGACCTCATTAACTAATTAATTCTCGTTTAATCTCAAAAAGTACTCGCGAAGTGCTAATGTATATTAAAGTTAGTATAACGATTCGATATTGTCTATTCATTAGTGTTTTTAATTTTTATGTACCGAATAGATAGATCCGCCAGTGTTGCCAGCGTATATAGATTCCTAAAATATTTATTTATTTTTTAACTGTATGAGTAAAACCTCAAATTGTAATATTTCATTAAATGAAGACAATATTAGCGAAACACAATCGAAAATCTGGAAAGGTCTGGGTTCGAAACCAAAGTTTCCTGAAAAAAAAAAATTTTGTAATTTTTTTAATAATTATTTTTACACGAAACGACAAAAAAGTGAGGTGATAATAACAATAATAATTCATTTCTCTAATAAAATATGTGTGTGTTTTTAGTTTTTTGTTTTAAGTATCTTTAGTTAGAAAAAACGTAAAATCAGCCATTTTTAAAACTTTTAAAAGTTTGCATTGAAAATTTTTATATTTACAAAAACACATGGTTATTTCTAATATTAAAATTTGAAAGCGTATTTCATCACCATTCGTAAAAAGTTTCTAGTTTTTGGATAAGTTAACAAATATTCCAGTTATTTGGATTTTATTGCAAAGCGGAACTATTTGCCTAAATTTTGAAGTGTTAAAGTAAATTGAGCGTCCGCTCAGTTTCATATAGTGATTGGTCGTAATTGTGGTAGACGTAAAGCTAAACAGTTAAACTCTCAGCTTTGCGTGAATTCACCTAGCCTTGCCTACCGTGAGAGTAATTACTCGCCGCGAGTATATACGCAAGCGCTCGCTCGTTGAGTACCAGTTCAGTCTTCATTCATCGGTCGAGTACCAACACAGTCCGAGCAGTGCCGCGACTAAGTACGTGCCTGCGCTGGGCACCGGCCCTGCGCAGTCAGCAAGTGAACAACATTTGTCTAGTGTGACACCAGGAACATTTCCAGCACCTTCGAGGAACTTCACCAACCAACAACCGGCAACGAGCCAGCAACCGGCAACAAGCCAGCAACCACAACCAGCAACCAGCATCCGGCAACGACCCAGCAACCTGCAATAAGCCAGCAACCACAACCAGCAACCACAACCGGCAACGAGCCAGCAACCGGCAACAAGCCAGCAACCACAACCAGCAACCACAACCGGCAACGAGCCAGCAACCAGCATCCTCATCGCCTCTCAAGGTTCCTTCCTGCGTCACATATGTGTGTCGACTCTAAGGCCACACAGCCGCCATACCTCGTCAACACGACGACGGTCGACCGCCTGGACCAAGGTCACTTCTACACCGCCGTGGTGTAGAGCAACACGCCGGCTCCCTGAAGACCAGTGATCTTCACCGCCGTAGTCTCCTGACCTTCTTCACTCATCAGCAATGTAGCAGCATCACTAACGGCACCACTGTCGCTCCCGCTCCGCTTCGACCTCGCTACGTAGCAACAATAAAGACGGACTCACTACACTGACCGACGCCTTTCATTTCTCGTCCCGTCTCTGCCGATACGGCCCGCTCCCTCAGAAGCTTAGAATAAAATAAATAAGTAGATTTACACTCTTATTTTGGTACGCCTACTAACTAATAACAAACAAAAAATACATAAAAAAGCAATTAGTGTTTTGATTATTTGAGAGTGTGAATGTGTGGCTTGGTGACGTAATGTCTTAAATACCGTCACATTTACAACATAATGCAAATATATATTTCTTAATTTATTGATAAGAGCATGTGATTATTTTAATTTTCAGTCGGATTCAACATTGGTATGGTGGTTCTTCTTTTATTTGTATTTTGTATGGCCGGCGAGTGCGGACGCAGATTATCGAAATGTTAACCGGAGGACTGTTTGATAATAATTCCAATACGAAGTTATTCGCGGACCGGATTTTCTAAGAATCTCAGTGTCCTTGTGCTGGTTTTTATGGCACTACTGTCTCTGTATAAATTAAATAAACCAACACGATTCTAATGCCCTGGGAGGGGCGAGGCAAGACATACGCTACGCACCAAAGTATAAAATAATGATTACGAATATTATTCATTTTTGATATTTATACATCTTTAACTTTTATTTGGAACTTTAAAATTATAAAAAGAATATTATATTAACATAAAAAATAAATATCAGACGCATAATAAGATCGAAATACAGATAGAAACAAGATAGTACGTAAGAGAAAGATCGAAAGTATTGATCGAAAGTATACTGACGATGGATATCTACTGTAACGCTGTCCGATACGTTGGCTAAAGAAAGAGGTGGCGCAACACGGCATAATACCCCAAAAATAAATAACGAAAATAATTATACACCAACTACCTATTTTAGACACATCAATTCCAGATACGACGAATTCTGAAAACTAAAACCGCTTGCGAGTGTTTCTGTAGAAATGGTGGGTAATTTTCACATATTATATTCCCCTACTGTAATGGTAATCTAATTTAATTGTTTTCATTAAGCATTATGCCCGCTCTAGCCAAGAAAAACCCGACAAACGTGAATATATTATTATTGTTGGCGATAGCAAGTTAGCAACGGAATAAACGTACATAGCTAATAGTGATGTTTCGCTACAAAAAACGTTAAAAGAATCGTCCAAAGAATTGTAAAACACTTCAGAGGTAAAACACGCCTTTTCCATACAATTATTTAGTAAGCTGTAGTTCTTTAAGCCAAGATTTAATGTCCTTAATGTAGCTATTTTTTGTTTTAATTTGTTTGATACTGAGTGGGAGATTGTTATATATTTGAGACCAAAATACCCAACCAAACTGAATAATAATATTTTTACCAGCTAATATCTAGTACGGACATGAGCTACTTTCTTTTCCTTATTTGTTTTTGGGGTGTGATGCCGTGTTGCGCTACCTCCTTCTTTAGCCAACGTTTCGGACATCGTTGCAGAGTCCATCATCAGGGCAGATCCGGTAGATGATCAGGTAGATCTGCCACGATGTCCGAAACGTTGGCTTAAGAAGGAGGTAGCACAACACGGCATAACAAATAACGAAAATGCTTTTGGCCGTGAAAACCTTAAAACGTACCTATGTGAGTTACTTTATTTATTTATGTTTCAAATTATAAAATACTAGCGAGTTCCCGGCAGGCGTTGCAATGCCACTTAAAAAATTGTTTTTCCCTGCGTGTCCTTTCCCATTCGTCCGCCTTCCCACATTCCACCTCCACCCGTCCCGCGACCCCACCTCTCCCGCGTTCCCGTTCCACCTTCCCCACCTTCCTCCTCCCGCGAATCTCTTCCACCTTCTGCCTTCCACTTCCTGCCTTCCCCCCTCATGTGAATCCCCTCCTCTTCGTTTCCCTCCCCCTTCCCCTTCCCTTCTTCCCTCCCTGCCACCAAACTTTGTGAAATACACTCATTTTTCAAACAACTAGCGCGCCATCTGCTGCAATTTTTTTATACATATTTCACAAGGCCAGAGCTCACCAGTATATATAGAAAACTTCGCGGGCATGCACACATCAAATCCATAAATTTTCATCGCAATCGGAAGAATGGTTAGCAACGGATAATTTCACGACACTAGAGCTCACTATTGTATATAGAAACCATCGCGGACATGCGCACTTACCTACTAGACAATAACTTAAAACTCCGAAATTAACTACATTCTAAATTAATTAAACTAATTTAAATAAATTGACTACTAGGTAAGACTTCTTCAATCAAACGAGTTTAAATCTGAAATTAAAAAAAACTCGGCGAGCTTTGGTGTCATGAAACTTGTATAGATTCTTCTGTCTGAATTTGTAAGTCATCGCAGCTTATTTCAGCTTACAATAGTATTATAATTCCCATTATGAGATTCAAAAACATATGAATCCATCTCTCCAACTGTGGTAAAAGGTGATAGGTCGAAAGAGTCCGGCTGTAGAGGTCAAAAGGCTTCAAATCAGACTTTTTCGATCCGGCCCACCACACGGTAGATGGGCAGATGCATCCGCCGCCAAGACACGGATAAACCTCATCCCGTGGACATGGCCACCCCTGCTAAGTCACCTGCGAACCACTAGGGGTGACCTATGGCAGAGGTGTTGTTTATTCAATAAATGGTTCCGGAGACCGCTTCCCAAATTGTTCAATATGAAAAAAACAATCAGAGTGTACAATTCACACGCGGTAGAACTGAAACCTTCAGAAAACTAACGTAGGAAAGAGCGGGGAGTCTATTTTTGTGTCGATATTTTTCGTTTTATCGAATTTCAAATCACAACGGTGCTAAAGAAGTTTTCACTTCAAAAAAATTCATCTAAAAAGTGAGTAAACTCAGGTATGAGCTCCTAGTAATTTATAAGGCATCTAAATTAATGACTTTATTACAGAATATTGCACTACAACCTGTAAAATGACTCGTTAATGAAACGACACGAAAGTGAAAATGTTACGTTGCTTGTTTACGTTACATTGAATGATCTTACATTGTAATTACCTCGTTACAAACTTCTCTACACAAGAGTTGGTAGATACGTTTAATTGTCAACGTCTCGGAGACCAATTAGCACCCATTATGATGTCCATCATCGAAGGTGATGGTTTACAACAAATAACATATTCAGCATCCGACAACGTACTAGATAAAATAATTTGAAGTTTCCGGAAAGCTTTTAAAGATTTTCTGAAAAATTATTACAACTTTTTAAGATTATCGGAAAACTTATTAAAAAATTCCAAAATTTAATACAACTTTTTTACTGATAAGTTTTAAGATTTTCACGGCCAAAAGCATTTTCGTTATTTGTTTTGGGGGTGTTATGCCGTGCTGCGCTACCTCCTTCTTTAGCCAACGTTTCGGACATCGTTGCAGTGTCCAGATGTCACACATCTACCGGATCTGCCCTGATGATGGACACTGCAACGATGTCCGAAACGTTGGCTAACAACGCAACACGGCATAACACCCCAAAAACAAATAACGAAAAAAACTTTTTTACTATTTCCAGACTACTTAATGCCAATTTTAAAGATTTCTAGAAAACATAATACAACTTTTTAAACATTATATACCTAAGTACCTACTAAACTACTGAAAGAGATAAAACTTTGTTGAGAAAAGGGTTTTAATTTACTAGAACCTAGATGTTTTTGGTTTATTTATTGAATCAATTATTATCAAGGCCAATTATTTTTATATAATTCAATATTTTAATATATTCGAACATTTTTACAAACTCTTTAAATAGATTCATAGTTATCTGTGTACCAATACAATCTTCATATGTACCTACATAAAAAATGTATTACCTAATCATATACTTACTATCGTAATTTTAATCTTAATTTCTTTATTCGAATTTAATTTCATTCAAATACCATCATTGTGGAGGGTCTGTTTATAAAATGATTTGACTATCCCAAGCCATCGCGAATTAGTAAACTTGTGAATGAATGGTAATTATAAACAGGAATGTACATATTATAATGTTTGTTGTAAAGCTTAGTAGTTATTTACTCGCCAAACTTTGCATGGAAACAAAGTGCAATATTCTGCGGCCACATTTTAATTGCTTTCGAACTATCGCCACGGAATATTGATTGGAGACAAGTCTGTTGGCATTCTGTTTCCACTGTCCACTGGTCTGGTGTTTCTGTTTGTTTGCTATGCACTCGGCGTCCATTCCATTGACAGTGCGTTCAGCAGGTATCAGTTATTGCAAGTTATTGGTTGAATTGGTTTGCCGGGGAAAATGTTGCCGATCAGAAAACGGGTATTGAAAGTGAACGGTGTCCGACGTTGGCTGTTGACTTCCGCAGTATTCGTGTTGTTTTGTTGGCAAATTATTATTATTGTGTTTTTCGAGGACTTGTCGACAAAAGGTGGATAGGTAAATTACTAAATGCACAGTCGGTACCTACACTGCAGTGTAAAGTTTAGGAAGGAAGGAAGACAAAGTAACCAAACATGATTTCAAAGTAACTAATTAACAGTTGTAGAATATTTTTTGTTTCATTCTTTCAACACAAGTTTCTTCTTCACAACCATAGACATTCTTTGACGTCTGTGTTCGTATGTTCACGATACTTTTCCAATCTCTTTTACGCGAAAGTATTTGTGGCGAATTCGGATGGACATGAATTTGTTGGACTGTTTGCTGACGTTTTAAGAAACGAAGCTCTGTTCCTCATCTCAGTTGATAATAAACATTTCAGTGTGTACGATGATCAAACCTAACATAATAAAGTCTAGAAAACTCTACAGTTTAAAGTGGAAACCGGAGATATTGCAATAAATCTTCAATGCTTTTAAATTTCTTTACAAAAAGAGAGAGATATGATTTTGCTGTGCTCATTTGTTAGTATTTTAAGACACGAAACGGTGCTCACTAATATTTCTGATATATATATACAGTGTAATCTAAACTCAACTAACCTAACAATAAATACAAAATAGATACAGTTCAAAGAGAAATAAAATAATACAAAACCTGAAATAAAATCTTTAAATAAGTAGACATAATCAGTTCTGTTTGAATTGTTTATTTCCCATTCCCATTAATCTTCCAATCAATAACAGCAAAAGAATTTGGTTTTGTTGACGTTCCGAGATATGAAGCAGTGCTCTTCAGAGCACATAACTAGGCCACGCGCACAGTATTGTATCTGTAATAAAATAGCTGCTAATTTTAAAATGCAGTCCTTACTGGAAAATCTGATGAAAAGCTTAGAAAACACAATTCTTTATCATATTTGATAAGAAAGCAATCGGTGTGTATAAAATGCTGTCTCTGTGTATGTTAGAAGCATTTCGTAAGATTTGATAACGGAATATAAAAGGATTTAAAATTTGGAGAGATTAATCCGTCCCAACTTGGAGATAACATTCAATAAAATCCCGTTTTAGCAGCCATATTTATAAAAAAGCAAACATGGTATTGAAAACAATCGGAGAAGTGTAAAAACCCAAGATCAAAAATACATTCGAACCATAATCAATTTTCCCCAAATTTTCTATGATAACGAGAAGAATGTTATCATATTTCGTAATACATAACAATAATTATTCTAATATCACTGTATTACAATTACAATGTGTAGCATGTACCCACACGAAGAAATGCACGTATTATCTTGTATCTATCGTGCATTTCCTTCGAAGCTTATAAATATGGAAAACGCACTCATAAAATTCAGAATTTTCCATTCAACGGAGGCAATTATTGTAAATTCGATACTCTGTACATGTTTATTTACATATTATAATAACGGGTTACGCGTGAATTAAAATATATAAATAATCGTACAAGTCTAAGTAATATAACATCGTGAAAGTGGTCAGAGTTAGAATATCCAATATTAAAACATTCCTACATTTCAATGCAGGGCTAAGAAACTACGTTACCTAATATAATATAACCTAACATAACCTTAAAAACATTTTGTTGATATGTGAGTACCGCTCAAGAATCCCGACTGCTCCCAAATTCGCAGTCGTTGGGTGTGTCATCCCCAATTGGGGAATGTTGCGAGTTTTTTTAATGTGAATACCGCACAAGAATTCCAATTGCTCCCTTCTGATACCAGTCAGACTATGGCATCCCCGATTGGGGTATGTTGCGAGGCTGAAAGTGGGGCTAACTAGCTATTCAGATCTGGTCACCAAACACAGATAAAACCATTTCAATTCTGAATTGTGGTCTTACACACAAGTTTCATATATGAAACTTGCCGCAAATATACTATACATTGGAAATGTTTTTAGATTTTCACGGCCAAAAGTATTTTCGTTATTTTAACAAATGACGAAAATACTATACATTGGGTATTGATAGTGAAATAACACAAATTAATCAAATAATAATTATTTGCGCACGCCGCGGTTTGAACCCACGCCTTTCAGATAGCTAGTGGAGAGCTTTACCCCTCAACTATGGAGACCGTTGAACGGAGTAGAGAGAGGACAAGATAGGGAAGATGAAGGTTGCAAAGTAGCTGGCTATTCAGACCTGGTCACAAAACAAGTAAAGCCATTTCAAGCAATATTTCGATTTTGAATAGTGTTCTTAATACCTATAGGTATTATTATTATGAACTACACATAGTGAACTATAGTAAACTCATTTTTTTTTTTTTTTTTTTTTTTTTGTGTATTACAGACTGTGTCCATTTACAATACACATGTAACATTAACTACATATATATGATACATATAATACAAGTTATAGATTAATAGCATTAACATGCCTCTTGAATTCTTCAAGACTACTTTATTTTATGTAAATATGAGTATTTAATGTAAAAAATATATAGCATTATATTACTACGAACTCATATCCATGTAGGTACTTTATTTTAAGTACATACTACGTGATGTTATTCTTGAAATTTATAACAAAAACCAATGGACGAATTTTATCAAATAAATAATATTTGAACATGAATTAAATTAAAAAGTTGGTGAAAGCGTTCAAAGCAATAGTGAATATATTAATTCCAATTATATTGTGAAGATTTATCGTACAGATATAAATATATTCTGCATTTTATTGGTTGCCGGTTGTACTACAATTCGATTTCAAGAACATTTTTTTATGTGTTTTAGCTTTTGTTTAGCTTCGTAGCCAATTCATTCGTTAAGCCTTTATTTTGATAAATTTAATATGATTTTTCCCACAAGCGTGTAAAACGAATTAGAGGGGGATTATAAAAAAATATATATAATCTATATGAATTTTATACAACATAATTTCCCTTGTGAGTGCGTTCGAAATCATCAAATAAAATAATATTATCATTTTAGCAAACAAGCGATTAATTAGGTACCTACCAAAGGTTAAACACAGTACCTACCCACCGATCAAAATATTAATTTATATGGCTAGATATTTTTAAAAGTTGAACTAATTTATCTTTTGTGCATAGAGTAAAATTTAAAAAGAAAAGAACATTTTTTTCAAATCAAATTACACCCGCGGTTTTTCATCGTGATTAAAGAGGTAACTACCTACCAAAGGGATTAAACGTAGGACGTTCCAATCAAATATTATTTTATGGCTAGGTAATTTAAAAGGTCGAACTAATTTATCTGTTGTGCATAGAGTAAAATTTAAAAAGAAAAGAACATTTTTTTCGAATCAAATTACACCCGCGGTTTTTCATCGCGATTAAATAGGTACCTACCAAAGGGGTTAAATGTAGTACCTACCAATCAAATATTATTTTATATGGCTAGATAAATTTAAAATTCGAACCAATTTATCTGTTGTGCATAGAGTAAAATTTAAAAAGAAAAGAACTTTTTTTTTTCAAATCAAATTACACCCCGCGATTTTTCATGGATGACAATTGAAATTACCGAAGAAGTATACATTTTCTGTCTTCAGTCGTTAAAGCAGACCAATCGTGACTCTAAAGCGAATTTAAACGATGAGGGTAATCAAACTGTCTTGATATAATCGAAGTATTCATTGCAAATTACAACATACAACACGTTCATGATGAAAGACAAAAGATCACCGGAAAACTTTCACTAAAGCGGTGTGAATGCTTTATTACCGCATGCTTTTGGGTTTCGTAATAACCCAATTTTCTATAATCGGAAATTAAACAAAACTGCAAAGCTCACTACAACATATTAAAGAAATTAAGAATCTAATTAATTAACAATGGAAATTTTATTTTAGAAAGAATCAATTGATTTACCTGCGCTACGGCGCGTGTTTCTCCTCCACGCATCAGTTTTCCGAAATCACCAAAGTTTGCTTTGATAAAAACAATCTTCAATTGCGACAGTCCAATCTCCAAAATGAATAATTGGATGTCGAAAAGTTTTCACGTGTCGTTTTCGCGCACTGCACAAAATCAACAACCACCAATCAGAAACCGCCAATCGGTTTTAAACTGAAAGAGCGCTATTTTCAAAACTGGCTTCGCAGCACTTTTCGCGAATTTTCATTTTAGACTTGTTATACATTTTCATTTTTAAATTGTTTTAACAATTGAACAAGCACTGTTGTTTTTTTGTATGTAGTCTGAATTTTGTGTACACGTAGCACGTAAAATCGTCGATAACAGAGCGATCTTTGTTTATCTCGGGTAAAGCGAGTCGTGGCTCGCGAGAAAGAGCGATGCAGGCTCGAGTCAAGCAGCGACTAACGTCTGACAGGTCGGGGCTCCGTCAGGCTTTGCCCCCCTCCAACGGCCCCCAACAGCTGATAGCGAATGTACGAAACATTGCATTGCATCGCTACGAAAAGTACCAAAATTACAATTCAACGCTGTCACTACACTATTTCGTGGGTTCCTCCCTGATAGCTGATAATATGGCGGATTGCCCCGTTACCCGTTACTCGATCGGCTGGTATATATTATATATTTCAGTTTTATTGGATGCACTTGGTAGTTTTATTGTGTTGTTATCGGGTTGGGAGCCTCAATAACGCGACACTGTTCTAGAGGCCATTATCTGTCTAATCGGTGGTTCACTATTTATCGTCGCCCAATTAAACATAAATACAATTCAACTTATTTTGCATTCTATTTGGGGGGCAGGTACGGTAACATTCTGGCAACACACAATTTGGTGACTTAGCAGGGGTGCTAACAGGGTTCTTGGGGTGAAGTTTGTCCGGGTCTTGGCGGTGGATGCATCTGCCCATCAGCTGCATGGCAGGCCAGATAGGGAGAGATTGGTTGAGGGAGACCTTTTAACATCTCCAGCAGGATTCTCTCGGAACAACGCCTTTCACCGCAGTGAAATTAATTCGTACATTTTTTTTAATTTAGGAGGCGGGTTTGGGTACCGCCGCCCATAAAACATTTATTATTATATCTCTTCCATAGGTCACCCCAAGTGGTTCGCCACGTTTGGTCATTTAACAGGGGTGCTCGGCTTCGTGGGGTGAGGTTCGTGACCCCCGTTAACGTCACATATTTTGCAATTTTGACCCCCCCTCCCCCCTTAAGGTGTGAGGTAATTTATGGATGGCCCCTAACCTGGACCTCTCCAGCAGGACTCTCTCGGAACAACACCTCTTACCGCAGTGGGAGGGATAGATTCAAATGTTCGTCACTCCTAGAAACACTGACCATCATATTCCTACTTACCCCTCATACCTTTTTCCTTCCCAGAACTTCATCTCCTTCCTATCCTCAAAAGACCGTCCACACAGCATCTCTAAAGACATTGGCTCTAATGAAAATTATTTTAATATCATTTATCTTTTATTCCAATGTAAAAAAAAATACAAACACGTGCATTTAAACGAGTGACAAGAGCTTTAGCGAACAGAACAGCGAAATAAAAGATTAAAAAAATAATCTAATCTCACCTCAATAGGTCAATTTACAATTTCGATACATATCCACTTGAAGTGAAAATCGTATTTTATTTACTACTATCTGGTTCCCGGCATGCGGTGCTATGCCATTGAATAAAGAAATTGTTTCTCCCTGCGTGTCCTTTCCCAGTTGTCCCGTTCCACTTCCGCCTCCCCTTCCTCTCCTGCGTCCCCTTCCACTCCGATTCCTCCACTTTCCCTCTCCCTACTCCACTCCCCCTGTTCGCCCGTCCAGCGAACCCCCTGCCCGAGTTCCCCTCCCCCCTGCCGTATTCCATACATTCGGTTTTCAAACAGCTCGCGTGCCACCTGCTGCATTTTTTTAAGACAAATTTTATAATGCCAGAGCTCATCAATAGTTTTATACAAACCTTGTCCTGATCAAAACAAACACACAACAAAAAGAACTACCCAATTTGGTGCAGTCGTTCGGAAGTTATGCGCGTACATACATTTCGGCGATTCATTTTTATTTATATAGAATAGATAGATACATAGATAGATAGACTTCCGTCAATATAAGAGGAAAATTTTGCTAGTGCAATGATGGATGACTAAGAAGTATTAATGATAAAGATAAGCAATGTTACATCGTTTTAACGTTTATCAAATTTGCCAAATATTTGGTTAGAAACATTTGTTCATACTCCATCAGAAAAAAAATTAACTCCAAAACAAAATTTTGCAACAATTTTTTAACAACAATCTCGTGTTATTAGCCAAAATATTGCAGTAAACAAAAAGTTTCATATAATAAATTTTTGATGTAGTTTTATAAGAAGTTCATTGGTGGAAAATTTTTCCGTAAATATGTTTTAGTTTAGGAGATATAGTGGCTTTAGTAGAACCATACTATTTCAGTGTTTGAAGAGGCACAGGGGGAGAAGCAAGCGTGGAAGGAGTGGGAACGTTTGTGAAAATACTCCCTGTGGTAGGTACTATTCACCTGCAAAAATTCAGCTTTCGCCTAATTTGTTCCAGCTCAATGCGTTCATTGACTTAATGCTAGCAGAGGAATGAACCCAAGACGCCTGCGTGGGAACCCGACGCATTTGCCCACTCTAGCACTACACAGTCACTAACCTGTCATAAATTATACATCACTTGCGCAGACCCACGGAAAATCATGAGTTATTTTGTTAGTAAATTTAATTGGTTGGTAAACGCTTTCTTGAAAATGAAAAAAGAGCGGTCCCTTGAAAAATTACGAAATCTGACTGCACTTATCGAGATTAGCCCTGGACCAGTTGTTTCACAGAAATTTAATGAAATGCAATCATGTAATATGTTACTTTCTTATTAAAATATGTATAACTGTGTGTTTCCTAAATAAACTAAAATAAAATAAAAATAAATAAAATAATTCATCAAATTTTAAAGTCAACGTTCAAGTTTGTAGCAGGTAGCTACTGCATGGTTCCGCATTGTGACAACTACGCATTTTTATTCCCGACGGTGGCACGCCTGAGTTTCGGGGTTCGATAGTTTGAGTTATAACCGCAAACTATCGAACCCCGAAACTCAGGCGTGCCACCGTCGGGAATAAAAATGCGTAGTTGTCACAATGCGGAACCATGCAGTAGCTACCTGCTACAAGTTCTGTGAAAGAAAGCACTATTCAAGTTCTGTGAAGCAACTGGCACATAATGGTATAATAACAGAACTTAAATAAAACTTTCACAGAGCTTAAAAATCTGATAAATTGTTCCTATTCTGTGAAAAAACTGATCTTAAGAAATTTAAACAAAAGAAATACACATTCCAAATATAGAACTAGGTGCTTCATCCCTTGGATTCTCCAAACAAGCACTTTGAAAATGAAGCTAAAATTCGAAGCAAAAGTTCTAGAGTTCATTGAACTGGAGTTACAGACAGAGGCATTAGCAAGTGTTGGCTCGTTTCCGTTTCAAAGATCCGTTTTTGAAAGATCAATAATAATAATGATGAAGACTAATACTACTTGCAGTGACGATGATTTTGAAAGTATGGAATAAAGTTACAATGATAATATTGAAGTGTGAGTGAATGCGCTAATGGTTTTGCTTTTGTTCTTAAACATATAAACGCTGCCGCTCTTTCTTACACACTAAATGACAACAGTCGAAAATGAGACAAACGGTGAAGGGGAGGCGTCTACTAATATCTACAGGAATTCCAAAAACTGGAAAAATCGAACTAATATCTATGAGAACCAAAGTGTTGACGAATATCTACAGCTCAAACTGCTGACTAATATCTATGAGAATCAAAGTGTTGACGAATATCTACAGCACTGGCAGAGGTTGGATTTGCAATTATGTATAGCATATTGGAATAACGTAATATTGCGTATTTTTTTTTTTTTTTTTACAGTGAATACCGCACAAGAATCTCAACTGCTCCCGTCTGGAGCCAGTGAGACTATGGCATCCCCAATTGGGGTATGTTGTGAGGCTGAAGGTAGTGGGGAGGGGAAGGAGGTGGGGAAGAGGAAGGTTGGGAAGTACCTGGCTATTCAGATCTGGTCACTAAACACGGCTAAAGCCATTTTCAAGCAACGTTTCAATTCTGAATGGTGGTCTTACACCAGGGCGATACTGATAGTATCTTCCACTCTGGAACATGCCGCAAATATACTATATATTATTTTAAATGAATTAATTGTGAAATAACACAAATTAATCAAATAAAATTTATTTGCGCATGCCGGGTTCGAACCCGCGACCTCCGGATTGTGAGTCAAGAGTCTTACCCACTGGACTACGGAGGTCGTCAAAGTGTTGACTAATATCTACAGATGCGTATGCAGTTTAAAAAATTTAATTTATGTAAGTATGTATGTAAAAATTCCTAATATCGGACTATTGGACACATTTAGCTGATTAGTCCAACCTACGCTCTGTAGATATTAGTCAACACTGGGACCGTCAAAGATATTCGTCCGACCTTAGCTGCTTAGCTCTGTAGATATTAGTCAACACTCTGAAGTTACTCCGACATACAGGCTGTAGATATTAGTATCTGGAGTCGGTGAAGGTATGTCTGCACCCCCCCAAAAGGAAACATATCTACGATCATTTTTATACATCTCCCTCAAACGTATAAACGCAATTCCTGTCGCAAAAAAGTACCTAATATCTGGAGGAAACAGTCACACGTATTTTGTGTGTATTACCATTATTTAATGTGTTAGAAAGAGCTGCAGCATTATAGCGATAAAGGAACGTACGTTTATTGCCTCTTTTTGACGTCACGCTAAATATAAAAGCGTCCATTTACTGCTCGCAGCGCAATTTTCGCCATGAGCTACGGATATTTGATACCTCCATCAAATAAGTGAAAGCGCCTAATATTTATATGGGAAAAAATAAGTTCATCTTTCGTCCAAAAAAGCAACTACTTTTTTAAAATCTAGTAGTTAAGCCCCGGCATTCCGAATTTATACCGATTTATAACGTATTTCTCTTGAACACTTTAAATTTTTAAGTTCCTAAAAAAAGTGTGTTATTTTTTAAGAAAATATCTATACATTTGTAAAGCCGAAAGGGTAATTAAATTATATTAAATTAGCAGTTAAAAACCCGATCTGCAGGTTTTTACGGCCAAGCCCTGCGGGCGGTTTCTGGTTCGGCTTCGCCCAGTTAGTGTTGGTTCCAACAGGAACTGGTTCCAAAAATAGCCCGTTCCTCGGATCCACTGTCATCCAGTGATAACCAGTCACCGGGACAAAGTAACCGGGACAGGCCATGACGTCATATGTAATATATAGTCGCGTGATTAAAAGTTCTGAAATTTGTAGTACTTAGGTAGTGTCACCCCCCCCCCCCAATTTCGACTTCACAAATGTGTAGAAAAGTGTTCCATCCTGGGGGGTAGGGGGGGGGGGGGTGGCTAGAAAATTTATAAAATTCTCCCCATTTTCGAGGCATTCCACGGGGAGCCATAGAGCTACGAAAATATGAATAACACCGTATTCAATATTTTTGCGACAATATCCTTCGTAATTTTTTAACGCTCGGGTGTAGTGTCACCCCCCGTCGGGTGGCACCCGGGGCGGTCCCCCCCCCCTCGCTACGCTACTGGCATGTCCCCGTGCGA
Organism: Limnephilus rhombicus; assembly: GCA_929108145.2. Taxonomy (NCBI): domain Eukaryota; kingdom Metazoa; phylum Arthropoda; class Insecta; order Trichoptera; family Limnephilidae; genus Limnephilus; species Limnephilus rhombicus. The sequence goes on from OV815280.1 coordinate 46,641,498, forward strand.
CATGCAAACGAAAGTAGTGCCATCTATTGACGAATTCGAAATTCGAAACCGAATTACACCGATAGCTTTGTCTGAAATTATACGGACACAGATATGGTGTGGTTCACAGGTATGGTTTATATGGTGCGGCGGGTACGGTGTGGCGGCAGGCATGCGTTTGATGCCGGGTTTTTTTTTTATTACTTTTTTTTATTAATAAAATTCCTTCTTTTTTTTTTTTACATGAGCTCCACACAGGAGGCGCTGAGGAAAATAATTTTCCTCAGGGCCTATGTCATCTTTGGGGATGCTGTGTGGAGTGTTTTTTTTTAGGAAAAGGAAGGAGAGGAGAGTTCTGGGAAGGAAAAGGGTTTAAGGGGTGGGTAGGAATCTGGGGTTCAGTGTGTCTTGGTCATCCGCCTCCAAGACCTAGACAAACCTCACCCCATGAACCCGGGCACCCCTGCTAAATCACCAAACGTAGCGAACCACTTGGGGTGACCTATGGCAGAGGTGTTGGTTATCCAATAAAGGTTCCCGGGGCGGCGGTACCCATTCCCGCCTCCCAAATTGTATTTATTATTTATGCACAGTTTTTTTACAGTCCCGTTAAACTGATTGATATCAGTTTGTCAACGGGTTCTTTTGACATTTACTTTTTTTTTAAATTGAGACAGGAACATACAATATACACATTATTACATTTTATATACACAAATAAAACATATATTTTGAAAAAAAAAATGTTTAAAATAAAAATTTTTATAAGAAATACAGAAACAGGGAAAATTAAAGAAATAAAAAGAAAATAATAATGGAAAAAACATTAAAACGAAAAGCGGAAAAACAGAGATTAGTACAAAAAAGTTCTTTCACTTAACCATTTCTTTAGCGTTTTTAGGTTCTTAAATTCAACCACGCAGACGAAAGCCTATTAATACTATTCGATTCCCTCGATAGAAAAAATCGCAAAGTATGCCCGAAAAGTATTTAAAGGGCATTTTGTACTATTAAAATTATATTATAGATAAGAACAAAAAAAATTACAATACAACTTTAGCTTTTCTGGAGAGATTTTTGCTCTAATTCAAACGAGTCGTTTTTTGTAAAATATTTTTTTGCAATTTTCGCTTAAGATGAATGTATACGTGAAATCTTATTTAGATACTATTTTGATTAATCTTTACGACGAATCGGCTTACAGTATGAACATCAAAAAATATGCTACGGACAAATCGAAGCTTTTACTAGCTTTTCTATGCATTGGAATTACAATAAAATTATTATTTACGTAACAACAAATATAAGCGTAAACCACAAAAAAAATGTTTTTTCATGACTTAACTATGAATTAATTAATACAAGAATCTTTTTTTTTTAAATACCCCTTTATTGCTAAGACTATTTTTGAGGTTTTCCATGTTCTAACTTTTTGTCGTTTTTATAAAATTATGCACAAAATAAATAAAAACCACTGTTTCACTTACTAGCCTCGTTCAAAAAGTCGCTCGATGTTAAAATTTTGCAGGCATGAGATTCGAAATATTTCTAGCGTTTATATTCCTCTATCATCGTTTTTTTTTAATGTTAGCGCTCTCCCTCTAAAATTCGTATTTACATATCTCCCTTCTTTTTGAATGCTTGCTACCGGGCCTTACAAGATACACATAATTGAACTTTCAATAAATAAAACAGGGAAATAAATTAATTCTTATTTAAATAGAGTATTCATTACAAATGTATAGATATTTTCTTAAAAAATAACACACTTTTTTTAGGAACTTAAAAATTTAAAGTGTTCAAGAGAAATACGTTATAAATCGGTATAAATTCGGAATGCCGGGGCTTAAATACTAGATTTTAAAAAAGTAGTTGCTTTATTGGACGAAAGATGAACTTATTTTTTCCCATATAAATATTAGGCGCTTTCACTTATTTGATGGAGGTATCAAATATCCGTAGCTCATGGCGAAAATTGCGCTGCGAGCAGTAAATGGACGCTTTTATATTTAGCGTGACGTCAGAAAGAGGCAATAAACGTACGTTCCTTTATCGCTATAATGCTGCATCTCTTTCTAACACATTAAATAATGGTAATACACACAAAATACGTGTGACTGTTTCCTCCAGATATTAGGTACTTTTTTGCGACAGGAATTGCGTTTATACGTTTGAGGGAGATGTATAAAAATGATCGTAGATATGTTTCCTTTTGGGGGGGTGCAGACATACCTTCACCGACTCCAGATACTAATATCTACAGCCTGTATGTCGGACGAATATCTACAGCTCATATGTTGAACTAACTTCAGAGTGTTGACTAATATCTACAGAGCTAAGCAGCTAAGGTCGGACGAATATCTTTGACGGTCCCAGTGTTGACTAATATCTACAGAGCGTAGGTTGGACTAATCAGCTAAATGTGTCCAATAGTCCGATATTAGGAATTTTTACATACATACTTACATAAATTAAATTTTTTAAACTGCATACGCATCTGTAGATATTAGTCAACACTTTGACGACCTCCGTAGTCCAGTGGGTAAGACTCTTGACTCACAATCCGGAGGTCGCGGGTTCGAACCCGGCATGCGCAAATAAATTTTATTTGATTAATTTGTGTTATTTCACAATTAATTCATTTAAAATAATATATAGTATATTTGCGGCATGTTCCAGAGTGGAAGATACTATCAGTATCGCCCTGGTGTAAGACCACCATTCAGAATTGAAACGTTGCTTGAAAATGGCTTTAGCCGTGTTTAGTGACCAGATCTGAATAGCCAGGTACTTCCCAACCTTCCTCTTCCCCACCTCCTTCCCCTCCCCACTACCTTCAGCCTCACAACATACCCCAATTGGGGATGCCATAGTCTCACTGGCTCCAGACGGGAGCAGTTGAGATTCTTGTGCGGTATTCACTGTAAAAAAAAAAAAAAAATACGCAATATTACGTTATTCCAATATGCTATACATAATTGCAAATCCAACCTCTGCCAGTGCTGTAGATATTCGTCAACACTTTGATTCTCATAGATATTAGTCAGCAGTTTGAGCTGTAGATATTCGTCAACACTTTGGTTCTCATAGATATTAGTTCGATTTTTCCAGTTTTTGGAATTCCTGTAGATATTAGTAGACGCCTCCCCTTCACCGTTTGTCTCATTTTCGACTGTTGTCATTTAGTGTGTAAGAAAGAGCGGCAGCGTTTATATGTTTAAGAACAAAAGCAAAACCATTAGCGCATTCACTCACACTTCAATATTATCATTGTAACTTTATTCCATACTTTCAAAATCATCGTCACTGCAAGTAGTATTAGTCTTCATCATTATTATTATTGATCTTTCAAAAACGGATCTTTGAAACGGAAACGAGCCAACACTTGCTAATGCCTCTGTCTGTAACTCCAGTTCAATGAACTCTAGAACTTTTGCTTCGAATTTTAGCTTCATTTTCAAAGTGCTTGTTTGGAGAATCCAAGGGATGAAGCACCTAGTTCTATATTTGGAATGTGTATTTCTTTTGTTTAAATTTCTTAAGATCAGTTTTTTCACAGAATAGGAACAATTTATCAGATTTTTAAGCTCTGTGAAAGTTTTATTTAAGTTCTGTTATTATACCATTATGTGCCAGTTGCTTCACAGAACTTGAATAGTGCTTTCTTTCACAGAACTTGTAGCAGGTAGCTACTGCATGGTTCCGCATTGTGACAACTACGCATTTTTATTCCCGACGGTGGCACGCCTGAGTTTCGGGGTTCGATAGTTTGAGTTATAACCGCAAACTATCGAACCCCGAAACTCAGGCGTGCCACCGTCGGGAATAAAAATGCGTAGTTGTCACAATGCGGAACCATGCAGTAGCTACCTGCTACAAACTTGAACGTTGACTTTAAAATTTGATGAATTATTTTATTTATTTTTATTTTATTTTAGTTTATTTAGGAAACACACAGTTATACATATTTTAATAAGAAAGTAACATATTACATGATTGCATTTCATTAAATTTCTGTGAAACAACTGGTCCAGGGCTAATCTCGATAAGTGCAGTCAGATTTCGTAATTTTTCAAGGGACCGCTCTTTTTTCATTTTCAAGAAAGCGTTTACCAACCAATTAAATTTACTAACAAAATAACTCATGATTTTCCGTGGGTCTGCGCAAGTGATGTATAATTTATGACAGGTTAGTGACTGTGTAGTGCTAGAGTGGGCAAATGCGTCGGGTTCCCACGCAGGCGTCTTGGGTTCATTCCTCTGCTAGCATTAAGTCAATGAACGCATTGAGCTGGAACAAATTAGGCGAAAGCTGAATTTTTGCAGGTGAATAGTACCTACCACAGGGAGTATTTTCACAAACGTTCCCACTCCTTCCACGCTTGCTTCTCCCCCTGTGCCTCTTCAAACACTGAAATAGTATGGTTCTACTAAAGCCATTATATCTCCTAAACTAAAACCTATTTATCGAAAAATTTTCCACCAATGAACTTCTTATAAAACTACATCAAAAATTTATTATATGAAACTTTTTGTTTACTGTAATATTTTGGCTAATAACACGAGATTGTTGTTAAAAAATTGTTGCAAAATTTTGTTTTGGAGTTAATTTTTTTTCTGATGGAGTATGAACAAATGTATCTAACCAAATATTTGGCAAATTTGATAAACGTTAAAACGATGTAACATTGCTTATCTTTATCATTAATACTTCTTAGTCGTCCATCATTGCACAAGCAAAATTTTCCGCTTATATTGACGGAAGTCTATCTATCTATTCTATATAAATAAAAATGAATCGCCGAAATGTATGTACGCGCATAACTTCCGAACGACTGCACCAAATTGGATAGTTCTTTTTGTTGTGTGTTTGTTTTGATCAGGACAAGGTTTGTATAAAACTATTGATGAGCTCTAGCATTATAAAATTTGTATTAAAAAAATGCAGCAGGTGGCACGCGAGCTATTTGAAAACCGAATGTATCGGAACTGAATGTATGGAATACGGCAGGGGGGAGGGGAACTCGGGCAGGGGGTTCGCTGGACGGGCGAACAGGGAGAGTGGAGTAGGGAGAGGGAAAGTGGAGGAATCGGAGTGGAAGGGGACGCAGGAGAGGAAGGGGATGCGGAAGGGGGACGGGACAAATGGGAAAGGACACGCAGGGAGAAACAATTTCTTTATTCAATGGCATAGCACCGCATGCCGGGAACCAGATAGTAGTAAATAAAATACGATTTTCACTTCAAGTGGATATGTATCGAAATTGTAAATTGACCTATTGAGGTGAGATTAGATTATTTTTTTAATCTTTTATTTCGCTGTTCTGTTCGCTAAAGCTCTTGTCACTCGTTTAAATGCACGTGTTTGTATTTTTTTTTACATTGTAATAAAAGATAAATAATATTAAAATAATTTTCATTAGAGCCAATGTCTTTAGAGATGCTGTGTGGACGGTCTTTTGAGGATAGGAAGGAGATGAAGTTCTGGGAAGGAAAAAGGTATCAGGGGTAAGTAGGAATATGAGGGTCAGTGTTTCTAGGAGTGACGAACATTTGAATCTATCCCTCCCACTGCGGTAAGAGGTGTTGTTCCGAGAGAGTCCTGCTGGAGAGGTCCAGGTTAGGGGCCATCCATAAATTACGTCACACCTTAAGGGGGGAGGGGGGGTCAAAATTGCAAAATATGTGACGTTAACGGGGGTCACGAACCTCACCCCACGAAGCCGAGCACCCCTGTTAACATGTTTCCTTTATCAAATCCTATTTTAGGTACTTTAATTCGAATAATCGCAGGCGTGTATTTTTGAGCCCATTCACGTTTCCAATATCAAAATTTTAATATTTAGAAACAATAATGTTCTAATAAGCACGTCGGAAAAATTACTTTATCTAGATTTTAGAACAATTTCGTTTTTTTTTTTGCAAAAGTATAAAAAAAGCAATAAAAAGGAATATTTGAAAATGCATGGGAAGAACCGGATATTTTGTGCGCAAACAGTGACAGGCAAAAGTTTAAAGATATTTTTTTCTAATTATTCGAAGGGTTAAACCAGTTTTCAGAATGTAACATTCCATTTGAGGATTCATCTGCTGACACAATTCAAACTAAAAGATTATCTTATTCGAAGTTCAGTTATAAAATTCTAGTTGCATACTCTGTATGTGCTGCCAGAATCAAAGAAAAACCATTTTAATGTCCTGCGTGTACATTTAATTTGCCGCATACAGACTTAATTCAAACCAATTTTGTGTTGAGAATGTAAATTTCCTGTGTTGGATTCATATGTTGACACATTTCGAAGGAAAAGATCCTCTTATTTGAAGTTCAGTTATAATATTCTATTTGCAGACTATGTATGTGCTGCCAGAATCAAAGAAAAACCATTTTCATGTTCCGAGACTAGTTTTAATTCGCAAGGTAGAGATTTAATTTTAACCAATACAGAATGTCAAATTCCAGTTGGATTCAACTGCTGACACATTTCGAAAGAAAACATTCTGTTATTCGATGTGTAGTTATGAAATTCCAGTTGCAGACTATTTATTTAATGCCAGAATCAAAGAAAAACCATTTTCATGTTCTGAGTGTAGTTTTAATCCACTGAAAACAAACTTGTTTTGTGTACAGAATACAACGATACATTAAATAACGTGCATCAAGTGAAGCTTTACATTTGAGTTACATAATGCAGTAAAATTCTGAGAAATTGATTGTTGCGTGTGTAACTATTATTTGGGGACTCTAACGCAGTATCAATCAATCAACTAAGGAGTAGAATTTATAAACATGATTTTCATTGAAAGAATAATCATCAAATGTGATTATTAAAAAATCCGGCTCGCATATCCATATCCAACCCCCCCCCCCCCCCCCACAACGCAACAGACAGCGAAATTTTCCTCCTTCCCAATGTTTTGAGTTTAGTTTTAATTCACCGCATACAGATTTAATTAAAACCAGTTTTGTGTTCAGAATGTAAGTGCCGCTAGAATCAAAGAAAAACCATTTTTATGTTCTGAGTGTATGCGTGATGAAGATGCGAAATTCTATTATAGGCATACAATTCTCGATTTTTGAGAGCAGTTATATATAAATTTGTAGTAGAATTTATAAGCATGATTTTATTGGAAGAGTATTCGGCACATGGGATTATAAAAATCAGCATAAAAAATAGGATACTTACTCTCCCCCCCCCCCCCCCCCGCCCCGGTCAGCGCTTGAAAATCTGCGGAAGAAGCACCTGTACAAGTTAGGAGGGGGGGCGGCAAAATTTTCCTCCGCCCCGGGCGGCAGAAACCCACGCTACGCCACTGAGTTGAGACCCTCCAAAAATCGTTAAAATTGGCTTGTTTGAACGCCATCAAGTATACTAACCAGACATGTACATAAAAAAAATACAGACGAGTATTTTCTTCTAATACAGTTGGTGAAAAAATCTTTAAAATCGGTCCAGTTTTAGAGGAAAAAAATGGGCAATACAAAACCTAGACTTTGATTATTTTATTTAGGTACTAGCTGGGGTACGAGATTGAACTGACTTTCGATCCCACGACGGATCTTGTTTTGTATATACTCCTGCCAAAGATATTGAAATACAAGAGATATGCTATGATGGCCGCCCAACCGTCGCCCTCAAGTTCGAATTATTCATTTACGACGCCAAAAATATTTTTATTTGAAATTCTGATCGGAAATGTACAAGAGAAAATTTCCTAAGAAAATCTGTCAAAAAATACCTTTTTAGGGTAAGTTGGGGTCAGTTGTCGCAGTATTCTAATTAAAAAATATAAATTATTTCGTATCGAATTATTTCTCTGTGATACAGATAGATAAAGCATATAAATATGATTAAACTGTAAAATGAGATAACTTGTAAATTGTTCATTTTTTTATATTAAAAATATGTAGTTCTTTTCTCGTATTCATCATTTTCTTTAGAGTGGGGGTTGCAAAGTAAACCTGAAAAGAATGCGCCCAATTTAACTAAGGGGGAAAAGGGAGGATATACAATTTACGTTTTCACATAATATAATATAAGGGGCCATCCATTCCATAAATTACGTCACACCTGAAGGGGGGGGGGGGGGTTAACATTGTGCGACAAAGGGTACGGGGGGTCATCAGCTCTGTGACGTCACATGTAAAAATCTAAATTATTAAACCGCAGAAATGCAGAGGGGGTCTCACAAATGTGACGATGTGTGACAGGGTCGGGGGGGGGGGGGGGGGGGTAAAAAAATCATGAAATTTTCGAGTGACGAATATGGATGGCCCCTAAGGTATATTTTTGAACTAATAAAATAACGTGAAACTCGTTGGAACTTTTCTCTATACTGTAGGTGAGGTAAACATTTCAATTTTTTTTTAACAAAGAAGTATTTCATAAAACATATATGTTAATATTTATCATAACCATATTTTTTTTTAAAAAGAAAGACAAACATTCCCGGATTACGAATAACCCAACAATATTTGAAAATCTCTTACTACCACCAAAGTAAGCCGAAAATGTTGCTTAAATCGTGATGGAGGACTTAGCCAGCCGAGGAATCGAACACGGAACGCCTGGGTGGTACCCAAACGATGCTCACTCAACCACTGACCAGTCAAAATATTATGTTAAATCTGTTATGTTAAAAATAATTTCAGATTAAAGTAGATACTGTGTGGAGTTCATGTAAAAAAAAAAAAAAAAAAAAAGATACCTGAAGCTTTAATATGGATGTTGAAAAGTTTCTGATTTTTAAGTAGGGAAAACAGGACAAGCGTGGCTACCCCGTCAACGAATCAGGCACAAGATGATAAATATTAGCAGCGCGATACATATCTCAATTTTGAGCGCATGCGCAGGTTATTGAAAAAAAAAATCTTATGGTTCATTTTGAACTGGTATGGAGAACGTTTTAAAAATATTTATGATTAGTTTGAAGAAAATGCTTTTTCCTATTATTGGCGCTGTAATTACCTTTGGCCGTCCTTGTGTGCATCAACAGACCACTACCTAATGGGAATAGTTTGAATATGGAAAGAATTCGTTCAGTTAATAGATTTTTTTAAGGTGTGCAGTAGTATTGGTTAGCAATATGGTTTGAATACGGAAAGAATTCGTTCATTTGGTAAATTTTTTTTAGGTGTGCAGTAGTATTGGCTAGCAAAATAGTTTGAATACGGAAAGATTTTGTTCATTTAAGCCTCGATGACACAGGGCGAGTTTACAAGCTACTATCTGGGAAATTCACTATCTGTTAGTAAACTCGCTCAGTGTCATCGTGTTACTTGCTAACTAGCAGATTGTTGACAATCTACGAAAAAAGTTGAAAGGTCGTCAACTTTACTCGCTACAAGCTTGCTCCGCTTGCTCGTGATTGGTTTATTTATGTTTTTCAAGATAGCTGCCAATTAACAACTGATTTTGACTGTCAAACATCACAGAACTAGTTCACGCAGGCGTAGTTATTCTTGTTACTAGCGCTAGCAGCGACCTCATTTTCCTACGCTACTAAGCGAGTGGACAGTTTTGTGTGTCATCATGACAATCTCACTCGCCGATTTATCCGCTTTTAAACTTAGTAGATAGTAGCTTGTAAACTCGCCCTGTGTCATCGAGGCTTTAGTTAATTTTTTGAGGTGTGCAGTAGTATTGGATAACAATATAGTTTGAAAACGAAAATAATTCCTTCATTTGATTAATTTTTTGAAGGTGTGCATTAGTATTGGAAAACAATATCGGCGACGCCAGGAAACAGTCCCGCCCAGTAAAAACTGCCGATAGCACATCATATTTCAATATCTTTGAGGTAGCCCACACATACAAAAAATGCTTTGAATGGTCCACAATGTTCCAGAACATTCGACAAAATTCGAGAGTGTTCTGGAATGTTCCACAATGACCTGCGATATTCCGGGATGTTCCCGAACATTCCAGAATGTTGTAGAATGCTCTCGAATGTTCTGGACTGTTCTAGAAATTTCTAGAGGGAGAAACTTTCAGCCCTTATATCTTCAAAAGCCCTTCAGGTAAAAACGCGAACCTTCTTCATGGATGGGGGATAGATGGCTACCACACCATATAACTTCCTTAATCGTAACGGGACTCGTTTCTGAGTTTTAGCAGGGTGCACATTTTTGTACACTTCCCATTATAATATACTAGCTAACCTAACGAACTTCGTACCGCTACAGAATCAATAACTGTTGTGTTAATTTATTAGCTAAATTAAATTCAGTTTTTTTATTAAGTTAAAAATTACACAATGAAGCAATTATCGATGCGCAACTGTCGGTGTTTGTTTTTGTCAATATCAGAGATGGCATGTACGAATTTATATTTTTTGTGATATTCTTACTTTTCCACTTACTTACGGGAATTGCATTTCATTTTCTTTATACATGTGAAGGAGATTTATTATAATTAACGTATTTTTCCTTTGGAGGGGTGCGACATACGTTCACCGTTTGTCTCATTTTCGACTGTTGACATTTAGTGTGTAAGAAAGAAGGGCAGCATTATATGTTTAAGAACAAAAGCAAAACAATCAGCGCATTGACATTTGACTTTTTGGAATTTACTCACTTTTCAATATTATATTTATCACAATATTGCTGCAGCTCTTTCAAAAAATGAGAATTCGTTCCATGCAAAATGTACGAGGAAAAGAATTTTCTTCATAATTTTTTTTTCTGAATTTTTCCACTGTTTTAATAGCTATTCTGCTATTCAGAGCGGAGACAAATTCAACAAATCAAAGATCATAAAAATCGGTCCAGCCGTTCTTGAGTTATAAATGGTGTAACTAATCCGACTTTTTTTTATATAATAAGACTAGCTGGTACCCGGCATGTGTTGCTATGCCATTTAATAAAGAAATTGTTTCTCCCTGCGCGTCCTTTCCCATTCGTCCCGTTCACCTTCTGCCTCCCCTTCTTCTCCCGCGTCCCCTTCCCCTCTGGCGTTCCCTCTCCGCCTTTTCTGCCTTCCCTCTCCCCACTCCCCTCGCCTGCTTCCCTTGTCCCGTGAACCCCAATCCCGAGTTCCTCTCCCCCCTCCTGAGTTCCCCTCTCCCCTCCCGTATTACCCTCCCCACCCCTCCCGCGAACCCCCTTTCCCGAGTTCCCCCCCCGAGTTCCCCTTTCCTCCCCTCCCTTATCCTTCACGTCTCTCCCATCCGCCTCCCCCTCCCGCATTCCATACATTCAGTCCCGGTACCTTCAGTTTTCAAACAGTTTGCGTGGCACCAATTGAAATTTTTTATACAAATTTTATAATGCCAGAGCTCACCAGTGTATATAGAAACCTTTGCGGGCACGCTCACAACAACTCACCAAATTTTTATCGCAATCGGATGAACGATTAGCAATTCGTGCTAAATTTATTTCGTCAAACTGGCGAACTGTCAAAAGTAGAAGTTTCCTGAAATTATTCAATGTTCTGCACTCCGTAAGAACCTTAAAAAAAAACCTTAACACGTTCACGGGCAGTGAGTCACCCTACTTTGGCACTATTTTTTTGTATTAGATTTTTGCGATTGCTCTAGCATTTCCGTCATGATATGTACCAACCAACACCATCAAGTGCGACGCGAATGCTCTAGCAGACGAATCTCAATACATTTGACGCATGCTATAGCATACGCCACCACGCGGGGTACGCCGGGCGAGCTGTAGGGGAAGGGGTCAACACTGTTTTATCTTTGTGTGCAGAAAAGGTCTCATGTGACAGTAAGCGATCTGTGGTTATGTCAGCAGTGACAGTAATAAATTGACTACCTATATTTTATAGGGATAAAGCAACTGCTCAAGCATATCTGACAAAAAAACTCAATAAACTTCGAATGCTATAGCATCCGCGACAGAATTAAACTATCCAATGCGAATGCTATAGCATGCTCATCCGGGAACGTGTTAAAACCTTAGAAAACTTAAAAAAAACTTTATTATTATTATTTTATTTGCTTCAATTCTAGTGAACCCGAGGAACGTCCAATGTTTGACAGAAAAGTTGGATAGAACAGTTTATATGGGAAAATGTTGTTTTTACTATCTTCCTCGCAACTTTTACATATTTTCTCACCACTTAAACCTTTCCTGGACTACGACAAACATTTCAAAACCAAAATCAGCTAAATCTGCCCAGCCGTTCTCGAGTTTTAGTGAGACAAACAAACAGCAATTGATTTTTATATATATATATATAGATTGCATGAAATACATTGATAAATTAAAACAAAATGAAAAATGTCACCTTTCAAACAATTTCTGCTATTGCTTGGTTAAGAAATATTTTTCAGCTGAATACATATTTACAGGATTTTCCGAGGCGACTGTGTAATCAAATTTATGTATTATTTACTGGAATTTTTCAGTAAGAACTATGTACAAAATCTTTTTCATTGAACGGTAAGCAAAATAAAAAAAGCATTGAGAATGCAGTAAAAACCTTATTAAACGAATTTACAGAACATAATAAATTTATTTAATCATTTTAAACTGATAAATGGATAATTTTTAGAGCCCCGTTTTTGTGAAAAATCACCTCAAGGGCGCTGTGCAATTTATTATTATTTCTTAGGCTCTATCTAATTTTATTATTTACAAACAGATAGAGAAAACGTACTTACCTCACTTCCAATAAACACACTTATGCTTGGAGAAGTTACGATTTTGCATGCAGAGGACACTATATTTAAAACACTGGACATTGAATGATTTTACATTTGTATACCCCATTACTGTTGATATAACAGTAAATTAGATATTTATTTTAATAGATAATTCAAGACTCTTTAGGACTGGCGAATTTTGATGAAATGACCTTTGCAAAAGCTTACAAGTTCTTATTTGCTTACATTTTTACACAATTAGTTGTTTACAATGTCGCGGGCTGTGAAGGTGAAGGTGAAAGGTTTTTGACTTTATGGATATGACTGTCTGTAAAGGTGAGTTTTAAGTTTAGCTCTAAATTCTGCCGAGTCTGTGATCATTCTTAAATCTGGTACGCGCTTTCCTTCAACCTTCCTAAAGCTAATGACGCTGCTGTCCTGAGGGTTGACTGTTGAGAATTAGAATTATATGGAATACACACTTTTGATAGATAAGCCGGAGCCATTCCATTAATGGACATAATTACCATCCGGCAGAGCTAAGAAAAGAGCTTAAAACTAAGGCAAAGAATGCTAAAATGTTATGTGTGGTCAGTCTTGCTCTATGGATGTGAAACATGGACCTTGAAAGTAAATACCATGAACAGGTTAGAGGCTTTTGAAATGTGGCTTCACCGGAGAATGCTTAATGTCCCATGGACCGACATGATCACCAACACAGAAATTCTCAGGCGGGCTAGAGCAGATAGAGAACTGCTTACATTAATAAAAATCAGGAAAATTTCATATCTGGGTCATATACTTCGAGGGGAGAAGTATCACTTGCTCCATTTGATATTGAAAGGCAAGATAGAGGGTCGCCGAGGGCCTGGTAGGAGACAAATGTCTTGGCTGCGTAATATACGAGAGTGGACCGGCATTAGAAGTGTGGAGGAGCTATTCCGGGCAGCGCAAGACAGAGAGGCATTCTCAAGAGTGATCGCCAACGTCGGGGGGACCTGATACGGCACACAAAGAAGAAGAAGAGCTAAGAAGATAATATCAACAAACTCAATACAAATATGAAACAGAATAAGACAGAAAATAAAAAGATAATTGTTACAACTGAAACTCAGATCCTCTAGTTTTACCGGGACTGACTTTTTCCAATTGAGCTTTTGCCACCTCGTTACATTCCATCATTTTTGTCAAACTCATACTTTCATTTTTGAAGTATCAGCATTATCCTCTTCAATTATTTCCTTTATGTTTTGGCTTATTTTTGCATGAATACCGCACAAGAGTCCCAACTACTCTCAACTGCTTGGAGCCAGTGAGACTATGGCATCCCCAATGTATGTTGAGGCTGAAGGTAAATGTGGAGGGGCAGGAGATGGGGAAGAGCCATCATTTTGATGTGATGTATATTTACAATCTAGGTTTATATTTTTTCACAGAAATGAAACATGTCATTGTTGTATCGGAATCGATTCATAATTGAAAATATTGATTCAGCATATACCTGAGTCTGATTATAAGAGGAAAGTTGAACATGAACATAATATAAGGTTCACAAAGGATGTAGGAATGCTTGTTCCAAAATATAATAATAGCTACGGACGGCGAACACTGGAATATAATGTGCCAAGAAATATTTAACATGTTACCAAGTAATTTAAAAAATTACGATTCTACAAATAGATTGGGATATATGCTGAAATAATGGTTACTAAAAAGAAATGGCTTAGGTATTTTAATTCATGTGTGTTAATTGTGACAATCTGTAAAGTTATTGTAATAACATTATGTACCTATGTACAGTAGAGCGTCGATTATCCGAACTAATTGGGGGACATGGGTGTTCGGATAACCGGTATTTTCGGATAATCGAACCATACATATATTACTTACTTCCATATTACGAAGCGATGAATGAATACCATATTTAAATTTATATCTTTAATGATAAATAGGAATTAACCGAAAAAAAGTGCAAAATTAATGCTTAAAAAAACCATCAATGTTCGTCTGTCGAAGCAAGCCTACCCGCTCACGAGCGGCTAGGTCACGTACTTTTTTAAGGACAGATATTTGATACTGTTCGCTTCTCCGATCATGTAGGATGCGTCTTCCAAATCAATCTTTTTATGATTTCTTATCAGGCTTTCTTCTCCCTCCTTTCCTTTTTCTAAAAGTAACTTAAGTAAAAATTACTTTCTATAATACCGTTTGAAAGCCTCAATAACGCCTTGATCCATGGGCTGTAATATGTAATGAAGTCACATTAAGTGGAAGAAACATGACTTTTACAAACTCGTCTTTTTCATTTCATGAAGGATGAGTTGGGGCGTTATCAAGAACAAAGATGTTTTCGCTCTTTTACCATTTTTTAATTTATGGGCTTTTACAGAGGGTATAAAATTTTCTGTAGGTAAACTATTCCATGAAAATTATACTATCCATTCAAGAACTCTTTTGCGAAGTGTAAACGATAGGCATCACAGACATATTAAATTGTTTGAAACAACGTGGTTTCTTGCTTTTACCAATTACAAGCACGGGCAATCGGTGGCTGCCAGTAGCATTAGCACATGCGTAGGTAGTGATATGATCCTTTCTTATTTTAGGACCAATGCTAATGGCTAAGTTGTAACCAAAGCTAAATGCTGCTAACCAAGCAAGAGTTTTTCGTGGCAAAGCTTTCAAATTGAGCCCGGTTTCGTCTGCATTGTAGACGTTTTTGAGAGTAGGCACGCGCGGGTCGGGCAGGCGTAGTAGTTCGGATAAGCAGTTGTTCGGATGATTGTGGCGATGGCTTATTTGAAGTCGTCGATATACTTACTCTAACTCCAGGGAAGGATATTGCGTGTATTTATAACAATAAAAGCCTTCTCCACGTTTTATAATTTATTACGTCTTAGTCAGACACATTTACAATTCTATACTTCGCGGGTAGAAATGGAAATGAGATTAATTAATGTTTGAGCGCGTGTTCAAGAGCCAAGTCTCGTAACTGGAATGTCGCTTCCTTTCCAGCGGCGGTTGGAGGAACTACATTGGTCACGTGATCAATGTTGCCACGACATGATTTAATTAAAGATTTTTAGGGATAATTAATTGGGTACTTAATCGCATTTCCATAGTCTCCCCTCCAGTGCTAACGATAAACATAAACAATAGAAAATCGTTAAGAGAGACTATACCAGTGATGTTAATCCTATTCTGACGGCGGCACCTTCCGTCAAAACAAGAATAGTCTCCAATGTGTTCGGAAAATTGTGCAGGTTACTCGAGCAGAGTAGAATGATTAGTTAGTTTTTGGAAGTAGACTGCTGTTATACTTTCAAGAACACATTGGAAGATATTAATGGTTTAACCAAAAAAAATTACTGAAAATCTTACTTCTAATACATGAAATCATAAAATTAAGTGTGTAACAATGAAACGTAATGTTGAGATTACTATACTATTGTATCTTATAAACAATTTTATTTGTTGCTGAAATCAGTTAATTCTTAGGTGTGAGTATTTACAAGTTAGTTTTTTTTTAAATAATGTTTTTAAAACTTGTCAAGCTCTATGAACTCTTTACTTTATTTACAGTGTTAAACGCATCGACGAACTAGGTGTTCGGAGCATTGGTGTACATAATATAGCGTGGTACATGGTATTTGAGAAATGATTCCAGCTGATTGTAGTGGTACATGGAATTTGAGATATGATTCCAGCTGATTGTAGTGGTACATGGAATTTGAGATATGATTCCAGCTGATTGTAGTGGTACATGGAATTTGTTGCCTCAATGAACTATGTTCAGAGTTAGTAAAATTATTTTACCAGTCATGCGTAATTAGAAACGCTGGTTGTAAAATCATTATACATTGATTGTATACAAAAAAATATTTAAAACTATGACTTAAAGTAACCTTAAAATAACATTATACATGTTTGAAAAATCGCAAATGTGTGGTTAAAAGTTGTAATTAACTTGATAAACATTTCGATGGTAGGTTGTATATAGCGGAATGCTGTATTTTGTACATGAGTTATATTGAAAAAGAAAACTATAGTAGAAGGTATGTTTTAAACTAAGCTATATCTAGTGTAAGAAATATTTAAATTGATACATAAGTAGATATGGTAGGGTTTTCTTAAGTATTATATTTTTGGAGCCTTAGTTAGGCGTTCATCATAAAATTATAAATAATAAAGGTTTATGCGAATCTGTAGCGAAAAATGACGATTTTTAAGTCAAAGAAGCTGCACATTGTCCTCAGTACGTAAAAGTGTGTTTTTTGTTGATGTAAGTCGAATAACCATGTTCCTTTACGTACGTAAGACAAAGTGGCTTTAACTTGTAAGTATATAATCGTGAAAGAAAAAGTATATTTAAAAATAAATAATTTCAACCACATGATTCGCTGGATGTATAAGAGTGCCGTGTACATCCAGGGAAGCATGGTTAAAAAACAAAAATGCATAAATAACAATGTTTACCATGTGGTAAAGAGTCACCTACTATGTACATAGTTTGTAGAGTAGATAGTGTGTACATTGGTACATAATGTATAATATGATGATTTAAATTAATTGTGCGAAAAGTTGATTATAATCGCTATTACGATAATGCCGTAATACATGTAGTAACGCATAAATGCGGTTGTATGATGTGAATTTTACATTTTTAATTATAAAATTTTAAGAATTGTAAAAACACAGTGGTGTTTGTAGTACCTTTGAAGTGCACTAATTATGCAGTTGAATGATGAAAAGTTTTCATCTAATTAGAAATGATTTTATGTTATGTTTTTTTTAAGTTGCATGAGTTATGCAGTAAAATGATGAGTTGTTACATCGTATTGAAGGTGTTTCACACTTGTGAATACACAATAATGATCTAAGTTTTAGATTATGTTAATTGACAATTTACAATATTACAGGTAGGATTTCCATAAAAAATCTGTGCATTTTAATATTGTGTTGTTCGCAGTATTTTAAAGAAAAGTATACTTTATGAATATGGTTTGCAATACGAAGCTAGGTGAAATTTATAATTTAATTTCAATCATGAGTTATGAATGAGAAAAGTGCCAAATAAAAATTTCTTTTTTGTGCATTATTACGTCCCCAGTCTCTTTGGGAAATGTACATGCCGACCTGAACGCGTTGTGATCTTGGTTATCGGTGTAACGGGAACTGGTGGGTGTATCGTGACGTTTTCTTCAACCGGAACGAAAGCAGGCTTGAGTCGGTCTATGGAGACGCGTTTGGATTTGCCTTTTATTGATATGACAAATGTTTTGTCATCACGTTGTTCTACCTTGTAAGGACCCTCGTATTGGTTCTGAAGGGGTCTTCTTACGCTATCTGTTCTCAGGAAAACATGAGTGGCGACAGGTAGGTCCTTGTGCACAAAAAATTTCCTTGCGCTGTGATTACTGGCAGGGGTCGATTTGATACTTTCGAACTTTCTCTGTAGGCGTCCTACATACGTATCGGGTTCCTCGCGAGGAGTTTCTGAGAAGAAGTCGCAGGGAAGTCTTAATGTCCTGCCATACGTAAGTTCTGCGGGGGAGCATTTTAGGTCCTCACGCACTGTAGCTCTCAAACCGAGAAGTATTAGAGGTAGGTTCTCAACCCAGTTTTGTTCTCCACATGCAATTAGAGAGCTTTTTAAAGTACGATGCCATCTTTCTATAATACCGTTCGCTTGAGGATGGTAAGCAGTGGTTCTTGAGTGTTTGATGCCAAACTTTTCTGCGAGCTTTTTGAAGAGACAACTCTCGAACTGTCGTCCTTGGTCAGTGGTGATGCTGTCAGGTGTTCCGTGACGAGCGATCCAAGGCGTAGTCAATGCTGTGGCTACGGTTTCTGCTGACATATTCTTCAGGGGAATTGCTTCGGGCCATCGAGTGAACCTATCGATCATGGTTAGTATATATTGGTAATCATTGCATAGCGGTAGTGGTCCGACTAAGTCGATGTGAATGTTACGGAATCTATCCTCAGGTAATATGTACGTTGCTAGAGGTGCGACCGTATGTTTTGTTACCTTAGCTTTTTGACAAGGTATACATTGTTTGACGAAGCTCTTGATGTCTTTCGCCATGTAGGGCCAAACAAATCTTTGTTTTACCGTATTTGTAGTTCCCAAGATACCAGGGTGGCAAACATTATGTATGCTTGCTATGACTTGTTGTCGCATGCTGGGTGGAACAAGTGGTCTAACATGACCTGTTGAAATATCACACCACAATCGAGTGTCAGTGCCAGGGATCACCATTTGACGTAGAGCAAGGGTGCTGCCATCGTTTGCCTTGAATTGTCCGTCAGGTTGGCATTGCTCTAACCGCATTTGCTCGAAGTCAATTACAGTGGGACAGTTGATCTCATCGATGCGAGATAGGGTGTCCGCGACAACGTTCTCTTTTCCAGAGACATACCTGATGTCGGTTGTAAATTGCGCTATGTAATCAAGTTGTCTCTCTTGCCGGGGAGAGCTAGACGCGCGTTTTTTGTTTAATGCGAAGGTGATTGGCTTGTGGTCTGTGAAAATGCTGAAATGACGGCCTTCGATGTGATTCCTAAAGTATTTCACGGATTCATAAACGGCGGTAAGTTCGCGGTCAAAAGTGCTGTATTTTTGTTGAGCAGGAGTGAACTTTTTGGAGAAAAATCCTAGCGGTTCCCAGGTGTTTGCTTTTGATTGTTGCAATGAAGAGCCTAATGCTTTGTCACTGGCGTCAACCATCATTGCAAGCTTTGCGTTTGGGTCTGGGTGCGCAAGTAGAGCTGCGTTTGCTAGTTGTTGTTTGCAATCTTCAAATGCCTTTGTCTGCTCCTGGTTCCAGTTGAGAATCCTCTTGTCATTCTTTTTGTAACCGGCAATACTGTCGTATAAAATTGCTTGGGTGTTGATTGAATTTGGTAGGAACCTGCGGTAGTAGTTCAACATACCTAAAAAGCGACGTAGTTCTTTCGCAGTTTTAGGTTGTGGGAATTCTGTCACTGCTTTGACTTTGTCCTTGATTGGAGTCATGCCTTCTGGAGTTATTGTGTGTCCGAGGAAGTTCACTGTTGCGGCTCCTAATTGACATTTCTGGATATTAATGACAAGTCCGTTATCAGCGCGTCGTTTGAGAAGCAAATCTAGATGTTTTTTATGTTCCTCTTCGTCAGCGGAAGCTATCAGAATGTCATCTAAGTAGACAAAACAGAAATCTAGATCTCTTGTTATTGCATGCATGAATCGTTGAAAACTCTGAGCTGCATTTGATAGTCCAAATTGCATGGAGGTGAATTCAAACAATCCGAACGGTGTGATGATGGCTGTTTTAGGGATGTCCTCTGGTTCCACGGGTATCTGATGATAAGCGCGCGATAAGTCGATGGTTGAAAAAATCTTCGCTTTTGCCAGTTTGTGGGCGAAGTCTTGAAGTTGCGCTATGGGATATTTATCAGGGACCGTTTTTGAGTTTAAGATTCGGTAGTCACCACACGGACGCCATTCGCCGTTTGGCTTCTTTACCATGTGTAAAGGGCTGGCCCAGTTGCTTTTAGAAGGGCGGCAAATCCCTTGTTCCATCATGTACTTAAATTCACGCTTGGCTGCCTCAAGGAGTGCCGGTGTTAATCTGCGTGCACGTTCAGATACTGGCGGGCCTTTGGTTTCTATGCAATGAGTCACAGAATGTTTAATTGCATCCGGTGTCTGCATAGTAGGCCTTGTCAACGTAGGGTATTTTTTAAATATGTCAAGATACTTTTGAGAAGAGGAAATTGTGGCGATGCCCGGTGCTGGTCCTCTGTAGGTAGCTCCTCTAATTTTTAATCCAGTAGACTGATCTTCAAGTTTTGCTCGTCTCAAGTTGACTGTCAAGTTGTAATTGTGAAGAAAGTCTGCGCCAATGATGGGTTTGGAAACATCGGCTACTATAAAGCGCCATTTCATTGTGCGGCGTAGGCCAAAGTAGAGTTCAACTGTTTTCGTGCCGTATGTTTTTATTGGTTTTCCATTTGCCCCATATAATGTGGTAGGGCAGTTGTCGGAGGTTAAGTAGCCTTTCTCAAAAGTCATGTTCCTAGGGATGACAGAGACGTCTGCGCCGGTATCCACTAGGTATTTATGACTTGTTCGCCGGTCATAGATGAAGAGATGACAAGAGGTATTAGGGATCTCACATGTCTCTACTGGGAGTTCCCGTTGTCGTTTCCCGACTTCTTCTTTACATAAGAACATGGTTTGGAGCATTTATGTGCGTTTTCTCCAAATCTTGCATGGTAGTAACATTTTCCATCTTGATTCCTATTGGGAGATGGATTGCGTGACCCGGATCTTGAGCGGCCAGGTTCACGACGGGGGCTCTGGTTTCTCCGTCCTCTATAGGTTGATGTGGGCTTGGTTTTGGCTATGCGTAGCTGGGATACTTCACGCGAAAGTGCTGTTATTTGTTGCTGCAGTTGTAGTAGTAAGGATTGTTCAGCTGGTTCCTGACGAGATGAACTGGGTAAGCTGTGATTTTCCATGGCGCTGCAATCGGTTGATTGATAGACATCTAGAATTTTGTCTGCAGCTGTGGCAAGTTGGTTAATGTCATTATCGGGTAGTGCTGATAGGATTGCTTGCACATGTTGTGGTAGGCGTTGTAACCACAGTGTACGCACAATTGCGTTATCCGCTAAGGTAGGTCCTGCTAGCTCCAGCATATGTCTCAATAGACCGGTTGGCTTCCTATCCTCAAGTTGTATTCCTGTGAGTAGGCGTGTGAGGCGTTTCTCAGCCGAGTCTTGGAGTCGGTCTATAAGGGCTGCTTTCAAATTGGCGTATTTGTCATTGTTCGGTGGATGTGTCACAATGTCGCTCACACATTGTAAGGTTTGTGAATCCAAGGCTGCTATAATGATATTGTACTTCGTGAAATCCTCTTTAATGCGCGAATTCGCAAATTGAGCTTCTGCCTGTATAAACCAAAGTGAAATCTGATCCCTCCACAGATTTGGTAATCTCACGGACACGTGATGTACTGCTGTCGCAGAACTAGATTCACCAGTTGATTCCATGTTGGTTGATTTTGGTTGCGGAGTTATCGATTCTTGAAACAAAGTCTTGAGTTGATGAGTTGATGTGGTCGCTGGAGATTCTTCATCCGAGGTCATTTCAACATTTAAACGGTAATAAGCACGCAAAGAAAAAATTATTTTTACGAGATGTTGACATCTATGTAAAATCTACGGAAGTTACTAGAAAATATCCGAGGTGCAAACCTTTACGAAAATAAACATTTAGCATTCAAGTAGCGATCTTCGACATGCGATAATAAATGAACCATAATAAGCGATAGCATTTGATGTGGGTATCAAGAACTATTATTTCAAAACATGTGTTCGGAATTGTAACATATTATCTTGTGAAATTTTGTGGTGGGTATGCAAGATATTATTACTAGAAATGTCGTATAAATTGTGACATGTTATTTTGCAGAGTGTATTGTGTATGTAATGAAATGATGTTGAGTCAAAAATTTACGTGGCTGAACGTTGTTGAGCTGATGCTGGTCTGGTTTCCGAGAATGTCTGCGGTTGTGGAGGTTGCGTCGATCTGTTGATCGGGCTGCAGAAATAGAGACTCGGAGTTAGATGCTCCCTTTCGCGTTCTGAGGGTGTCCGCAGCTGATGCAGGCAATGGGGGCTGCGTCCAGCTGTAGACAGGGCTGCAGGAAGGGCGACTCGTCTGTAGAAGCTCCCTTATGTAGCATCACGCGTTGCTGAAGATGTTCGATGCCTAGAATAGAGGGTAACACGCACTTAATCCGAGATACGAACAGGACATATATTAGTGTTCACAAGTAGGGTCATTTTAAATTGCAGATTTATACATGTGTTTGCATACGAACATAACCTGTGATGAATCCGAACGTTCAAAAAAACATGCTCGTAAATCAAATTCACAAAAGAGTTGGGAGTGTGAAAACATGAGATTGGAGAATATTCAAGCTTTACCACAAAGTCTTGCATCAGTTTGTTATTTCAAGTTGAATTAGCAAAGTTGGGTAGAACAAAATGGCTAGACACGTGTGAATCGGTACCCGAAAACACACGAACTTCATTTATTACGTAATTGTACAAATCTGTGATATTATTCGTTCTGCGTTGAAAACCAAAAAACATAGGGTATAAATTTTTTAAATACTGGGATATATTAGATTGCATAAGTATATAAAAATTGAAACGGTACTCACCAGATTATTCCCAGGAAACCAGCTACGGAACTGCGGCTCGAGAACACGTGCAAAAAGAATTTTAAAAATGGTCTATACGTTGAAAAAAATGGCGTTAAACGTCGAAAGGCACTAGATGTGACCATTTTTAATCGTCGGAGGTCACCAATTGTGGCGATGGCTTATTTGAAGTCGTCGATATACTTACTCTAACTCCAGGGAAGGATATTGCGTGTATTTATAACAATAAAAGCCTTCTCCACGTTTTATAATTTATTACGTCTTAGTCAGACACATTTACAATTCTATACTTCGCGGGTAGAAATGGAAATGAGATTAATTAATGTTTGAGCGCGTGTTCAAGAGCCAAGTCTCGTAACTGGAATGTCGCTTCCTTTCCAGCGGCGGTTGGAGGAACTACATTGGTCACGTGATCAATGTTGCCACGACATGATTTAATTAAAGATTTTTAGGGATAATTAATTGGGTACTTAATCGCATTTCCATATGATCGACGTTCGGATAATCGACGCTCCACTGTATGTGTAAATTGTAATTGAAAATTAACATCCTGTTGACAAACTGCTTTATTGCGGTTTAATGGGATTGTACTTTGAAAACAAATAAAAAAGATTGTAGTCCGTGGTGTCGCACACCTATTTGTAGTTTTTTAAAACTGTAATTTTTTGTGAAATAAATATAGAAAGCTAAAAACCAAGCGCCACAGGCGAAAATTTTATGTCCTCAAAGCCAAACCAATAAATGCAGTCGATTTTTATCATTCTGAAAATTTAAAAAAAATAATTACTGCTTGCAATTTTAGGCAACTGTTGATTTTAGTTGTTCGGAAAGATAAACAAAATTTAGTCAAGAAAACTTTCAGCATTTTATAAAAACGAAATCTTTAAAATGCATCAAACATAGATCTCAACAAGAGCATTTTTTCTATACTTAGGTCGAACGACAAAAGTTTGGCTTGAATATGTAAGAAAAATCGTATTATTTGAGCAGCTGATTCAAAACTTTGAAGAAAGACGGTTGAAAGACTTTGCTCATTTCACCAGCCTAGATGTCTCGGATTTATCCATCCTATTTTTTAAAATTATATGGGATATCTACGGGGGCGTTCAAATATTACGTAGGTAATCAAATTTTTTTGCAATTCTTAACCCCCCTTCCCCTCACCAGCAAAAGTAAGCAAAGCTCTTACCTCCCCTCCCATGCTTACGTAAACATTGGTACATGCATTCAATGTGTTCTGGTTTCTTTATTGATTTATGAGCAGCAGTTATAACTCTAGAAATAAGGAAGAGGCTTAGAATAGAGGACTTTAACGTACTGAATGCACATAATATTTATTTAAGCAAATTTTATTGATATGGTATTCAGTTATTATTATAATCTTAACCCTTCAGCAGTGGCGCGCGATCTGTGAGACCGCATCGAACTTATTTTACTGATTTTGTGCCAACTACAAACAATAGATAATTGCACTTCCATGATATCCTCGGAGGGGGTAGGGGATGAGGTATGTCCCCTCAGTACCCCAGTGATATTCGTCACAAACGGACATATTCTTTTGTTTATATCTGCGGTCTCAGATTCCACGTGCGACTGGTTGTGTATTTGAAAAATATCTTGAATAATATTGAGAGCTGGGTGAGTATTTCATGATATTTGTATCATTTTATTTAGAACTTAGTTTTATTTTATGTAAATACGTTATACGCAAATAAGTAGTTATAAATTTTTATCTTGTTTCGTTATTATGTTGATTTATACCGTTGTTTTGTGTCAGATGTCTAAAAAATTGGGATTTCACACACTTAAACTATAATGTAGAAATTAAAAAGGGATTACCAATTAATTTTTATTTTATTTATTATTTATATAGATAAAAGCCTTTTTTATGACATACACTACATACAATATCATGTAATATTCAGTCGTCTTCTAAACCCAGACGCATAAAGTTGCAGAATCACAGATCGAGTGCTACTGCTTATGTTCGGCGCAAGGGTGTGACTACTGGAGGGTTAATAATATGTTAATGAACAAAACAAACTTCTTCTGAAATTTTGGTATAAGAATTCAAATTAAGAGTCCTCGGTCCATGACCACGAATCCATGACTCTAAGTCTTCGATAATATTGAGTGTTTGCTGCTCAGTGTTGTGTGTCTGCTCACTTTTGTGTGATTTTGGAAAATCAACATCAATCTCTTCAACTCAACATCAATCTCTTGGTGCTCGTCTAAATTTTGTATTATGCTCATCAGTTCTTTAGTACGACGAGCAGCCACTCTTAAAGGGGGCATTCAAGTATTACGTAACGCAATTTTTGAAGATTTTTGACCCCCCTCCCCCCCATGTAATGCGCCGTAATGTTTTTCCATACCCTCCCCCCCCCCCCCTTAAATGTTACGTAACGCCCAAGTGACAATTTTTACCTGAAAGTCACAATTAAGTTGCGCAAAGTACTGGAAAGTCGCTTAAATACCTTTTTTCTTATTTTAATCACGTTTGCGGTAATAAATAAAACAAGAGATTTCAAGAACGAAAAGGATTGCCAACTTGGAAGATTTTAATTCCCTAGTTTTTTTTAATCTAAATAAAAAATGTTACATAATGCGTTGTTTGAACCCCCCCTCCCTCCCCCCAAGTGCGTTACGTAATACTTGAACAGCCCCAAAGGCCTTACTCTCTTTTCGGTGTCCGTGTTTATTTTATTATGGATCTTCTCGATGTGAAGATTTACTGACTTTACAGAAGCATGATAAAGACCACACATTTTGCATGTTCGACTCGATAGCTTCTGTTTTACCCGTTCGACAAAAATAATCAGGGGGCATTTGCAGAAAATCTTTGAGTGAAGAATTCAAGTGTAGAGTTAAATTGACTGGAAGATTGAGAAATTGTCCTTCATCATCCAAAACCAAGTCATCAACTGTTTGTTCTATTTGAAACGACATTTTAAAACATTCAACTTCGGCAAAAGTGTTTCAATGGTAAAACAAACATTAACTTACAACACGTCAAATTGTCAATCGTACCGAAATGAAACAATAGGTTGGCGGCAGAAATTTAGACAAGTGAATAGCGTGCGGTAATTCTCATACTCGGTTCTAAGCGAGTAAACGTATCCATTATTTTCGGGGATCCCCGGAAATGCGTTTCGTTTTCGAGCATAGACAAGTAGGGTTGCCACATGTGTTCAAACCAATATCGACTAAATTTTGTAGAATCCGAACTAAAATCCGAAAAAGTAAAATAAAAATATTGATACTGCTGACATAATCACCATTCAGACTCCCCCACCCACCATGTCATCAAAAATAAACAAAGCAAAGACCCCTCCCCCCTTCAGTTCTTACGTAATACTTGAATGGCCCCTATTGACTTTTTCGATAAGTCTAGACTACATGTATAGAATATTCAATTTCATTAGGGATAACTTGTGAAGCTAATAAATTGTCCGTTTCATATTTGTTTTGCGAGTCGTTGATATTATCTTCCTCAATGATTAAATATTACAATGAGGTTTATAAGCTTCTAGAAGTTATCCATAATAAAATTCATTTTAAATAATATTAAAATGTTAAAATAAAGAAACAATTGATTGATTCAATCTGGTAAAAACACTTACTATTTATTTGAAGAAAAAAAATATTGCATAATATATAACGCTATATTATATTTTGATTTTCTCATGAGAACATATCATATTTCAACATGTGACACATCAAAATCTCCTCTCAAGATTTTTAAGTAGGGACAGGAGTTAAAACAGTACTTTGCTATGATCAGTCAATAAAATAATAATAATCTTTCGCTTTGGAAACACATATTAAAAAAAACTACATGAAGTACAAAACTAGTTAAGCATTATAATATCTTAATCAATTTCATAATTGTCGTACCAAAAAATAAACCTGATTCTCACTGACAGGAAGCTCTTCAAGACTAATATACTCCAATATAACTCTATCACCATTCAAAAGAACCTCTTTATCTAGCAGTTCCGATAGCTTTATTTCCATTTTACTTATATCCACACACATCCCATCCAACTCTCTGAAAAGCCTTAATTTAGGCACATTGCCCTTATTATTGTCGTTCTTAACATTGCAGATGTTCGATATCGAGTCAATAACACGTCCCAGAGACCAGTCTTTCGAAACGAAAACCGCAACGCTTGAACTAAGATCGTCGCTGAATGTTTTTTCTTCGGCGGGGGGGTTACTTTCAAGTTTTTTGGCTTCGCATCCTGATGGTTTGGAAACTGCGAAATATATTCTATCTACGACGGGAGTTGATGCTTCTCCTTTTGCCTTTGATTTCATCTTCATTAGTTGTATTTTTAGTGCTGTTTTGGCCTTGGATGAACTCTGCTGGGATATCCTCAGTTTTCTAGTGACCTGAAAATGAAAAATTAATAACCATAATAACCATATATAACCATAATCAAAATCAAAATGGTGGATAATAAGTAATAATCATAAACAAAATGGATACTGGCGAATCGTAAATCTCTAAATATTCCCCAGGTGAAAGAATTAAAACATTGGTTGAAGTGGTAATATGTGTTTAGTGACTAGATAGATGGGCCAGGTACTTCACACTTCCTTTCTCCTTTAATTTTTTCATCACTTTTAATGACCATTTGTATCACTTTTCAAAAGTGTTCTATTTTGTCACCGTTATGTTTCATTGAACCATAATTCGGTTTTAAGAGTATAATAATTTTAAGAATATTACAAAATTGTTCATTTTAGTGCGTTTATAAATACATCTGAAAAGGAAAATTACATAAATATAAACAGTATATTAACGATACTAGTAGTAACAGAGCTTGCCTTTTAAAGGCAGCTTCATTGATGCACTAAATATGTCGATATCCATATTAATGCTGTGTGGGGGTCTTTTTAAGGAAAGGAAGAAGTTAACCCGGATGTTGTTGGAGGGAGGAAACACAGACGCCATTCCACAGCCAAGCTATTGAACTCAAGAACGAGCCGTAGAAACAACCCGTCCTCATGTGACTAATGTCAACTGTGTAAAAATGTTGGGGCTGCTTTTGGCGTGTTTCCCGACTGCACCGGTGCCGAAGGGATCAATGACGAAAGCTCCTCAGAGCGTCTTCCATTGAAACACAACATGTTAGCAATTGTGTGCTATTAAAGTATCTGCAGACCCTGTACAGTACGCCCAGTTTCTGAAAGGCTAACTTAACTCTGGCTTCGATGGAGCCTCCTTGCCTGAGCTGGTTACTTAGAGTTACACTAAGCATGTCAATAGAAGGCATTTTGGGAAGAGTGCTTCCGTTGAAGGAGTCCAGATTGGCATTTCGATCCCTTTAAAACATAATCAGCCAAGCGATTCCGTTTCTTTTGTGGGATCGTTATTGGATAACGGACGTTATCTCCTGTCAGATTTGTGTGATTTTTATATATTTACTGTCAAATTTTAGTTTAGATCGATTTAAACACGAATGCATGATTATTTATTAATTTAATGTACGTTGTACATAGAAAAAGCAAATAACAACCATAAAAATCACGTAAAAATCACACAAACTAAAAATCACACTGACAGGAGATCATGTCCGTTATGTAATAACGATCTCACAAAAAATGTGGAATCGCTCAGCTGAATGACTGGATTTTTGCAACATTAAATTCGACAATGTTAATCTTATCCCAAGAGTAAACCCTCTCCAATTAAATAAAATAAATATAAAACTTTCTTCTACAACACATTAATACTTGTCACACATAATCATAAATAAACACGTAAACACCTCAAAACAGGTTCTCCTAGTGAGGTGTTCATGAAACATACAATACCTATCCACAGTTTCACCTTCGCAAACCTACCATACACCCAACATAATAAAATTGTAAAATATATTATGTAAAAATGTTTTCAAAATTTATCTATTATGTAATAATGTTAATTAATAGGTAAATACTGTAATACATAGAAATAAATAAATAAATAAAATAAATAACCGTTCATTCCCTGTTTCAAAGCCCTCCGAGCCGTTGGAGTTTGTATGCTGTTTGAAGGCTTTTCAAAACAAAACACAGATCAGTGGCCGAGTTGGCATCGCGGTTGGATCCCACCCGGGCATCGCGTGTTTGATTCCTCTGCTGGCTAAGTCCTCCATCACGACACAAGAAACACTTTCCGCTTATTCTGGTGGTAGTAGAAGATTTTCAAACATTTTTGGGTTATTCGTAACCCGGAAATGTTTTGTCTTGTTTAAAAAAAAAAAAAAAAGTAACCATGAACTGCAGGGCCGGATTAAACATGTCGGGGCCTCTAGGCAATGCACGTTTCGGGGCCCCTTTACCAATGGCGGACTAACGGGGGGGAGTTGAAGGGGCCTCCAAATGCCTCCTTGTTCCCTTGATCAAATCCTTAACAAGGCTTTAAGGGGGGGGGGATAAGGTTTTAAAACTTTTTAATAAATTTTTCTGAATGTAAATCATGTCAGTATGTTGAGTATTGTGTCAAAATTTCAAGTAAATCGGAGCAAAACTAACGAAGGTCCTACAGCGTTTCAAGCGATGTTTTGAAATTTTGTACCCTATGTATTTCTACACATAAATCAACAGATAGTCAGAAGGAGCTTTTTTACCATTTTATAATAACAAAATCACTGAAATTTTTTAGCAAAAACCGAGTTTTTCACTTCAAAATGCTGCCAAAAATAAAAAAATCTCCCTCTGACTACCTAGGAAAACATATTACTAGGACAACATATTAGAAAAACATTTGATTTGCATTCCGTCTCGGGGGGGGGGGGGGGGGTGGTCGGGGGGGTTGGGGGCAGAGCAACATTCGAAACAAAGAACTGGTTTTACTGGTACTATTAAAAAAAACTAGTTACATAACTGCCTACACTCCTTAATTATAGCTACACTCAGAACATGCAAATGGTTTTCCTACAATTCTGGCAGCACAACTAGAATTTTATAAATGCACTTCTAACACTAGAATGCGTCAAAAAATGAAACTACACCTCAAATATTCATTCTAAACACAGAACTGGTTTTAGTTACAAGGTGAATCTGTGCGCGGGGAATTTAAACTACACTCAGTACATGAAAATGGCTTTTCTCCAATACTGGCAGATCAAAAGTAACTAGAATTTTAAATGCACTTCAAAAACGAGAAGTTTTCTACACAATGCGTAAGCAGATGAAACCACACTTGGAATTTTACCATCACACTATCGAGCCGCAAAGATTGCGTACATAAACTCTCTTGGTGTATAATACAGTGACAAATTGCTAAATCACTTGCATCGATACTGAGCCGATTCGGTTTTGTTTTCACCAATGAAACCAATCCTTTCTTCGAACCTACCACAGCAGGAGCTCCGTCTGTAGAAAGGCTACTTAAGTTATCGAATTTTATATCTAGTTTCTTCATTGCAAGAATCAGTCTTTCGAATATGTCCCACCAGTGGTAGTACCATGCATGGCTTCCAGCGAAAGCAGTTCCGCTCGCGTGTCAAAGTCTGTCGTTATTTCACGAATGAAAATGGCCAGTTGAGCAGTATTCGTTACATCCGTTGTCTCGTCCCAAGCCAAAGAGAAAAATTAAAAATCTCTTTTGCTAAATCAGATACTCTATCGGAGACGGTTCTTCGATACAAACCAATATTTTTTAAATATTGTACTTTGTTCGGAGCCAATAACTCTGCACATGCACAGCCACCATGCATTCTTTCACAAATTCTCCTTCTACGTGAGGCTTCAGTTTCTTTGCAATCAGCTCGCTCACTATGTAATTACTCTGAATAATTGTATTTTGATCACAGCGGGGCTTAGTGAAGACGGCTTGTTGGGATTCCAACGTGAGCTAAAGAGCATTGATTTTATCCAGCCGTTTCTGTCCTTCCAATTCACTAAGCTTGGGGTGTTTTGAATTATGATGACGCTCCAAGTTGATTTTTTTCATAACTGCTAAAGAATCGCCACAAACTAGACATACAGGTTTGCCTTTAACTTCAACAAAAAAAAACATTTTTTCATTTCTCCTGGTAAGAGCGACACTCAGCTTCAACTTTTCTTTTCTTCATAGTTGCCATTTATAGGATGCCAATGATTTACTATCCACTTTACTTCCGCACTTTACTTCGCGATGACTAGAAAATTATGTTTATGATAGACAGCCTAATATTCCCCTCTGAATAGAGTTGCCATCAATCCTGAAATATCGGGACTGTCCCGTAAAAGAAAGTTAAAAATACCGATGGAATTTCACTATCGTTTCATGATTAAAATAAAAGTAAAAGGAGGTGTTATATCACGTTTTTATTTGCATCTAAACTACTTTCTAGTAACGATTTTGTAATAACGTCTTAAAAATGCATCTGAAACACAGTGAAAAAATCATCCCGTTCTGTGTAATTTTTTGTGGTTCTTTGAGTAGGCCGCACCAAAAGCGCCCGCGGGCCACACCAAAAGGCCTCGCGGGCCGCAGGTTCCCCACCCCTGGTCTATGGCATAGGGGAATTTTGATATCTAAAAAAATTAAAAATGGCGGACCAGCGAATTTTATTTTAGATTTTTTATGGGAAATTTTTCTTGTTCATAAAAAAAATCCCGAAGTGGTGCCATAGTGACTGGATTTTCTAACTGTTTAAGACTTAGTGCATGCAAATCGGATATACAGTTTTTCTAATATGTTGTCAACCAGGTTGAAAAACGTAGTTTCGAGAAAAACGCTTTCAAAGTTTTGCTAGAGGATAATTCAACATACAAACGGTTTAAAACATTTTCATGTAAAATACTGTATCTCCATCAATTTGACCAATTTCCTCAAATGGTGAGAGCATTATTAACAAATGCATCTTTCAGAAAATGTATTAAAAATAACAAATTTTTTTTGCACTGTTCTTAAAGCCTTGTTTAGGATTTGATCAAGGAAACATAGAGGCATTTGGAGGCCCCCCAGAGTCGGAGGCCCGTGTGAACTGAATAAAAAACTTGTAAAATTACATCAACTTCACTAAGAGGGGGTGGGGGGGGGGGGGGTTCATTCAACTTTGCTGCCACGGGCTTAGTCCGTCACTGCCCTTTACCCTTTTCTAACTTCCAAAAAAATTTTTTTTCTACCAAAACGTATAATTTTATTTATATTAATCTGTTCTTTTACTACATTACGAAAAGTAAGCAATCACCCCATTCAATAAAAAAAACGAATACAATACAATAAAATACAATAACCCTTTATTGCACATAAAAGGACACAGTGTTAATTTCAAGCGACCTCCCAGGTAAGTATGGTCCTGTTTTCATTAAATTTTAGGCAGCATCGCGTTCATTGGTCAAAATATTGTACATATATTTTCGTATCGGTGATCAATGAACCGGTGAATGTAATTTTTAGCCATAAGTTGTTTATAATTGTTTGCCTAGCTTGTAGTTTTTTAGATTTTAGAAATGTATTATAAGTTTGTACAGCGCCCTTGAGGTGATTTTTCATCTATATAAATCATCCAAATATTATTATACATAGAAACAAAAAAACATTTCAATTAGCCGTCTTGTCACTAAAGTGATCTCTTCCAGACAACCTTTCCCAAAGAATTTTAGCAAGCAGATAGGTAGTGTATTTTGAAGCTTATACAACATTTATATTTTAAACATATACCTAATTAGAAATAAAACAAAACAAATGCTAATATAAACCACACACGGCACCTTAAATACAAAATACAACTATGTTTATATATTTGTTTTAATTATAGACTTTTTATTTATTATTTGTGCATGATGTGAACATTAGTTATTTATTGGGTTATAACCTAATTATTATAATTTGTTGTTTTCTTTAATGAGTGTACCTAATGTTAAATGTTCCTAATTAAAAAAACATTAAAACATCTTAAAAGTTGACTTTTTCCAAAACTTCGTTGCTCACAAATTGAAGCAAGTCATTTTTTCTCAGGACGTGGGGCCCTTAGCCGAAGCGGGGCCCCTAGGCAGTTGCCTACTCTGCCTTAGGGATAATCCGGTACTGATGAACTGTACTGTCATCCGCGTAACAATGAATTGCTAGACACAACAAAAGATCTTCGATGTGCAACAAAAACAAAGTCAGAGTTAGAACCAACCCCTGTGGGATGCCAGCATTTAGTGAATGTGAGGAAGAGGTGAAACCATCAGCAACCATTTGAATCGTCTTTTTTCTTATGGAACATTGATAAATAGACTAAATACAATCTTGGGTTCACATTTAATTGGGTAAATATAGATGTAAGATGGAATAAGTAATAAAAGTACATGAATAGGTGTGATAATTGTAATGTGTTTATTAATAAACATATGAATAGGTATGATAATTGTAATGTGTCTATATTTACCTCAGCTTCAACGTGAGCTTTGGCCTTACTGAACATAGCACGAGGAGTATCCCAGCGTTCCTTCTCAGCTTTTAGCACCTCGGGGTCTATTTCAGGACATTCTCTGAAAAAAGATAAATTTTAGTGTTAGTCGTAGTGTAAAGTACCTAAGACTATATGTGTATATCCATATCATATATTATATGTTATCAGGTTAATTCCCCAAATCCGAATATACTTTATGCTACCAGGTTCTTTTTCTATTTTTTTGTTATGTAATTATGTATGTATAATATGAACTAAACCTGTAAATTTGTCTGTCCTGGTACGGGAAACTTTCCTAGTTGGACAGGCAAAGCTTCCTAATATGTGTTTTGTACTTTCTTTTGTATGTATCTATACTAAATAAATAAATAAATACTAAATATCCTCGATATCATAAGACAAAAAAGAGCAATATGCTGTCCAGGCGTTTTCACTTTTGCAGTTCAAACGTAAAAAGAAGACTCTTCAAAGCATTCAGCACATTACAGTAAATGTAAGAACTGTGGGTAGATTATATTGCATCAATTACCCACAGATATATGGCACAAACTAAAAGCCGCCTACTAATGCTTAACGTCAACTAATCTGCCCCTACTGAGATACTGCAGCACTACGGAAGGGATGAGAGCACATTTTCAGAGCTCTTTTCCTTCACCGCATAGGAAGCTTATGGCGCAGACTACATGAATAGAAAAATACAATCATTACTGCCATGATTGCCTGGATGGAGTTTCCCCTGATGGCCCTCTGGTGACGATCAAATATCTTCCACAAACGGCTGCTTGCATTTTGCTGCTTGTTTTTAACATTTTTCAGTATAATTTTTTTCTTGCTTATTCATTTTTATTTTATGTACGTATTGTTATTTTGTTACTTTTTCTTATTATTTGTCTAATTTCTTTTTTGTTATTTTAAAATATGTAAGGTATTGCATTGCACCACCCCTGCACACATTCTGGAATAAACTATTATCAATAGTTATGCATATCTCGATACAGGAATGCCCTAGGGGCGTTAAAATATTACGTAACGCAATTTTTGAAAATTTTTGAGCCCCCCATGTAACGCGCCGTAACGTTTTTCCATATCACCCCCCCCCCCCCTCCCCCCCCCCTTAAACGTTACGTAACGCCCAAGTGACAATTTTTACCTGAAAGTCACAATTAAGTTTATGCAAAGTACTGTAAAGTCGCTTAAATACCTTTTTTCTTGTTTTAATCACGTTTGCGGTAATAAATAAAACAAGAGATTTCGAGAACGAAAAGGGTTGCCAACTTAATTGCCTCGTTTTTTAATCTAAAATAAATAAATTTATCAAGCCTAGACAAAGTGTCAATAATTTCAATTCAATATCCGAATTGATTCTGTTCAGCAGCAAGGTTGCCCTTCCCATCAGCGAGAATGGTATTGTACATTACAAGTTAGACCTATAGGCAGGGCTGGGCAGTATTTGAATTACTTGTAATTGAAATACGTATTTAAAATACAAATACGTATTTTGTATGTGTATTTCAATTACTTCCTAAAAATGTATTTTGTAATTGGTATTTCAATTACCTGCTCCTGAGGTATTTTGTAATTTGTATTTCAAATACTTATGGCTTCAAAATACATTTTCAAATACATTTAGCGATCTTAATAATGATAATGAAAAATAAACTGACGCAGATAATACACAGACTAAAAACGTTAGAATCCTGTACTATTGTCCTATTGTCCTGTGCTATAACACTCTTACTAGCGATTATTTGTAGTTCTCTTTTCATTGCTTTATAATGTACTGTACATTTTTTTGTCATGCTGGTTATTATTATTGGCCTGTACTACAATAGCACTGTTATTATACATTTTTTTATCATTGTTTTAGATCAAGCACTATAGGAATAATTTGACTGAATACTAGATTATTTTTAAGTTAATTACCGTAGAGCGCACTTGAAGTGAAATAACACAAAACTGCACTATACAAATTTTAATGTCATCTACGTGTATAAAAATGAATCCTTGATTCCCTTGGTCACGCCATAACTTCAGAACGACTTTACCTATTTCATTAATTTTTTTTTAAGTTTTCTAACTTTGTAGAAGGTTCTAACGGAAAGAAAAATTAAGACAATTACGCAGAAAATTGGATAATTTCAGAAAACTTAACGACTATTTTAACTTCGCACGTTTGACTCAAGTTCGCTCATTTGAGGAAATTGAATTTAGCAGACAGCAAATTTTTTTTGTAACAAAAGAATTGTCTATGAATGTTTTAAATTATAGATATTTTAAATAGGTACTCATGCTAGGTACCAGATTTGATTGATTGTTCTTATAATATACAAAAATGAATATTTTTAATATGTGAAAAATGAAAATTTGAATAAAAAAATAGTAATAGCTGGCACGCGAGTTGTTTAAAAACTGAATGTACTGGGATTAAATATATAGAACCTGGGAGGGAGGTTGGCGGGACGGGGGAGCGGGAGAGGGGAGAAGGTAGGCGGGGAAGGTGGTAGGGGAACGCGGGAGGGGAAAGGGATGCGGGTGGGGAAAGGGGGCGCACGGGAAAGGACATGCAGGGAGAAACAATTTATTTCTTTGAATATGGTATTGCAACGCATGCCGGGAACCAGCTAGTGTTAACACCTAAGTCCTATACCACAAAACTTTACAAGTGGAGCGTAGACGAGATGTGTCTTCTGAACAATATGATTGGTCAATTTTTGCACGTCTCTGTTTTATTCTGCTCAGCTTTGCTTCTATGGAAACGCACAGGTAAGGGCACTAACGACAATTTATTGCAACCAAATGTTCTACCAAAACCAAATGTATTTTGTATTTTGTAATTTGTATTTTGTATTTGAAATTAAAAAATGGTTAAAATACTGTATTTTGTATTTTGTGTTTCAAATACACAACTTGAAAGTATTTTGTATTTCGTATTTTAAATACTTGCGAAAAAGTATTTTGTAATTTGTATTTTAATTACAGCAAAGCATGTATTTTGCCCAGCCCTGCCTATAGGCCGGGTGTAAAACAGTCTGTGCTATCGGGAAAATAAATATGAACGCTCTCCAAGATAGCCGAATTTGTTTAACCATTTAACCGCTAAAAAAATATACCTAAGCAGTCGTCCCCACGCGGCACTTTCTTTTTCGAATGTCATTTTTACATAGACCCTTTTAGAAAACAAAATCATTGTCTGGATTAATCCTAAAAACATTAATAAATCTTGATAACATCATCCTCCAATATCGAAGTATCAATAAACATTCATTTGAGATCAACTGAAATGAAGATAACGTTATAATTGCGTTAATATAAACACGCCGTGAATATCAACAAACAAAGCAATCTCTAACATGGCCGCTTCTAGCAACGTATGACGTAACATATAGCTACCTACTTGCTCGTATAGTGAAATACGAGACGCGTCAAGAAGGGCCACTGCGCCGATGCTCTATTTTTATTAATTGTTTTTGTGTTTAATTCGTAGAACTCCATTTAATTTTTTTTTTTTAAATTTAATTAAAATTTAATTTGATAATGTTATAAAGTTTGCAAAACCATTTTCAAACTGTAAACTGAAACAGCTGTAACAAAAATACACACTAAAATACTTGCAGAGCTTGATAATAACGTTATCAATTTTAATTTTATCGAATTTTAAAGGTGCTTTGGTTTTAGTTTATAGATACTTCTATAGTTAACATTTTATTGATATTTATGTTGTGAAATTATTTTATATTGTTTTCACTGATAAATTTGCATTAATAAGATCGACATTTTACGGCAGTAAATAGCCGTAAAACGTTAATTTATGCGGTTGATATCGACCTAATTCGTATTATTATTTTATAAATCTAAATTGGTTTACACCGGAATGCCGTATTTTTACGAATTTACTTCGATTATATGGATTTAAAGAGCCGGCTGCGGCGGAAATCGGCCGCAAATTTCTATTTTCAAGGAAATTTACCGTATTTTTACAAATTTACTCGAAATATCTGAATTCACAGGGCCGGCCTCTATGGAAACGGCCACAAATGTTTGATTTAAACAGAAATAGTGGGTATTTTTACGAATACTATGAACATCTTAATTAGAATGGACGCCTGCAACGGAAATCTGCCGCGAAATTTCAATTTACGCGGAAAAATCGTATTTTCTGTGAATCAAACGGGTATCTAAATTTAGAGGGCCAGCCACGACGTGATTCGGCTGCGAAATTTCGATTTACGCAGAAATATTTTGTATTTTTACGAATTTACTTCTAATTCCCGAATTAGAATGGCCGCCTGCAAAGGAAATCCGGTGCGATATTTCGATTTTCGCGGAAATATGGTATTTTTGTGAATTTATTTCAAATAGGTATCTAAATTTGGTGGGGCGGCCGAGATGGGATTCGGTTTCGGAAATTTCGATTTACGTGGAAATATATTGTATTTTTACAAATTTACTACGAATATCTAAATTTTAAGAACCGGTCACGGCGGCAATCAACCGCAAATATTTGGTTTACGCAGAAAATATTCGGTATTTTTGCGAATTTATTACGAATAGGTTTCTGAATTTAGAGGGCCGGCTAGGTTGAGATGGGAAAGTCAAAGGTTCAGCAGAAGAAGTTGTTGGCTGAACTGACGTGATTGAGACATAACTTTCATAATGCCCAACAAAAACAATATCTGTATCGTCATCAGTCATCACTTACTTCAAAAACACTTTCCGAATCTAACATTGCTTCAATATCAATTTCAGATAAGCCATTTGTCGACAATTTGAGTGTTGTTAAAAAAAAAGGTTTTAAAATTCATACGTAAACACACAAAACAAGATGTTTTTAAAATTGAATTAGTCAATTTTTAAATAATACAACAATTAAATAATTATGTACACAAAAATAAAGTAGATTTCAAAGTGGATATCGACGCACAAGTATTATTACTAATACGCTACGGGGTCCGCTCGAAAGAGACAATCAGATTCGCGCGCATTTTCAAAACTGTGACTGGCGGCTGGGGCCGCGCTCTCGTTTTTATTCATTTACCAAGATAAACAATGAAGTAGTTGATAAACATTCTCAGAGAGGTCGCACCACAAATGAATATTCTTATTTTTAATATAAATTTCGATCGTATACGGCATACATGTGCTTAGAAAACGAAGTCGAAACTTGAAAATGACTGAAGTCAGCCGCCGCGCGGTGTGAGTCACTTGATGAAATGACTTTAGTCAGCCGCCGCGGTGAAAAGATTAAAGAAGTGTGCCCATACCTTCTGACCCATAGTTGGTTCATTCTGAGCATACCCAAGAGATAGTTGGTAGGATAGAGCTACGGATAGTAGCCATACTCCCTCAGGTAGAGAAATCTCAAAAATTTCGATAAATTTTCAATCGAACTGGCCACGCTTAATACGAATATTTTTTAGAAAAAACCTTTTTTTTTTTACTTAAAATTTTCGATATAATTTTTTTTTTTTAAATACAGTATCAATATATAGTATCAAAAATACCAACATAACAAAATGACAGGAATCATAAATGGCCGCAAATTGACGCTATAATCGGTAGATACGCACAGTAAATTTTCATTTTTCCCAATTGAAATTTTAAATGCATTATTTTCCGTTGCCCCAAACACAAAAATTTGCCTTTTATAGTAATTAAGGTAAATCTAAAGATTTTTTTCTAAAAAATATTCGTAGCGTGGCCAGTTTGATCGAAAATTCACCGAAATATCTTTTTTATCTTTTCCAACATGAGGAAATACTTCCCCTGGTGCGGGCTCCAATATAACTCAAAAAATACAACCACAAGGTTGGCTGTGATTAATTGAACAATTTTACATCATGCTGTTTGCCAGACCATATTATAGACAAGAAACTTAATTATTTATGTCTTACTCCGCTAACTGGTTAATATGCAGTTAATATATTAACCGGGCACAGCTCTTATTTTTCTTTTTATTTACTAACACTTTTATTCGTATATATTTTTCTCTATAGATTGCAGAAGAATTATTCCACGGGCTGCCACATTTATTATTCTTTTGTATTATGTTAATGTAAGTACTTGCATACTGCTTTCTAGCCCCGTATGCAAGGACATTGGAGGGTCTAGAGTCGTTCAAATAAATGTAGCTTCGTTCAATAAAATAGAGTCTTGACGTGTGCGGTGAAGAAGGAAACCATATGTTTTCTTATAACGCAGTTGGGAAAGTGGTGGGGTCCCCTCCAATAACTGGTTAATATGGAATATTTCTTATTCAAACAGTTAAATTTAGCTTTATTATCACGACAAGTGAGTATTTATGTCAGGGGAGATGAAAAAATATGTAAAAAATATGCATGTTACATTTTAATTTTGTTAAAATTAATTCACTTACGCGGTATATGCAATTTTTGTATTTATAATTTTTATGTTACATTTCATAGACAATCAATCAATGCTGCCAATCATAGAAAAAATATTATTGCCATATAAAACAATAATTTATTCATGTTATGAAGTGAAGAACGTGGAAAGAAAGACAAAAACCCTGCTTGCCAAACAAACCATTCAAAATCTGGGATGTATATCTAAATGATGATGACACGCAGCTTTTGCTGCTTGAACCTCAACCCATCAATACTAGGAATAATTCGAAGTAGGTATTTTTTTGTTTTTATTTTGACGAGAATTTATTTTATAAGATTGGTAATTCTGACAAATATCATATTTGATTGACTATTGGTTAAATAAAGGAATATTCCGTATTATCCGTGTACCGAACTTCGACAACACAAACGTTCTGTATTATCCGTGAGGTGGGCTTACACATTTTTACCGAAACTTATAACAACCAAAAAAATACTTACATATATATGTTGTACAGCATTCCACAAAATATATAATAACACTTTCATGAAGAATTTCTCCGGCTCCAGACTCCCGCTTTAAAGCCTAGCTTCAAACAATGACACAAACCTTAAATAATTCTATACTTACGGATGAAATCTGTGTTCTATGCAGAAGTGTTTCAGGCACTTGGGGCAAGGCATTTCGATATAACTCGAAGAAGAACATCTTTTATCAGAAGAACTACACCGATATACTGGAGAAGTCTCTGTAAAGCTTGGTTCATTCTTAAACTGACTGTAGTGCTCACACTCACCGGACAAACAGTGAGCCAAGAAGTGATCTTTGCAGAAAAAACGTTTGCACAAACATTTCAATGGTATAAAGTCAAGTTGTTTGCAAAATTCATTGCAACATTGTTTACCCAAATCTGGAAGTTCCATTTTTAACAAATTGGATCAGAGTAAATATTTTGATTTTGCGAAAATACGCGATGGTGGAAATTAAAAATGATCTTCCAAAAGATTTTCGACTTGTCACTCTATCACTAAAGTTTGAATTTGACACTTACTTGACATAAGCTGTTCCATAGATATTGTCTGCGAGTACATGACAACATGACCATAAATAAACCAATCCCAACATAACCATAAATCACAAGCAACGGGAATACATAAGGAATTCCAAAAACTGAAAAAATCGTACTAATATCTATGAGAAGGAAAGTGTTGACGAATATCTACAGCTCAAACTGTTGACGAATCAATATCTATGATAACATGATGAGAACCAAAGTGTTGACGAATATCTACTGCACTGGAAGAGGTTGGATTTGCAATTATGTATAGCATATTGGAATAACGTAATATTGCGTATGCAGTTTAAAAAACTTAATTTATGTAAGTATGTATGTAAAAATCCCTAATATCGGACTATTGGACACATTTAGCTGATTAATCCAACCTCCGCTCTGTAGATATTAGTCAACACTCTGAAGTTCGTAGATATTTATAGTTCAACATATGAGCTGTAGATATTCGTCCGACATACAGGCTGTAGATATTAGTATCTGGAGTCTAAAAAAATGGTGCAGCTCGACACAAATCTTTGCAATCAGCTGAAAACCCATATTATTTTAAAGAAGGGCGTGATTTCCATGCTACAAAAACCTGAAATATTTTAATTCCTCCTACTAACATCATCATAGGCGGAATTATTGCTTGCGCATTGATGGAATACTTATCTACAAATACAACAACAAAATTTACGGAACAAAATGAAATCGGGTCTGTGTTTAAATTGGTTCCATGCCAGCTCAAAATGAAACCAACTCAAAAACATCTCAGAAAGGTCATTATTTAGCCAATTTTTTTTATCATCACTCTTTCATTAAAAGCTATGTAAAAATAAATTTAAAATAGTCAGTAACCCTAACCTAACTTAACCTATTTAACCAATTTTTTTATCATCACTCTTAATGACCTTTCTGAGATGCTTCTGAGTTAGTTTCATTCTGAGTTGGCCGGTCACTTTTCGTCCGTCGGTAAAATAGTGCTCTATGGTAGAAGATAAGCCTAGTGATACCATTGCTAAAATTGACTTATATACAGAACCTTGGGTAGGCACGATTTCAATCACAGTTCCATGGGTAGGCACCATCTCATGATTAATATGGTTCCATGCCAACATTGCTAACTCACTTTTGTATCAATTGCTACAGACTTTAATTATTTTTTTTTTTATTAAAAAGAAAGACAAACATTCCCGGGTTACGAATGACCCAACAATGTTTGAAAATCTCCTACTACCACCACAGAAAGCCGAAAATGTTGCTTGTGTTGTGATGGAGGATTTAGCCAGCCGAGGAATCGAACACGCGACGCTCGGGTGGGACCCAAGCGTTATGCCCACTCAACCACTGACCAGTCATAATATGAAGTCATTTTACAGACTCGTAAAACTAAAAAAATGACAAAAAACCGGGCCATATGCCCAAACTGCTCTAGATTTCATGCATTTAGTTCAAGCGCACACATCAACTTTACTTGTTTTATTATTAAGTTGCGTCGCTGCATCAAAATCCATTGCGGTATATGGATGACACAAAAGCCTAGGGAGCCTTTTTTAAAATTTGTATGAATTTTGAGATAGTTGCCAACATTTGCCGCAACTAAAATTGTTGGTATGCGCCTGGCAATAAATGAAACTCATATAAGTAGTACTATAAAAAGATCATAAAACTTCGAAAATACTCACAATATTTTTTTGACTCTTTAAAAATATTTTGTAAGTATGTTATTTAATTAGTATAATAACAGCAGTCATCACTATCAGGCTATTTTTAAAACTCTATTATCAGCTGAATTTGTTTGTCATGATAAGAGAATGGTATCACTCACTTAGGTACACACATGTGAGCCAAGTTATTATGTACATAAATTATATTCCAACCTATATTCTTCTTTAAAATGTCACTATTCAAATTATTAAATAGCCCTTTGAGGCAGTTAAAATTCAACACGAGTATTATTCAAAGATCTAATAATAATCTGAGCGCATTTGCTACACAAGTTGAACAAAAGGATTTGCTCATAAACAAACTTGAAGGGTCTCAAGAAGGAATAACAGTTTTCAGTTTAAATAGGCCCCAAGTTAAAAATGCCCTGAGTAAATCGTTAGTTTACAGTTTGTTAGAAGGAATTGATAAATTAGAAAATGACGCGACTACCCGGGTTCTAATTCTCCGCAGCAATGTTCCTGGGATCTTCTGTGCAGGTAATGGATACATATCGATGCTGGAAATGAAAAATTGCTTCAATTACATCAATCAAGTTTTGTAAACTCTAGAAAACTTGATTTGATGAACACAAACACAAACAACAATACAGCTTATTGTGTAGGTTCATCTTTAACGTCACAGCTGTATGGCTCTTTATCCATTTTTCCTTTCCAGCGTCGATATATTTGTTAAATTTGGATAAAATTTCACCTGTGATATAATTTTTAAAACACTTTCTAAGCACTGGGATTGGTTGTCAGTTATGGAATGCATTGCATTGCACTTTCCCTGTGTATCTTCTGGAATAAAGAAAAATATTAGTATTTATTATTAAAATAGTCATTAGGTGTCTCATATAAATAACAATCAGATTATAGGTATGTCCGAGACATTGACATCTTCAATGTTACCTATAGAGAGTTCAGTAACTATCTTTTGACATACGTCTCAACATAGTGAAACTGCCCCCTTGGCCTTTTTTTTCTCTTATATTTTGTAATATTCTCCGTAATAATTTGGTGCATAACTGTTTTATGGAGAACCTGAAAAAATAAATAAATAAATTATCTAGGTTCCAAATAAATTCGTGAATAACTTTGTAAACATACAAAAAGATAATAGCCAAAATGATGGGGAAATTGGGACAGGCTGGTCAGTTTGTAGGTCCTTAAAAAATACTTTGTCCTTAATTATTCTTCTTAAATCGGTTCCTCATTGCTGAAAATCCTGATCATCCCTACTCCAATTTCCAAGGTGGACAAGGCTCTCCATGTCTCGCGGTTCTGCACTGTGAGAAGAGCTGTGGACACCGATGTACCGGATACCAGTAATACTTGGTCACTCCAGCGCATTGGTGACCTTCCTCTGCTTTTTTGCCTTCCACTTTGCCAGTGATTACAAGTTTCTCCAAGTTGGAGTCCTCAGTTTGGCGATCAACGTGTCCAAAGTATCTTAGAATATGTTGTAGGCAGATAGGCTTCAGCCTATCTGCCTACAACATATTCTAAGTAAAGCTCTAAATTATGATACCGTGGTACTGGGCGACTTACTGGTTGAAACATGCGCGCATGAAGGTACCCTACACAAGCACCTCCCGCACATCCAATCGGCACCGATTTTGGTGCCAAAACAGATTTATTTTCTGTCAAGATATTTTTAAGACAAACTCACGCTCATATGAAGCCCATCGCAAAGGCCTATTGTGGATTCCTAGCTCTTC
Organism: Limnephilus rhombicus; assembly: GCA_929108145.2. Classification (NCBI taxonomy): domain Eukaryota; kingdom Metazoa; phylum Arthropoda; class Insecta; order Trichoptera; family Limnephilidae; genus Limnephilus; species Limnephilus rhombicus. The sequence goes on from OV815280.1 coordinate 46,685,499, forward strand.
CAGAATGGACACATTTGTGGGTCTATGAAATATCTGGTAACTGACGAGTTCATCGAAAATCAATTCATCGAAAGCAAATTCATCGAAAACGAGTTTATCGAAAACAAGTTCATCGAAAACGAGCTCATCGAAAACCAATTCATCGAAAACCAATTCATCGAAAACCAATTCATCGAATGATCAATTCATCGATTCGCCAATTCATCGAAAAAAAAAGGTTAAGTTAGGTTAGTCTCCTAGTTCAAAGTTTTATTATCATTTTTTTATATGTATATAAATTTATTGTCAACTTTTATTGATCAATGCTTTTTTAACTTCCCGGTCCGCCCGGCATTTCTCTCAAATATCTACAAAATATTTTTTTTTCGATGAATTGGCGATTCGCTAAATTGATCATTCGATGAATTGGTATTCGATGAATTTGTTTTCGATGAATTTGCTTTCGATGAATTGATTTTCGATGAACTCGCCGTGAACCGGAATATCTATGTAATGGCTATCCATGGAATCCTGAGCATTTTTCTCCAGCACCACTTTTCAAGGGGGCCTATCTGCTTTCTTTCGCTGGCTCTAAGCATTCTTTGAATGAAAGAAAAATATAAAATATTTCATGTTTCAATGCAAGTAATCCTTATTATGAGTAGTCTAGATATTATTAATGGTTCCACGACAACTCAAAAAAATGGCACATCCCTTTGAAAAGTCATTAAAAAAGTTATAAAAAAAATATTAAAAATAGTCCGTAACTAAACCTAAAGAAAACTCTTTTTTTTTTCATCACTTTTCGATTTTTGAAAGGAGGGGTTGAAGTTGCATGATTCTGAGTTGCCCGGTCACCATTATTAGTACAACAACGATCATTAATATACCATATTTTAAATACATAATTAACTACCTATTGAAGATTGATTTCTGCAAGTTTAAAGTTTTGCATATACATATTTAAATTTTCAATGTTTTTGCGAGCAAGAAACATAGCATTTTTTTGATATTTTGCACAAGCCTCTATTTTATTACATTGGCGAAATATTTTATGCCAACTTTAATCCTTCAGGCCTCGGGCACATTCTTTCAGAAGGTCAGAATGTTTCCGCTTTGCAATAAAATCCAAATAAATGGAATATTTCTGAATGCATCCGAAATCTAAAAAATTACAAGTGTGCAGTTCACACGCGGTAGAAGTGCACAAAGCACCGCACAAAGAGGAGATCGATTATTCGATAGATATATATATATATATCGATCGATCTCATTCTCTCTTTTTTCTTGTTAAAATAATTAATAAAAATTTTGCAAAGTTTCAAAAAAAAATTTTCAAATTGCGGTCGAAAACTTTGGTTTCATATATTATGTAGATGTACATTTTAATTAATCTGTGGTTAACTTTTAGCATTAAGCTTGGTGTATTCTTATTTTCAATATTAAGCGTAGTGTATTCTTTTTCTAACACCGTTTAGATTATATTTCTCACCATGATAGTAAAGGAGCCATAACAATTTCCATGAGACCCATGTGTCCCGAAAGCGAACAATTTAGTCTGAGACCTCAACTAACCTTAATTAACCCAACCTAGTTTAATTATAGCAGCCGTAATGCAAAGACACCTATTTACACATCAGACATTGTCATTGGGACAGTCGAAACGTAAGTAAGCATGTTGTCATCTACAATTTCAGCTGATAAGTAAGCAGATTTTAATAATTTCATTGTTATTTTTGTAGGTGCTGATTTAAAAGAAAGAGTGTCCATGACGGATGATGAAGTAAAAGCATTTGTCACTGGCCTTCGCACCATGATGACAAGCATAGAAAACATTAAAATCCCAGTAATCGCCGCTTTGGACGGAACTGCAATGGGGGGCGGCCTGGAGATGGCTCTGGCGTGCGACATTAGAATAGCCGCTGACACAATCAAAATGGGATTGGTGGAAACCAAGCTAGCTATCATCCCCGGAGCTGGGGGAACCCAACGACTGCCGCGAATCATCAGCCCGGCCATCGCAAAAGAACTTATTTTCACTGCTAGACTTATTAACGGAACGGAGGCAAAAGAACTTGGTTAGTTTTTTTTCTATAATAACCCTATCTTTGGAAATCGTTTGAATCCATCCTTCCCCCCTACGGAGCAAGGCGATGGGTCGAGAGAGTTCAGCTGGACAGGTAAAAGAGTCTCCCTCAACCAGGCTCTTACAATTAGACTCGCAACGCAACAAGGGCAGACGCATATATTGCCAAGATATACATGAACCTCACTAAATCACCAAATGTAATTAGCCACTTGGGGTAACCTACGGCAGAGTGTTGGTTTTCCAATAAACGGAACCCATTCTCGCCTCCAAATTGAGAATGTTAGTAAACAACATTTCAAAATGGATTAATTTAGATTAAAAAAATTATTCTGTTTCTAAGTAACATAACGTTTTCTATGTCATTGTTTTTTAAATGACCTATCAAAGTTTGCACTAACAGACTGGCGCTGTGATATTTTTAACAGTCTGAGCGCGCCGATAGATTGGCCCAGTGGCGTAGCGAGGGGGGGTGGGCCGCCCCGGGTGCCACCCGATGGGGGGGTGACACCCGACCGTGGAAAAAAATTTACGATGGATATTGTCACCAAAATATTGTACATATGCACAATGTCTGTTATTTACATTTTCATAGCTCTATGGCTTCCCGTGGAGTGCCCCGAATTTTGTGTCGCTCGGTCTTTTTATAGGCGAAAACATATTTGTGGAGGAGTATTTTTATCCCCAAAATTCTCTAGCCACCTCCCCTCCCCAGGATGGACTAATTTTATGTCGAAATTAGCATTTTGAATTTCTCAAGTCAACTTTAATGGGGGGGGGGAGGAGGGGGTGGCTTCCGCCCCGGGTGCCACCCATGCTAGCTCCATGCTAGCTACGCCACTGGATTGGCCCTCTGAAGATGGTTAGGAGAAGAATAGATAACAGATAAATTGTCAATAATCACAAATTGTGAGCATTTTCGAATATTGATTTAGTTGATACGAGTTGCTGTTTATTTTCAACAGTCCACATTCTTTGTAGCTACACCATGTTTAGATTAAGAATGACTTTCTGCTAAATCAGTGTTACGTTCTGCAATGCATTAAATTGTTGACTCAAAAGACTGTTTTTTGCCACGGCTCGGCAGCTGTGTAATTAATTGTACAATATGTAGGTATTTTTTTCTTATGTAATCAGATGTATTGTTATTGATTTGCCCGTCATTGTCGCTGCTGCAAGCAGTTTTTAATTATTTATTTTTTATGCACAAATAATGAAAAGTAAGTATGCATGTTCATAATATCGGCCAGTTAGTAACCGTGTGGAAAAATGACTTGGGTTCCTACCCAGGAGTCATGGGTTCAATTCCTCTGTTAGTTAAGTGCTCCATTATTACACAAGTAGCATTTTCCATTATTTATTATGACAGTATTATAAGGAATTCAAATATTGTCAGGTTTTTTGTAACCCGGAAATGGTAGTCACTCTTTTTTTAGAAAAAAGAGTTTCGTACACATGCACCAGGGATCAATGCTGCTAGCTCCTTAGAGCAGGCTCCATTCAAATACCTGTAGAACAAACTCAGCATACCTACATTGCTTCTGTGCATTAGATATAGCAATGCCTACATTGCGTCTGTGCATTGTGATGGCAATTGGTCTGTTAACAATGGATTCTGTCAAGTTTGGGTTTATCAAGTATTTTGGGGCTCCAGCCCAGAGATGGCTCCTAAATTCAATTAATGGGCATACTTGAGATTTTGTGTGGGGTTTGCAGCTAGTCACTATTGAAGATTATGTTGACTGTATACGAAGACATGCATATCAAAAGGAAGTCAGTTTCACTCGCATCTTCAAAATTAACCTATTAGGTAATTTTTTTTTACCCACACTCAATTAGTGATTGTTTTAATTTCCAGGGGTCGTCAATCACGCAGTCCAGCAATCGGAAAGCAAAGATGCCGCATATAAAATGGCACTAAAAATAGCCGAAGAGATTCTACCAAATGGACCCATTGCGCTCAGGATGGCCAAACAAGCCATAGATGAAGGAATTCAAGTGCCACTTTCAGAGGGGTACAAGGTGGAACAGAAGTGTTATGAGGGAGTTTTATACTCCAGAGACAGGATTGAGGGATTGAAGGCATTCAATGAAAAGAGAAAACCACGTTACTTGGGAAATTAATATAAATTTTATGGTTGTGATTAATTTAATATCAATTTCGGCATTAAAAATACAATATCAAATAAAAAAAGACAATATCCACAACAATAACAGCAATCCTCCAAGCGATTCTATATCTTTTGTGGGATCGATTTTGTGAGATCTCTTGTCAGATTTGTACGATTTTCTATGGCTGTCAATTGCTTTTTTTATGGGTATCAGGCCGGCTTCGCGATTTGTGATAGCTCACAGTCGAAATCTGACATAGAAAAAGCAAATACCAGTCATAAAAAATCACACAATCTGACAGGAGATCTCACAAAAGAGATCCCACAAAAGATATAGAATCGCTCGGCTAGTCCAGAGTTTTGAATTTTATTAATAGATAATGTCAAGCTAAAACCCATTTTTTTTTACATTAGCTCCACTCAGGAGGCCATGAGGAAAATAATTCCCTTCAGGGCCTGTGTCATTTTTGGGGAAGCTGTGTGGGGGGTCTTTTTAGGAAAGGAAGTTCTGGGAAGGCTATAAGGGGTGGGTTGGAATCTGGGGTCAGTGTATCATATGTATAAATCCATCTCTCCCACTGCGGTGCAAAAGGTATTAAGGGTGGGTAGGAATCTGGGGGTCAGTGTGTATGTATGAATATAAATCCGAGTGACGTACGTATGAATCCATCCCTCCCATGTTGCAGTGCAAGGCGATGTTCCGAGAGTACGGCTGGAGAAGTCAAAGGGACCTCCATCTTCCCCTCACAACAAGACCCCAAATGGAGATGCCATAATCTCACTGGCTCCAGACGGGAGCAGTTGGAACTCTGCGGCATTCACACAAAAAAGACAATCATATCGATCTGAAGAATCAATAATAATAATATTGTTATCATTTTTATTCATGCTGTCTTAAAACATCTCAGTTTTGTATTTGAAGAATATTATTATTGTTAACGTGACTGACACTAAGTATCTAGTAGATTTGGCAGAAACCCGATTGCGAAAAAAAACACAGCACATTATGCAGTGAAAATTTATTCTCGTCTTTATTGATTTTAGATTCAAGCGAAGTGTGACGTTGGCGATATGGATGTAGTCTATAGTCCTAACTTAGTTGTCTTACATATATCATAATACTTGTATTACGTGCCATGAAAGGGAGAAAGTGACTCCATGACAGTTGATCCCCCGACAGTTCGCCCCCCGGCATATTTATATGCAATTTTTTGTAGTCGGTTTATTGAAAATACGTTATACATACTTACACAAAATATAACTAAGGGACCCTGTGGACTGTGGGTGTACCGCCGAATAACACAAGTATAAAACCTATTTTCATTCAAATGCATCAAGGATAAAACTACTAGGCAATATATTGTATAAGTATAAAACATAGACCAAGACCCAGACATCTCACCCCCATGAACCCGGGCACCCTTGCTAAGACACCAAACGTAGCAAACCACTTGGGGTGTCCTATGGCAGAGGTGTTGGTTATCCAATAAATGGTTCCGGGGCGGCGTACCCTTTCCTGCCTCCAAATTGAAAATTGCCATATAACAAAGAAGGGTCACAGATTTCATATTACGACTGTTTATACATGTTTTAATGAGGGCAGAATAATGTTAATATTATTTATTATAAAGCAGAAATCTGTTTGTTTGTCAGAAATAGCAAAAACTTTCAAATGGTTAGCTCTGGCATCACGAAATTTACAGAGGTTTTTCTTTCTGTAATTGCAAGACCAATGTAAACTTGTATCATTTCAATTGAAATTATGTAGCATTAAAAAGTGCGTTAACCCCTAGGGGTCGGACCCTTGCATTTGCAGTATTGAAGAATCGTGCTCACTCGCTGTATGAAGCACTGCAAGTGAAGTGTCAACTTGTACATTAATTTTGGCTTCGGATGTTACCTCTACTAGGTAATTTAAAGACAAAAACAAAAAATGTCACTATAACAAGTATGGTGGTATTGCCTTTAACAAAAATACCTTTTAAGAGGAAACATGGTCACCAAGAAATTTGAATAGTTATTTTACCAAACTGTTGCTGTCACTGTTCCACAACTGCAGCTCAGACTGATAATACCAAAATAAAATCGTCAAAACCGAAATTTTGCATTCTCTTTTCTCCTTTTATTTTCTGCTCCAAAACTGGATGGATTTTAAAGATTTTTTTACCAACTGCATTAGAAAAAAATATTCTAATACATTTTGCTTTTTTAAAAAATACATCGTCAAGTTCGTAAACTGAACATCTGTTGACGGCGTTCAAACCAGGCGAGCGATTCCGTATTTTTTGTGGGATCGTTATTACATAACGGACGTGATCTTCTGTCAGATTTGTGTGATTTTTATGGCTGTTATTTGCTTTTTCTATGTACAACGCACATAATAAATACTTGCAGGAACTCGTGTTTAAATCGATCTAAACTAAAATATGTGACAGTAAATATGTAAAAATCACATGAGATAACGTCCGTTATCCAATAACGATCCCACGAAAGATACTTAATCGCTCGGCTGGTAATTTTAACGATTTTTGGAAGTTCCTAACTCCAATAAGAAGTAACAATTTGGGAGGAGGGAATGGGTACCGCCGCCCCGGGAACCTTTATTGGATAACCAACACCTCTGCCATAGGTCACCCCAAGTGGTTCGCTACGTTTGGTGATTTAGCAGGGGTGCCCGGGTTCATGGGGTGAGGTTTGTCTAGGTATTGGAGGCGGACGACCAGGACACACTGAACCCCAGATTCCTACCCACCCCTTAAACCCTTTTCCTTCCCAGAACTCTCCTCTCTTTCCTTTCCTTAAAAAAACCCTCTACACAGCATCCCCAAAGATGACATAGGCCCTGAGGGAAATTATTTTCCTCAGGGCCTCCTATGTGGAGCTTATGTAAAAAAAAAAAAAAACTTATCAAAAAAAGCAAAATGTACTGACACGCTAGTGGTCGATATTAATGGTTATATTACGTTTAAAAATAGTTGCACTGGTGTCAAAATTCAGAGAGGAAATTGGGGAATAAATTTGTATAGACAAAACACCGCCCGGTTTCCTCTTCAGTAGCGAGGTTTCTTGTCCGTCGCAACGGTTAAGCTGTCAGAAAATATGATGCGCATAAACCATATTTTTCAATCTTCTTCTATATAAAAATCAATATTTGTTTGTATTTTATGCGCTGCCATACCATTCATCCGATTGCGATAAAACATTGGTGATATGTTGTGCGCACTCCCGCGAAGGTTATAGGCTATATATAATGGTAAGCTCTGGCGTTACGAAATTTGTATAAGTGAGAATGTGAGTTTTTTTTCCATATATTTTAGCGGCAGAGGAAAGGCAGGAGGGGGACGGGAACGGGGGAGGTGGGGTTCGCGGGAGGGGGAAAGCGGAGAAGGTGGAAGGGGAACGCGGGAGAGGACTCGAGAGGTGAACGGCGAAGCACAGGAAAGGACATGCAGGGAGAATCAATTAATTTCTTTAAATGGCATTGCAACGCATACTGGGTTCCAACTAGTATTCAATAAAATAGTTTTGAAACTCAGACAAAGACAAGTAGTAACTAAATGTAAGTAATACTTTGTACATACTTTATACTGTTAAATATTATAAATGAATAAAACAAGAAATATTTTCTGAAGGTGATAATTTATTTTAGTTTTACTTATTACTACAAGCACAATCCTGACACAATTATTATAAAGTACACATCAAGTACTTAGATCCGACAACAATACTTTTATCAGAGCATAATAACATTGTAAAGTTATTTGTAACAAGACATACATAAAAGGCTTTTGATTGTCGTGCACGTTGATTCTACTTGCATTGATTGGTCTAATTGCAATAACACTACACTTATTTTCAACGCATGTTTATATCTATGTTTGATGTAGAATATCAACAATATCAATCGAGGCTATTTTATATTATGCATTATAACAACCACATTATTCGAAATAAAATAATACATATAATCTATTTTCAAAATTAAACACATTTCTTACCTTCAATAAATAAAAATTATTGATAACTATTAATCGGTAATTAGGTTACATTGTTTTTAATCACTCAGGCTAATTTGTTTGGTTTTCGGATAGGTCTCATAGAAATCGCTGCGTCTCCCTTACTATCATGGTTAGAAATATGATCTAAACGATGTTAGAAAGGGAAAGCACCATGCTTTATATGCAAATATAAAAGTTAGCCTCACAATAATGAAAATGTACACCTTTATGAAACCGAAGTTTCCAAGCGCAATTTGAAAAAAATTAGGAAACTTTGGGAATTTTTTATTAATTAGTTTTACATGAAACTACAAAAAAGTGAGTTGACGATAACATTTGCATTTGCCTAAAAAAATGTGCATTTTTTTATTTTCTTCGTTGTAGTAATTTTAGTTAGAAAAAACGTAAGGTGAACCATTTTTTAAACATTCTTGTCAAAATATTTGCATTTAAAAAACTATATTTTTATTTCCAACAGTTATTAGTTTTCAAATGCGTTCGGAACTATTCCATTTATTTGTATTTTATTGCAAAGCCGAAATATTTTGACCTTCCGACAAAATAGGCCCGAAGCCTGAGGGGTTAAACCTTGGAACTATTAATGCGAAACAAAGTCTTTGGTCACTATTTTGCTGACAACGAGATCTGTTAGTTGTGAAATTTGTTTACAGTTCTGCACTTTGTACGTCTTCTCAATGAGTTTTGTATCGCTGAACTTATCCAATTCTTCGATGGAACACTGTTCTCCGTCGATGTTCGCTAATATATCACTAGTATCCTCACCATTTTGCTCTATAACCGCCACTAATAGGTTCGTTTCCTTTTCGTCAATTCCAAACTTTATCAGACTCTGCGTTATGTTTTTAGATAAAGATAAATTGAATAGTACTTCTGAAAAGATGGTACGTGTTGTCATCGTGCCCCGTTTGGCCGATAATAGCGCTTTATTGGCTGCAATGGAAACTTGGAACGGACTGCAAATGAGGCTCGGTTTTATGATGCAACATTTCAAAGATCCATTCATAACCTTCTCTCGAAGTTCTTTGAGGTTTTTAACTTCTTTGTAGAGATAGAGATTCAATTTTGCTCCTGTCTCTGCGTCTAAATTGCAGGAATAAATATTCTCTTCCATTTTGCGTGATTTCTGTTAAGAGATTATTTTCAATTTTTTCCTGAAAAAAAGAAAAGGGTTACTATTACTAAAGGTTAAAGTTTAATTTAATTGCATTCAATTACAAATTTGGGGGTATGTTTTTTTTACATAAGGTTGGAGAATAATGAAGCTACAGACTACAATATAACGGTTCCATGCCAACTCAGAATCAAGTCAACTCAACCATGGGCGTAGGCACGGTGGGGCAAGATGGGGCGTTTGCCCCACCTTGGCTGGCCGTTGCAGTTGTCGACCGAGTCGCATTTTCAAATTTACAGCACTTCACAGGATGGTTTTTCGTTCTTCCATTCATATTCATAGAGAGCATTAGTATGTTGTAGAAGCCTAGTTTTTTCGGTACTATAACCCCTAACGTAACCTATTTAACCAATTTTTTTAATCACTTTTAATGACTTTTCAAAGGAGGTTCTGAGTTGATTTTATTGTGAGTTGTTTGGTCACGTTTTTGGAAGTGGTTTTTGTAACAAGCAAGCATTTTTGGACGTGGATTATTTCATTAAATTGCTTGCCATACAATCCCATGTATATGTTATAAGTAGTAGGCGGCTGGCGGAGGCAAAATGTAGCGAGCGATATGCTGAAATAGGCCAAAACCAAATGATCCTTTATAGCTAAGTCTGTTGGCCCCATAAAACAAATTTGACCGGTTGAATAACTATAATTTAATTGTTTTGCCTAATAACGAGCGGCACTGGAATCTTCGTTTTGCCACCGCCAACCGCCTACTAGTTATAAGATACGACTTATCTGCTAGCCTGGCGATATTTGAAAATCAGTGCGACCCCCCCTGCTTACGGCAGGAGAGGAGATCAGATCAATTAGGGAGCCGCCAACTCAGCGGTCGAGTTGACAGATCCAGCCATAAATAAACCAATCCTGATCCCGTACAAAGAAATGACATTCCGCGATAGCTCCCAATTTAATTGATCTGACCCCCTCTCCTGCCACAGGGAGAAATCCTTTATAGTGTCATGTGACAGTACAACATATAATCTGTGTAGGCCACGCCCAAAAACGCTTGCACTTTTATAGTGTGGTCTGACACGCATGCCTGTGTCAGACCGCTCTATACTTTTGTTTCAGCATATATCGCTCGCCATGCATTCCCATTGGGAAGAAAAGTAACATAAATAAATTTGACTTAGTTTTTTATTTCATTTTTTGGAACAATTTTAATAAATAATACACAATTTCTTTAGCCACAGTATGTACAAAATATTTTTTTTTGAGAATATTACATAAAATATCAAATTGTTTTTCTAAATCAATAAAATGATAGCTTCCCACTTATATTGTTCCTGCTCTGGCAGAAAATTTTATCTAGCCAGAGTTAACATTTTCTGCAACAGGGGTCGTAAGTATTGTTTAATTTTAATTTACAGGAAGTTGGTGAGAAGAATTCTGGTTTATCTATATTTTCTATAAATAGATTGTCATCAGTTTCACTGTAGTTTGATAGTGCCTTCGGAAAGCAAAACGCGAAATAATAAATATATAAACACAGTAAAACTTAAAACTAGTACTTGATTTTTAAAATAACAGAAAATACTTGAATTATTTATCCAGATTGAATAAGTCGATGAGCTGTTGTTTGGTGTCTTCGGGTGACGTTACCGTGTGACCGATGGTTCTTTCATCTGCAAATATCTCATAGTCGTTTCCACCAGGAGTAGTTTTGTCTCCGAAGAAATGGATTTCCTTGAAGTCCGTCCCTTCCATGACGTGCTGGAGGCAGTAGGTCTTATCCCAACCGACAGGGAACACGTCAATGCTTATTTGCCCACCGAGAGAGAATTGCAAACCACTGTTAGGGAACTCTTTCCTCATTGCCTCAGTGAACTGCTCCCTTATCTTATGCTTGGCATCATACAATGCAAACTCGTTTCTTTCTTCTTGCGAACAAGACCGTCCAATCGGTGAAATATTCAACATGCCGCTTCGAAACTCCACAAAGCTTCCCCGCTTGCACGGCAAACTTATTCCAGACATGTACTTCAGACAGAAGTTGATGAACTTCTGAGACAGCTCTTCCCCGATGAATTTATTCATGTTTTGCTTGCCGAGTAGCTTGCCATTTTTATAGTACACCAACCCATTTTCGCAAAATGTATAATCAAACCTGTTTATCACATCTTCTCCCTTCATCTGTCTCGATATCTTCGACAAATCGGATCCTCCGACTAAGCCGATCGTAGCGAGCGGCTTGATTTTCTCTTGCAAAAAACTATCAAAATCGTCCGTGATAATGTGGAGCGGTTTGGTCAGCGTACCGTCAACGTCGAACAAAACAATTATATTCTGGCGCGGTAACATTTTAGTGGATAAAAAACGAAAAAAACTGAACGAATTTAAACCGGCTCGGAACATAAATATTGCCCCGTTAACTTCGAATCCGGTGGACGCCGGACCTTTCACTTTCAGGAAAGATCGCCAATCGCGAAGTGCCAAGCTGTCAATATGGAGTGGAAGTCATCGGTCGTGTTTTGTATATTTCTGACATTAAAAATATGCTCAGTCAGTTCGCTTACACACAAAAACGTGCTACTTATGATAAGTAAGTAGACTAGAATAAAAATTACCTTGAATGACGTGTACAATATTAGCAATTCTGCTAAAGATAAACACAAACACAAGTTTTAATTGCCTTGCTGCTGTTATCAGCTGCGTGCACGATTTCTGCTTTATCGGCACTGGTTCTGTCAAATTGTGTCAAACACGAGAAATTTCCAAAAATACAAAGTTGCAATTTTATAATACTTATCGAGTTGTTTACGTAAAAAATATTCATGATTTTAAATTTAAACATTATATTAGTTATTAAAATATACCTATTGGCGATTTAATTTACGAATTCTGACCCCCCCCCCCCCCGACCCGCACGCCCCCACGGACTTTCCCAAAATTTTAATTATTTTTAATTTCCTTTGTGTGCACATCTACATCTACTTACTTTATTAAGGCTATTCTGTTAATATTCAATTTATTATTAACAGAATATGAAATTGAATGTGCACATCTACATCTACTTAATTTATTAAGGTTATTCTGTATTCAATTTATTATTGTTAATTTTCTACCATAATACCTATTATTATTTATGCTCTGACCCTGCAGTTGTATACCTGCCTAGTACCTACTTAATTTATAGGAGATTTTGAAATTTTATAATATTACATAGGTAGGTACCTAAAAAAAAGCGTTTTTTTTTAGCTGATGATGGTGGATTTGAACTCGGTGCCTACAGGAATAAAATATGTCAAACTCCTAACATCGATTCACTTGCTAAAGAAAGTTTAATTTTCAATAATGCTTTTACATCAGCCAGCAGTTGCTCACCGAGGTAAGAACTTTCGAATACCGATGAACTAAATAATAAACATATTTAAATTATTTATATACTATACTTTTAGGCACACATATTAAACTTCGTTTCAACAATTATTCACATGCACAAAATAGGTTATTATAAATAGTTGTTTCTTTTAGTAATTAAGGTGAAACGTGTAATTTCCATAATCTGTGCCAATTAAGTGCGGTGGTTAGGTGAATATTTACTTTAATATCACATATTACATAACAAAAATAATAACATAATATAATTAATTCCTTTTAGCCGCTCCGCAATATTGACTGGCACTCCGAGCCATCAAAATGGAATGTACGGATTGCATCAAGGAGTTCATCACTTCAATTCCTTTGATAAAACCGAAAGTGTGACAAAGATTCTAAATAAACATGGAATCAAAACAGGTAAAGATTCTAGTGCTTATTTAAATTAACTCTAAATAATATTTTGTTAAGCTGGGATCCCATCTGATCTATTTCATTGAACGAACCATTTGAAGATGGAAATGAATATTGCACATCCACACTTGCTCCATACTGTGGTCGTTTCTATATTATATGTATAATATAATGAAAATTGAAGTTGATTCTATTTTGGGTTTCTATTTTCATCAGGCATTCTGTGATATAGAAAGGCATTGAATAGATGAGGTGGAAATGAGCCATTACAAATCGTTTCTAATGATTATAATAAAAAGTGACATGACAAAGGATTTTTTTTAAATAATCATAATATATTATTGTAATGTTCTTCAATGGTACTACTCAACTGACATATATGTTGAGACACCTCAAAATTACCTATATTAACGACATCTGTTGCAGAATATTGTAACTACATACAATAATCTTATACATCACAATTATAATGAAAGATGATTTTTTTAATATGAATCTTTCAAATACAAGCTGGCGCAATATTGTATTATGTTATAACAAAACCATTTTTTTAGAAGTGAACCTTTCAAAAAGATTAGACAAGCCAGCACAATACGATTGGCTATTTTTGCTGTGAACATTTCTTCATCATTTTTATAAATAGTAGATTTTTTCATAATTATTTTTGAAGTTTTTGGTTATACTCCTAACTTGCAATGAAAAGAAAAATTACAGCTACCTATTTATGTTTATAAAAGCAAAGAATATAACGTCATTGTACTAAGTGGTTTTTCAGAATTATGTTCTTGATTCCACATAAAAATTTGATCCCAAGGTAATTAAAAATCAACATGAATTTAAAATTCTTTTGTAAAAACTTGTTTGATGTAAATAAAATTTTCAAGCAGATAAATCAAGAAGCCTGTATCAAATTTAATAGTCAAAATCTACAGAGTTATAACACCAAATATTTATCTTCAGGAATCATTGGGAAGAAGCATGTGGGTCCATCGGAGGCCTACCCATTTGACTACGCTCAGACAGAAGAGAATAACCCTATCAACCAAGTGGGCAGAAACATCACCCACATGAAACTATTAGCCAGAGAGTTCCTGACCCAAGCTAACAATGAATCAAAGTTTGTACCCTCTTATAAGCTTATTTATCTATTGAAATGTGTTATTTTTGTGATGATTGTGAAAGTATGCTTGAAAAATAATTCAGATTTAATGAATGTCAGTCATTAATTACGTCTCAAATTAGTCAAATTTGATGTACAAGTAGATTACTTTCTTGTACTTGTAGGTATTTTCTAGCTTCTAAAATCTCATTGAACTGAATTGCCATGCCAAAATGATAAACTCCAGATTTTTTTGGCATTGCCATTTCGCAAAAACAAAGTGATGTTTTGATTTACTGAAATCATGTTTTTTTAAATCCTGTAGATGTATGACAGTTCAGTAGGTTAATTTATTTATCAACTAGCGAATGCCTGGCATGCGTTGCAATGCTACTCAAAGAAAGAAATTGTTTCCCCTCCCGCCTACCCTCCCCGCCGCTGAGCTATATAAAATACACATGTTTTTCAAAAAACCCATGTGCCAATTTTGTAAACAAATTTCATAACGCCAGAGCTCAATCACCAAAGTTTCATCGCAATTGGATGAATTGTTTAGGAATGCGGGACAAAAAAAGAAACATTCATTTTTATATATTAAGATGAGTACTTGTCCATTTAATTTATTATATTAAAATGTCCTATTTGATGATTGCTTCAAAAATGCTAATTATTCAATAATATTATAGATAAAATAGTGACAACAAATATTAGACAGAAGCCAAAAATATTAATTGAACCCTTCAGAAATTTGGCATATTTTTCAAATGGTCAAAATATTTCTGCTTTACAGTAAAATGCAAGTAAATGGAATATTTCTGAACATATCTCAAAACTAAGTTTTTGAAAGGTGGTATAATTCAAAATAAACATTTAATTTTTGAAATATAAAAATTTTGCATGCAAATAAAAAAGTTTTAAAAATGACTCACCTCACGTTTTTTCTAACTAAAATTTCTAATTACGAAAAAAAATAAAAACACATACATATTTTATTAGACTAATGTATTTGAAACGTTATTGTCACCTTTTTTTGCCTTTTCATATAAAAATATTTTTTTTTATTTATTAACGTCCTTTTTCGGGGCTTTTACAATTCGAGCAATACCGGACTGTCAACTAAATCATTTAGAATTTTATACAGAAATACCAAGTCAGTGAAAGTTCTTCTGTCTGACAATTTGAGCATATTCATATCATTCAAAATAGTATTGTAGTTCAACATAATTGCTGGAATACCCATTTTAAAATTAAGAAAACGTAAGAATTTGTTTTGTATTCTTTCAACATGTACATGTATATTGTAATATGGGTTCCAGACGGGAGAATTGTATTCAAGTTGACTTCTAACATATGCAAAATATAACAGTTTTATACACTTAATATTGTTAAAATTTCTAGTTAGCCTAGTTATAAATCCCAACATTTTTAAGGCCTTATTAGAGATTTCTGTTATGTGGTTAACAAATGAAAGATTAGATTGAAAAGTGATGCCCAAGTCTTTAATTTGTGTTAATGTCTCCAGAATATTGTTATCAATGTTGTAATTGAAGATCACTGGATTTTTTATTCGAGAAAATCTAACTATATGACATTTTGAGATATTTAAGTAAAGTCTATTTTCATTACACCAAATTAACAATTTGTTGATATTATCTTGAAGAATGTTGCAATGGTAATTAATAAAAAATTCTCAAAGTTTCAATTTTTTTTTCAAATTGCGATTTAAAACTTTGGTTTTATAAGGGTGTACATTTTACCTTTTTGGTGGTTTATTTTTTATATTTGACTATAAAGCGTGGTGTTTTGCCTTTCTAACACCGTTTAGAACATATTTCTCACTCTGATAGTAAGGGAGTTGCAGCGATTTACGTGAGCTGGGACAAACATGGTCAATTCAATATGGTAAAAATAAAATATATTACACAAACACCTATATATACATATGTATACACACCCACAATAATGTAATTTTATATGTGATTAAATGTTTTTGTAGGCCTTTCTTCCTGTATATTGGTTTCCACGATCCTCACCGATGCGGGCACAATATGCCGCAGTTCGGCCCCTTCTGCGAACGCTGGGGTACAGGCGAGGAGGGTATGGGCAAGATCCCAGACTGGCTGCCGTGGTTCTACCAGTGGGATGAGATACAGCTGCCGTATCATGTTCAGGTTGGTCTAATACTGAAATCTGTGCTGTCACCGCAAATCTTAAATCAGGAGGCCCTGAGAAAAAAAATCCCACACGGCCTATATCAACTTTGGGAATGCTGTGTGGAGGATCTTTTTATGGAAAAGAAAGGAGAGGAAGTTCCCACTGCGGTGCAAGGAGATGGGTCAAGAAAGTCCGGCTGGAGAGGTCTTGGATAGGTTTCCCTCAACCGGTCTCTCCCGGTTCGGCATGGCACGGAGTAAATGGACAACGCCACCAAGACTTAGACAAACCTTACCCCATGAATCTGGGCACCCCTGCTAAGTCACTAAATGTATCGAACCACTTGGGGTAACCCATGGCAGGGGTGTTGGTTATCCAATAAATAGTTCCCAGGATGGCGTTACTCGTACACGCCTCCCCGTATCGTCCTCCCAAAAAATAGAAATAGATTAAGAACAGAACAGGCCTTGTGCAGGCGCAATTAGCGCCGTCTTGCCAAAGCGCCAAGGACCCAAGGAGCAAACTATAAAATGATATTTGAAATCGATTCAGTTTTGGGTTTCTATTCCATAGAAAAGCCTGTTTTCATTGAGCTATTTCATAGATTTTCTGAAATAAATCAGGTGGGATCCCATTCTATTGCGGGGATGCTGTACCTGCCCTTAACTCTCGATGATACTTTTCCTGTGGCAATAGATCCTTAGTGCTTGGGCATTGCTTGTACTGTTGAGTGACTGCATTCGCCTATTTCTAGTTCCCCATCCACAGTGATGGTTTGCCACTCTTTGATTTGGGATTAAAAAATTGACTAGGGACCAAGCACTGACTAAGAAGTGTAAATAATACCGAAGTGAGCTCCTCTACTACACTCCTACTCTTGGACATCCTTGGAACTTGCACAGAGTGTAGAACAAGCATGAATGATCTTCATATAATTGCCTGGTTAGTAGCCGAGTAGACAAATTCGTCAGTTTCCTACCCAGGCATTGTGGGTTCAATCCTTTGCTAGCCGAGTCTTCCATCATTGCAAAAGCAACATTTCCGCTTATAATTAGGGTAAAGGGAGAAATTCAAATATTGTCAGGTTGTTCATAATCTAAGAATGTTGGCTTTTTAAAATAAAAATGAGTTAATGATGAATGTAAGTAAGTCTAAAGTCATGGTGTTTGAAAGAGAGAGTACGAAAACAGTGTGCGATATAGTAGTGAATGATGAATACTTGGAGCAGGTGGATGAGTTTGTTTATCTGGGTAGTATGTTTACGAGAGATGGGAAGGCTGATAGAGATATTGAAAGGAGGGTAAATGCCGGTAACTCCATTAATGGAGGACTGAATGCCGTTGGAGCTAATAAAAAACTTTCAATAAAAGCGAAACTAGCAGTCCACAATGGAGTCCTGGTACCTACCCTGATGTATGGCAGTGAGGCATGGAACTGGCAGAGGAAGAATGAAAGTAAACTTAATGCTGTTGAAATGAGATCCCTGAGACGTATGTGTGGTAAAACCATGTATGATCGTGTTAGAAATGTGGATATCCGCAAAGAATGTAAGGCTGATGTAAGTATAATGAGCAAAATTAAGAAAGGAACCCTCAGATGGTTTGGGCACGTAGAGCGAATGAACGAAGAAAGTAGTGTTAAAAGAATATATGATGCAAATGTGAATGGTAGAAGAAGTCGGGGACGCCCGAGGAAGACATGGCACGATCAAGTAAATCAGATACTTGAGACGGGCCATGTCAAAAGTCAGAATAATAGAAGAGTATGTATGAGACGATGTATGAATGTGAGTGAGGCAAAGAGTGTGTGCCAAGACCGAGTTGTTTGGCGGTCCGTCCTCTCTGCCTACCCCTGCGGAGAAACGGCGTGATGGTTAGTTAGTTAGTTAGTTAGATTTTAAATTTTCAGATGTAGCAAACACTTTGTGTACATAATAGAGAACTCCAGTCCAATTTTTTAATTTTTTTTTTAATGAATGACCTTCTGACTTACTAAATAACTGCATATTTTTTTTTTAGCATTTGTTTTAATAGTTAAAATAATTTTCAAAGTTTTAATTTTTCAAGATCCCCCAAAAACACCGCACGTATAGTGAATCGTGTGATGTCATCACTCCTGAAAAGTTTTTCAACAGGTGTTCATTTTGTATGACAGTTATACGGAAGAAAGTATGGTACTATTCGATAAGTTAAAACATTATTTAGGTGGAATTATTTATTTATTATATTATATTTATTATGTTATTATATTTTTCAATATTATTATGGGAGAGTGGTATAGAAATTGTTTGAAATTATTATTTTTTTAGCTTTTAAAATCAATACTATCCCAAACGGAGCATCACCTGCACACTGCAAAAATTGTAGGGAAATAAGATACGGACGATACAGCGCCTATCAGCTGATCGACGATGGCCATTTTGAAATCGAAGTTCGTAGAGAAGTGAGTCGTTCACGAACGAGTCGGCTCAGTGACCCGGATCTTCATACGGATCCGTAAGACCGATCTTCAAAGCTATGGACACACTAGCTCGCGGTTCGCGGATCTTTGCGAACGAGTGAGCGGGTAGCAATTGCTACTAGGTAGCATGCTCTTTGGCTTCTAATGAGCAAGTGTGTCCGTAGCTTAATTCAGTCGTTCAATTGAGCCGATTCACTGAACCGGATCTTTTCATTCTCGTTCAACTGAGCCGCTTTACCCCTCTCTAGGTAACATTTTGGTGTAGCATATTATACAATTTTTTCGTACAGTTTAAAGTTTTTCAATATTTGAAATAATAGAGATAAACTAATAGAGATACCTCTATTTTGGATACTGAATTATTTAGGCTTAAATATTTTTTCAACAAACACAACAACTAAATCTCTATAAACAGTATGAAATGTTGTTAATACTTTCAGTTATACCAACTTTACAGTGTGTTTTGACGAGAGGTTTAAAAATGCACTTTTTAATATTTTTTAAGAACTCTACGTTTAATATTATGAAATAAAACTTATGTATTCAGAATCAGCATTCATTGGTCTGTATGAACATATTTTTTTAAAGCCATAATATTTTTCACTGGAGTTCCTTATTATAATAATGACAATAAAATAACTTAATTCCACTTTATTATATTTGTTATAATATTTTTGTCAAACAGCCCCATTTTCAACATATTTCCATTCCCAACGCCTACTTTTACCCTCTCCCTCTTAGGTACAGCCGCCCCGGGAACCATTTATCGGATAACCAACACCTCTGCCATAGGTCACGCCAAGTGGTTCGCTACGTCTGGTGACTTAGCAGGGGTGCCCGGGTTCCTGGGGTGAGGTTTGTCCAGGTCTTGGCGGCGGATGCGGCCCATCAGTTGTATGGCAGGCCGGATCGGGAGAGAATGGTTGAGGGAGTCCCTTTGACTTATCCAGCCGTACTCTTTCGGAACATCACCTTGCATCGCAGTGGGAGGGATGGATTCATACGTCAGTCACTCCTGGACACACTGACCCCCAGATTCCTACCAACTCCTTATACCCTTTTCCTTCCCAGAACTTCCTCTCCTTCCTTTCTTAAAAAGACCTTCCACACAGCATCTACAAAGATGACATAGGCCCTGAGGAGAATTTTTTTCCTCAAGGCACCTTGAGGAAGGTTCAGGTTGAACCGAAACTGGTCGGTTTTAAAAAATATACTGTGGAATTAATGTCATTATTATAAAGATGATTTTAATTTAGGATACAGAGCCCGCAAGACGAGACATCGCCGCACAGTACACCACCATGTCAAGATTGGATCAAGGTAATAAATACATTCAAAATAAAGCGGCACCGAAAACAATATTATCGAAATAAATAACATAATATAACAACTAACAACAATCCACATCTTCTGTCTAATCATTTCCAGGAGTTGGATTAATTCTGAAAGAGTTGGAAGCATCTGGTCATAAAGAAGACACTTTGGTTATTTTCACATCTGACAATGGAATACCATTCCCTGCTGGTCGGACGAACCTTTACGATTCCGGAATGAGAGAACCAATGTTCATCTCCTCGCCGCTGCACAAGGAAAGGAGATATAAGGCTACGTACGCCATGACCAGCTTACTGGACGTTGTACCCACGGTGTTGGACTGGTATGACATTAAACACAATGCAACAAATTCTGAAATGGAAGCTAAAAAGCCTGTTTTGACTGGGAAAAGTCTTCTGCCACTGCTGATTGCAGGTGATTATTTTATGTATTTTTTAATCTTTAGTTTATGCGGAAAATGGCGTAAATAAGAACTACAACTAGTAACATCAAAAAACTACAAATCTCAATATTTCAATTTCATCAATCATTAAAAATACAAAGAAATTCGCTTAAGAAGTTCTCACTTAGAATTTTTCATGCTTAATTTCTTGATCGCCGATGGTAAATTTTCACCGTGCGCCAGCTGATTATATTTTCGTAATAACTTACTTGTTTTTTTGCAAAATTATGTTTTGTAAATTGTAGGTACCGTCTTACCAGTTAATCTGTTTATGTATTTATAAAAATATTATGTAATCTACCACCATAAGTAGTTTCCCCAGAAAAGCTATTTATATTGAGAGAAATAATTTTTTAATAGTTTCCTTATGGAAACACTGGCTAACAAATGGTTAATAAGTTTGTTTTCTGCCCTGTAGAAACTTCAGAAGAGTTTCAGTGAGTTTCAGTGTACTCATTTCGATTCTCTGTGCATCCTGCGTAACTCTGGTTCAATGTACTCAAATTTACACAGAATTTAAGTGTCAATTCAGACAAGTGATATAGTACCCAACTATTTATGTATGTAGTAATATTTTTTCAGAAAATTATTTTAATGATCATTTTCAATGGTTTTTCCATTGGATCCATGATTTTTCACTTCACAAAAAATTTATTTTAATTTAAATTTTAAGTTTAAATTTTAATTTTCCAGAGCCACCCACTGACCCTGAGGCGGCCATCTTTGCTTCCCAGACACACCACGAGGTGACAATGTACTACCCGATGAGAGCCGTGAGGACTAACCAGTACAAGTTAATTCATAACCTCAACTATCGGATGCCTTTCCCTATCGACCAAGATTTTTATCTGTCCCCTTCTTTCCAGGTAATTTTTTATTAACGTAGTTCTTATTGACCATACATTTTTAGTTGCTGCTAGAGTAGAGCACCATGATTGTGTTTATTAATGTTAGAAGATTTGTCTACATTTTTTTCAAGTACATAATATTAATATTCATCTCTTTTTGCAGGATATCCTTGAAAGAACAAATAAAAATGAATCCTTGCCTTGGTACAAAACTTTGAAACAATATTACAACCGGCCCCAGTGGGAGTTCTATGACTTGAAATCAGATCCAACAGAGACCCAAAACCTTGCATGTAAGTACCTACCTGTTAATTAAAGTGTAAAATTATTTTGTATGGCATCACCAAGCCATGATAGATCTAGTGACGCTTTTTGGTACTAAAAACAGTTTTATAACATAAAAACTCTTCGACATCCATTGATAGTTCCTCAATATACCACAAGCAAAGCTACATTGGTGGCGCTGTAGGTTTACAATAGATATTGCCATATCCATAAATCAATATGTCCAATAATTGAAAAGACAGTTACCTACTTTTTTAAATAATTTTTGTGTACCTAATTACCGAGGTTCGTAGAAAATGTATATAAAATATATATTAGCCACGTTTAGCTCATACAGGCATTTTTCGGGGTAGGAACTAAGTTTTTCAAAAATTATTATTGTTGGGGTTTCACATGTACCCGCAAAGCGGAAGGAAAGGAAAAATGAGGATGCCGACTTACCCGCAGATTTTCTCTCTTCGCTTCTCTTTTTCAGATCCGCTGGTTCTTTTTTTTTATATTCACTTTCGAAATGTTCGATACAATAGCTCCGTATTCAACATATGTGTTGACAGGAAGGTGGGTAATTTGCAACTGAACAATGTGATGCTTGATTGTATCTGGTCGGCATGGTGGGTAGGAAAAAATAGGATTTGTTGGGTAGGAATAATTATGATTTGTTGGGTAGGAATTAGAAGGATTGGTAGGTAGAAATTAAAAGTTGAAAAGATAAAGGTAAAGGAGCAATGCTAGGCACCAACATTTCCACCCACCTAATTTGATCGAATTAACCAAATCAAATTATATTACAAAAAATCCCCATGGAGGGTACAAAAAAAAATATAAAGCAAGATAAATTGTTCATGCAAGCTGTTTCTGTACTGCTTCGAAGATACTTAACAAAAAAAAATACAAATCAAACAAAATAATAATGAATGTGTCGGGAATACGGTTCCCGCAGAAAACAAAAAAGAATAATTTGAAAAGAATGAAAATTTGTAAAGACTCCTCGGGTCTATGATGTGAGTAGGATACTAACGAGAATTCGAGTATAGGCATCCAAAAAATAAAATAAAATAAAAAATAAAAATAACGAAAATTGATATGGAATAGATAATTCCCTTTTATACATACATCTGAATAATTACTTATACTAGCTTTATTCTACCGGTAACGGACACAGTTTTATCACCGGTCGAACCAACGAACCAGTTTGAGTCTTAACCGTAGCTACTCTAACTATCCCATCCTTACCGGGATGAACATGGATAATTCGTCCTAACACCCACTTCATAGGTGGAAGACGATCGTCCTTTATCAACACTAATTGCCCTATCTTAATATTAGGATTAATTTTGCACCACTTTGATCGTTGTTGAAGCGTATTTAAGTTTTCTAAATGCCAACGTTTCCAGAAATGTTGTGACATTTTTTGGAGATGTTGCCATCTACTTTTAATCGATTAGACGCGGTGTCAAGAAAGTCATATTCAGGCAACCCCAATAAGAATCCACCGATTAAAAAATGACCTGGGGTGAGTCCATTTAATTCCTCAGGGTCTGAGCTCATTGAACACAAAGGGTGGGAGTTGAGGATGGCCTCAATTCTGGTGAGAACTGTCGCAAATTCTTCGTAAGTTAGAACGGTCTCACCTATTACCCGCTTTAAATGGTATTTCACAGACTTTATCCCAGCTTCAAATAGACCTCCAAAATGAGGACTAGATGGAGGGTTAAATGACCAAATAATGCCACTTTGAGTTAGGTGATTAGATATAACATCACAATGTGATGGCAAGAATTTATTTATGTTGAGTAGGTACCGATTTGTACCTATGAAGTTGGTTCCGTTGTCGCTTATAATTTCTGAGCATAACCCTCGACGATCCGTAAACAGGCTAAGGGCTGCAATAAAGGCTTCAGAAGATAAATCAGACACGGCTTCCAAATGAACTGCCTTCGTTGCCATACATACAAATAAATACAAATAACACTTTGACGTTTTGGCTCCCCTCCGTTTATGATCTTTCAAAGTGAAAGGACCTCCGAAATCAATTCCGACTCGAGAAAAAACACGGCCCTGTTGCACTCGAGAGGGTGGTAAATCAGCCATCAAAGGAGGTGGTAACGTTGAAGATTTCATCTTATGGCAAACAATGCGAACAATGCGAAACAGTTGCGAACGAATTTTATTTCGTGCCGCTACTATCCAAAACTTACGCTGAATTGTGAATTGAAGGCTTCGCGGGCCAACATGAAAATATAGTTTATGATAATAATCTATAATTAAATAAGCTAAATGACAGTTTTTCGGTAATAAGATCGGAAATTTATTTTCGTAAGACAGATCGGAGTGCTTGAGTCGACCGCCCACCCTGATAATACCGTGGCTATCAAGAAACGGTTTCAAATTTAGAATGTGCGTTGAACATGGAACGTTATTTCGCATGTTACGTATATCAACCGAAAAATACATTTCCTGTTCGAGGAGTACAATTTTCAAAAGCGAGTCATTTAATTCGCGAGAGCTAAGATAAGTAGAGTTTGTATTACCTGTACCCGGAAGTTTACGACAATTATTAACGAAACGCATTATCCAAGCGACGACGCGTTGCAGTTTATTGAATGAAGAATATTTACTAATAATTGAATTATGTACGATTTGAGATGATTTTTATTTATTTATTTTTTTTTTTATTTGTAAGAAACAAACAGCTTATATGCATACAATAGACATAAAAATATACACGTTAACTGCAGTGAAGCCAAAAGAGTTTCTTATGCTAATATTGTTTCTAGATGGAGTTTTAATTTATCTTAAGCTAAATTTAGACTTAGGAAGGGGAGAGGAAGGGGAGAGGAGGGGGAGGGGAGGGAGAATATAGGATAAGGATATGAGATGCTCTCGATACCTTGCACACCCCGCAATACCCTTGCACAACCGCATAACAGTATCAATCCAATATCGCACGCGTTACTTCTATTTGATACTTCTGAAGGTTTAAATTAAAAATGTCCATGTTGTGAAACAATTCGTTGTATTGCGCACATATTCGAGGAATCGGGGAATTTTTTCTAAAGTTTGTTCTACAAGTGGGCAAATGAAGTAAATTCGATTGTCGGGTTAATCTTGAAGGAATATGGAGTTTTATTAAATTGGTAAGCTCTGGTGAGTCCAGGCCATTGTTTAAAATTTTAAATAATAAAATTAGATCAAAAATTAATCGTCGTGTATGAAGGGAGTTGAAGTGATGAAATTTAATAGAATCGGTGTAATTTAGAAAGTGTAGGTTAAGTTTATAATTTAAGTGTTTAAAAATTTTTTTTTGAATTCTTTCGATTCTAACAATGTGGGCTTGGTAGAAAGGAGTCCAGATCGTTGTGCAGTGTTCTAAGTGTGGGCGGATATATGCGGTGTAGAGGGAATATAGAGTATTTACGTTTCGAAAAGGTTTCGATATACGAATTATAAATCCCAGCATTTTGTTGGCTTTGTTGATGATATTATTAGTGTGTTGGATAAAGTTTAATTTAGAATCAAGCGTTACCCCAAGGTCCCTGATAGATTCAACTTCATTGATAAGTGTCCCGTTTAGTGTATAATCAAATGAAATTTTATTTTTATTACGTGTAAATGATATTTTATTACATTTTGAGATATTTATGACTAGTTTATTCAATTCACAGTAGACAAAAAGACGATTGAGGTCCTCTTGAAGTTTAAAGCAGTCTTCGATTGATTTGACAACTAGGTATATTTTTTTATCATCTGCGTATGCTAGATAATTAGAGTGTAAAAACATTTGTGAATATCATAAATATACACATTAAATAATAATGGGCCTAGATGAGAACCTTGAGGTACGCCGGAGGGCGCGGAAAAGAAGTTGGACTTTGATCCCTCAACTGAGACGCATTGGAGTCTACTCGAAAGGTATGAAGTGAGCCATCGGAGTAAGTCACCGTGAATGCCTAATTGATTTAATTTTTTAATTAAAATTAAATGGTTTACCTTATCGAAGGCCTTCGAGTAGTCAGTATAGACATTTGGTTTCTGTTGTCCATATTACTCGATAAATAATCGGTAAAATTTACCAAATTTGTTAGAACAGATCTTTTTTGTAAAAATCCGTGTTGTTGGTTTTGAATGTTGTGAACAATTGTAGTATAAATTTGATCGTAGATAATGCGCTCAAATAGTTTGCTAAATACCGTGAGTATTGATATTGGGCGGTAATTTTCAATGTTGCTTTTAGAACCTGTTTTATGAATAGGGATTATAATTGCTTCTTTAAATTTTGTGGGAAATTTTCCTTCTTTTAGTGATATTAAAAATATGTTAGTTAAAGGGTATGAGAGATTTTTGGCACATTTTGAGACAAAGTATGGTGAAATACCGTCACTGCCAGAACCCTTACTAACGTCTAAATTCTTCAGGTATCCATTGATCATTGAAGTGTGTATTTGTACGTTCCCAATTGGGTTATGATTATTCACATAAGTATAACTATCGTTTGTGCTGGTATTATTCGTACCCATATCGCTTACGTAGGTGGACTGAAAGTGTTTAGAGAATAATTGACACACTTGATGAGCGCCGGTGCCTGACTGGTCTTTAAGGTGCATGATTTGTGGGATGCCAGTTGTTTTACTTTTGCTTTTAGCGTAATTCCAGAGGTGTTTATTATTATTCTGAATGTTAGATTCAACCGAGCATATGTATTGATTATAGCAGTGCTTCTGTAGGTGTTTTTGTTGTGTACGTTTGGTAGTGAACTGTATGTAATCTAACGGATTATTATAGGATTTTCATTTCTTATGAAGTTTTTGTTTTTCTTTAATAATTTTGATTAGAGGAGCTGAATACCAGTTTGGAAATTTTTTTTTTTGGCGATGCGTTTAGGGACAATTGGTTGATGGTATTGTTTAATATGTTATAAAAGGAATCAACCATTTCGTCAACGTCCGCATTTTTCTGAGTAAATGACCAGTCTATCGTCGATAAATGTCGGTTGATTAGTTCATAGTTAGCTTTTTCAAACAGGCATACTACTTTAGGAGGAGCGTTGATAATTGGGAGTGTGTCGATTTGTAACATAATTTGAAGCGATGGGTGGTGTGAGTCTTCACTGACAAGAGGATTGCATGCACGAGACACATGGCATTCCACACTACAGATGACTAAATCTAGGATTCGGTTATTGGAATTTTTTATGTGATTATATTGTTTTAATTCGGAGTAATAAATTGTGTCAGTAAGTGAGGAACTAATTGTATTTAAGTTTCCAGGTGTTAAATGTGAATCATGCATTTCCCATAATATGGAGGGCATATTACAGTCTCCAAGCACAAGTAGAATGTCATCGGGATGTTGATCTTTTACATTAGCAAGCAAGTAAAGGAATGAACTGAGAGCGGTTTCGTACCCTTGACCTTGCGGGAGATATACACAAGCCACATGGATAGTACGTTTGGAGGTATGGTTAGAGGAAGGAATAGTGACCCAAATGCATTCAGCGTTGCAGACTAAGTCTTCACGAGGGTAAGCGTTAAGGTTGTTATGTGTTATGATCATTACTCCACCACCCCGACGAGAATCTTCTTGGTTGTTGGTGCTATTCATTGTGGTGCTATTTGATCTATCCCGCCTAAAAACGCTATAAAATTCTGATGGTGCTAGCTCCGTATCAAAAATAGAATTGATAAGCCACGATTCAGAAATACCGAATATGCAACACTCGTCATTCAATAAAATATTATTGTAAAATATTTCAATTTTAGTACGTAGTCCTCTACAGTTTTGATACAAAATATTAATCATTGATAATTATGTAGGAGGTTCGTAAATTGTATTGGAAAAGATGAGATAAAATAAAATAAAATAAAGAGTTTTATGAATGACATGTGCGATATTATATAGATAAAACAGTGTGGTCGAAAGGCGAGCAGCAAGTACGGAGGAGCAGCATTTTAGGATAAAGGGGGGAATGACAGGGGAGTGGGGGATGGGCGCAATGTTATGGAAAATGAATACGTTAGTTGTTCAACTAATTATACAATCCATATTAAAAACAGGCAGATGATTATAAACAGTATCAAAAAGATAATTTGTTAAAAATGATATAAAGGTATATATATATATATATATAGGTTGCCAGTTTTGATTTCTGGTACTTCTTCGATAGATTGATTGGACACACCTGAACACGGCCAGTGTGCCACTGGTTTACGGAGCGAAATGTTCGATACCATAGCTTCCTGTCAACACATATGTTGAACACGGAGCTATTGTATCGAACATTTCGAAAGTGAAAATCATTAGTGAATATAAAAAAAAAGAACCAGCGGATCTGAAAAAGAGAAGCGAAGAGAGAAAATCTGCTGGTAAGTCGGCATCCTCATTTTTCCTTTCCTTCCGCTTTGCGGGTACATGTGAAACCCCAACAATTATTATGAACTAATTGCAGCCAATGACCAATCTAACTAATCATGGTTCCTACAGCGGAAAAAACTCATTGTGCCTCTCGCAAGCTCATGATGTAGCTTGAAGTCCATTCGGAGGAAGACATGGCGTGATCAAGTGAAAGAAATACTTATGTGTAGTTTAATTAGGAGTATGTAATGAATGAAAGAAGGGGTGTAAGGAGAATGTATGATGTCAAAGTGAATGGTAGAGGACGCCCGAGGAAGACAAGGCGCGATCAAGTGAAACAATTTAAAAAATAAATTTAAATTTTTTTTTTCACAATAATATTCTATTTCCATTTTAAAACTATACCCAGTTTTCAGTTAAACTAGACTTCACAACCTCAAAACTTTACTCCAAACTATTCATAACCCCAAATAACGCTGAGTACACGCCAGCTATTAAATTTGGTTTGTAAACACCGCTAAATACTATGAATACGTATTACATATTTCTGACCACTGTTGAATTTGGCAGTCACCTCTGGTTTGGAGCCCCAAAATATTTTTAAAAAACCATCAACTCAGTGCAGAAACAGGCGGACCGGTTGATAGATTATCCTGTCTAAACAAATGGATTGCATTCTTTACAGCGTGGGAATGCTGTCCTTGTTTTACTGGTATTTAAATGGAAGATGCTCCGAGGAACTAGTGTCATTTATCCCTTCAGCACCGGTGCGTAGTTGGAAAATATGATAAACATCCACCCAATATTTATACTTGGTTGACATTATTTATCTCGGAAAACGGGTTGTTTTTACGACTAGTTCCTGAGCTCAACAACAAAAGATTTTCGTGTTTCCTCCCTACTATAATATGGGTTTCTTCAAGACCCATTTTCCATGTTCACCACATTGTCTTCTCAATGACCCTCCTTAGAGCATCCCCAAAGATGACACAGGCACTGAGGAATTTATTTTCCCCGGGGCAGTACTGTGTGGTGTTGTTGTATCTCTATCCTTGTTGAAATTTGGCTTATTTCAGTATAATTTATGTTGCATTGAATAAATTGTATTATTCCATTTTGTGATGAAAAGAGTTTGCGCTATTTCGGTCTGGGGAGGGGAAAGAAATGCGGAAGAGGAAAATATCTGGATATTCATATATGGTCACCAAATATGACTAAAGCTTTTTCAAGCAATGCTTCGATTCCGAATGGTGGTCTTTCAAAACTTTCTTCAAGGCGATGCTGAAAATATCTACCACCACATGCGACTCTTTGTATGAATACAATTATTCTATTAATTATTTTGGAACTGTCAAATCAGTATACGTTTGCCCTGAGACCCCGGAGGAAGGCACGGTCGTTCCGAAACCGGTCGGCTTTAAACAAATATACAAGTGGTTCAAACAAAGTAACATTGTTTCATTTATCTACAATTATTCTTAATCCTTCCTTGTCATGACAATTTGCTAAAATGAAAATTTGTATGGATCAAAGGCAATACCTACAAGGTCCTAATAAACTCGATTCTACATCATCAATGTATAAACAACACTGCGAATATTTCTGGGATCTTTCCCTCTTATTCCGAACATTAGTTTTGATATAATAATTAGTATAATTCTACCAAAGTACATATTTGTAATGTATTGAAAAAGCTTTCAAGTTGCTAGATGTCAGCAGGGAAATACTTCTTCGCTTGGCCGATAGGGGCGCCTGTGTCGCCAGCACCAGCCAGACAAGCTCGCTTGAGCAAGCGAGGGGATCAATTTTACTGCTCGTGTAGATACGTCGGCTGACTTGCAGCCTTATTATTGTAAATACGTAATCTCTAATAAACCAGATTGTTTATGATGAACCTAATATTTATTGAGAAGTCCTCCACAGAACTTAGGTGTTTTGAGTATAAAGAAATACCCAATATTACATTGGTATTATAAATAAATAATTTCAAATGCATTCAGAATCGCTTGATGCCACTTAATGGACTTCAAGCTAGGTCACAACTTTCTAGCCAATCACCGCTCTACCCCCTCGATGAGCTAACCTTGTTAAATACATTTTCTTCAAACCTTGCCTAATTACATAGTATTTCTGACAGAAATGAGGTTATGTTTTTAATTTTCCAGGGAAGCCTGCTGTGAAGGATGCAATGGATAAATTGAAGAAGAAATTGCTGGATTGGCAAAAGGCCACTGCCGACCCTTGGATTTGTGCTCCAGATGCTGTTTTGGAAGATGTGGGAAGTTACAAAGATGACCCCCAGTGTCTGCCATTGTATAACGGTCTTGAAGATTAAACAAAACAATAAATCCCTTTAACAATTTCCTATTAGTTACTAGTATTTTTATATTTACATTTATTACTTATTTTACAAGTTTTACTAGCGAGTTCCCAACGTGCGTTGCAATGCCTCTTAAATAATGTTGTTTCTCTCTGTCTTTTCCCATTCGTCCCCGTTCCCCTTCTGCCTCTCCTTCTCCTCCTCCAACTCCTTCCCTTCCTCTCCGCGTTCCCCCTCAACCTTCCATGCCTTCCCCCTACCCTCTTCCGCTTCCACCCATTCTGGGACCCCACCCCACACCTGCGTTCCCCTTCCACCTTCTCCGTCTTCCCCCTCCCTCTTAAGCCTGGATCACAAGGACCGAGTAGAGTGGCGAGACAGTAAAATGATACTAGGCCGAGACAGTAGGTGTAGTACAAGTAGGTGTTTACACGTAATTTTTAATTTGGCACCGAGTCAGTCAGTCAATAGGCCACTTGCATCACATTTTAAAAATTTTTTTTGGTTTAGGCAAATATTCTAAGACATTCCGTATTTTATTTTAATAAATCTAATGAATTTTAAATGTCATATTCAAAAATTTGCCTAAAACCAAAGTGTTGCCATATAAAAAAAAATCACTGGAATTTTACAAAATTAATTTAATATTACGGAAGATGAAAAATTTTCATGTAGTAATGACACAAGCCCAAATAACGGATTTATTTATTTAAAAAAAAAAAAATTGCAAATTAACATTTTCGTAATCTTAGTAAAAAAAATCTATCAGCATGATTTTTTCCAAGTCATTATGAAATCCATGCAATTGACCTATTCAGTTGCGATGCGCGGGAAAAGGTGGCGTGGTGCAACCGACAGTGGCGAGTATGCAGCAAGTGTATGTTTATACCAGCCGAGTGGACAAGCGAGTCAGTGCGGGGAGGTGCGGGGGTGCGCACTCGGCTCAGTAAGTAGAACAAGGTCCGAGTGACTGTCTCGCCTTTTTACTGGGCCGAGTGCTCGGCCCAGTACTCGGTGATGTGTTTACACGTACCGAGTACTCTTCCGAGAGTACTGTCTCGCCCATCTACTCGCTCTGTGTGATCCACGCATTACCGCTTCCACCTTCCCTGCCTTCCCCCTCCCCCCTCCTGTGGACCTCCCTTCTTTGTTACTCCCTTTTTTCTCTTCCTTCCGCTAAACTCGCGTATGTGACGCATGTTTGGGGGCGATGCCTGGAACGTTTCGGTGAGACCCAAACGGTTGCACTGGACATATCCAAGGCCTTTGACCGGGTTTGGCACCGTGGACTTGTCAACAAACTGCATTCTTACGGACTTCCCGCATCCTTGTGTACGTGGATTGCCGACTTCTTGAGGGAGAGGTCGATTCAGACGGTAGTCGATGGTTTCACCTCTTCCTCTCACTCGATAAATGCTGGCGTCCCGCAGGGATCGGTTCTGTCTCCAACTCTGTTTTTGTTGCACATCAACGACCTTTTGTCATGTGCACCAATTCACTGCTACGCGGATGACAGTACAGTTCATGATAGCTTTTTGTTTGACAAGCCCCCAAAGGGCTCACAAACTCCAACAGCTCGTAAGGCTTTGAAGCAAAGAATGGACGGTTACCTCGAGAGTGTTTTCTCTTGGGGTAAAAATAATCTCGTTGAATTTAATGTTTCAAAGACCCAATCTTGTCTGATTACGTCTAAAAGGGATCGCAATGAAAATCTAGTCTCTTTCAACGGAAGCAATCTTCCGAACAGGCCCTCCATTGATTTGCTTGGTGTAACCCTAAGTGACCAGCTCAGGTATGGGGGCTCCATCGAAGCCAGAGTAAAGTTAGCCTCCCAAAAACTGGGCGTACTGTACAGGGCCCGCAGATACTTTAAAAGTACACAACTGCTAACCCTGTACAAATCGCAAGTGCGCCCCACGGTTGAATTTGGCAGCCACCTCTGGTCTGGAGCTCCAAAATACCTGAAAAATACCCTCGACTCTGTGCAGAAACGGGCGGTCCGTTTGATAGATTCTCCCATCTTAACAGACGGATTGCAATCTTTAGAGCACAGGCGTCGGGTGGGAATGCTATCCTTGTTCTACCGGTATTACAATGGAAGATGCTCCGAGGAACTAGCATCATTGATCCCTTCGGCACCGGTGCATAGTCGGGAAACACGCCAAACGCGTGCCCAACATTTGTACACAGTTGACATTAGTCACATGAGAACGGGTCGTTTCTTCGACTCGTTCTTATGTTCAACAGCTCGGCTGTGGAATGATTTGCCGGCCTCTGTGTTTCCTCCTTCCTACAACATGGGTCTCTTCAAGACCAATGTTCATTCCTTCCTCTCCTCAAAAAGACCCTCCACACAGCATCCCAGATGACATAGGCCCTGAGGGAAATTATTTTCCTCAGGGCCTCCTGTGTGGAGTTAATGTAAAAAAAAAAAAAAAAAACTATATCAAATACACACAGTGCCTACAACAATTCACTAAAATTTCATCACAATCAGATGAATGGTTTAGGAGCGAGTAAGGGACAAACAAAGAAGCATAAATTTTTATATATTATTAAGATTTTTAGTTTATCAACACATTCCCCCTTGGTATATACATACTTATTTATTTTTAATAAAATATTTGTTTTTAATCAAGATCGTAATATAACAATACTAAGTATTCACGGTATACACGCATCTTAATCGCTCCGAACAAACATTTAAAAATATATGGTTTATAACCCATGAAACACAAAGTAAAAAGTTTTAGCAGTATTTACAGTGAAGGATTTCAATTTTAAACTAACTTATATACTAAGAAATATTAATAAACATTTGTGAACTAATAATAAAGTGATGTGACAGTTGAACAATTGAAGTGATAATTCACCATTAACAGCAATCGGTGAACACAACAATAGACAATTATTTTTATTTATTTGGTGCTCGGTTCCTATTATAGTCCAGTATTTTCACGGAACACTTCACGGTCTTCATGGGTCAGTGGTATAAACAACTGACTAAGTTTGCGCGGACATTTCTGGCGACCTCGGTTCGAATCCTACTGAAGCCGACTGAAATTTTTATTTTTAATAAAAAATTCGTACATTTTATTTATTAAATTAAATATATCCGATCATCGAACCATTTTACCCAAAAAAAGGCGCCATCTAGCGACTCAGAAGAAGAAGACACAATGACTAATAAAATGATCAAATGCATTGAAAAAAAATTAATGAATTAACCAATCAACTTATGAAATCTTTTAATGAACAAATAAAAGAACTTAAGAAGTCCGTGGAATTTTGCTGTGAGAAATTAGACGAATATGAAGAAAAAAACAAAAATAAAGAAATACTGATTAAACAACTTCAAGCCGAAAATAAGGAAATAAAACTACACATTAATAAAATGAAGCAAAATGAAAAACAAAACAATATTGAAATACAGGGTGTTCCTTTTAAGGAAAATGAAAATATCACAAATGTATTTAATAATGTAATAGACATACTCAAATGTAATAAAGAAACGATTAACGTGACAAATATTTTCAGAAGCAAAAATAAAAACCCGATGAACTAAAATACTGCCATAGTAGTATCTCTACAAAACAAAGAAAGTAAAGACGTAATTATAGCACATAAAAAGAAAATGGTATTTTATACGCAAAAAACATAAATTTTGAAGAAAATAACACAATATATATTAACGAACAACTGACCCAATTTAATAAACACCTACTTTACCTAGCTAAATTGTCAAGACTTGGGTACAAATTTATATGGGCAAAAAATGGAAAAATATGGATGAGAAAAAACGAAACGTCTCCATCTTACTCATAAGAACGCCAGAAGACATCCCCTCCGAATAAAGGATAATTAAACCACATAGCAAACTACTATCAACCTTTCAAAATGTCTGAAGAAAACTATATACACGAAAATTATAAATGTAAAAACCCATGTGAACTAAATCACCTATTCAAAAATGTTAATTTCTCGATCTTAAATATGAATATTAGGAGTATAAGGAAAAACTTCGATGAGCTCTGTGTACTTATTAATAACCTAGATTTTTCTCCAAGCGTAATTGTTTTAACTGAAACTCAAATGAAACAAGTAATTCCATATAACTTACCAGAATATACAACAATTTCATCTGCCTGTAAGCACACTGGTCATGATGGAGTTACTGTCTTTTGTCATAATACTCAGAAAAATGTTGCTGCTGAATTTATTGAATTTAAAACAGCCAAAGCAAAAAAAGTAACTTTTTGGCAAAACAACTATAAATATCACATACTATCCATATATAGATCCCCTTCATTAAATGATTTTTTAATTTGTAAAAGAACTAAAATCTTTTGTTAGTAAACTTGATAGAAACAATTTCACTTTTTCCATTGTGACGGGAGACATTAATATAAATATTAATGATAATAATACAAATGTAAATTGTCAAAATGAGTATCTTGATTGTTTATCAAGCTCTGGACATATGTCATATATCAACTCACCAACAAGAGTAACCTTAAGTCACTCGGCATGTTTAGACCACATATTTGTCAAGTCGCACAAGGCGGTTAATATCATCTCTTCAATTCTTGAAACAAATATCACAGATCATTACCTGACCTTTTATGGACACCATTTCAAAAATACTTCTCTAAACCGAAATTCTGAAAATCTAGAAAAAGTAGACATTGATTATGAAACTCTAAACTCTTTACTTCAGTCAGAAAACTGGGAAAATGTGATATCAATATAAAATCCACATCTCACACTAGAGAATTTCTATAAAACTCTGAGAGATCATACTCTAAAAAGTTAAAGTAAAATAGGTGTCACTAACAATAAATATAAAAAAATTAAGCCTTGGATAACAGTTGGATTAATTATATCAATTAAACAAAGAGATAAATTATATAGAGAAATGTTTAAATATCAAATAGATTGCAAAAAGAATAATCTCAGAACAATGCCTTATCTGAAAACAAAATATCTTATGTATCATAACTTACTCAACAGGCTGATACGAAACTGCAAAAAGAAATACTATAGTATACAAATTGAAAATGCTAAAAATAATACTAAAAAAACTTGGAATATTATAAATGAAATTGCCAACAAAAAAAGTATGTCTTCAAATATTGTAAATGAGGTTATAATAAATAATGAAATAATAACTAACAAATCGACCATTGCAGAAAGCTTTAATAACTATTTTACAAATGTAGTAGACATAGTACTTGAATCATCTGGCATTAATGTTAATGATGCTTATACGGAGACATCTCCTCAATTAGATTCAAATAATGATTCAATTAACTCTATAGAATATTTTTCTCCTGTTACTTTTAATGAAATTGAAAAATATATTGATAACCTAAAACCATCCAACTTTAAGGGAAATGATGGATTATCTTGTGATACGTTAAAAAAAAAAAAAACAACATGTCTTAACTCCATTGCAACACATTTTTAATATATGCCTCAAAAATGGTCATTTTACAGAGCAATTTAATATCTCCACTATTATACCTATTCATAAATCTGGAGATACGAATAAATTAGACAATTATAGACCAATATCTCTTGTTTCAAACCTCTCGAAAATATTCGAAAAATGCATCAAGTTTAGAGTCATTGAACACTTAGAAAAATATAAAATTCTTTCGAAAAACCAATACGGCTTTTGTAAAAAACTAAGCACCGAGGATGCGATATATGAATTGACTAAAAAGATATACTCATCTATCGATAAAAAAAAGAAATGTCTTGCCTTATTCCTAGATTTAAGAAAAGCTTTCGACACCGTAAATCATAATTTACTCATTACAAAAATAAATCAACTAGGCTTCAAAAAAGACACACTAAAACTACTCTCTAACTATCTTACAGACAGAACACAAAACAAAAATTGGGAATAATTATAGTTCAGAGTCAAAGATAAAAAATGGAGTTCCACGGGGAACTGTGCTTGGCCCGATTTTATTCTTAATTTATATTAATGATTTATGTAATTTTGTAATCCCTGGTAAAATTGTTTCTTACGCAGACGACACGGCAATAATAGTAGATGGTAATCATTGGAAAGAAATTTTTTCGAAAGCATCTGATTGTATTTCACTGGTTTCAACATGGCTAAAATACAACAAACTCGTTTTAAACTACAGCAAAACATTTTACTTCCCTTTTTTTAAAACCATTAAAAATAAACCTAAAGACAACCTTAAAATTAGAATCCATAATACTAGTTGCAATCAAGAAATGTGCAACGAACTCACTAATGTCGAAAATATAAAATATTTAGGAGTATCAATAGATATAAATCTTAATTGGAAATCACATATTAATCAAATCACTTCTAAATTAAGATATCTGACCTACATATTTTATAGACAAGGAAGTACTAAACATTGAAAAATTGAAAATGATCTACTTTTCCCTGGTGCAATCATCAATCATTTATAGCATTATAGGATGGGGTGGTGCACTTGGTACATTTATGAAGCCTCTATAAATAATTCGAAAACACATAATTAAAGTCATATATGTATAATAAAAATAAAACATTCTCGACCAACTTACTATACAAAGAAACTAAAATATTTAATATCCGTAAATTATTTATATTACAAACTTTGAAATATGTATTTAAAAACAAAAATAATTTCGAAATAAATGAAAACAGAACGAGCAAAAGAATAAATAATATATTTTACACCCCACAAACCAACACTAAATTGTTGCAGACACATAGCAGTTTCATTGGTCCTCGTACATTTAATCTTCTACCACTACAAACTCAAATGATAAATAAAATGATAAAATATGTAAAAGAGGTAAAATTATGGTTGAATAATGTAGATATTGAAACGCTTTTTCTATAAATTTATCCATCCTTCTACAACTCACTTGCTGTAACTTTCTAAACTGTAGTACAATATGTTTTCTGTTTATTTTTTTATAATAACTAAAAAAAAAAAAGTCAGTATGTTTTTCTCCATATTTTTATAATAGCTGAAAAAAAAAAACTTTTTCACCTATTCTACCTATGTAATACTAACTTTTTATACTATCTTTATATTTTATATGTTTTTTTAAGTCTATTTTATACTTTGGGTACTTGGAAATATAGTATTTTGTTTTAATATTACCCACACTCAGGCAGTGCCTTAGTGGGTTTTCATTTCTTGTTCATACTATTTGTTATTATATTATTATATACTATTATGTTATTATATACTATTTGCTATTATAAATTTTATGTACAAAGAAATGGGAATAAATAAAGTTAAAAAATTTTTTTAAAAAAACTTGCATTGAAATGATGATCCCCTTTTCACAAATATTAGTAGTCTTTG
This sequence comes from Limnephilus rhombicus, assembly GCA_929108145.2. Taxonomy (NCBI): domain Eukaryota; kingdom Metazoa; phylum Arthropoda; class Insecta; order Trichoptera; family Limnephilidae; genus Limnephilus; species Limnephilus rhombicus. Next base: position 46,723,234 of record OV815280.1, read on the forward strand.
GTATGTCGATAAGTTAACTCCTCAGGCCTCTGGCATATTCTGTCAGATGGCCAGAACATTTCCGCTTCGCAATAAAATCCAAATAAATGCAATATTTCTGAATGTATCTGAAAACTAAACACTGTTTTTGAAAGATGATGAAATACACTATCAAATTTTATTATTGGAAATAACTAAACATATGATTTTTTTTATTTTAAACATATTTTAAAAATGGCTCTCTCCCTACTTTTTTTCTAACTAAAATTACTGTTAATGAAAAAAAAACACACACACACATATTTTATTATGGCCCCAGTCCACGTTGGCCCAACGCGCTCGGCCAACGCGTTGGGCCAACGTGTACAGGGCCATTTTGTGTGTATTTGGCGACCAACCATAAACTAAAATAAACATTTTTTTTTATCTTCAACCAAAGCTGGATCTTCAGGAGCATCATCGTCAAGGAGAAGCTTCAGCATATCAAAAACATCATTCAGTTGAGCATATTTTCTAGCCATTTAAAAAAAAATCATAAAATCTTATATAATATATATAAAAATCTCGTGTCACGGTGTTTGTGGTCGCACTCCTCCGAAACGGCTTGACTTTCAACACTTTCTTCAAATATTTCGTAGGTATGAGAATAGGTTTTTTTAAATTTATTATTCATACTAGGTGATTAGGGTGACCCTATCCAGAAAAAAAAATCTATTTTTTTTTTAAATATATTTTTTGTATTTTCTTTTAATTTGGCTTAAAAAAATACCTATAACCCCAAATTTTAAACCTTCCACCTCCACCTTCCCATTTTTTAATCGCGATTTTAGTTTTTTTGTATGAACAAATTTAACCGTCTTTCGTATTTCAAACAGAACAAAAGTATTTATGTTGTTGAATGACAGATGGCGCTACGTTCGCCTCATCGAACTTTCATCCACACATGCGCAAGACATTCACGAGAAGCGTCGCGTCATTTTGATATTTCATTCGGCATCATGTTCTCGCGTGTCGGCTAAAGACGGACTGACAAAAAATTACGTACACTCAATTACTCTTTGAAATTCATATGATTTTCTTTATTTCATTTTCGTACTTTAGTTGGTATTTTTTAGTTTTTATCGGCGGTCATCGTCTACAGTGCTCTATTCCTCTTTCTGTTAACCGAAATAATTTATATGGCAGAACAACGTTTGTCGGGTCAGCTAGTATTTCCATATAAAATGCCTAAAAAGATGGAGGAATCCAATCGGGCGCAGGCGGCCTGTGAAGCCAGGGAGGTTGTACGTGAATTGTGTAAAGGCCGACACCTGACTTGAGACGGGCGCCGTGTGAGGTCCCTAAAGTTAGGCGAGTAAAAGAAGGGAAGAGGCGGGCTGGCTTTGAGAAGTGGAGAGGGAAACAATGTCTTTTGTTGGCCTCTGAGGCCGGCTGCGCCCGATGGAGGGTTAAGAAAGTCAAATATATATTTTTTTAAAGTACTGTCATTTATTATTTTTCGTAATCTATTACGTAATCTAATACAATTCGAGAATACGGGTGCAAAAAGTATAATGAAGGTTAACTGGATTTACGGGAAGGTATAGATATTTTATATAAATTAATAAATTTAATTGTCGATCCTTACTGCATTAAGGTGATTCATCGCTCACCAGTAAACAGATTGAGGTATCACAATTAACATATTACATTAAACAGATTGAGTTAACTATAAACAAAGAGAAAAGAGGAAAAAAAACTATTAAAAATTGCAAAGTATAAATAGAATGATGAATTTATGGAAAGTAGTATCGGAAAAAGTGAGTTTTCAGTTTGGATCTAAATTCCGCTGAGTTGGTTATGCATCTCAATTCCATAGGAAGTTTATTCCAAGCTTCGGGGCCGGATACTGCGAATGCACGATCACCAAACTTAGTGTTCGGATTTCGCTTAGGTTCTTTCAACTTTCCAATTGCAGAAGATGTCGCTGATCTAAGAGTTGACTGCCTTAGACCAATATTTTCCGGAATGCATAGTTCAGAGATATAGGGAGGAGCCATTTCATTGATAGATTTAAACACCATCCAGCATAACTGATGATGTAAAATTTACGACAAGCGCACACTCAAGGGATGGTTTGAAGCGTCTCTTGGGTCAGACATGCCAGAGGTTCGCTTGAAGTAATGTGGTAGGCGCAGGGAAGCAACTTGCTCTCTAGCGTTAAAACATTACCTCTTATCGGTCATCACAGCTGTGACATAAGAGATGAAGCGATGCGTGAACGCAAAAGTATTCGAGATCGAAGAACTGTTGCGCTTGGAAATCTTCATAATAATCTTAATAAAAGTATGTCGATGTCCCTACCTATTATACGTGGAACACAACAAGAAAAATCTTTCAACGACGAAAATGAGGAATTCCAGTAGAGGATCATCCAGAAATCATGAAAACTAACGCACTAGGACGAGTATACACCATACATCCGAACAACGCTGAATGTTTCTATCTCCGGATGTTGCTACACGAAATACGGGGACCAACAAGTTTCACAGATCTCAAGACTATTAACGGTTACCAATCCCAGACGTGCAGAGAAGCATGTCAACGTTTAGAACTACTAGAAAACGACAACCACTGGGAATTAACACTACAAAAAGTCTCACTCACAGCCTCAGCTGAACAAATCAGAGACTTATTCGCCATAATTCTAACAACGTGTAACCCTTCGAATGCAAAACAGCTATGGGATTCCTTCAAAGAGAGTATGAGTGATGACATACTGTACCAAATCCGACAAGTTCATCCAGAATTGGCCATCGAATTCAACGACGACATCTTTAATGAAGCACTCATTCGCCTAGAAGATAAATGTTTAGCAATAAAAAACCAGACCTTAGTTCAACTTGGGATGCCAGCACCACGACAAGATGCTTTCAGTGTACTAAACTTCGATATTACAAAGGAAAAAAGCTACAAAATTAACGAACTACTACAATACATTGCTCACAACAAACCACTCCTCAATGACAATCAAAAAAAAAAATTACAACATTATCATGGACCGGATCAACAATAACACTGGCAGAATTATTTACTTAGACGCACCAGGCGGCACTGGGAAAACGTTTCTAATAAATCTATTGCTGGCAGAAATACGTGCTAAACAACATATCGCACTTGCACTGGCATCATCTGGCATCGCCGCCACACTTATGGAAGGAGGACGAACTGCCCATTCCGCCCTACAACTGCCGTTGAATATAGCTGAAGAACAATTCCCGGTATGTAAAATCTCAAGAGCATCTGGACGGGGTGAACTTCTAAAACAAGCTAAAATTATCTTCTGGGACGAAAGCACAATGGCACCTAAAAAATCACTCGAAGCCGTAGACAGAACATTACAAGACTTGCGAGGAAACTATGAAGTGATAAACTACTCATACTCTCAGGAGATTTTCGACAAACACTTCCAGTTATCCCCAAGTCAACACCAGCAGACGAAATCAATGCATGCTTAAAAAAATCACATCTTTGGCCACACGTACAAATACTGCGACTAACAAAAAATATGAGAGTTGAACTATCGAAAGACGAAACTAAGACGAGCTCATCGACCAAATTTATCCAAACATTGTTCATAACTATACCAATCCGGAGTGGCTATTTCAAAGGGCAATTTTGGCAACCAAAAAATAGTATTGTCGACGATATCAATTTTAATATTCAAAAGAAAATTCCCGATGAAGAGAGAATATACAAATCGATCAACATGATGGTAAACGTTGAAGAAAGTGTCAATTTTCCTACAGAATTTTTAAACTCTTTGCAAGTACCAGGAATGCCGTTACACTGCCTTCGACTGAAAATTGGATCTCCGATCATACTACTCAGAAATCTCAACTCACCAAAACTATGTAATGGAACGAGGATGGTCGTCAAACAGCTATCGAATAACATCATCGAAGCCGAACTTATGACTGGAAAGGACAAAGGACACACAGTATTTATCCCCAGAATACCACTGATCTCTACTGAACTGCCATTCCAATTTAAAAGACTGCAATTTCCAATCATATTAGCCTATAGTCTTACAATTAACAAAGCGCAAGGACAAACTTTAAAACATTGCGGCATCAACCTCAAAGATTTCTGCTTTTCTCACGGTCAGCTATACGTAGCTTGCTCTCGAGTAGGAAATTCAAAAAATTTGTGCATATATACCCCGGATAATAAAATGAAAAATATTTTTTATAAACAAGCATTGTAAATAGTTGAATATGTTTACAATAAAAAAATTATCTCTTATATTATGAAGTTTATCCTTTATTCCAACTACCATACAATCTCATATCAACTCCCTGAGCGAAGCCGGGTATCCCAGCCAGAGTGTTTGAGAGCATTCCACAACATTCCAGAACATCCCGGAACATTCTGGATTATTATGGAATGTTCGGGAATAGGAAATCAGGAACATCATTGTGGGGACATTCCAGTACACTTTCGAATGTTGTCCTGAGCGAAGCCGGGTACCCCAGCTAGTAGTTCATAATTTTGAAAGCTGTTACTGTTAGGGTTCCATTCCTTCTAAATTGGAGACTTTCGAAGCGCGTTTCAGATAGCAAATCCATATGATGCATAAATTGCGGGTATTCACCATGCATTCTCCTATAAAGGTATCGTAGAAATTTTTTTGGATTTGTTCCAATAAATCTATGTATTTTTTCTGGTATGGGGCCCAAACAGCAGAAGCGTATTCTAATTTTGATCATATAATGCAGTTGAACATCGATGTCATTGCTTCGGGCTTGGAAAATTGTTTACTTATTCTTATCACAATCCAAGAAGTTTGTAACACGATGATGCGATATGAGGTATCAAAGTTTGCAAAGATGATTTCTCATTATCTATTTACCAATTTCCTATTTTGAGGTTGAATCTTGTGTAACATATTTTAATTAAACATATTTTAAAGGAAAGTATTTAAATAGGATGTATGCTTACCACTTAAGAAAATATCTAAAAATGCAAATAGAACCCTGTGCAACCAGCTAGGGCATAATAATTCATTGCACAAGATTCTAATTACATTTCCCTAATGCAATTCCAAGCTAGGGCCACATCCTATTTAAATATTTTCCTTTAAAATATGATAAACTAAAATACTTTTGACTAAAATTGTTAAATAGATTATGAAAATTTGTCTTTGAAAAACTCAGAAACCTTAAAAAATGGTAAGGCGTAGTTAGAACCCTATACAAATGAGTGACGAACTATAAAGCGCCTCGTATTTAAGATCAACTGTCAGACACAAACAAAATAGAGTGTAAGTGATGTTATAACCGTGTAAAATGAATTATTATTGAAAATGCTTAGTGTTAGAACTTTTCCATATATATATCTAGAAAAATTTAACACAGATGGTTCTGAAAATTATTTTGGGTTTGGAAATGAGCAAAAGAAATGCTTTGGCATTCAAAGGTCATTTTTGAAAAAAATGTCAGACAGAACCTTATCCAAATGAAGTGACGATTGGTCTAATAACGGCCGGCGTAGTGCAGCTGTAAGGCTCTTGACTCGCATTCCGAAGGTCGCGGGATCGAATCCCGGCGTGGCAAATAAATTTTATTTGATTAATTTGTGTATTTAACAATTTATTCATTTAAAATAGTATATGTAATATATAATTTGCGGCACATTCCAGAGTGGAAGAAGAATGGAAGACCATCATTCAAAATTGAAACGTTTTTTGAAATGGCTTTAGCAATGTTTGGTGATCAGATCTGAATAGCCAGGTACTTTCCCACCTTCCTCTTCCCCATCTCCTTCCCCTCCCCAGTACCTTCAGCCTCACAACATACCCCAATTGGGGATGCCATAGTCCCACTGGCTCCAGACAGGAGCACTTGGGACTCTTGTGCGGTATTCATGTAAAAAAAAAATATTTGTTTGTGCGTATTTTTTTTTTCATTACCAGTAATTTTAAGTTCTAAAGAAGAAATAACAATAATCCCTAAATTATACATACAGTAGAACCTTGATAATCCGAACTAATAAAAAACAATGCTTTTTCGGAATCACGAAGCGTATGAATGTAAGATAGAAAAATTAATTGAAATTTGTTGCTTAGGAAATTTATACACGATCTGCCGCCAGGCACTTCACGATGTGGCTAGGCGCATAATGATCTTGCCTTATTTTACGATTGGCCTACAACAGATACAGGGTATTAAACATACATGACTTTCTTTAACCATTGATTCCTGACATAATTTAGAGTAAAAAATGTAAATGAAATTTTGGTTTCTGGTGATATTTTGAATCTTTTTTTCTACAAAACAAAAAAACGGTAAGTGTTGGACAGTTGGAGGCGGGGGTGAGTAGTTGGAGGCGGGGGTGAGGAGTTGGAGGCGGGGGTGAGGAGTTGGAGGCAGGGATGAGGAGTTGGAGGCGGAGGTGAGGAGTTGGAGGCGGGGGTGAGGAGTTGGAGGCGGGGATGAGGAGTTGGAGGCGGGGGTGAGGAGTTGAAGGCGGGGGTGAGGAGTTGGGCGATAACTCGACCGAGTGACCAATGACGACAATTGGTAGAATTTTTTTTTGGTTTGAGAAAAAAAAAGTTGTCAAAAAATTCACCCGAGACCAAAATTTCATATACATTTTTTACTTTAAATAATAATTTCTTTTTTACGTTAGATCGACACAGGAGGCCCCGAAGAAAAGCCATTTGCCTCAGGGCCTGTGTCATCATCTTTGGGGATGCTGTGTGTAGTTTCTTTAAGGAAAAAGAGAGGAAGTTATAGGAAGGAAAAAAGGTATGAGGAGTGGGTAAGAATCTGGGGGTCAATGCGTCTTTTTTTTTTTTTTACAGTGAATGCCGCACAAGAATCTCAACTGCTCCCGTCTGGAGCCAGTGAGACTATGGCATCCCCAATTGGGGTATGTTGTGAGGCTGAAGGTAGTGGGGAGGGGAAGGAGTTGGGGAAGAGGAAGGTTGGGAAGAGGAAGGTTGGGAAGTACCTGGCTATTCAGATCTGGTCACCAAACACGGCTAAAGGCATTTTCAAGCAACGTTTCAATTCTGAATGGTAGTCTTACACCAGGGCGATACTGATAGTATCTTCCACTCTGAGTAATGAACGTATGAATTCATCTCTCCCACTGCAATGCAAGGTAGAGAGAGTGGCTGGAGAGATCTAGATTAGGTCTCCCTCAACCAAACTCTCCCGATCCGACCTGCCATGCGGTAGGTGGGCAAACGCATTGGCTGCCAAGACTTAGACAAACCTCAACCCATGAACCGGGCACCCCCGCTAAGTCACCAAATGTAGCGAACCACTTGAGATGACCTATGACAGGGGTGTTTGTTATCCAATAAATGGTTCCCGGGACGGTATATACCCGCCATACTGCCATACCCGCCTCCCAAATTGTCATATACCAATAATGTAAGGAATCACTGATTAAATAAGTCAGTTACATTCCTTAAAACACATTTACTCAATCACAAACTGACCTATTTTAGCCTGACGTGTTATATTTGGTGACCAACTAAAAACTTTATACCTCAATTTACGCAGCATTTTGTCACAGGAGCCATTTACTGGATAAACAACACCATGTTATAGGTCGCTCCAAGTGGTTCGCTACTTTTGGTAACTTAGCAAGGGTGCCCAGGTTCATGGGGTGAGATTTATCTAGGTCTAATAGGAAAATATAATAAATAATAATATAATATAAATTATTTGTGTTAATACGTAACAGTAAAAATAAAATTATATAATTAAAAAATATTAGGTTAAGTTGCATGGCGGACTGGGTTGGGAGAGACCGGTTGAGGGAGACCCTTTGACCTCTCCAGCCGGACACTCCAACTCTTGCACCGCAGTGGGATGGATGGATTCATATGTCACTCCTGGACATACTGCCTCCCAGATTCCTACCCACCCATCATACATTTTTCCTTCGAAGAAGCTCTCCTTCATTTCGAAAGTCCCGAAGAACAATGTAGGCTTATTTTGTTGATTTAAAAGTCTGTATTTTGTTTGTTTGTTCATATTTTATGCGCTGCCACAACGTTCATCCGATTGCAATGAAACTTTGGTAATTTGTTGTGTGCATGCCTGCCAATTTTTCTATATATAACGGTAAACTCTGGCATTATGAAATTTGTATAAATGAAAGTGTGTATGTGTATTTCATTTATTTTAGCGGCAGGGAGAGAGAAGGCAGGAGGGGAGGGTAACGAAGGATTTGGAGTCCATCAGAAGGGTGACTGGGAGGGAGAATGCGGGGAAGGTGGAAGGGGAATGCGAGAGGGTAAGGGAACGGGGGAGGGGAACCGGGACACATGTGAAATGACATGCGGGGAGAAACAATTTATTTCTTTGAATGGCATTGCAACGCATATCTAAGTATATATATAAAAATTAATCCGCTTTTTTTTTAACATGAGCTCCACACAGGAGGACCTGAGGAAAATAATTTCCCTCAGGGCCTATGTCATCTTTGGAGATGCTGTGTGGAGGGTTTTTTTTAAGGAAAGGAAGGAGAGGAGAATTCTTGGAAGGAAAAGGGTTTAAGGGGTGGGTAGGAATCTGGGGTTCATTATGTCCTGGTCATCCGCCTCCAAGACCTAGACAAACCTCACGCCATGAACCCGGCCACCCCTGCTAAATCACCAAACGTAGCGAACCACTTGGGGTGACCGATGGCAGAAGTGTTAGTTATCCAATAAAGGTTCCCGGGGCGGCGGTACCCATTCCCGCCTCCCAAATTGAAATGTTTCCCTTAGTCACGCCATAACTTCAGAACGGCTTTACCTATTTCATACATCTTTTTTTATTTTCTAATTGCAGAAGGTTCTTATGGAAAGAAAAATTAAGAAAATTGCGCACAAAATTAAATAATTTCAGAAAACTTAACGACTATTTTAACTGGGCACGTTTGACAGTTCGCACGTTTGATGAAATTGAATTTAACAGGCAGCTGTTTTTTTTTGTAGGTACTAAAAGAATTGTATACTTATGGATTTTTTAAATTATAGATATTTTAAATAGGTACCAAATTTGATTGATTGTTCTTATAATATACAAAAATGAATTGTATTTGTTATATACGAAAAACGATAATTTGAATAAAAAATTGTAATATTCAGTCCCAGTACGTTTGAAAATTGAACGTACTGGGACTGATTATATGGAACACAGGAGGGTGGTTTGCCGGTCGGGGGAGCGGGAGAGGGGAGAGGGTGGGCGGGCAAGATGGAAGTGGAACGCGGGAGGGAAACGGGGACGCACTGGAAAAGACATGCAGGGAGAATCAAATTATTTTTTTTAATACGGCATCGCAAGGCATGCCGTGTTAAAAAAAAAATTGAATCTGGTAACAATATATTTCTTGATCCCAAAAACAGTATGCAAAGCAGAAACGTCACTTTTAACAGCTCTAGGTACCTACTGTAAAACGTAAAACTACTAAATCGCACATCTGACGTTGACATCTCCGGGACCGTCGATTCCATTTAAAGACCCTCCAATTAGCATCCTCGAAGATGATATAGGTGTGTAACTAATGTTAAAAAAAATCCACGCAAAAAATCTAACAAAAATGAGTTTTAGTTATCGTCAAACATTGGTTTTGCAATACAAATCGCTATATTTTCTGGCTAGCTTTACACACGTAAGTAAAATTTACGACTTAATCAAAGTTTATGACAAATTACTCGCAGGAGCGTTTACCAAATAATAAGCATCCGACTTGTGGTTAACTGGTTACGGAAGCTGTTCAGAAGTTCAACATGTGTAAATGTTTGTGCGACCGTTTACATCTGTAAATTTATTTGCGGTAAGAGGGTTTCCATCAACAACGATCTGCTACTGCCAAATTTACGCGATTTTGTCAATAAAGACGAAAAGGCCCAAATAAAGTGTTGAAATAGTATTTGGCATTAAGAGCGTTTAACCAGCCAGCGGCCGAAAATCCACATTGTGTTGAAAGTTGTTCTTACGATCGTGCAGGGCGGTTACAATGAGAGAGATTAATTATTCTTCGTACCAGATTTTTTAAATTATAACTCAATATCGATTTTATTTCATTCCAAATTTGCTTTAAAAATGACATAAGGTGAGTTGGGGTAAGTGCAGCATACAAATCGTCGAGATGGACTTTCAACTGATCGCAAACTAGATGTGATTTTGGTATTCCTTTGAGACTTTGATGACTAATCATTTCCTAACACAAGTCTATTAAAAACAGGATGATTCCTCACAGGATTGCTAAGATTTGATGCATTTTAGGAAAATTGAGTGAATAGTTTCACTTCCCCCGGATTTGGGGTAAGAGCATCTGGCTGTATTATTTATGTCAAATTGTACACATAATGAAAACATCTTAACTGACAAGGTTTACAATATTATAAATATACTATTATGGTTTATAATGACTGCAAATTTGCTCTAGTACCAAAAATATTCAATAAAATTGCTTAAGCGGGGGAAGTGCGACATACATACCGCTAGTGATGGGGTGGAGTAATATTTGTTTTTTGTTTTTAATATTTTTTATTCAACGTTATTATCTAATAACAATTTGGGCTACCAAGACCTACAATGATGTGTTATGTCACCGGAAGACGATGCAACAAATCAAACTCACTGGGACGAAGCATGTTTTATCTGCTGAGATTGAAAAAGGCTGGTTAATAATTTACACACCATGGAAAAATATGGCCTTGCGCTGTCAAAAAAGGAAGATAGAGAACTTGTTTCTCTTTACATAAAACGCTCTTCAAAGATGGCATTCCTGGTCATGACTGGTTTGCAGGATTTGCCAAACGAAATAATTTATCTATCTAAAGTTTGTGTGGGATGAATGGACATACGGCAACGATCTTTCTGAGACAAGGTACGCGGCAACAAAAATGGTTGGATGGAATTCGAAGTTTTTTCCAACTATTTTAGAAATAATTTTCTGCCTCCAATTGGACAGACTCGACCAGTCTTATTAATATACGATGGTCACGCAACTAACGTGAGTTTAAATTTAATTGAAGAAGCAAGAATAGAGAACCTAACTATCTTAAAATTACCTCCCCACTCGAGCCATTTACTTCAACCGCTAGATTTAAGGGTGATGAAGTCACTGAAAGATTCATAGAATCAGTATTTAGTGAAATGGTAAAGAATACATGTTGGATCCAAACTTCCAAAAAAGGAGAATGAGAAATTTGGAATGATCTCGATCCCAAAAAAATACGCAACGGATTTAGGAAAAGTGGAATTTATCCGTATGACCGTCAAGTAATAACCAAAGATAATTTTTACCCATTAGCCTTATCGCGGTGCGAAAAGTCTCTAGATGTTATTTCGGTAAATATCGAATCGGACTGGCCAAGCTTATTACGAAAAAAATTTAGAAAAAAACTTTAGATTCGCCTTAATTACTATAAAAGAAAACTTTTTTGCTTTGGGGCGGCGGCAAACAATGCATTTTAATTTTCAATTGCGTAAAATTAAAATTCACTTCGCGAACCGACACGGCGAAAATCCGCGGCCATTTCTGTCACTGTTGTGTTGTGTTGTGTTGGTATCCCTGATACAAACAAGAGCTAGATACGACTGTAGCCGACTTCGTGAATATATGATGGGCGCGTAATGGTTTGTCTAGCGGGCTTGTGTATGTTATCTTTACTTTAAAAAACATCCCAGGATTTGAATGGTTTGTCTCCATTCCAATGCCTGATTAGAGGTTCGTTTACATTATATTATTAATTCTGTTTTTTTTTTTTTTTAAATTTCGTAATAACAAATATATACGAATAGAGGTTTGTTAACATAATAATTCTGCTGTGTTTTCATAATTTCGCAGTATTTCATGTAGGTATCCCACGAAGTCGGCTACAGTCGTATTGGCTCTTGTTAATTTATCAAGGATACCAACATAACAGTGACAGGTACGGCCGCGGATTTTCGCTGTGTAGGTTCGCGAAGTGAATTTTGGTTTTATACAATTGAAAATTAAAATACATTATTTTCCACCGCCCCAAAGCCAAAAAGTTTCCTTTTATAGTAATTAAGGCGAATCTAAAGTTTTTTTTTTAAATTATTCGTAATAAGCATGGCCAGTCTGAACCGACAATTACCGTTATTTCTTCAAAGGTTCATTGAAAACCGACATAAAGACATAGAAAAAATGGGGAGTAACCAAGAAATTTTATATTAGTAACCAAATAATTTTAAAATATCCACTCATACGGCCACTTTTTACCTCAGCTACTGCTTCTAAAAGTTTTTCCTTTGTTTAGGAAGCAGCCTTGTCAGTTTTTCGTGTATAGTATCTCGGCAATTTGAATTCTATAAAATAATGAATACTTATAATAATAAAATGGACAAGTATCTACAAAAATTAAAAACAAACACTGCCTTCAAAAATCAAAAAAATTGAAAATCGGTATGTTTTTTGTTCATAGAAATAGAGTAAAATAGGTATTATATTTGAAATTTCACAATAATTATTGAAAAAAACGAAAAAGAAAAAAAATCGCACTGCACATTAGCGTGTGTCAATTATTTCAACTTTTGAATTCAGAAACGCCCGGGGTCTCAAAAGTTGCGTCTTGCAAAGAAAATGAGAACTGCATTTAAATTTTTTTTTTAAATGGTTATTAGCCCGCTAAAATGCATTGAAAATCAGAAAACAAACCTAAAACCATTTTTTCATAAATTTTTAATTTTTTTTTTCAGTAATCTTACCTTTTAACGTTTGTTTATTAGTAAAAAATGCGTATAACTGACAAAAATGAAAAAAAAAGTTCAACTTTATGAATACAAGTAAGTCAACATGAATTCTGATTTTATCCAGAAAAAGTGTTATTTTCCCCTATTATTTTTTTAACCAACACATCACATATGTTTAAAAAAAATAAAATTGGTTCTTTGTACTGCAGTCATATAATGAAAAATAAGTTTGGTACAAAATATAAAATATGAACCCTTTGTTTTATTTTTTTTCCAAATCACGAAATCTATTTTTTTTCGAAACTTCCGGCCATTTTAGCGGGCTAATAGTGAACAATAATTTCATTTTTTTACATTTTCAAATAGCTAAGGATCATACGAAACTTTTGAGACCCCGGGCGTTTAAATATAAGGCCATTTGTTTTCTCTCTGTGGAGAGCGACACACGCTACTGCACATCACTAGTTGGAAATTCTTCATACAAAATTTTGTGGGGTAACTGCACCTTCTACGTAGTTGCACTTCCCCCACGACTAAATATGAATGGGGGAAGTGCATTTGGTCTTATTAATCATAATCCGTGAATCTAATTATAAAATCAATGTGGACATCCCAAACTGCAATTCAAAATAAAGGTACTCGCCTAATTACAGCATTCTGGCACAAGAGATTATCGAAATATAAGGTGGATTGAAAAGACACACACTACTCGTATATTGACATCAAATAACTGTCATTATTTCAAATGGTGTCACAGGTCAACCGATGCTTGGAATAGCACCATCTTCATGTGGGAACTGAAGACAGTGTTTTGTAACATATCTTAATAGATGGCAACCCTGAGATATTATTTATAACAAAGCAAAGAGGCTTAGATGCACTTCCCCCGTATATGCACTTACCCCAACTCACCTTATTTCTGTTTTTTTTTTCTGGTAATACCCTCTTAATTAAACTATTATCCACGCGTTTTTGTGCCGTCAAAAGCAGAAATTATTGGAGTTCTTTAATTTTATCCGAATGACAGCTACTTGACAGCTTCGAATTCAAACATGTAATGTTAAAAAACAGAAGCATTGAGATTAGAAAGGATTGGACCGATAATTGAATAGATGGATGCTCATTTTCAGAAAACTTAAAAGCGTAAATAAATACTACCTAGTTTATAGGAAAAAAATCCTACGAAACGACTGTCTTGACTGAAGTTTGCGCAAACGCGATTAGAGCTGTCAAAAAAGTTCCGAAAGAACGAATTCTGCAACTTGCTATAAATTACGTTAAGTGACTTTTGGTGTCGTTTACATTGGTAATTTAGCCAAATCGCATACATAGACCTAAGAAAAATAATTAGTTTGAATTTAGCTGAAGACGCCCAAGTGCATAAATATACTAACCCCAATATAGTTTTTATGAATGGATTAAAAATGGACTTTTTAATATATTTTTTTAAAACTCTGCGTTTAATGTTATTAAATTAAACTTATGTATTCAGAATCAGCGTTTATTGGTCTGTATGAACATATTTTTTAAAGCCATAATATTTTTCACTGGAGTTCCCATTGATATATATATACCTCAATGGGAGTTCCTTATTAACGTTGTGCGTTATGGTTGGACCACCCTTTAGTTTACTCGGCCCCTGGGGCGGCGAATGGACTGAAATTTTGAATGCTTACTAGAAACCATGATCTGTACACGAATTATGTATGACTGAATACAATCAACCATTCGGTTTATTTTGGGTTTCTAATCGATACCTATAACCTACATGTCTGTTGGAAGTTATGTCGATGGATATTATTTTTTTTACATATGGTGACATTGTTGGGGATGAGGTGGTCTTTCACAAAAACGGCTTTTACAAATTATTATTACAATACATTATCAATTACATATTTTGGGATTTTGTACCTACTGGCTAATCTAACCACGTTTTTAAAATTCGTGGATAGCAGGAATAATATCAATGTTGCTAGTAAAGAACAAGCAAACCATTAGCGCCCCCCTCGCGGACTCTTCGGAGCGACCGAGTCCCGCGCCACTTTAGGCCGCCGCGCAGAAAAGTCTCACAGGGAACTGCGCTGTAAGCCGTTACCTTACCATCGGTCTTTACTTTTCTGCGCGGCCGCCTGAAGTGCCGAGGGATTCGGTCGCTCCGTAGTGTGCGTGTGGGAGGTGCTATTGCCAAGAATGAACACCAGTGATTTACATTTTTTTGCAGTACCTTCTTACCAAAGTGTTGCCATAAAGTTACACCATAATATTTTTTGTCTCCACCTTCCCCTCCTCCTCGCAGTTTATTATTTTGATGTATCGATTAAGCCTCGATGACACACGGCGAGTTACAAGCTACTATCTAAAAGCGGGTAAATCGGCGAGTGAGATTGTCATGATGACACACAAAACTGTCCACTCGCTCAGTAGCGTAGGAAACTGAGGTCGCTTTTGGCGCCAGTAACACCATGAAATGAAGCCATGTTGGAAACGTAAATAAACCAATCACGAGCAAGCGTGTAGGCGAGTAAAGTTGACGACCTTTTAAACTTTTTTTCGTAGATTGTCAACAAACTGCTAGTTGCTGCTAGTTAGCAAGTGACACGATGACACTGGGCGAGTTTACTAACAGATAGTGAATTTCCCAGATAGTAGCTTGTAAACTAGCCCTGTGTCATCGACGCTTTATGTAAACGTCTCGATCATTCCCATAAAGCAAGGATCATACTGAGCAGATGCAACGTTCCCAAACGTTCCTGTCCCGTTCACACTGGCCGACGTACGTACGCGTCGCTGTTACCACGTGACAAGGGGTCTCTGGTTGTGCGCAGGCGCGTTTGATTTGACACATTTGATATTTATTTTTTAGGTTATGTTTATGTGATTCTCTTCTCAGCAGATGACAGCTTTGCCATGTCTTGAAAGTGAATTTGAAGATGATTTGCTACGATTATTATTATTAAATCAATATTCTCGTAAAAAGAAAAAAGTGAGAAGTATTTGGGTTCACAACATTAACAAACAAAGACAAATGTTTGGAGAGTTCCATACTTTAGTAGAATCTAGTTTACTAATCTAATTAACTAGAATCTGATGACGGACGATTCTTCATGTACTTCCGTATGAGTAAAGTGGTATTTGAAGAGCTTCACAGCATAATTGAATATGACATAATAAAAGAAAACACGAAAGTCCATTCGGATCAGAGAAAGACTGGCAGTGTGTCTTATGTCATGTTTGATTGTCATTCATTATAGGGGTATAATATTGAAAGTCATGCCATGAATGGCTGAAATTTCCTCCCAAGCTACACTGCGTATGCAGAATCTCTATAATCCTGTAATTTGATTTTATAAATAACTTCGTGCCGTCCAGTTTCAATGAACTGTTCGTCATCCATTTTTGAATAATATCTGTCAAAAAACAACCACAGATATTGCGAAACATAACGAGATGCTTAGATACACCAGAAAGATGTAAAATCCTTTCGTAGTAGGCGTGACCATACCCCCTCCACCTTCCACATGGCCCGCGCCGATCTGGCTGCGACAGATCCGCGTCGCGTAGGGGGCGTCGATTTGCGTTGCGTGGGGCTAGTGTGATTCTAAAGCACCCGTTTCCATAGAAAATGTATGGATGGTAAGTAGTCCAGATATGGAAATGATGACGTCTACCTACGTCGCGTGGCGTGGCGTGGGCCTAGTATGTTCCCAGCTCAATCGATTGACAAAAATATAAAATATTGTCTATGGATTTTGAAAAAATTGTCTGTGGATTATTAAAAGTCTATGGGGTTAGTATATTTATGGTCGAACCGTTTTCTTTAAATATTTGAATAATTTTGACAGCTTTTGTGAATTGTCAGAGTTGGTGTTCATAATTTTGTAAAGAGTTTTTATTCATACTTAATTAATAAGATCAATTGAAGTCTAAACAAATATATTTACTCTGTTGTCGTGTAGTATAGACTTGAGGTATTATTCTGTGTGATTTACGAAGTACATCCTTCGAATATTTTATGCTTTCTATTTTTCATATCATCAACTTTATTTTGGCAACAATAGATCATTCCTTCCTGATACCCAAACAAATCAGCAAAATTGTTGGTAATTATCGGTTCGGACTGGCCACGCTTATTACGAATATTTTTTAGAAAAAAACTTTAGATTCGCCTTAATCACTATAAAAGGAAACTTTTTGGCTTTGGGGCGGCGGAAAATAATGCATTTTAATTTTCAATTGCATAAAACCAAAATTCGCTTCGCGACTGACACAGCGAAAATCCGCGGCCGTACATGTCACTGTGATGTTGGTATCCTTGATAAATTAACAAGAGCTAATACGACTGTAGCCGACTTCGTGTGATAAGGCGCGTAATTATGAAATTTGTCTAGCGGGCTTGTTTGTGTAACATGGTTTGTGATACAAAAGAAAGTGCCCCTAACGCCTACTCGCGTCAAGGCAAGAAAAACATCCCAGTTTTAAAGTAGTTTAGGTTTGTGTAACATGGTTTATGATTCTGGCGTTAATTTATCAAGGATACCAACATAACAGTGACAGGTACGGCCGCGGATTTTCGCTGTGTCGGTTCGCGAAGTGAATTTTGGTTTTATGCAATTGAAAATTAAAATGCATTATTTTCCGCAGCCCCAAAGCCAAAAAGTTTCCTTTTATAGTAATTAAGGCGAATCTAAAGTTTTTTTCTAAAAATTATTCGTAATAAGCGTGGCCAGTCCGAACCGATAATTACCTTCTTTTGTATCACAAACCATGTTACACAAACAAGCCCGCTAGACAAATTTCATAATTACGCGCCTTATCCCACGAAGTCGGCTACAGTCGTATTAGCTCTTGTTAATTTATCAAGGATACCAACACCAACGTGACAGGTACGACCGCGGATTTTCGCTGTGTCGGTCGCGAAGCGAATTTTGGTTTTATGCAATTGAAAATTAAAATGCATTATTTTCCGCTGCTCCAAAGCCAAAAAGTTTAATTTTATAGTAATTAAGGCGAATCTAAAGTTTTTTTCTAAAAATTATTCATAATAAGCGTGGCCAGTCCGAACCGATATTTACCAAATTGTTTTTGATCGTCGTATATAAAAAACCCGCATCATTTTAGAAATTCATGCAAAACAGCCGCCAATCTTCATATCTGGGTTGATTTATTGGAG
Organism: Limnephilus rhombicus; assembly: GCA_929108145.2. NCBI lineage: Eukaryota > Metazoa > Arthropoda > Insecta > Trichoptera > Limnephilidae > Limnephilus > Limnephilus rhombicus. Next base: position 46,741,093 of record OV815280.1, read on the forward strand.
AATCTTAATTAAAAAGTATATCAAATTGATAAAAAAAAACATGAACCTCCTATGTTGCTCAATTAATTTTAGAAAAAAATGGTACAATTCAATAAACTAACTCATCAAAGAACGTGAATATAATTTTCTTCTCTATAACGTCTTAGGTAACTGGACAGGCAAACAAGAAAAAACATGGCGAAACTATCAAAAGACTTGAAACTTTGATTGACCAAAAATGAAACTTTAATGTGTCTTTTATCATCTCCCGAGATATAGACGTAAATAGTTGTCTTTTATAGTAATTATGTTGAATCGCTGTTTTTTCAAAAAAATATTCATATGAATATTAATATTCCAGCTAGTCTAAAAGATTAACAAATCTAAAAGTTATTCAGTTTTTTCAATTTGGGAGGCGAATATGGACCACGGCCCAGGGAACCATTTATTGGTCTGCTATGGGTCACCAGCATGTCTGCCATTGGTCACCCCAAGTGATTCGGCTACGTTTGGTGACTTAGGTGAGATGTGTTCAGGTGGATGCGCCTGCCTAACAACTGCGTGGCGGGCAGACCTTTGCCCTCGTCAAATGATCTCTCTCGACTCATTGTCTACCCCCGCAGCGAGAGGGATGGATTCATACATTTGACACTCATTGGCACGCTTATAATAATATTTTTCTCTTTTAGAATAAATAATACATGCAATATGGACGATAAACGGAATTTTAAAATGCTTAAACCTCCAACTCCTCGAAGATCGGCAGAGATTACCAATCAAAATAGAGAAAAACATTTGAATGAAACTTTGGAACAAACTCCTCGCCCTAAAGCCACATCCACAATGGAACGACGGGGTCGTGAGAGGTAACTACTCTTTTTTAAAAAATAACCACTATTTTATTTAATTATCTATTATAAATTTGTATTGTTTATCTAAGTTATTGTCACACAAGTACACCTGTAATGGCCTACTTGTTAAACAACCAGTCGGACTTGCAACCTGTTCTCCAGCGTGGTAATACCTGGTTAAATTTTATGTCTTTTTCTATTATCGGTTCCTCATTGCTGAGGATTGTGACCCTATTCGTTTATTATTTGTAGACACCGACGTTCCGGACGCCAGTGTTATTTGATATCTCCAACAAAAAACAGATCCCAACTAACAAACGCTAACTCCCCGCCAAATATCAGGCGAGAAATTGCAACATTGAGGGAACACTAGAAGGTGCTGCAAAAATAATTATAATAATGCCTGAAGTCCCGAAAACCCTTCTGGATGAAAGGAGAGAGGCTTCTCCGATTAATTATCTCTCACCATGAGTAGGTGGAAATTGGAGTGGCAATCGGCCAAAGTGGGAAATGCCCATCTCATAGAAGACCCCACTCAGAGACAGTCTGGGTTCTCATGGCCTCGTAAACTCTGGTCCGCCATCAATAGGATAAGGGCTCCCATAGCCGTTGTGCCAACAAGATGTGTGAATGAGTCGGCGATGTATGAAACCACCGAACATGTTTTCAACGAATGCCCGCTCCATTCATTCTCCACAGGGATTAATGAAGTCCACAGGGCGATGTCCCCTCTGGCCCCCCCACCAACGCATTGGTGATCTTCCTTTGCTTCTCCTGCCTTCCACTATACCGGTGACCATGAGTCTCCAGGTTTGGGTTCTCGGTTTGGCGTCTAAAGTATTTTAGGATTCGTTGTGAGCAGTCTATGTGCGGTATAATATTTCTCCAGCACCACATTAGTGACGATGCATTTCGTTTCACAGGCTCTAAGTGTCCATGTTTCTACATCATACAGAAATAAGGGGAAAATCCATCCCAGATGAGTCTCATCCTGATGATCGTCGTTGTGCCTGTTGTCGCTCTATATTCCTTTGGCTTCTGCTTTGTTTTCTGGCTATCTCTAAACTGACCGAATAAACTTTATTTTTTTCCATAATAGTGTTTTGTATACCTTAACCCCTGTAGATTTGAGTTAAATTACTGATACGGCTCATAAAAAAGATATTTATGGCCGGTGAATTCTTGAGTATTTCCGCATTCCAATAAAATCAAAATAATTTGAATACTTCTGAACATATCCAAAAACTAAAAACTGTTTTTGAAAGGCGATTAAATACGCTTTCAAATTGTATTATTAGGAGTAAGCATGTTATTTTTGAAATATTAAAATTTTGAATGCAAACATTACGAATTTTCACCTTACATTGTTCTGGCGGAAGTTTGACGCCATAAATCCGAATAATTTGTTCTCTTTGCAGATATCTATGGAACTCAAATCGTAGCAAAGTGTTTTCTCTTTCTAACACTGCTTAGATCATATTTCTCGTCATGATAGTAAGGGAGACATAACGATTTTTATGAGACCTGACGAGCGGTCCCCTAAAAAGGTCAAATTTACTCTAAAGATAATTGGCTGTTTGTCCCATAAATGTGCCAAATTTACTCAACCGGTTAAATCCAAATTTAAGTTTTGCATGAAAAAGGACCCGCTGCCGTACCTCTTGAGGCACCCGTAGATTAAAAATAATTACTTTTTATTTTATTTTAGTCTAATGGATCCATACTATGCTCAGAATGAAGAAATTTTAAACAGAGATGCAGCCCGTAGCTTTACAGGAGCAAGCATTGAATCCTCTTTAGGACTTTTGGATATTAAAGGTATTTTCATAAATATGTAATATTTAATAAACGTTGTTACTACATATTCAAAAAATTTTAAATGTTCAAAAAATCAAGAAGAAAATATATTTGGGATATACCTCAAGTAAATTAATTTACTTTCACAGTGTAATGATGTTAACTTTGTGTTTTTCAGGTTTGGAATGCGACTTCAGCCAAATGCAAAACAAAACACGTGAAAGGAAATCGGTCAGTAGATTTTTAACAATTTTAATTAATAATAATAATATTTGGATGATTTATATAGTGCCGTTTTTGTGAAAAATCACCTCAAGGGCGCTGTGCAAACTTATAATACATTTCTAAAATCTAGAAAAACTACAAGTTAGACAAACAATTAAAATCAACTTATGGCTAAAAATTGCATCCACTGTTCATAAAGGAGTTACTTATAACGATTTCTGTGAGAACACACACGTTAGCGTGAAAAAACGCTTATTGTACTTGACTGCTATTGTTATATTGTCGTGAATCACGCTTGCGGGTCGGAGTGGTTAAGTAAAATTCAGATTATAAGTTATGCATAAAATCATAAGTAACAAATTTATCCTCATCTTGCTGTTGATGTAATATGGTGGCATTCATCATGTCCTGGTCATACTGGCCTTTTCTGTTCCCCTTCAGCTGGCGTTGTTGCTGCAGGGTCTCCGAACCCCCTTCTGCTGGGTATAGGGCACGGAGATCTGCCCCGAGTACTGGTGATTGAGGTTGTTCAGGCCTGAAGAGGAGGTGGTGGTTGTTGTTATGGTGTGGTATTTGCCGCCTGTGTTGACTGTATGCATGCACCCCAATAAACTTTTAACTAAGTTCATCAAATGCCGTTACAAACTTGCCATTACAAAAATTGTTTGTATAGCCGTTCAATAATAATAATCAGTTTTTGAACATTGAAAATCTTTTTTTATAGTCATTAAATATCATCTCTACAACATTAGGTTTAAGCAAAATTTTCTCCTTCCACCTTCCCTGCCTTTCCCCCTTCCTCATCCCCTCCCCTCCTGGATTCCCTCCCCCTCCAGCCTTCCTACCCAGCCGCTAAACTATCTGAAATACACCCACTCCTCACAAGAAATCACCAAAGTTTCATCGCAATCGAATGAATGGTGTAGGAATGCACAAGAGACAAACGAAGAAATATAAATTTTTATACATAAAGAAGATTTAGAAAGAATTAGTTGTGTGTAGGGATGCAAGGTTTTTAAAAATATCGATATATATCGAATTAAGTCGATATTGATATATCGGTCTAGTAGGCCGATATATATCGATATATTGGTCTAGTAGGCCGATATATCGATATTTCTTAATTTTTAAAAGCTTATAGAATTACAATACAGTTTTAGTTATATCAAACGTCTATCGATTATATGTATGTATATATTTTTTATACTTACCTATGTAAATAATCACAAAATTTGGATAGGTTTATAAAATGTGTTTTTTTTTCTTAAATTTATTTAAAAAAAAATAATTCCAGTATTTTGTACCGGCTATCGAACTTAAAAATAGTAACTTTGACAGTCTGCTTCCTTGTAGCCGGTTTCTGCTATGAGCTATAGTGGCTCCTGCAAAGATATTGAAATATAAGTAGATGTGCTATCTGCTGTTTTTACTATGTGGGTCTGCACTTCCGGGTGTCGCCGATATTGTTTACCAATTAACAAATAAACTAAAAGAACAAATAATTAACGAATAAACCAAACGAACGTTAAACTAAATGAACGAATTCTTTCCTTATTCAAAATATATTGTTAACCAATATTAATGCACATTTTCAAAAAATCAACGAAATGAACAAATTCTTTTTGTATGAAAACTACGCTAATTAGCGCGTAGTCCGGCGACAGTTGCGCGGACACCATAGCATATCTTCTGTATTTGAATATCTTTGGGCTCCTGTCTTTGAAAAAAGACGTTCAGAAGGAACACTTGTTGCCACAATTGGTAGATGACTCATTGCCACTTTGAAAAGTTTGATATATACACCTTGCATCTCTTGCCGTGTTTCAAGAATGTTTACTTTTATAGGAGTATATGTATTTACAGGAGCAAAAAGATATAACGTAAGCTCGTCGTCACCGTCAGTTTTTTTTCTCTTTTTACTTGCGTGTGAGCCAAAGATTTATGGTACCGATATTTCGATACGATATATTGAGTTTTTCGATATTGATATATCGATATCAGCGTAAAAAGTCGACATCGATGAATATCGATATTTTTAGGGGTCGATGTTTTTTTTTTTACATGAGCTCCACACAGGAGGCCCTGTGGAAAATAATTTCCCTCAGGGCCTGTGTTATCTTTGGGGATGCTGTGTGGAGGGGTTTTGGGGGAAAGGAAGGAGAGGAGAGTTCTGGGAAGGAAAAGGGTTTAAGGGGTGGGTAGGAATCTGGGGTTCAGTGTGTCCTGGTCATCCACCTCCCATACCTAGACAAACCTCACGGGCACCCCTGCTAAATCACCAAACGTAGCGAACCACTTTGGGTGACCTATGGCAGAGGTGTTGGTTATCCAATAAAGGTTCCCGGGACGGCGGTACCCAATCCCGCCTACCAAACAAAAAAATATATATATTGATATTTATCGGTTTTCCGATATATCGTTGCATCCCTAGTTGTGTGGTGTCCGGAGATACAACTACTATCCAGAGAAACACGTGTGTACAGTTCTTCTGGACAAAAAATATACTTTTATTGAAGTAATTAATAAACATTTACAGTAAAAGCATAAATATAATGAAAATTAGAATGCTAAAGATCATTATTTACCTGAGCTTCAAAAAACTTTATGTTGCGTAATAAATAGTTTATAGGTTTAAAGAAAAAAAATGTTTTAAAAAAACTGGGGATTGTTCAGAGGAACACTTATTGCCCTTTTCTATCTTTAATACTAAATATTCCATTCCTTCAAATAATAAAATTGTCACATAATATGAATTGCAGCTTTCATTTAATCCACGAGAGATTTCCGGAAGGTCTACATACCTCCCCCCATTAAACGAAGACTCCAAAGAGAACTCCATTCCTTCATTCTCCAAAATGTCTCTCGGGAATGCAAAAAAGTCCACATCCACTTTGGAAGACATTCTACGGGATGCCAAGATCCAGAGCCAGGCTGTTGATGACTTTCTGAAGACCAGTGATGACCCGACTGTAAACAATATTCGCATGTCGCTGGAGTCCTTCAAGCACAGCATCGCCAGTAACAGAGACGTCGGTAGACCTTCTTCCTCTAAGAACGATTCTTGGGGATATAAACCACAGGATTTTGGAGCCAACAACGCAAACTCTTCGGGGATGAGGGATTCCATGTTCATGCCAGCAAACAAAGTAAAAAAAATGATGTAACACCTTTTTTCTCTTTGGTCTTAGAATGCTATGTTCATTTTCAAATCTTATTTAGTGTCCAAGTTATGTATGTACTAAAATGCAGCTTTGCATTCATGTTTATTTGGATATATGTAATGTGACTTAAGGCGGAAACACACTTGTGTGGTGTGGTGTGTCGTGACTACAAATTAACCAATCATCGTCGTCGCTTGTCGACACGCCACAACCTACAAATATGTCTCTAACCATAATAAATGTATGAAACCCATGTGCTTCTGGCGCGCCACGACACACCACACGACACAAGTGTGCAATGATCTTAATACTTTGTGGTTTTAGTTGGATTTGTCAAATGAAGAACTTTCTTGGATGAAAGAGCACGGAGCACTTCCTTGCTATCAGCAGTCCACAACCATAGACACTGACTCTGATAAAACCTCTTCTAAGAAATTTTTGTCTCCATGCAACGAAACAGCCAATGATTTTCAAAGCTTGAGGTAGGTACTTATGCTTTTGATTTTCTTGTATGTACTGTTAGCTAAGTAAATGTTCACGTTTATGTTGCCCAGTTGGAATCCCAGCTGTTGGCCATTGGAACAGTCTCCTGCTTGTGGGTGTCAAGCAGGTCAATTTTCCTTCCTAAAGCGTCGATGACACAGGGCTAGTTTACAAGCTACTATCTGGGAATAATAATAATAACATTATATTTATATAGCGCGGTTTTGTAACATTTCACTTCAAGTGGGAAATTCACTATCTGTTAGTAAACTCGCCCAGTGTCATTGTGTCACTTGCTAACTAGCAGCAACTAGCAGATTGTTGACAATCTACGAAAAAAAGTTGAAAGGTTATCAACTTTACTCGCCTACACGCTTGCTCGTGATTGGTTTATTTACGTTTCCAACATGGCTTCCGATAAACAGCTGATTTCAACTGTCAAAAATCTGAAGAATTAGTTCACGCAGGCGTCGTTATTCTTGTTACTGGCGCTAAAAGTGACCTCAGTTTCCTACGCTTCTGAGCGAGTGGACAGTTTTGTGTGTCATCATGACAATCTCACTCGCCGATTTACCCGCTTTTAAAACTTAGTAGATAGTAGCTTGTAACTCGCCGTGTGTCATCGAGGCTTTACCGACAGCAGCAGCTGGGGTTATTTCCCTGTTGGCGCAAGCAACACCTCTGGCAACAGATGAGTGGAGCAAACCTTTGTGGTGGCAGTTTTCAAATATGCAGCTAACACTATAGATTAAGAATTATTCCCCCCCCCCCCATATTCCCCATATTAATATTCTCTTTGTTGATTTTTTTTAGGTTAGATGTAACTGCTACTGCCAATGCGAGTAAAGTTTCTGTGGGCAACTATTTTAAGAGAAGGAGCGAGAATATTAATCAAATGCTACCGGCACTTAGCCCCAAGAAAACAGAGCCCTACCCACCCCTGTTTGTCCCAGGTTTGTTGTCCCTATTATTGTTTACATGCACTGGATAGATAATACGCACTAGAAATGCTTTCGACTTAGCCCATTTTTTTTGATGCGACCTTGTTTTTGTTCAGCAGTCAGCAGTTGAGGCACGAATTTGGCAGACACCCTTTTTATCCTCAAATCTTCTGTTAAAATTCTCTGAGATGAACTCCAAGTCACTCCAGACAGCTCCACAATTTCTTCAACAATCTGTCGGCGTTCTTCCAAGATGATTTCGCGAATTTTTTCAACATTTTCATCGATTCGGACCGTGGACGGACGACCAGAGCGAGGTTTGTCGTCCGCTGCTTTGTCGTTGACTGCTGAACAAAAACAAGGTCGCGTGGAAGCAAGCTTGCTTTGAAAGAAGAATTCCAAAATGATCCAATTTTTTTTTTCATTTCTACTTTTTTTTTTAACATTTCAAGAGAAACAAAATTTTACGGCCACGCGCTGTTCACGAGAATCAGCCATTGCATAAATAAATGATGAGCACACAAAACAACTGTCACTAAAAAATTCACACAAACAGAACGGAACCTTCTTTAGCGATGACATTTGGCGTACTGACTCGGAAATGGTGACTCTATATGCCCCCTAGCAGCAGAATGCAGTACTACAAAAACTCGACCCACCACATCAGTTCGGTTTCTTTTGGGTACCCCCTCGTATATGTATGACAAAGTTCTAACATCAAGCATTTTCAATGATCATTAATTTTACAAGGTTCTATCATTACTTACCCTCTCTATTTTTTTCATCACTTCATTTGGATAGGGTTCTAACCACTGGAAATGGTCGAAAAATGGACCACTTTTATTTTTCTGCGATTGATAGCGGTCCAAAATTGGACTACATTTTCCTACCATTCATAAAACATTTCCCCGGCCAGCCATTTATTTTAAAACCAAGCTATTGAAATGCTTTGTCTATTATGACCATAGATATCGCAAATCCGAACTTTGTAGACTATTTTAGAACTGTGTTAAAAATATTTTTTTCACATAGAATTTTTGATCAGCTATTTACGTTTAAAATTAAGTCCTTTTTCCATAGATATGCACCTTTCATTATCAAGTATACCACAGACAACATACAGAAATCGAGAATATTCTATGTTGACTTAAAGTACCCCTCACGGCAGTTTCAAAGTAACAACATGCAAGATTCGCGCGGTTATAAAATTTATGATTTTTTTTATAAATCCTAAAAATATGAGATAAACGGTAAAATACAGGTTAATTCATTGGCTATGTAGCATTATAATACGTTTTTATGTTTCCTTGTTAAAATTCGAAGATATGATTTTTTTAATGTTGGCGAAAAATTTTAAAAATGATCTTCTAGGAAATCGCAAGCAATCGAGGCAAATTTATTTCACGTGATCGCTTCAGTGGCTAACTACGCCTTTCAATTTTCTAAGGTTTTTCGTAATCTATTTAACAATTTTAGTTTATCATATTTTAATGCAAAATATTTCAATAGTATGTGGCCCTTGCTAGGAATTGCATTAGGGAAATGTAATTAGAACTTTGTGCAATGAATTATTATGCCTTAGCTGGTCGCCCAAGGTTCTATTTGCATGTTTGCATGTTTAGGTATTTTCTAAAGTTGTAAGTATGCATTCTATTTAAATACTTTCCTTTAAAATATGTTCAATTAAAATACTTTACACAAGATTCAACCTGAAACCCGTAAATTGGTAAATAGATAATTAGAAATCGTTTTTGCAAACTTTGACACTTCATATCTCAGAACAAGGTGAAGTGAAGTTAGAACCCTATCCAATTGAGGTGACGATATGTCAAGTGACCGAATGACATTACTCACTTAGATTTAAATATTTTTGGACATTCATCATTATTGCAGTGGACCCTTCATTTGATTTGAATATAATGCGCAGTGTTTTCTTTTTCTAACACAGTTTAGAGTTTTAGATCATAAATCTAACCATTATAGAGTGAGGGAGACACAATAATTTCGACGAGACCTATATGAATTGTTCCGAAAAGGGACAAATTAGCCTGAGTGGTTAATTTTATCTAATGACTCCAAAATTTTTATTTTCGAATCGTAATACATTTTTTGATTATTGAACTAATGGATCAAGCATCAACGCTTGATCAATCAACAAATGGCATTTAATCTGGATGGCTCGAATAAGCCGTTGGCGCTAGTGAATTGGCTGTCATGCTGGCCACAATCTTTCTTCAATCTTATGAAAAAAAATTTACATAAGTTAAATAACAATAGTAATTGTTGCATTGTGCTTTAAGCTGCCTGATAACATTTGGACTTAGGTTTCCAAGTGATGAAAAAAATTGAATTGTTCCTTAAAAATGTATAAATATAAAAATAAAATAAACATAATAAATAAATAAATGGATAAATTATCAACTTTTTTAACTTATTATCTATACAGGGTGTTAAGGGACGTACTTGACTTACTTTAACCAGTGTTCCTGACATTATTTGGAGTAAAAAATGTAAATGAAATTTTGGTCTCCGGTGACTTTTTTTGACAACTTTTTTTTTTTTTTTCAAAATTTTTTTCTTCAAAATCAAACAAAAAAAAAATTCTTCCGCACTTCGTCACTGGTCATTTAGCCGAGAATCTGACCAACCCCTTACCCCGCCTCTAACTGTCCAACACCTACCATTTTTTTATGTTTTTGTAGAAAAAATAAATAAAAAAAAACATCAAAAATGTCACCGGAGACCAAAATTTCATTTACATTTTTTACTCCAAATAGTGTCAGGAATCACTGGTTAAAGTAAGTCAAGTACGTCCCTTAACACCCTGTATAAACTATTGTAATCATCTGTAAAACGTATGTTTGAGAATAGAAATAAATAAAATAATAAATAAAGCAATAAAAAATTCGTATTTGCAATAAACATTTTGTTCTCTTAGAATATGTATTGTTGAGTAACTCGTATGTAATAAAATAGTTTTACCTACCAATAAAACTTATATTATGTACCTAACCTCATTTAAAACCTATATTGAGAGAAGCATTCTCAAATCCCCTTTCGCGTGGCCTTCCCCGATCTTTTTTATTACCTTGTGGCTGTCAAGTGGTCACCAGATGCTAAACAAAAGTATCTACATATATCTAACTTTTGTTTATGGCATTTTTTTCTCATTAGTTCTCACCAGGCAGTGATTGCCTAGGTTTTAAATGAGGTTAGGTACATAATATAAGTTTTATTGGTAGGTAAAACTATTTTATTATGTATCCTGAACCGTCATTTAAAACCTATATTGAGATCTGTTTGTTATCGACTGGTGACCACTAACGCTAATGTGATGATATTAAAATATGTTAAACACTGGAATGCCTACTCATGTGTTACAGTGGGTGGAATAGAGAAGTCACAGACAATGCCCTATTTACCTCTAGAGAAGTGTTAACTTCTCTTCTATAGAATTTGGCAAAGGTGTCCCGGCTCCTCCAGTTCCCTCGAGCCAGGATGTCATCTAGTCTAAAATTATCCAGCCAGTTATGTGATGCCACTGCTGCCCGTACGCTTCCCGGTGCAGCTGTGGTCTTAGCTTCTTCTAGAATCGTTTTGACCCAACGGGCAATGGCTGTTCTTGAAGCTGCCTTAACTGCTCCTGATGTAGTGATGAAGAGTTCTGTTAATTTCTGCTTTGTTTCTGTCTTCTGTCCGTTCTTTGGAGATTTCAACCAGTTCCTTAATCCAGTATGTTTGGTCTATATTTGGTTGATTGCCATTTAACAGCCTAACAACCTGACTGTTGGTACGTAGCGGAGTCTGTTTTGGAACCGAAAACTGGCCATAACGAGACCCCTTCCTCATCTATGGATAATTTGTCTGGTGAACACTGTAACAAAGTCAGGTCATGCCCTCTTCGTCCCGAAGCTAATAAAAGTAAAGTCGCTGCCCTGCTTGATGTTTCAAAGAGATTCAACTTTTTGGGTGGGTTAGCTTCTAACCAGGTCAACACCACGAAAGGATCCCAGATAGGAGATTTAGCCAATTTAGGATGTCTTAATGCTGCGGCTTTGAGTACTTGTCTGACTAGAGGATGTGAACTTCGGTTTCCTTCTTCAGGGCTACTGAAAGTTGTTACTACCGATTTATGAAGTCGAACTGTGCTGGGAGAGAGACTATCTTCTAGACTAAGATCTGTTAAAAATCGTGCTAGGTTACTTCCTGTAGGGACATTCGGGTTTTCCCCATGATTTAATGCCCCCTTTGCCACCTAAGCCAAGCTGGCTTGTATGTTTTAAGGGTGGACTCTCTCCAACCCGACTTTAAAAAATCTTTCTGTTTGTCCAACCAATCTGTTAATGACTGACTCCACCCCGGCACTTCCACACCTCCAAAATGAAATTCTCTACTTGTGGTGTGGTTTCAAGGTTCTGGTGTCTATCAGCACTTATATCAGTTTCAATATGGTGAATGGAGGACTCGCTGCTCGATTTTTTAAGTCTGGTCTCCAGAATACCTTCTTCCATCTCGGGGCTACAATCAAATATAGGTCCTTGACCCGGTTCAGGTGTGCTAGAACTCTCGGCATAAGGTACGGCGGGGGGAACACCCAAACTAGAGGAAAATCCCACTCTTTAGTCAAAGCATTGAAAATTTTTGCCTCTTTGTCGAATGCATTGAGGGACACATAATCTTCTACGACGTGGGCTTCTGATGCATACAGATCTATAGTTGGCGCCCCCTATTTTGCAAAAACTAATTTTGTTGCAGCCGGTAAAAGATGCCATTTCGGAGGTTCACGTTTTCAGGAGAGTTGATCTGCTACCTCGTTGAACCTTCCCGGTAAGTAGTGGGCAGAAAGTGAAATGTGATACGTGTCTGCCATTTGAAGGACTTGACGAGTCGCTTCAAGCAATGTCTTGGATCGTGTGTCGCCTTCGTTGCGAAGGTATGCGACCACCGATTTGTTGTCTAACTGGGTAAGAAGACCCGAGTCTGACAGCTCTGGCCCGTGAGGAGTAAGTGCTGCCAGCACGGCGAGCATATCCTTGACATTGCTGTGGAGTGGTTGTTGTGTTTGGGACCAAGCTCCATTCAACCTGAGGCCGTTTAGCTGCGCGCCCCATTCCCAGTCCAAGGCATCAGTCGTGAGGTTGTGGCGAATTCCCGGTAAGTAGTGGGCAGACAGTGAAATGTGATACGTGTCTGCCATTTGAAGGACTTGACGAGTCGCTTCGAGCAATGCCTTGGATCGTTTGTCGCCTTCGTTGCGAAGGTATGCGACCACTGATTTGTTGTCTGACTGGGTAAGAAGACCCGAGTCTGACAGCTCTGGCCCGTGAAGAGTAAGTGCTGCCAGCACGGCGAGCATTTCTTTGACATTGCTGTGGAGTGGTTGTTGTGTTTGGGACCAAGCTCCATTCAACCTGAGGTCGTCTAGCTGCGTGGGTTTGAATGCAGGTAGCTTGCTTGTAACATGCGAAGGTTAAGCCTGCCTCTACGAATGGCGAAACTAGCAAAATTGAGGGTACCCAAGAGGCCCTGGGCCTGCTCAAGTGACCATCTACCTAGATTAATGTATTGTTTCAGTAACTTTGTTATTTTCACTCTTTTATCTTGCGGGAGATCTTTTAAATCAGCCCTTGAATTCCACATAATTCCCAGATATTCAATTTTCTGAACTGGACTTGGAGTGGATTTAAGGAATTGTATTATCCACCCCAGAGTTTGTAACATTGAAATAGTTTCAAATTTATGAATTTTCAATATATTAATATACTATCAAAAAATTCTCTAAGCAGACAATTATTCTGACACCTTTATCTCTTAATTTTTGCGCTATCCAATTGGTAAGATAAGTAAAAACCTTTGGAGCAGATAATAGTCCAAAGGTAAAGGCAAACATCTCATTTGAAGTAATTCTCCTTAAAAATGAGTCTCAAGAAACGGCGATGGTTCCACTTTAACCATCCAGTAACCCGGTTGAATAAATGGTGCAATCTTATTAAATGCCGGTAGCTTGCGGCTGGCACACTCCCTAAATTTGCCTATAGTTAAAAAATTGTTCAAGCGACGAAGGTTGAAAACCGGTCTAAATGACCCATCTTGCTTCGGTATGAGAAACATCCGTGACAGAAATGAAGGAGATATTGAAGGCGATGCCAATATCTTTTCCTTTTTCATTTTGTCTATTTGTCGCGTCATTTCTTTTGTGATATGAGTTTTATATGTGGAACTTACCGTGTCTGCCAGTATACTTAGCATGGATTTCTGACGGAAGGGTAGCTTGTACCCTCGCAACATCGTTAACAGCATCGGTGGGGCTCCTAAATCATCCCAATTGCTTAGGAACTGTCCTAACTGTCCCCCCTGAAACTCTCTCTGGATAGTCAGACTATCCTTGTTGCCAAAATTGGCCTGGTTGGTCCTCTCTTCCTCCTCTGGACTCATGTTAGTTGGTTCGCTCACCACGGAAGGCTTTGCTATCGCGAAACGTCCTGCCTTCCCAAAAGGGCCTGCTGTCGCGAAAAGGCTTCCTCGCTGGCCCTTTATACTTGGGCAGCTGCGTGCTGGTTGATGGTTGAGGGGCGAAGCTCGAAATTGGGAGGCATTTATCCAGCCCTCCCATTCGCTTAATCTGAGATTCCAATTTGCTTGGGTCAAAAAGATAACCCGCTGCTGGAGGAATATTTTTAACCGCTTCCCGTACACACTGACTCTTTACTTCATTGAGGATTGCGTCCCTGTGATGCTGGATCGCGTTTGCTCTCTTTCCGCAGACCATCTACAGAACATCTGTAGTCACTGCCTGCTACTCTGTATCCGGAGTCCTTCCTCTACTCTCCAGTTCACAGTTCCTGCAGAGATTTTCTGAGGCACTCATTCTGCAGAAAGAGGGAATGGCTCAATGCCCCACAGAATTTATCTATTAACGAGACCAATCCCTAGAGAAGATGATGCACCACTCTCCCCGTGCATCTTCCGATCTTCTGAGTCATGCTCGTATTAATTCATGGACAAGCCGCCGCATTTTTATGCACAGATTACGGAAATTATACTTCATTTCAACAATTATTACAAGAAACAACTATTTACGAACATAAAATAGGTTATTAGGTTCTTAGTTTAGGTAAATGAAGTAATTAATGCTTTTTTGGTTTGAAACGAAACTTCGCAAATGTCATTTTCAAATTTATGCCTATTTATTATTTAAAGTGTAGCGGCATGCGGCGGCTTGTCCATATTTTACCAAGCTCGTTTTTGAAGCCAAAAAGTTTTGAATAAATGAGCTTATATATGGCTTATACGCTTCACTTGGGCCGAAAGATGATCGATCTTTTTTCGCCAATTTCGGCAACTTTCACTTTGACTCTTTTGATCAAATCACTTTATTTATTTCCTATACTGTCATCTCTACCGAATCGGATGAGGAAATTTCGGACCCGCTCATTGTTTCAAACACAACACAACACATGTCAATCACAACACAAGATACAAACAAAGAAAACAGACAAAGAAACAAAGGACCCAAAATGCAGACAATCTTTGCTGTGTTCACCACATATATTGTCATTTATCGGTCTTAAACTCTGTTTTTAATTTTAAAATACTTCGAACAGCCTCGCTGTTATAACATAAAGTATGATTTTGAAATAATTCTTGCTTTTTTGGGGAAAAATCGTTATAAATTCGGAGCTACTACAAAACGAAAATACCAGCGACAGAATTTAATACGCTAATGAGAAAAAAATGCCATAAACAAAAGTTAGATATATGTAGATACTTTTGTTTAGCATCTGGTGACCACTTGACAGCCACAAGGTAATAAAAAAGATCGGGGAAGGCCACGCGAAAGGGGATTTGAGAATGCTTCTCTCAATATAGGTTTTAAATGACGGTTCAGGATACATAATATGCACTACAAATGTCCCATACAATAGTGTAAAATGTCCCACCAATTCACAAAATGTATTTGTTCCAACATTTTTCTTTGTATTACTACAAAAAGTTTTGTATCGCTACAAATTTTTTGAGGTGGTAAGCAGAGGCGGCTCTAGGGGTCCAGAAGTGGAAGGTCATTTAAAAAAATGATATTACCTATGACACAATGTCATATTAAATATAACAATATTCATTTGTAGGAACCTCACGAGTTTGAGAGTCAAATTCACCCACATACGTCAAATTACGTTTAATATAGTAAATTATTTCATGCGACAAGCGTAAAATATGCGAAATCAATTATTACAAGCAATAATTGTCAGCCTGAAACACTCACTTACATTGAAAAATCTTCCGAGAAAAGATACTTGCCCCCAACGGGACTTGAACCCGTGTCCTTCCGATTGCCGGTCGAATGCTCTGACCACTGAGCTATGGGGGCTTATCAAATACCCGCCAAATAATTCAATATATACTAGTGTTTCATTCAACAATTACTGCTTGTTATATTTTTTCCACCTGAAAACAACCAACTTTAATATTTCAATGTAAGTCAGGCTGACAATTATTGCTTGTAATAATTGTTACCCTTTGTGCTATGCATAAAAATCTTGTCTAAACGTTAGTTTATAAATTAAAAAATAATATGCGAAATCAACCTACGTTTATCAAACCATCTCTTTCAGACGAATGATATTCAGCATGCTCTCTCTCCCTCACGGCTCTGACCCAAACCGTTTTCAGAATCCGAAAACTTTTTAAAAAGGGACATAGTGCCATCTCATTTATTGTGTAGTGCCTAAAGAGACAGAAGATATGATACCAGGGCATTTCATAATTTGACCTAGCCAATCGCAGTGCGTGGGAAAGGAAGCTTCCATTTAAGATGTTAGATGTCACTGCTTGCCGCTGCCGGCTTTCTCTCGCGGTGCATTTCAAATACATTAGAATAATACCAATTGTTTTGATTTGCTTAATATTTCATAATAATATTGTTTTACTGTCATCTTATAATTTTGGGAGGTTTTTGACCAATTGTCCTGAGGGAAGGACCGCCACTGGTGGTAAGGTTGATGAGCTGGTGAAGTGGTGAGCATGTCTTGTGCTGGGAACAACACAAACCTATTCATGTAACACCGTTTACAGGTAATGAGACCAGTCCTCGTCCACCGCAAGCGAAACCAAAACCAAAGGCTTCCACTAATATCGGTGAAACATTCAGTAAGTCTCACGCTGCCACCAAAGAGCTGCCGTTCCTGACGCTCAGCGATGACTCTGAGCTATCCGACTACAGGCTGAATGAGCAAGAGTCACACATTGACTTGGCGGTGCTGTCCCACGTCAGCAATATGTACACCCTGCCGGCTAAAGAGTCCAACGTGTGCAGGGACCTCACCAATACCATAACCATTGATGACTCGCTGAATAGTACACCTTTCAGTCTTACACAGATCAGGAAATTTATGGGTAAGTTTTCGAGATTTGATCTAAATTTTCTCTCCAGTCATCCATGTAATCTGCAAGTAATTAGAATAACATTTAATTTTCAAATTCTATTATCTGAAATTATTTCTCTATATAATTTTATAAAGTATGATAGTGTTAAATATAACCGAAGGAGATAATTAAGATCCCATTAACTTAGTGGTAAAGCAGCGCCCCTACAAGTAATAAATACAATAATTAACTCTTTAACCCCTCCGAATTTCCGAGAATATTAGCTTTTGGTGTCTTAAACGAAATGACATTTTACGAAAACTTTTAGTTATAACCGCTTCACAATTAAAGCTCTATAAATGAAACATTTCTGAACGTAGCCGAATAGTAAAAACTGTTTTAGAAAGGTTACAAAATAGGCTTTCAAATTATTATATTACAAATAAATATTAGCATTTGTAAAATTAAAATTTAGAATGCAAACATTAAAAATAGGTAAAAATGACTCACGTGATATTTTTATGTGAAAACGGTACTAAAATCACAGATTACGCAAACAACAATACTTATTCTATTGTATATATGTGTAATAAACACTTTTGTCACCTCACTTTTTTTATCATTTCATATAAAAATATTTAATAAAAATTTTAAATGTGGAGCGCGGTGGAGCTGCCGGTAGCAAATTTGCGCGGGTAAATATTTTTGACAACTACACGATTGACAGCTGATTCGTGTTATGTATTTCCATAGACAACTTGATAGAAATGTGCAGCTTGATCTACTATCGACCTTTGACTTTTTGTTTTAGGGATGTAACTAAAACAATAACGGAGTTATAACAATTTCTATGGAAACACGCGCTGACGTATAAACACGCTTATTGTACTTGACTGCTGTCCTATTTTTAACGCTTATATCTGCTTACGTTGCGGAGGGGTTAATATTAATTTAACATGGAAAGTTTCTACTTTGATGGCATTTTGTAGTCTATGAAAGTGGGCGGGGACACTTAAGATAATCAACGATAAAATATTTGGGAACAACGCGAATCGAGAGTTACCTTTAAAATACTTACAAATAGCTTAGCTGATTGCAGACTCGGATTGGTCAGTCGAAAAGTTGGGAATAGCGGCCGTAAGTATGATACACTTAAATATGACCGAAGGGGATAGGGTCCCATTAGCTCAGTGGTAGTTCAGAACCCCGTTCAATTCCTAGATGCGACTGTATATTTTTCTAATTTTTGATTGAGTCACTAATATTGTCTTCAGTGATTAAATTTTTCCTATTTTTTCAGGTAAACTTGATACGGAAAGACCTTCAATACTTTTGGACAATATGCTCGCCATGAATAAGAAAAAGAACACCAAGTCAGATTATCACAAACCCATGTTTGGAAAGACAAATATTTCTGCTGAAAGTACCATTGAAATTCCTCCTTATAAGCCTAGCAAAATCACCAGTCCAACTTTGCGTGATAATAGTTCTTTTGGCTGCGTATCCAACATATTTCACAGCACAAGACATGGAGAAGAAAATGATCTTCAAACTCCTGTGAATAAAAATGGAAGAGCTCTTTCAAACATATCACCGGTTAGCACTATTAAGCCACCGGTTTCACCATCGTATAGAGATACCAAGTCTCCAACTTCAAAGAAGTCTTCGAATGCCGGTTCAGGGAGAACGCTTTCGTCTTTTACCACTCCGAATAACACTGGTGACAATAATTCAGGATCTGTCTCTACGTTGAAGAACCACGGCAAATCAAATTCTGGCAGTAGTGGTCTAACAGAGAGCTCTATCAAAAGTATGAATACGGTTGTTCATATCAAGCCGCATAGCAATTTGGTTCCTATCGATGAAAATCGTTCAGAAAAAAAAAATAGACCTGGAAATTATTCAAAGAGTCAAAACAATAGTCAAGAGATTGATCCTAGAGATAACCGTTCTCCATCAATTGGAAGATATTCCGTAAACGCTTTAACTCCCTCAGATTCGAGCAAAGAGATATACAACTGTATGTCTCCTGCCTCTAATAATGAGGCTTCGAATAATTCCATAACTCCGAAGAGCAGCGGTCATCCTAAAAGATTGTTTGATCAGTATAAGTATTTGAATTCAAAGGACGATGGACAAGGCTGGATTTCACCAGCCCAAACAACTAGGACCAATGATATTAGTAAGTTATACAATTTGTTTATTTACCAAAAATACTTTTTTTAAATGCATAAAAAGTTCCTTTGAATAAATCTAATGATTGTCGCAATCAGAGATATAGAAATATTAAAAGTTTACAGATTTTTGATTGGAAATTTACTAAGGACATTTTTCCGAATAAAATTATGTGAGAGTGTATGGATAACAAAATATATATATATATATATATAATATTTATGTATGTACGGGGCTGTCCGTAAAATAAGGTCTCCAAGGTGCTGCGGTCGCGAGGAACGATTTTACGCGCAATCCTGCAACACTGCCATGTAGCCTGGTTTCCCCTTGCCAAATCCCCACCTCGTTGCACCCTCTGTGATGCTTAGTCTCGGCGTTCGCGATGGAGCTTCCACTCGCCGCACCCGCCAGGTGTGAGTTACGCTCTGTAATTCGTTTTTAAACTTTGCTTCAGCGAATCTGAATGACACACTAGGATTGTTCCTTTATCTCTGGTGTCATGTAGTGTATCCGGGTCTCGTCCCCAGTCACCGACCAATGAGACCAAGATTTCTTCGCCATCGATGTCGTAGCACTCAAGGAATTCTAGGGCTGCTTCAACCTGTTGTTGGTTGTGGTCTTCGTTGAACGTTTTGGGACCCACATTGTGCAGACTTTGTGGTCTCCCAAATGTTCTGTCAAAATCTTGTCAATAGTGGTCGTACTGACATCAGGGATCATATCGATCATCAACGATATTGGCTCAAGCATCACTCATTCCTCTTATTTATTGTTTGCTGATGACCTAAAACTCTACCGCATAATAAAAAATCTCGCTCACTGTGTCCTCCTACAAATCGATGTGAACTCTGTCGCAAACTGGGCAAAAATTAACTGCTTAAGCTTCAGTGCACCTAAATGCAATGTAGTCTCTTTCACAAGGGCAAAACAGACGATCATATTTGAATATTCAATTAACGGTAACATTTTTCATCGCTTTAGTCAAATAAAAGATCTAAGGGTTACTTTTGACAGCAAAATGACATTCCACCAGCACACAAATGACTTATGCAACAGAGCATATAAACTGCTGGGCTTTGTCATTCGCAATTCATGCTCATTTCAAAACCCACTAACAATTAGGCTACTTTACAACTCACTGGTGACTGTAGTCGAATTGTATTATATGGGCCCCATCTGAAGCATCCTATATTTTAAACATTGAAAGAGTTCATAAAAATTCCTACATTTTTTATTTTTACGCCTCTATGGAACATATCCATATTTGTATCTATCGAGATTTATTCTAGGTATGACTAACTACCATTCTCTAGAAACTCGTAGATGTTTTATTGCGTTGCTAAAATATTTCTTTCAATTAATCAATGACCTCGTCTCTAACGGTGAGATTCTGGCGTAAATCAATTTATTTGTACCAGAGTCTCACTCTCGAGCACGTCGCCATAACATATTATATTGCCGATTGAGTCGTACAAATCTTTACCCGAATTCGCCCGTGGGAAGAGCGATACGCTATTTAAATATATTAGATAAAAATTTCGACATATTCTTCGGAAAATTCAATGAGTTTGTAAGGTTTTTGGCGCTACATTCTCACTGTGAAAATGGTACTATTACAATTAATTAGATAAAATATCTGTAATGTTGTAAATTTTTTGTACACAAATAAAATAAATAAATAAAATCACAGAGCTCCCGAACCGTCAGCCGTCAATCTGCAATCATTGTTTTTTCCACTTTGGCAATTTTTTCGTCGGAAACCGATGGCCGTCCGGCACGCTTTTAAATTCTCTGTACCACTTGCGCACGTTTTCGCACTCATACATTGTTTTCCGTACACTTTAAGTAGCTGAGGATGAATTTCTACCGGGGTTTTGTTCTTTGCACAAAAAACTAATCTTAGAGCGTAATTCAAACCTGGCGGGTGCAGCGAGCGGAAGCTAAGTGACTAAGTGTCGCAGAGAGTGCAGCGTGGTGGGGATTTGGCGTAGGGAAACCAGGCTATACGCCAGTGTTGCCGGATCTTGGGTAAAAAAATTTCTCACCACTGCAGCACCTTGGAGACCTTATTTTACGGACAGCCCTCGTATATTATGTACAACAAAACTGGGGTAGGTACTTTCTGGGAGGCAGTATTTTTCTTCATGTTTGAAGTGTTCTGTTTTTAAATTATTTAAAGGAAAACAAAGGGGTAGGTTTGGCAGATCGCTTATTGGCGGGAAGGTACTCAACGTGCTGATTATTTTAATAATGCATAATTTCAATTCCCAGAATGTGAGGATGTTACTGCAATCCCACACATACGTTTCTGTACATCAATTACAATTTTGTTTAATATCATTTTTTATTTCAATTCAGGTAAAGAGTGTATTGCTGGTCAGACACCATTCAAAGCCAATCAGAGCAATATCTCTCACGGTTTTAGCTCCTCAATGAATGTAGAATTCGGACAAGCTAACCAGTCAGGAGTTGCGGATCATACTCTCAATGTGCCTTCTCCAGGTTAGTTTCAGTACGTTGCCATCTTATATTAACAGACATTTACTGTAGTGTGTTGATGTACATAGGTCTGAAGGAATTTTCATGACTTTGTACACTTATTAATTTATTATTCTTTTAGGTGATTGGATTGTTGCAGAGTCTAAAGAAGAAGATGTTTATGTTGGTGAGTAGATATTTATACGCATACTTGAATACAGTGAAATCTCCATTGACCGGTCGGTAGCTGAGTGGGCATCACATTTGGGTCCCACCCGGGCGTCGCATGTTCAATTCCTCGGCTGGCTTAGTCCTCCATCATGACACAAGCAATATTTTCCGCTTAGTGTGGTGGTAGTAGGAGATTTTCAAACATTGTTGGGTTATTCGTAACCCGGCAATGTATATTTTAAAAAAAAAGTTGCTTCTCGAAAAATCTTTTATCTGCATGTGTCGTTTATTTCTTCCGAGTTCCAAATTAATATCGCATAAAACCCCAATGACATTACAATACATCGAGACCAGTCGTTCCTGACCTTTTTTTGACCACGGACGACTATAATATTTATTTGTTCTCACAGGGACCACAAGGTACAATAATGATAAAGTGTTAATCGCGTAATTAAACGCATCCTTGCAATTACTATCATTTTGCGATTTAATGTGCTCTTCTTGGACTTCTTCAGCTACCTCTCCATCATTTAATATCAAAAGGGTTATGAATCAGCTTTTGGATACCTTTCGATTCAGTTTCGTAGTACGTAAATGAATAAATGTTTCGTGGACCACATTTTAGATCTCGCGACCACGTGGTATATGGACTACCGGTTGGGAACCACCGATCTAGACAGATTAATGTCTCACAAAATTAACAGAAAATGTGACAAGTGACAAATACTCGCTTATGTTTCCAGTTAATTCTTAATTTGATCATTGTTCTTGTGTGACAAAGATAGACATTGAAAGAATATGTGTATATGAATGAAATATGTAGATATAGGACCGGATGGTGTTTTCGTATTTAAAAGTTGTGGCAAATACTACATTCTACATATTGTGAGACCAAAATTTCATTTACATTTTTTACTTCAAATAATATCAGGAATCACTGGTTAAAGTAAGTCAAGTACGTCCCTTAACACCCGTATATTACAACTAGGTAATTTTGAAATCAGCTTTGTTGGGAAATTGAATTATAAGATTATCGGATGAATCGGTTGTTGTGTATTTAAATTGTTAAATATTGTTAACCTTTTAAATGCCAGTATGTAGGAGTGTAGCTGTGAACAGCAGGCCATGAATTTTTAATCAAAATAAATCATTTTTAAATCTTATTTTTATAAATGAAAAACATATTACACCTTGAAAGGATATTTAAATGCCTTAGCAAAAATCTTGAAAAACAAAAAAAAAATTTAAAAAAAAAAATTATTTTATTTTATTTTTTTTTTTAAATTAAATCTTGCTCAAAGAATAGCGAGATAACTCGCTATTTTTCTATGGCCGGCCTGCTGGGCGCGGCCAAGAATGCGAGAAATCTCGCTCTTGGCACAGAAGCGGTTAAATCGTAGATTGATGTGTTGGGGACCATAATACCCATAATTAAGAAATGAGAAAATTGCTGATCATTTTTTAATGTATTTATAACTAACTAACCATCACACCGTTTCCCCGCAGGGGTAGGCAGAGAGGACGGACCGCCAAACAACTCGGTCTTGGCACACACTCTTTGCCTCACTCACATTCATACATCGTCTCATACATACTCTTCTATTATTCTGACTTTTGACATGGCCCGTCTCAAGTATCTGATTCACTTGATCGTGCCATGTCTTCCTCGGGCGTCCCCGACTTATTCTACCATTCACATTTGCATCATATATTCTTTTTTTACAAATTAAATGATTTATATAGTTTTGGAATTACCTAGTTGTAAGATGAAAGTAGACTGAATGCAGTAGAAATGAGATTCCTAAGGCACATGTGTGTAAAACTATTTATAATCGTGTGAGAAACGTGGAGATCCGCAAAGAATGCAAGACTGATGTAAACGTAATGAGTAAGATCAAGAAAGGAACGCTCCAATGGTTTGGGCATGTAGAGCGAATGAACGAGGAAAGGAGTGTAAGGAGAATATATAACGCAAATGTGAATGGTAGAAGAAGTCGGGGACGCCCGAGAAAGACATGGCACGATCAAGTGAATCAGATACTTAAGTCGGGCCATGTCAAGAGTCAGAATAATAGAAGAGTATGTATGAGCCGATGTATGAATGTGAACGAGGCAAGGAGTGTGTGCCAAGACCGAGTTGTTTGGCAGTCCGTCCTCTTTGCCTACCCCTGCGGGGAAACGGCGTGATGGTTAGTTAGTAATTGCCCCACAATATTATGTTTGTTTTAATTATTTTCTCTTTTAGGTATGTCGCATGACTTAAACATAAAACTCTCCTCCATCAGTTCGCGCTGGATATCTGTAGAATTTGGTGTCAATTCTGTGTACGTGGACGGTCAACTTCACCACGGAGATATATCTGATGTCATAATGCTACAAGCTCCTGTCGCTAAGATATTACTCAAAGCTGACTCTCAAAATATTTGCACGCTAAAAGCCACGGCACTGATTCCAGACAAGGATTTCAACATCAATCTCAACATCAGTTTAGTTGACGTCGTAACTAAATCGGAATCTAGCGTCGAACATGATATTAAAATACATTCAAAACTGCCGCAATTGATTGTAAAGATGGCAAATGCAAAAGAGGACTTTTCTCCAGGGAAAGGAAATAACTTAGGTTTAGAATTCCCGGCAGTCCCTGAAGAATGTGACATGTGTCTGCCCATGATATTCTGTAACGATTCTCCAATTGATTTGTCGGTATCTCTCGACATCAAGTGCGAGTGTAAGAACATGTTCTCAATTGGAAGCATTACGATTATTTCCAGAAACGATATAAATCTGGTTCTAACTTCTCCCGTTCAACTGATGCATCTAAAGAATTATGGTCAGAAGCAGATTGAAGAGAAAACGCTGAAGAATTTCTCCATCTCCAATAAAGAGCTGTTTACGATTCCTAGCGATAAGTCAACGTGCTTCAAGGTATTGATTTACTTTAGAGCACCTCATCTGGAAGATGAAAACCGTGAGTAAATTTTGTTATTTCTATCTTCTACCTCCAAAAAACCTCATTCTTATTACTTAGTACCCCGGTATATCATATTATATCGATGCTGGAAAAGGAAAATGGCTAAAGCACCATCCCATCTGGAAAGGAAAAATGGCTAAAGGCCCATCCAGCTGGATAGGAAAAATGGCTCAAGTGCCACACAGCTGTATGGCGCTGAAGCCACTCTTCTTTTCCAACTGCATGGTGCTTTAGCCATTTTTCCTTTCCAGCCTCCGTATGTCTACATATTTATAACCAATGATTAGCTGGTCTGGTTAATCGTTTCTTCCATCATAATAAATCTAGTGTTAATGATTAAGGTTTGTCTGCATTAGAGATGGATGAGTTCTGCATTTTGCCAAAAGCCTCCGAGGCGTGCTTCGTTTTAAAAGTACTCGAGTTCTAGGAGCAAGTCCCGTGTCTGAGTTCTTTGGTGTGGATTGGACACTGGGTGCTGTTGCGGCTACCGGTTCGGCCGGAGCCGGACCCAGATAGAACCCACACAAGAACTTGAACCCGGACAAGAACCCTCCCGAATCGCAAGTGGCGTGGACCGCGATCACGGGGACGCCGGTGGAGGCATATTGGCACAAAAGATACAAAATCACCCTTCAAGAATCGCTGGTTAAAATATTTTGTGTACGTGCTGTTACACCCTGTTTATTATATTGTTAATTGGTGACAATATTAATATTGGTTTCCATGTAAAATTTCAGGTGAAAGTCTCCAGATTGAACAGTTTGAGGCAGCCCTGAACATATCACTGGTTTCCAACTCTCAGAGCAAACCCTTCATTCACATGGACACCTACCGGCTGCTGGCCAGTGTGGGCGTTTGGAAACTTCTACTGCGGAACAAGGATAAATCTAACGTTTTAATGGTCAAACAGGGTAAACATTTCTTCAATTATTATTAACTAGCTGGTACCTGGCATGCGGTGCAACGCCATTCAAAGAAATCTACATGTCCTTTCCCGTGCGTTCCCTTCCACCTTCCCCGCCTTCCCCCTCCCTCATCTCTTCCCTCTCCGCGAACCCCACCTTCCCCCTGCCTTTTCTCCCTCCCACTAAAATATATGAAATACACACATTTTCATTTGAGGGCATACATTAATTACGTGAGCAGTTTTTCTTCCAATCTAGACCCTTCCCCCCCCCCCCCCCTTTGTGAGATAAATTTGGGCCACTTCGTAAATTCTTTTCAAGTAACGTGAGATTTTGCTGAACCCCCCCCCCCTCCTTTTGAGCTCACGTAATTAATGTATGCCCCCTTTATACAAATTTCATGATGCCAGAGCTTACCATTATATACAGCCCATATTACTCGCTGATAATGTAGCTTTGTATTGGTGAAAGAATTTTTCAAATCGGTTTAGTGGTTTAGGCTTGAAAACGTAACAAACAAACACATGCACTTTCGCATTTATAATATTAATATGGATGTGGCATCGTCATGAGGTAAGTCAATAATAGATTAAATCTGTCCACAAATAGTAGACCGTATTGGAGAGAGCTTAAATCGTTTTAGATGCGGCAAAACCAAGATGGTTGACTAATAAATAAGGGGAGTATAACTTTAGGAGAATATATGACGTGTGTGTGAATGGTAGAAGAAGTTGGGGACACCCGTGGAAGAAACGGCATGATTAAGTGAACCAAAAACTTGAGTCGGGCCATGTCAAGAGTAAAAATAACAGAAGAGTATGTATAAATGTTAGTGAGGCAAGGAGTGCGTACCAAGGTCGACTAGTTTGGCAGTCGTTTTCTCTGCCTACCCCTGTGGTAAACGGCATGATGGTTAGTTAGTTAGTTTAGTATGGTGTGAGTGAATATTTTATTAAAATACATTAACTTTTCGTAATGGAAAACAAATGACAATCTTTATTATTTTTAACAAAATAACACTTAACAAAATAAATGTGCACTTTTGAACAGAATACATAAGGCTTCCAATTAACTTTTGATATGGAATGTTTACTACACAATTTTCAGCCTTTTCTATGTTCAACTTACTTTCAATAGGAGTATCTATAGTTTTACAATTGGACATATTAAACCTTAATAATAATTGCTCTATATATTCCTGCTAATCTACAGTTATAGTCTTACATTCTTTGTTTACATTTATTCACATGCCTAAGTAACGTCTAACAGGACCTAAATCTTTTGATTTAAATTTAGAACTTAATACATTTTTTAATTTTTCTGTTTCTGCAATATTATTAGAAAAAATTAAGAAATCGTCCACATATATAGCTACAATAATCTTGACTTTTCATAAAAAAATGTAAACAAGCATGGTTCAAAATTACTTATTTTAAAACCAAAGTTGCAAACAATCTTTCACTTTTTCATACCAGACTAAAGCAGACTGTTTCAGTCCGTAAAAAGCTCTTTTTAATTTCAAGACCTTTCTAATTTCAAGACCTTTCTAATTTTTTATTTAACACCCACTTGTTTTTCACAATTAACCTGTCATTTGCCAGAGACACGGAATTGCGGGCGGATCAAATTTCAAAAAAGAATATTGATTCAAATAATTTGGATGCGATTTTAAATTTTTTGTATAAAGAAACTGTACCAAGGAAAAGGTCAGAATAGCTTCCTCCATTCTTGTTCTTAAGGTAATTTCCACGCGATTTTTCCAAATACGCTGACCCTTGAGGGGTTAATCCATTACTTGGTATATCAACAATTTCCCACGCATCGTTGTCCTCGAACGACTTAAGCTCCTCTCGCATGGCCTGTCTCCACTTATCAGCTTCTGGTCCATTCATCGCTTCCGAGAAGTCCATTTGTTCGACATTTGTACTAAAATTGGAACTACAGATATTACCAAACCCAAAACGTTCTGGAATTTTTCGTCTTCTCTTTTCCTGTTCTGGCAATACTGGAATTGGTTGCAACTCACTGAGTGAGATATCTGTCTCTATATTTGTGATGCTTGTATCATCATCATTTTCACTAGACGGATCAGTATATACAGATGTATTTGAATTTGAACTATGAAGAGATTCATTCATTGAAGACTCCCCCACTGAATCTCTGCCAACGTCGTTTGTTGCCGGATAATCATGCCTTTCAAACTGAACATCATCCTGTATCCATTCTGCTATGTTTTCTTCATTGATTTCCGATGATACTTTTTCTTCTTCCATCACTATTATATCCCTCTTTATAGTTATAATATTTTTTATAGGATCATCTACACGATATCCCTTCACTGTTTCTGAAAATCCTACAAGAATGTGCATTTTAGCCTTCTTGTCCCATTTTACTCTTCTTTCCTTTGATATGTGAACCATTACAGGACTGCCAAACAGGCGTATATGACTTAAATCTGGTTTCTTTTTATTCCACGCTTCATAGGCCGTTTTATTTCCCAAACTTGAAGTTACAGATCTGTTTTTTAGGTATACTGCCGTATTAGCTGCTTCGGCCCAGAACTTCTTTTCTAGTTTCGCTTCAAAAAGTAAGCAACGCGCTTTCTCTATAATAGTTCTTATTAGCCCGTTCACAAACACCATTTTGTTCAGGTGTGTATGCAGTTGTCTTCTGGTGTACAATTCCTTCCCTGAGTAAGTAATTCCTCATCTCACCACTACAAAACTCACCACCATTATCTGTGCGCAATATTTTAATTTTTTTATTCTGATGATTTTCAATCATTGCTTTAAAATTCTTAAATATTTTGAAAACTTCATTCTTATGTTTGTGGAAGTATATGAAAGTCATACGACTGTGATCATCAATGAACAAGACAAAATACCTAGCACCACCAATGGACTTCGTTTCCATGGGACCACACACGTCTGCATGTATTATCTGTAGTATTTCTGTACTTATTTGTCCAACATGATTAAATGTTAACCTCTTTTGATTGCCTTCGCAACAGGTCACACATTTAGTCATTGTCATATCACTGGTATCCGAGTAAGACAATCCATCCACAATGCCGTTCTTCATTTTATTTAAATCATTTCTGTTAATATGTGCTAACCGCTTGTGCCAAAGCTCTGCATTTGCTACAGCAGGTGCTGCCAGTATACAATCTGCTACTTTAATATTTAGCTTGTACACTCCATTTATAGAAAATGCTGTTGCCACCAACACATTCTTAATGTTACGTATGTAGCATTGGTTTTCTTCAAAAACAACCTTGTTTCCGTTCTTGATTAGTTGGCTCACTGACAACAAGTTTGTTGTTAAGCTTGGTACGCATAACACATCTTTAACCATGATATCATAATTAAAGTTAGTTAATATTTGTACATCTCCGGAACACAAAACTGGCACTTTTACATTATTCGCAACGGTTATTTCTGATAAATACGGCGTAAAATTTGCGTATTTTATCCATTCTTTGTTGGCTGTCATATGTCTACTTGCGCCACTGTCTAGGTACCATCCATTTTTACTGTATTCTCCGTTCAAAAATAGTACACTAAAAGCATTTGATTGTTTATTTTTCTGTAACACTGGACACTGGTTTCGATAGTGACCCGTCTGTTTACATTTGTAACAAGTGACAATCTTGTCAACTGTCACTTTTGAGTTTATCGATGACATCGCACCATTTTTAAATCTATGCTTTTTGCTATTATTTGCAACGAATGCTGCGCCGCTGGTATCCACATCATTCTTTGAAATCTCCATATCAATCAACTTAGATTTTATTAAATCGGTGGTAATCTGCATACCCGAATGCTCCACCGCCATAATCATCGGCATGAATTTTTCTGGCAAACCAGCTAGAAGTAATGATCCAATCCATACTTCGGTAATTTCAAATCCTGTGCCTTTCAATCTCTGAGCTGTTTTGACCACTTGCGTGACGTATGAAGTCATGGAATCGCAATTTTCTTGTTGTAACGAGATTAAATGTCTTAGTAAGGATATTTTACGAGAAAAACCTGAGTCATCAAATAAAGACCTCAGTTTAATCCATAACTCTAAAGTTGTTTTTGTTTCCTTAATATGCACTTACAATCCAGGATCAATAGTTAAAACTAGCTTCGCCTTGGCTCTTGCGTCATCTGATGCTTTTTTCTCGAAATTAGCATCTGGTTCTGACTTGATATAGTTCACCAGGTTGTCAAGCACCAACAGATTTTCAACAGCAAACCTCCACTGATCATAATTCTGGCGTCCTATCAACTTTTCAATACTTTGAAATTAATTCACGGCCATATTTCCACGAAAAATCAACAATTTTCGACTGTTTTATACTAAATTCACACAGAAAAAACCAAAAAATAATAGATATTTGCCCATAACCTATTAAAACACGTTAACTTTTCGTAATGGAAAACAAATGACAGTCTTTATTTTTAAATTTTGTTATCTATATTCTAACATATTTTTCACATAAATGTCAAACGGTTTTCAAACACTAAAGCCTGGGCTCAGCGACAATATTACAAAAAACATTGAACCAAATGTTTGTGCAAACATGGAACATTGAGGCATGACAAAAATGCTTTTGTTTTCCGTAGCTGATGGAATTTTTAAAACATCTGGTCGCTGGAGGCCGTAGCGAGATATTAGGGGGCATACATTAATTACGTGAGCAGTTTTTCTTCCAATCTAGACCCCCCCCCCCCCCCTTGGTGAGATAAATTTGGGACACTTCGTATATTCTTTTCAAGTAACGTGAGATTTTGCTGGACCCCCCCCCCCCTTTTGAGCTCACTTAATTAATGTATGGCCCCCCTAATTGCATTGAAAAGTTTTTTTTTTGTATTTCTTCAATGTAGGTACATATTAGCAAAGAAGCCCGTTATTAGATGTACAAATCAAAATAAAAACTACGAAGAAGTGTGCCCTACACTTAAAAAAAAAAAAGGTTGAGAAAAATTGAGTCATGTTATTTGAATCTATAGTCTGTCAAAAAAGAGTTGAAAATATAAAAACTGGAACTACTAAATTTTTAGACTGGCAACACCAATTTAACTGTCAAATATTTTTTTGAAGTGCAATGACACTGAATGTATAGAACACAGTAAACCACATTTAAAAAAAAAACATTTTTTCTTCATGACATAAATTTGATTAAAAGGTGATTTATAAAGCGATTTGCTTTAATTTAATTTAACATAAATTTGAATTTAACAATAGATCGAAAGGAAGAATCACTAATGGTGTGTTTAGTTATACTACTTTTAGATCTGCATGAGATAAATATATTCAGATCTAAAATTAGAGACATGTACCCAGGCAACGTTAGGTACTTTATCTAGTATTTTTTTATTTTTTTTTTATTAGTAATAGAAGGTACATAAATTACAAATAAATTTTATACAGTATTTAATTACATAGTAGATATATTTGATGTACCCCCATAATTAAGCAAGGCTTGTGTGTATGTATTAAATAAATATGAGCAATTTCTAAACTGTGCTTTATATTTTATTACATTATAGTTATTCTTCATTATGTTAACACTAAATTTCAAAGGCAATTCTAATTTTGAGATCGGCGAGTATTTATACTGCAATGAAAAAATATTTTTTCCACTATTATGCCTTTTTAATTTTTTATAAAAATGTAGGTTACACAGTATTACTTTAACACCATGAGTTATGTGTTTAGTATTGCCATTTGATCAACAGTGGCGCCCTCATATATTTTCTACTCTTATTTGACAAACTGTACTTTAATTTATTCCAAAATCAATGTTGCCGTAATATGAAAAAGTTTTCTCTCATTTTATAAAATTTCTCGAATTTTTTGAATGACTACTTTTTAAATTATGTTGTTTTTTTTTAAAATTTTACTTGTTGCATTTCCAGGTTGCTCCGAAGACTTTGAGATGTTCAACGCCGGCAACATCCCCATGCACCTGAAGCTGTTCATGTCCGAGTACTACGAAGGGGACGAGTCCCCCTGCAACATGGTGCCCTGCGATAACCCCATGTTCACCATAGACAAGCCCACCCTCAGCATGGAGCCGGGCGCCAGCACCAAAGTGAGGATCGGATATCCGGCCGGGGATTTGGCCAATCTGAGTCTGCGGAGGTTGGTGATAATGAACTAGCTTAGGGAGCGGAAATTGTTTATCTTTTTAGACATATAATGTAGCCAACAACAAGCATTTTATTATAACTTGGAAAAAATCGTGCGGATAGATGTCGATCGCCAGTTGATTAGTCAGAATCTCCAAAAAATCGAAATTTGAGTTAAGTATGCAGTTATGTAATAATGCACCTTTTATAAGATATGTGTTTTCAGGTCGCTAGTTTTTGACAACCCATTCTCTACTGAAGTGATGCACGTTGTTGGAGTTCCTGGTTCCAGGAGTGGTTCTCAGCAGTCCATCTATAGCACGGACAGTGCCGTATCCCATTCACAGGTAAAGCAACTGTTTAATATTGAGACAGCTTTATAGGATCAGTGTTTCCCATTCCTTACTCCCTTCTGACGTCTCCTTTCAACATCTCTTTTCAACATCTCCTTTCAACTACATACTGCAGTCCCATGCAAGAGCTTAGTGATAATTAAGAAAGAATTCAAAATATACTTGGTCACATTCGAATTATTGTTGCTCTCGAGAACGGTTGATCCGTGGTCCTGCTAATCAAACTCTCGTATTCACAAACTCCGCGGTGACCATACAACGCAAAATAAACTCATCTCAACACCTTTGAAAAGTCATTAAAAGTTTAAAAAAATACATATTAAAAAAATTGGTTAAATACGTTACTTTGAGGTTGGGTTACTGGTTATGGTTTATTTTTAAATTTTTATTTTCATAACTTTTCAAAAAGAGATGTTGAGTTGAGTTGATTCTGAGTTGGCATGGAACCTAGCTCCACACAGGAGGTCTCGAAGAAAAAAAATTCTCTCTGGGGCTATGTCATCTTTGGGGGTGCTGTGTGGAGGGTCTTTTTAGGGAAAGGAAAGATTGTAAGTTCTGGGAAGGAAATAGGTTTGAGGGGTGGATTAGAATCTGGCAATCAATGTATACAAGAGTGATGGACGTATGAATCCATCCCTCCCACTGCGGTGCATGGCGATGGGTCGAGAGATTCCGGCTGGAGAGGTCTAGGTTCAGTCTCTCACAACCACCCCGGGAATCATTTATTGGATAACCAACACCCCAGCATTAGGTCACAACCAAGTGGTTCGCTGTGTTTGGTGACTTAGAATGGGTGCCCGGGTTCATGGGGTGACATTTGTCTAAGTCTTGGTGGCGAACGTGTTTGCCCACCTATTGCATGGCGGGCTGGATCGGGGAGAATGGTTGAGGGCGACTTAACCTAGACCTCTCGACCCATTGCCTTGCACCGTAGAGGAAGGGATGGACTTACACGTCTGTCACTTCTGGACACGTTGACCCCCAGATTCCTACCCATCCCTCATACCTTTTTCCTTTCCAGTACCTCCTCTCCTTCCTTTCCCTAAAAAGACCCTCCACAGAGCATTCCCAAAGATAACAGGCCTTGAAGATTTTTTTTTCGCAGGACCGCCTGCGTGGATTCTAAAAAAAAATAATTAGTATGTTACGAAATATCAAAGATATTGAAATATAAATAGATGTGCTATCTGCAGTTTTGACTATGTGGGACTCCGCTTCCGAGTGTCGCCGACATTGTTTACCAATTAACAAATAAACTAAAAGAATGAATAATTAACGAATAAACCAAGCGAACGTTAAACTAAATGAACAAATTCTTTCCGTATTCAAACTATATTGTTAACCAATACTAATGCACATCTTCACCGCCATCTTTATTTACAAGCCGTGCTGTAGACTTGGCGGGAAATCAAATTTCAAAGTAAAGAGGCCTATTTCCCCAAGAAGCAAAAACATCATTCCAGCTCTGATTGTTCTAATAGAATATGTTGGTTTCAATTTAAGTGAAGTCATGGTGTTTGTTTTCCAAATAAAGATATTATTATTATTGTATTTCAAATTTATAAATACTTACCTATTTTGATCTCAAATCCAAATTTAAGATTTGTATGAAATGGGCAGAAATGTCATATCCCCTTAATGAATATGTACTTACCTAAATGTCGTGGGTAAAAAGTAAGATAATTTTAGAATAATGGATAAATAAAAGAATTATTTGTGGAAGTATATGTTTTATTACAATCTACACAAAACAATTATTTTCAATACAGTATAGGTAATATGGGTTGGAACATTGGAGCATTAGCTTTGCATCCCGGAACACAGCACTTATGAGGCATCTGAAAATAATATTCACTAATATATATATTACGTTTTTTCAGAACAAATCAAATTTCACTTTGAAAACAAATCAACAATCAAGTTGAAACGAAGTGTCATTTCCAAGTGCCCACTATAAACTGTATAGACGTGGCGGCTTATGGATTAATTACTCCATTATTCTCTCAGAAAGCTCTACACATGTTATTACATATGCACTTACAAGGCATCTGAAAATAATATTCACTAATAAATATATTACGTTTTTTCAAAACAAATCAAATTTCACTTTGAAAACAAATCAACAATCAAGTTGAAACGAAGTGTCATTTCCAAGTGCCCACTATAAACTGTATAAACGTGGCGGCTTATGGATTAATTACTCCATTATTCTCTCAGAAAGCTCTACACATGTTATTACATAGTACAATTCTGTAGATTATATTATATTATATAGTAAATTACACAATTTGTAATGATAATCAATACAGCTCCAAAACTACTATTATTACTACGTTAAAATCGTAAATATATTTAAAATGTCTTACCTTAACGATCGTATATCACCACCAACGTATTGTTTTACAAAAAGAAGAATAAATATTGCAGAAACGTGATGAAAAATGTTTAAAAAACTGCTTCTATCAGTAGCACACACTCCTCAGCGCCTACAATATCCGTACTGGCGCATAGAAAAAAGCTATCACGAAGTCCCACAAATAGGACTCTTTAAACGTCAGTTGGTTTTCTACAGCACGGCCTGTAAATAAAGATGGCGGTGACATCTTCAAACAATCAACGAAATGAACAAATTATTTTTGTATGCAAACTACTCTAATTAAGGCGTAGTCCGCTGACAGTTGCGCGGACACTATAGCATATCTCTTTAGTATTTGAATATCTTTGCGAAATATAATCGGTCTGAATTATAAAAGTTCCCAAATACGTACATCGTTGGTACAGTCTACACGGGGAATAGGGCCTTACATCGCTTGTTTCTAAATAGTTACTCATATTATCATAATTATTCCATATTTACCAATGGTTTATTGGTTAAGATTTTTTTAGACTGCCTCCAAACCTCAAAAACACAGTAAATGTTGCATTTATTAACATACCCCAATTGTGGAATGCCATAGTCCCACTGGCTTCGAACAGTTTAATTTTTGTGTAGTATTCACATTAAAAAAAACTTTTGGTTGTGTTGGGGTATTTTTGCCATGTCATTTTGAACATTTTTTGTAAGCTATTAAAACGGCAAAAACTGCATCTGATAAACACAATTTATGCGTGTATGTTTTAATCTAACCTTTATCTGTTACAGGAATTTTCCATGAAATCCTCAAAGAAAGAACTATCGTGGGGATCTTTGAAAGTAGGTGATGCCAATGTTCAAGATGTAACATTTAAGAATCAATCTGTCAATCGAAAATTGAGAGTCTTAGCCGCTATCACAGGAGAGGGATTTAAGGTGTGTTAAATTTATGTCTTTTTATAATTACATTTTACCAATCTTCTTTGAAAGTTACATATCGATGCTGGAAAGGAAAATAGCTAAAGTGCCATTCAGCTGTGACATTAACCACTCACATATTTTGCGATTATGCCAGTTATTTGTCTTAAATGAACTGTCAGATTTATAAAAACTTTGTGTTATTTCCACTTCGCAATTAAAGTAGGCGATTTGGCGGGTGAAAATTGTTTCTACAAAGTCTTTTTTATGTACTTCTATCGGCAACTTTGAATATAAGTGTGAAGCTTAATTCAATATGGATCTTCGACTTTTTGTTTTAGTGTTGTCACTGGAACATTAAGGGGATCTTACCGCAACCGCAGCATATTTGGGGGTTTTTGATGCAGTTTTTAGAAAATTTCTATATTGTTTATTAGAAAATAATATTATGTTTTGAATAAATAAATTATTCTTCTAAATGGTGAGACAACAAAACGTGTTAAAATGTTTAAGACAATTGCGTAAAAAAATGTTTACAGAACCTCTAAAAATAGCTTAAAGTTCGATTGTATCCTTTAATAATAATAATAATTTAATAAATATAGGAGAATTATAAAAATATACATTATCACCACATCAATGTTGTCTAAATGGCTAGATAATAAAATTATTTTAAAAAGCATTAAAACAATGCTTAAATAAATAAAAACCGTTTTTCAATATTACGATATTGTTATTTTGCCTCACGCCATTATATAAAGCTGGACACAATTTGTTTCCCGTTAGTATGCGAGATGGCTTCAGAGTGAGAGGACGTCAAATTTTATAAAAAATAAGTACGTAAATGTGTAGCTCATGAGAAAAGGGGTCACACTAAAGGCTAGTCGTTTTGTTATTGTGTATTATTTCAAAACCAAGTTGACTTTTTTACTAAAAATTCCGTTCCGCGGCCGCCTGTCTTACAACCAGCGGCATCGAATATTTTAGAGCACCCCTTCACCAGAATCGTATTCCTAGTTTTATTTATTTACGTCCTACTGGACTTATAACGCAAGAAACTGCATTTATTGATAGTATTAGCTTTTATTAACCCCCAAACATGGCACGTAAAAATAACCCTTATAAAAGTTTCATTACCCTCCAATCCTCGACATTACCATCCGGTAAAAATTTTGACGATGTGGAAGGTAATGAATCGGAGGATAACGAAGTTTTGACAGTTTTTCCTCAATTACTCGCTTATTAATGACATTAAAAATCTTTATGATTCAATTAAAAATAATCCGACTAAATATAGTTTTTAGACACATGATTCGAATTTTTAAAACGTGTACTAACTTTAAAAAATGATGGAAGGTAATGATGCCTGGTCGGTGACTAAGTAGTTTTCGAGCACGGAGATCGCAGATATTTATTTATTCAGCGACGCACGTCCTCCCCGTCGAGATGTAGTGATACACTTGTTAGTAACGGAGGTGCGGGTTGGGATACAGCTGACGAACAGGCACAAACGCGGTGACAATTTTAATTACCGCTTTCGCGGAAGATCATTTTCTCTGGACAAAATCAAAATCTCAATTCTTTCTATGATACAATAGTTTTAAAAATGAATTAAATACAAATTAATATACATTATTAGTTGTACATACAGGTCGATTAATAAATGTAGTGATTTTACTAGTGTAAACTGTTCTAATTTGTAGATCAATTTACCGGTCCCTCATTTGCAAGGGGAAGGTAATGAAATTTTATCATGTTTTTTGTACATTATAAAGTAATTAAGTAACAAATGGCTTTTCAGGGAAATACTGGTTTTTTCTTTTTTAAATAGCTACATTTTCCCATAAAACTTTCTTGAAAAACATTCACTTTCATATGACACTTTTGCGAGAACGTGCGATTTGAACGAAACACCGGAATGAGCCTTATATTTCAATGAAGTGTTTGTGAAGAGTTCGTTTCATTACTAATACGGAATCCCCAAATATATAGACAATTTTATAACCTAGATTATGCCGTTTTTATTGACGAGTATAGGTGTGTAAGCCTGGTAGCTAGTTTGAAAAAAAAATACAGGTTATAAACCTTTTAAATTGGATTAACTAGGCAAGATCGCAATGAAGTTAGTGGATAACACTGTCGCTAATAAAATCGCGTTTGATTTACATGATAATTTAACTTTTCTGACACGTTTCGATATAGCGTTTTTTTTAAACGTAACAAATGTTTAATTTGACAGAGCGATTAGGAAAGCGTCGTTTAGATTTTGACGAAATGCTAGTTGATTGAATAACTATTTTCGTTTTTATATTAAACTTTATATTTTTTGGATTTATATTTTTACGAGTTTATATTTTTTGTGGTTTTCTTAGTTTCCCACTTACTTACGGGAATTTGGGAGTCGGGTACAGGTGCCGCCACTCCGGGAACATTTATTGGATAACCAACACCTCTGCCATAGGTCACCCATAGTCACGGCTACGTTTGATGATTTAGCAGAAGTGCCCGGGTTCATAGGGTGACGTTTGTCCGGGTCTTGGCAGTGGATGCGTCTGCCCACCTGCTGCGTGGCGGGCCGGATCGAGAGACTGGTTGAAGGAGGCCTTTTGATCTTTCCAGCCGGACTCACTCGACCCATTGCCTTACACCGCAGTTGGAGGGCTGGATTCATACGTCTGTCACTCCCGCACACACTGATCCCCAGATTCCTTCCCACCCCTCATACATTTTTCCTTTCCAGAACTTCCTATCCTCCCCTTCCTTAACCCCTCCGCAACGTAGGCAGATATATGCGCTAAAAATACGACAGCAGTCAAGTACAATAAGCGTGTTTACACGTCAGCGCGTGTGTCTCCATAGAAACCGTTATAACTCCGTTATTGTTTTAGTTACATCCGTAAAATAAAAAGTGAAAGGTCGATAGAGAATCATGCTGCACATCTCTATTCAAGTTGTTCATAGAAATACATAAAAAGAACATTCTGTCAGACGCGCAGTCTGACACATAATTTATCCCGCCAAATTTCCTACGGGCGCCTGACATTGTTAATTTCTATTAAATATTTTTATATGAAATGATAAAAAAGTGAGGTGACAAAAGTGTTTATTACACATTTATACAATAGAATAAGTATTGTTGTTTACATAATCTGTGATTTTAGTACCGTTTTCACATAAAAACATCATGTGAGTCATTTTCACATTTTTTTAATGTTTGCATACTAAATTTTAATATTTACAAATGTTAATATTTATTTGTAATATAATAATTCGAATGCTTATTTTGTAACCTATCTAAAACAGTTTTTACTATTCGGCTACGTTCAGAAATGTTTCATTTATAGAGCTTTAATTGTGAAGCGGCAATAATACAAAGTTTTCGTAAAATGTCATTTCGTTAAAGACATTAAAAGTGCATATTGGCAGTTTTCTGAGGGGTTAAAAAGACCCTCCACACAGCATAACCTAAGATGACATAGGTCCTGAGAGAAATTATTTTCCTTACTAAAGCTTTAAGCCTTATGGAGCTTATGTAAAAAAAGCGTTTCAATTCAGAGATTTATTATAATTATTGTATTTTTCCTTTGGAGGGGTTCAGACATACGTTCACCGTTTGTGTCATTTTCAACTATTGTCATTTAGTGTGTAAGAAAGAGGGGCAGCATTATATGATAAGAATAAGAAAAAACTGTCAGCGCATTGACATTTGACATTTCAAAAGATGAAAATTCGTTCCATACAAAATGTAGGAAAAAATTATATTCTTCATAACTTTTTTTTCGTGAATTTTTTCGATGTTTTAATAGTTATCCTGCTATTCGGGGCGGAGACAAATCCAACAAATCAAAGTTCATAAAAATCGGTCCAGCCGTTCTCGAGTTATAAATGTTGTAACTAACTCGACTTTGTTTTATATATTAAGATTATTTTTAGTATTCCTAACTGATATAATAATAATAAATGATGTCATTTGTATAAAAAAAAGTTGATCTTATGCATTTTACATTACATAATTATTTGTTATATTTTTAAACTTTTTTTTAAACAATAATAATAAATATTGAAAATTACTAGTTGATTGTATCGAATAATGTATCAAACAAGTTTGATGGAAATCTGATAAGAGTCATAAAATCACGAGCTCCTTCTGCAATAGGTAATGTTTCTATCTAAATTTACCTAAAACATGTACATTCAACTTAATAAACATAATTTGATAGATGCCCATTATTTATTATACGTTTT
This sequence comes from Limnephilus rhombicus, assembly GCA_929108145.2. NCBI lineage: Eukaryota > Metazoa > Arthropoda > Insecta > Trichoptera > Limnephilidae > Limnephilus > Limnephilus rhombicus. Next base: position 46,780,581 of record OV815280.1, read on the forward strand.
ATGTTCAAATCTTACTCAAGAGTACCATCTAGCCTAGATTTCTTCGCTGCTCTGACTTTGTCGGTAAGCGCGTATCGTATTCCCCGTTACAACTTGCTTCATTCCTCCCCGCCCCGAAATATTATTTCGGTTTTCGTAAATTACCCCTTAACAAAGTTATAATGACTTCTGTGGGAACACACGCGTTAGCGTGAAAACACGCTTATTGTATTTGACTGCTATTGTTATATTGTCGTGTTAACACAATTACAAGTCGGAGTGATTAAGATGAACCTACTCAGAGCGTGTGGAAAGCTCTAGAAAACTTTATTTGAGGAACACAAGCACAAACGAAAAATATAGTTGTTGTGTAGTTTGATCTTTTATGTCACAGCCGTATGGCGCTTTAGGCATTTTCCTTTCCAGCATCGATATGTACATATATTTTCCACAATACTTTTTGTGTTTACTTTAGCACCTTGTTTTTATGAAATAAACTTAAAGTATACAATGAAATTCATATAAATCCAGTGATAGATACTCTTAGTATCGCCCTGGTGAAAGACCTCCATTCAGAATCGAAAGGTTGCTTGCAATGACTTTAGCTGTGTTTAGTGACCAGATCTGAATAGCCAATTGCCTCCCAACAGTCCTCTTCCGCATCTCTTCCCCCTCCCTTCAGCCCCACAACATACCCCAATTGTGGATGACATAGTCCCACCAGCTCCAGACAGTTGTGAGCAGTTGGGACTCTTGTGAAGTATGTAATCTATATATAAAAATCAAAATATGCTTATATATATGGTATATACCAAAAATTTTTATATATATGTATATGTAGGTATATTGTATATATTGTAATGTTATTCTTGGTTAATAAATAATTTAAAAAAAAAAAATATATATATATATATATATATATATATATATATATATGAGTATGTAAACGAGTTATCTATGCGTTGCTAAACCATTCATTCAATTGCGATGAAACTTTGGGGATTTGATGTGCGCACGCCCGCGATGGTTTCTATATATAATAATGAGCTCTGGTGTCATGAAATTATTCGTTGCTAAACTGTTCATCCGATTGCGATGAAACTTTGGTGAGTTGTTGTGAGCACGCCCGCGAAAGTTTCTATATATACTGATGAGCTCTGATATTTTGAAATTTGTATAAAAAAATTGCAGTAGGTGGCACGTGAACTGTTTGAAAACTAAATGAAAAAGGGCTGAAATATATGAAATGCGGGAGGGGGAAGGTGAGCTTGGGAGGGGGGTTTGCGGGACGGGAGAAGTGGGAGAGAGGAGTGGGGAGAGGGAAGGTGGAGTAGGAACGTGTAAGGGGAAGGGACGCGGAAGAGGAAGGTGAGGCGGAAGGGGAACGGGACGAATGGGAAAGGACACGCAGGGAGAACCAATTTCTTTATTAAGTGGCATAGCAACGCATGTCGGGAACTCGCTAGTTATTACATAAATGATAATCTTATGTATTTGATGTGCAGTTCTCTGGAGAGAACGGTTCAGAGTCCTCGCTGATGTTTTCACTGCAGCCCCAGGAGTGCCGGAGCGTCCGCGTGCAGTTCCGTCCTGCCCAGCCTGGGGGGCACGCGGGGGCCCTGAGGATCACGCACCGGACCAAGGAGAGGGAGGGGGCCAGACTGCTGCACAAGGTATTTATAGTACAGAGCTTATATTTTGTAGACAGAAATGTTAGACTCACCGTAATTTAGAAGTAGTTCTGTGTAACAGTAGACCTCGCGTCCAAAAAACTTTTTAATTTTCTCTTTCTCAATGAAAACCAAAATTTTCTTTGAAATTATAAGATTTGTAAGTAGGTACTTAAATACCTACCTAATTATTTATAAACCATGTATTTTATGTAACATTTTTTTAATTTCAAATAAGGAATTATACAATTTATCCAAAGGAACGTCACTACACAGTGCTACATGTATAATTTGGCGGTGGCGAAAACTTGAACTAACACTTTGTCTTTATATTTTAAACTGGCAACCGTACTATCATTATGTCATAGACGACAGCGCCCTCCTTTTCTGCCAATGTGAAGCACTGTATCAATGATAATTCTTTTTTCAAACTTTCTTCAGGCAGGTAAGGTACCATAAATCATATTGAAAAAATGCAAAAAAGAAAATCAAACTACGATTTCACATTTGGAAAAAGAATCTTTGCTGAACCATTAAAATTACCACCATCTTGAATGGGAAACGCACAGTACGAAATTTTTTTACGGACAAATGAAATTCAAACCGATCAAGTTAAAGCAGGGCTTCTCTTCGCTCAGTCAATAGGCCACTTGCATGGATTTCATAACGACTTGGAAAAAATCGTATGGATAGATTTTTTTACTAAGATTACAAAAATTTAGAAATGTACAGTTTTTTTTATATTTAAATAAATAAATCTATTTTTTCGAAACGGGACATTTTCACGTAGTGACGTCACGGGCCCAAATAATGCATTTTTATATGTAAACATGTATTTAAAATTTATTATAATTTACAAGTACAAGTAGCCCAGTCAGTGGGGAGTTTTACCTTGCAAAAGGTCGTGTAGTAGCGATTTTGATATATGTTGTTAAGATTGGGACTCTGAAGAAAAAAAAAAGTTTTCGACCTTGGAGGGGTCGAGCTCGAGCCGCCATCTTAGATTGAAGGTCCCAAAATTTGGTTTTTTCAAAATAATTGTGCAATGGTTGATCTTACGACCAAATTGCCAAAGACAAACTTAAAGAAGATAAAATTTCAAATATTTTATGTTTCAAATTTTTTTTTATAAGTCTAACGAGTTACAGTGGCGGAAATGTGAATATTTTTGTAAAAAAGGTGAAATTCACAATTTTTGTTATTTTTTCGGGCTATTCATTACATAATTATAATTTTGTAAACTCGTTTCCACACCACCATGAGGTAGAGAAAATGGCGCATTTTTTATTGTAGTATCCCCAGTAGGTCTTCTTCCTCTTCAATGGCATTACAACCCATTTCGAGCCTTGGCCTCCTTCAACATAAGCCTCCACCGCCCTCCGTCCTCAGCCGTCGTCTTCCTAACTGCGACATGGACCAAATGTAAAATTTTGGAGGAAGGAACTTGTAAATAATAACGCATCTTCAGGAAAGTTTAAAAGGACTCGTAATTTTATTTGCTCTATTCCCAATTACATTGTGAATATCAGGAGATCTAAACTACCCAAGACAGACCAAGGAGTTTATGTTTACTTGTTAGGAAGCTATAGCGAAGAAGAGAGTATAAAAACCTAAAAACGAGGTTTTTTTAACGTTACCTCCTTGGCCGAATGGAAATTTGCACCTACTGACATCTATGGATAATTCTTCCAGCTAATTATTTTAGTTCCCACCCAAACATTCATTTTATACCTACATATTTGGAGAGGTGTGAGTCCTAGCTAAGACTTTTTTATTTACAAATTTATACATACTCCCCCTACACAAATAGAATATAATTAAAATAAAATATCTCACTTATAATACTAAAGATAACTCATAATATTTATAACTTTAAATGCTTCACACCAGATTAAATTAACTAAAAAATTCATATTTTACACGCTCTAGTTAACCCCTCCGAATTTTCCAGAATATTAGCTTTTGGTGTCTTAAACGAAATGACATTTTACGAAAACTTTTAGTTATAACCGCTTCACAATTAAAGCTCTATAAATGAAACATTTCTGGACGTAGCCGAATAGTAAAAACTGTTTTAGACAGTTTACAAAATAAGCTTTCGAATTATTATGTTACAAATAAATATTAACATTTGTAAATATTAAAATTTCGAATGCAAACATTAAAAAAAGTGAAAATGACTCACGTAATGTTTTTATGTGAAAACGGTACTAAAATCACAGATTATGTAAACAACAATACTTATTCTATTGTATAAATGTGTAATAAACACTTTTGTCACCTCACTTTTTTATCATTTCATATAAAAATATTTAATAGAAATTAACAATGTCGGGCGCCCGTAGGAAATTTGGCGGGATAAATTATGTGTCAGACTGCGCGTCTGACAGAATGTTCTTTTTATGTATTTCTATGGACAACTTGAATAGAGATGTGCAGCATGATTCACTATCGACCTTTCACTTTTTATTTTACGGATGTAACTAAAACAATAACAGAGTTATAACGGTTTCTATGGAGACACACGCGCTGACGTGTAAACACGCTTATTGTACTTGACTGCTGTCGTTTTAACGCATATATCTGCTTACGTTGCGGAGGGGTTAAAGATTAAAGTTAAGAGCGTTTAACCAGCCAGCCGACGAAAATCCACATTTCGTCGAAAGTTGTTCTTACGATCCTGCAGGGCGGTTACAATGAGAAAGATTAAGTATTCTCCGTACCAGCTTTTTTAAATTATAACTCAATATCGAATTTATTTCAATCCAAATTAGCTGTAATTTATACCTTCATCCAAAAATGCTGAAAGGCGTGATGATAAAACTATTAAAATTATATACTTTTTGATTATAAGTATTTATCATTTTTCAATAATGTCTAAATTTAATAAGAATGTTAAAAAAATCTGAAATATATTTGTTTGTAAGTGCGCAAATAAATACACAAATGGACCAATTTTCGTCAAGAAACACATGTGCGTAGATATTTTTTAATGATTTTATTGAAACTAAAATTAAAATTCTAAAACCTGCGTTTGCTAGATAATGTATTGATTTTTTTTACTGCATGATTATATTATTTGAAATGGGTGTGGTATAATACAAAATCGTTTTTGAAAATTTAACAAATCTGCCAACGACCTATGGAATAACCTTATTATACTAAAAATTAAAATTTTATCTCAAAATTTATTACATGCGAATGCTAGATAAAAGAACAATCTTTCGAAATCCATTTATAATTTTTGTGGAAAAGAGTCAATACGTCTAAAATCTGATTTGAAAATGACATATTTCTGGTTTTCTCTGGTAATGCCCTCTTAAAGATTAAATCAATAATTTCTATAATAATTAAACATTTAATTTTAGGACAAACACAATACAAGGATGATTGGACCAGGTATTCCTTCCAGGACAGCTAATTTTGTATAAACATTTGAATGGGCACTTGCAGTGTTCTTCCCTTTTCTTTTGGTTAGCTTATCACCTTTAATTTTCACTCAAATCAAATTTTTCACGATAGTTTCACAAGAGGTCACGACCTCCACCACCTTTATTCATTCTGCATTTTTTATTCTTTCTTGATTGTTTTTCACTTTTCTTTCCACAGTTGTTTGAATATAAAAGTCTGATTATAAAACCCAGTTTCCCTAATATTTCTTTTGCTTGTGGGCGCCACACTGTGCATTGGCGCTGCCGGGTCGCTTCTTATTCTCCCTGGTCCATCTTGGGTAGGTGATCTCCGCATTTGTTGTCCTCAATTGGCAACAGGCATAGTTTTGATATTGCCCTCTGGACTGTTCCCTGTGCTGTGATGATGGTAGCTACCCGTACTCTTCCATCAGGTCCCGGGTGTACAGCATCATCTTGCATCCTTCCTGATATCATTCTCTCGTCTCAGCCTAGGTCTGCCCGCCTTTCATTTACCTCCTGGGTGTTCTGTTAGAACCTTCTACGGTAGTCGTGTGCTTGACATTCGATGCACATGTCCGGCCCATCTTAGTCTTTGGAGCCTTGGATGGATAGAGAGTCTGGTAGCTTGGTAAATAACATAGATCTCCATGCCTCTCCCTCATGTTAATGTAAATACTTGCATAGTGCTTTCTCACCCCGTATGCATTAACATTGGAGGGTCTAGAGTCGTTCAAATAAATGCAGCTTCTTTCAATAAAATAGATTCTTGACGTGTGCGGTGTAGGAGGAAACCATATGTTTCCTTATAACGCCGTTGGGAAAGTGGTGGGGTCCCCTTCAATGCCTCTCCCTCTCGCACCGCTCCTAAGATTCTTCGAAGTACCTTTCTTTCGAGGTGTCCAGCTGTTCCCGCCACACATCCACGTGCCAAGACCGTTCTAATAATTGTTTTATATAGGGTTTTCCTATGGACGTTTCGGGATTTGAAACTGGCAACAACGCGAAGTAAGTGTTAGTGCCTGTGATGCGCTTTCTTACTTCTACTGGATTTTCTTTGTCATGCGTTATGATGGAGTCCAGGTATGTAAACTCTTCGACCACTTCGAAATTATAAGTGTCTTTAAATTTCAATTTATCTTTTATTCTATGGTGTGGGGTTCTGGTTTGCATCATGATTTTAGTTTTATTCGCATTGATTTGCCACCTCTCTTGCGAATCTCCAAAAACCTCTCTTACAGCCTGTAGGGATCTTTCCACAATGTTAAGGTCAGTATGTCTATTCCACAAATATTCCAGAGATGGTATGGAGAGCCGCACAGAGTTCGACTAGTATTCGTAATTATGTTACATATTCGCTATTGTGTAATAATATTTTTTTGTTGATCCTGGTTGGTTGATATTGATATCTTAATAATAGTCTTTGTCATCAATGTTATGATCTAACTCATTGCCTGTGGTACTGAGATGCTGGGCTTCCATTGACAAAATCTCTTCATATTCAATTGCAAGAAATAAATTTTAATAAAATCTCGGGTGCTGGTTTCTTTGTCATTTTTACTGGAATAAGCACATTGGTGCCACGTTTCCAGCCCCAGTTTTCTGGATTTTTTTGGATTCCATACCATTTTTGAACTCTCGTACAAAGCAACAAGAAAGCGTTTTACTTCATCTGCTATGTCTTCTGGTTTTGCATCATGTTGTTTTCATTCGTATACTCAATGAAGACGCGCTGGCAGACCAGCTTTTTTAAGGCTTACTAAATATTCATTATCACTACAAAGTAGTTTCATCCACGCACACGATGACGTCGGGTTTGTCATAGTGGGATCCTAGCCTGTAGCGATATAGGCGCTAAGGTGGCAACACTGCAGTCAGGACTGCAGGCACGCAGTATATTGCCGTCTCTTTCTCTCCTTTATGTAACACGAAAAATTTCTGTAATTTGAAATAGATTTTGCTGTGTTGTGGAAATACGTTAAAATGATATTGTGTAATATGTTCTTACACAATTTATCGTGAAAACTTTTAGTTTTACGATTTTTTGTCAAAATTTTCTTCTTTCTACCGCTGTAAGTCATTATATATTAGATGTATAAAAAAAATTTTAAACAAAAAATGTACCTAATTTAGTCTTCTTCAAATTGCCATAGACATTTTTGTTGTTAAATCAACCGTTGAGGAATTATTTTGAAAAAACTATATTTTGGCTCCTTCAATCCAAGATGGCGGCTCGAGCTCGACCCCCCCAAGGTCGAAAACTTTTTTTTTCCTTTAGAGTCCCTATCTAAACAACATATATCAAAATCGCTACTACACGACCTTTTGCAAGCTAAAGGCCTTTTTTATCCCCCACTGACTGGTCTAAAGTATATGACTCCAGATACTAATATCTACAGCCTGTATGTCGGACGAATATCTATACAGAGTATAGAGAGTATAGTAATATATATATATACAGAGCGTAGGTTGAACTAATATCTACAGAGCGTAGGTTGGACTAATATCTACAGGGGACAGCTAAGCAAGAGGTTGTACGGAAAAGCATAAATTACTTCAATTACGTAATTACTAATTACGTAAAGGCTTAAACGTTTAAAGTACGTACATGAAGTTTTTGCATAATATTACGTATTTTGCTGTTTACGAGGACAATAATTTATTGAACAAATATGGAGGTCATAATACAAAGATATTTATTTATTTCTAAATACACAGCACCACAACCTAACCTAACTAACCTAACCTAACTGACATAGAAATGGTCATGGTAACAGACTAAATAATTTAGAAGCACTCGAAATAAAGAAAGCTGTTAAAACAAAAACCCAAATCCTTAAGCGTCGATGACACAGGGCTAGTTTACAAGCTACTATATGGGAAATTCACTATCTGTTAGTAAACTCGCCCAGTGTCATCGTGTCACTTGCTAACTAGCAGCAACTAGCAGATTGTCAACAATCTACGAAAAAAAGTTGAAAGGTCGTCAACTTTACTCACCTACACGCTTGCTCGTGATTGGTTTATTTACGTTTCCAACATGGCTTCCGATAAACCGCTGATTTCGACTGTCAAAAATCTGAAGAATTTAGTTCACGCAGGCGTCGTTATTCTTGTTACTGGCGCTAAAAGCGACCTCAGTTTCCTACGCTTCTGAGCGAGTGGACAGTTTTGTGTGTCATCATGACAATCTCACTCGCCGATTTACCCGCTTTTAAAACTTAGTAGATAGTAGCTTATAACTCGCCGTGTGTCATCGAGGCATTAATATTCAGCTAAATGTGTCCAATAGTCCGATATTAGGGATTTTTACATACATACATACTTACATAAATTAAGTTTTTTAAACTGCATACGCAATATTACGTTATTCCAATACGCTCTACATAATTGCAAATCCAACCTCTGCCAGTGCTGTAGATATTCGTCAACACTTTGGTTCTCATAGATATTAGTCAGCAGTTTGAGCTATAGATATTCGTACGCACTTTGGTTCTCATAGATATTAGTCCGATTTTTTCAGTTTTTGGAATTCCTGTAGATATTAGTAGACGCCTCCAAGTATATTACATTGGATTTAGTAATACAGACATTGAACATTATAATGATTTATGATCAATCAGATGGATCAAGGAAAAAAACATTTATAACAAGTAATATTTTTGGTACGCCTCGTTATTCACCTGTGCCCTTTCTTGTGGAAAACATTTTTTTTTTTTAAATGATTTTCGGCTATGTAATTATCGTTTTAAAATTATGTCCCGTCTTTCCGGTTTATAAAAAATGGTCTGATTTTTCGGATTGAAATTTCCAAAAAATCGCCAGGGTTTCAAAAATACGATAAAAAAAAAAAAAATACCGAATGTCTTGTACGTAGAATATTTGCCTAAACCGGAATTAAAAAAAAAAAAATGTGATGCAAGTGGCCTATTATATAATGTATTAGTTGAAGTCCCTGGCTTTTCCCGAGCATTATACAGCGTTTTCGAAATCTAATGTGGACAGTGACTTTCTTCTTGTTTTGAAGGTTTACCCGAGACACAATCTATTTTACATTCTTTAGAACTTTGTAATCATTCCAAAAAATTGTAGCCAAAAAAATGGGAATAAATTAAATAGGCCAAATGGCCGAGTATTCCGAATAATCCCAATGGCCTAGTGGTTTAAGGTGTTGTCCTGGTAAGACAGATCGTGTGTTAGATTTCCAGTTGCAACCTTTTTTATTTTCTTTCATGTCCTATTCTCTTTCATGTTTCGTTTAGATTTATTAGTATTATCTTCTTCTTCAATGATTATTATTACATTAATGGGTATAACCTTCAAAAGTTGTTCGAATAAAATTAAATTGATTGTTTAAATTGTAGTTTGTTCTAACGAACTATATCTTCATCAAGATTCAATCGATTTCTAAGTTTTAGGCCCGGTATATCAGCCAGTCCATATCCTCGCTACGTACGACATTCCTCACTCAAACTTAAGTGGGCTAAGTCTGCCGCTCAAACTTTGATAAGTATCAGAATAGTTACTATTTTAGGCACTGAGGCGCTAGCAGTCACATGCCAAATCTGACATCTGCGTAAATAATAATAAGTACTTCCCATCGAAATTTACATAAATCGTATAATTTTATAAGTATGGACTAATATATCGTTGAACGATGAGTAATGATGATGTTATTAATTATAATCAATCTAAAGTTCTCAGATAAGGGATTTTAAAAGTTTCAAAGTTAGGACAGATTGTTTTCACCGGTTAATTTCATTAATTTTGGGAGGCGGGAATGGGTACCGCCGCCCCGGGAACCTTTATTGGATAACCAACACCTCTGCCATAGGTCACCCCAAGTGGTTCGCTACGTTTGGTGATTTTGCAGGAGTGCCCGGGTTCATGGGGTGAGGTTTGTTTAGGTCTTGGAGGCGGATGACCAGGACACACTGAACCCCCATCCTACCCACCCCTTAAACCCTTTTCCTTCCCAGAACTCTCCACTCCTTCCTTTCCTTAAAAAAAACCCTCCACACAGCATCCTCAAAGATGACATAGGCCCTGAGGGAAATTATTTTCCTCAGGGCCTCCTGTGTGGAGCTCATGTAAAAAAAAAAAAACAGCACCCTTGAGGTGATTTCTCTCACAAAAATGGAGCACTACAAATTATCCAATTATTATTATTAATAGTGCACGACACCGGCAAATAAAAACTTTTTAAATTTAGTGTCCTTGCATAAAGCACCATGCTGATTGGAATGGGGAATTTTATCGAAAACATCAATTCGTCTAAAAATATTTTAGGTTCATGGAATAAACCAGCATAAACATTTTCAAAGACATTCTCCCAATGACACTAGATGCATAGATATAGCACTCATGTAGACAGTATTTTCTTTTTTCAAAAAAAAAAACACTTTCCTCTATTTAAAATCGTGGACAATCCGTTTAATACTGGTGAGATCTAGGCTTGCGACGTTTATACGGAATATGTTTCAAGCTGCACTAAGCTTGACATTCCAACCAAGCTGAGCTTAATCAACTGATAAAGTATCCTGACGAAGAAACCACAGGTTTCGAAAAATTAATTAACTCATTATGTGAGTTAATTAATTTTTGGTTAGTTAGTTAATTAACGCAGTAGTCGTACAGGCTAAAACAAAAAAGAATTCTACTGTTGAGGGCCGTTAATCTAAAAAAAAATTATATCACTAACGGAATTTTATAATTTTCACAGGTTTTGCTCCATGGTGTGGGTGGACGCTCTGCTCTGGTCTTCCGTGATGGGGTGTTCAAACACGGGGGTGCCCAGGGGCTCCCTCTGGGTTCCCTCAGTGAGCCAGGGGAGTTCAAAGACATTCACTTCAGTATCTGGAACAAAGGGTCCGCTCCAGCCTTTGTACTAATCAATTTGGACCTCAAGTGTAAGCATTTCAAATGCCATTATTGTGTATATTTTTAAAAATAAGATGTAGTTTGACTTTATTTCCTGTAAATATAATACATACAGTAATACTTGCTTAACCCGAGAAAGGTAACCAATTTGGGAGGTGGATATGGGTACTGCCGCCCCTGGAACCATTTATTGGATTACCAACACCTCTGCCATAGGTCACAGGGGTGCCCGGGTTCATGGGGTGGGGTTTGTCTACATAACTTCCTATCCTTCCCTTCCTTAAAAAGTCCCTCCACACAGCATCCCCTAAGTCTTATGGCCTAAGATGAGTTAGGCCCTGGGGGAAATTATTTTCCTCGGGACCTCCAAAAACCAAAAACAAAAAACCATATTGCAAGGTTTGTTGCATGCCTCAGAGGTGCACGTTTTTAAAATGGATTTTTTTTTTCAGATTTAGTAAATTTAATTTATTTTTATTTTATAACTAATGAAGTTTGGTTCTAGTTTTGTAAATAAAATGCAAACGCAGAGAGTTCGCGGAATAGGGGGACGAGGAAGGGGGAAGGCGGGGAAGGTGGAAGGGGAACGCAGGCGGGAAAGAGTATGCATGGTAAAGGACATGCGGGGGAGGGGTGGGAGATAAAGAAGGGGCAGATGGAGGGATTGCAAAGGAGACAGCAGCGGTAGGGGATAGCAAATTTTGGAAAATCTATGCTTCTCACACACGCACACTGCTTTACGTGGCCTGCTCACTAATCGGATAAAGTTCTGATTCATCCGTGAATGCACCAGATGGAAAGACAAAAAATATTGTCTATCCAAAAGCACTTAAGACCATTGTTTGCCGGCGTGCAAATTCGTTCTTCCCTAGTGTCCAGCCTCTCTTTTGTCCCTTTCTAACGAAATATTGTATTTGCGGTGGGAAGCGGGGAGGCGAGAAGGGAAGATTTCTATGTAGTGGTATTTGGCCACAGCGCTAGCTAGCAAAATATGGTATTATAGAGTTTTGAAGAAAAGGGCGCGTAATTTTATACTTGATTATTCGCGCGAAGCCGAGGAAATTTCCCTTTTGATGAGTTAATTTGTATTAGTATGATACGCTAATACGGGAGTCTCTCGACATATTTTTTATGGTGCTTGTTGGTGGTTCAGCGCAAATAAATGCGTGAAAAAACATAAACATCATTTTATCGGAGAATACGGGGAATGATCTTTTTGTTTAGTGCCTTGAAATTAACGGAGAATTGTATTGTTATAGGAGATCTGGGAATCGTATGCACGAAATTATTAAGATTTTATACCTAATTAATATTTAATGTAATTGAGATGTTAACAACTTTCAAGCAGGGAAATCTCCCTGGTTCTGGGGAAAAAATATTAAGAAATAAAACCCAAATCAGAATTTTTAATGCATGATGTAATTTTTTTAACCTAATCGAACCTGATATTTAGTCACATGTTCACATTAAAAAGTTATACTGATATTATATTTTTTATTATTATTTATTACAGTTAAATAAATACATCTTTCACTTGATAACTACATAGATAATTCAACTCTATTAACATAAATTTACACAGTACAAGTACATGAATAACATCTAATTTAAAATATCTAAGCATCTTTATAAACAACTAACTCGGTAGGTATATACCTAATTTTAAAGTCTTAATTCATAAAAATGCAATAAGCTATTTTAAAAATATTGTACATAAATATTCAATACATATTTTTAATAAAATATTCAGACCTAGGTATATTATTTAATAATTTATTGTAGTACCTACCACTTACTAACAAAACATATGGGTTTGCCAGTGGCGGTCCGTAATTTTTCATTGAGCTAGAAGTGCTATGATTGAAAAAATACGATATTGTTGGTGTTGTTGAAACTGAAAATGCTACAATTGCTTTTATTGACAAATTTCTCTAAAAAGTAGGTACTGATACATAAAGCCGTAAAAAATCGTATAATTTTGCACTAACAAGCATTTTTGAAATGGAGTCACAGAATTACACCAATAATCAGGATCAATAAGATAATATTACGCTTAGGGCACATCTTTTTTTTAGCACCCCCCTCCCCCTAATTTATATTTTACTAATTATCGTAGAAAATATTTAAGAAATAAAAGCTGAACCGTAAAAATGTAACTTAAACTATACACCAAGTATCTTGATTTTATTAAATACATTCCGTGGTTCAATTGTTCCTGTGAAAATGAAATTATTTTCTTACTGTTTGCTCAAAATCCCACCATTTACATCGATGTCAGCATCGAATAAATCGTTCTTGGGAGACGTACCCTGGGAAACTTCCACATCATTTACGCAGGAACTGAAAGAAAAAAAATAACATGTATCTACTAAAAAAAAACCCAATTCACGTTTTCGAATAGTAAATTTTAGATTTACCGATTTTATATTATATTAATAGTACCTAAACCGTAACTGAACGTACTATTATGTTTCCTTTTAGAAACTTTAAATCCAGAATTATAACAAATTTAACGGTCAGCGAGAAACGAGTAATTGCAACGAGGAATTTATCAAAATATCAAAAAAACCATTTACTACCTAGATCTAGATGTTAAATCACAATGAAAAAAAACATCACGTATAAAACAAGGTTATTTTTTTTACTGTCACACTCTTTTCAAATGTCTTTAGCTTAAAAAAAAAGGTTTGACCGAGGATTAAATCTTCCTTCTCAGGGATCGGATTCAACAACGCTACCAACTGAGTAAAGTCCCGAGTGGATAAGACAGACATGTAATGACAACGAATTTCAGAGAAATATGTAAACGTCCGCGAATGTGTACGTGATTGACACCAAAAATTGAAAGAATGCATTGTCATCGACAACATGTCTATCTGCCGATTTTCAGCTGGATTGGATGTCGGAAAGTGGGTTAATTTCCACTTCCAAGACTCCACTTCACTGATACATTAATTTCATCGAGAAAACAAAATTGAAATACTTAGATGCATTTAAAAAATATATATTTATATAATAAAAACGCTAGAAAAGTTGAGTGTCATTTTTCCTGCCCATTGGCAGCGTCAGCATGTCAGATTCTAAAGTCAACTACGTATAACATCACATTTTAAATCGGTGTCTTGGAAGTTACTATGTATATTCGGTGGCGTATTCATTTTTTTTAATTATGTCTAGATTAATTTTATGAAATTTCTAGAATTTGTTGGCAGACTTGTAATAATAATATTTACGTAGGTACTCGTGTAGATATTATGTATCCAAAGCAAATAGTTAGGGCACGCCGTTTGTTCCCCTCCGCCAAATATACCTATATTTAATAAATATCATGGAAAATATTTGACAGGCTCGAAATCCGAAGGTCGCGAAATCGAATCCCGGCATGGCAAATAAATTTTATTTGATTAATTTGTGTTATTTCACAATTAATTCATTAAAAATAATGTATAGTATATTTGCATGTTCCAGAGTGGAAGATACTACAGTATCGCCCTGGTGTAAGACCACCATTTAGAATTGAAACATCGCTTTAAATGGCTTTAGCCGTGTTTGGTGACCAGATCTGAATAGCCAGGTACTTCCCCACCTTCCTCTCCCCCATCTCCTTCCCCTCCCCCTACTTTCAGCCTCACAACATACCCCAATTGGGAATGCCATAGTCTCAGTGGCTCCAGACGGGAGCAGTTGGGACTCTTGTGCGGTATTCATATACTTACATAAAAAAGACGGCTGCCATACAGCTATAAAAGATGTGGCTTGACCTATGTCAGCATATCGCTCGCCATATATTTCCATTGGGATTGTACGGCGTGCGATATGCCGAAATACGCCAAGCCACATATTTTGTAGATGCGTTTGGCACAGGTCTGAAAAAATAAAAGTTGAACCCCAAAAATGTAACTCCAACTAAACACAAGCATCTTGACGTCATTGAATACTTTCTCGAATGCTTTCTCGTTCTTATGAAAATGATTTTTTTTTGCTTACTGTTTGCTCGAAATCCAATCATTTACATCGATGTCAGCATCGATTAAATCTTTCTTGCGAGACGTACCCTGGGAAACTTCAACATCATTTACGGAGCAACTGAAAGCAAAAATAACATTATATTTCTACTGTAAAAAAATTGTCTAGTATAATTTAAAAAAATAATAATATAGTTAATTTTATATCACCTGTTCCGTGTTCTTTCTGACTTTTTAACATTGCATTTTCTCTTTTTCCGGTGCCTGCTAGGTGGCTTACCGTTTGTACACTTTTGACCTAAAACACAATTAACATTTTAAATAATCAATAAGGTAAGTATCCCAAACGATTGAAAAATTCATAATATCATTAATCATCATTATTAAAGATTCACAAATTGTTATTACTTACCCATATTAAACAAAATAAATTATTTGGGGATACTTCGTTTAAAACTCGCGATTATCGTAAAAACCCAACAAAACCGTCTTGATATTTTAGCGCGGAATCAGTGCTAATAGTTCTACACCGCTAAATAAACAAACAACTCCAAGCAGATACTTACTAGTCTAGTCACACACACACACTCCCAGATACACCGATTGTTGATGTATGACGAATGAGAAGATATCTTTGAATGTATATGTTCGTTTGCCGGGCGACACGAGTCCCTTCCCGGCCCGCGCCTCACCCGCCACCCTATCGGGATCGCAAATGTGTAAACGAGACAACGGAAAAAAGCTTGCTATTTTTATGTCGAATTCGCGTCTAACTAAATCCGGGTTTTAATGCAAATAAAACATTTTTGAATGTAAAATCAAATTTTGTTGTATTCTTCATCATATGCCTCAGTTAGGATATGAAGGGATTTTTAAAAAAAAGCATCCATTTAGTCGCAAAATATTTCCAAAGTTGCCTCCTAAATTCATGGATAAATGGTCTTCTTTTGGGGCTTGTATTTTATAATTAAAAGAAAAAATCAAAAATCGGATCCACATCCTAATTTCATATATGCCGAACCTATCAATTAAAAAAAAAAAAAAAACAATTCATTTCATATTTTAGCCGTAAATCCAAATTTAAATTTTGTATGAAACAGGCCGCGCATGCGTTCCTCTTAATAAACAGAATTAGTGGCATTGTACATTCTGGGTACTCCCCAGTAAAAATAATCACGATACATCTCTAAAAGTTACACCAAAGATAACCAAGCGCCACTCGAGCACATCAGTTCATTATTATAGTGAAACTAGTATACCTACTGCATCAAGATCCACCAGAGTGGAAGATACTCTCAGTATCGCCCTGGTGTAAGACCACCATTCAGAATTGAAACGTTGCTTGAAATGTAATTAGCCGTGTTTGGTGACCAGATCTGAATAGCCAGGTACTTCCCCACCTTCCTCTTCCCTATCTCCTTCCCCTCCCCGCTACCTTCAGCCTCACAACATACCCCAATTGGGGATGCCATAGTCCCACTGGCTCCAGACGGGAGCAGTTGGGACGCTTGTGCGGTATTCATGTAAAAAAAAATATATAGTCGTCCAGCCAGTCAGTGAGTACTGACAGATGACTGAGTTGGATGAGAGGCACAAGCATACACGTGCTGGATGAAAAGGGACAGTGAAATTTATTTTTGCCGGCTCTTCTCTATTAGAAATGACAGGAAAAGATAAATAAATAATAAAAAAATTCATGAAAAATAAACAAATTGGAATAAAATGGTTAATTATTAAAGTTGTGTATTATTTGTTCACTTAGGGAAATACAGGAACCTGTCGGGCGAGGTGGAGGTTATCCCGCGGCGTGCGGTGGTAGAAGCGGGGGCCCTGCAGCGCTGCGTGGTGCGGGTACCCCGCCGGGCCCTGCTGCTGGCGAGGGGCCGCCCCGGAGACACGGAAACTCTGGCCGGGCTCACCTTCCTGCACGGAGACGAATCCACACGGCACAGGATTAAGAGGTGTGTACTAGTACTGTCTCAAAACTTAGTCACTTTTGCCTGTAGGTGCTAGGTGCTTTATATTAGTAATGAGATGTTCATCGTTGCACAGATGTTCAGTTATTAGTTTGAATCGTGGCATCCGTATCAGGCACAAGAGCTCCTCTTTTTTGATAAGGTACCTGATCATGTCCTTAAATGTAATATTTTGTAAAATATGTATGTAATTTTTTTAACATTAACTTCACACAAGAGGCCCTGAGAAAAACTCTGATAATAATTTCTTTTTGGGGTTACTGTGTGGAGGAATGATGGACATATGAAACATCCTTCCAATTGCGGATAAAGGCGATGGGTCGACAGAGTTCAGCTAGAGATGATTATGGGTGACCCTCAACCTGCCTCTCCCAATCAAGCCCACCACGCCGTTGTTGACGTATCCGCCGCCAAGACCTAGTCAAACTTCGATGAGCTAGGTGAACCTGGACACTCTTATTAATTCACCAAATGTAGTCCACTATGGCAGATGTGTTGATATCCAATGGTTTCCAGGGCGGCGGTACCATATCCGCCTCCCAAATGGTAAATTAAAATTTGACAAAATAATAACTTGTAATGTTTGGTTGACCCTAGAATATGTTTGGAGAACTTCAAAGATAAGAAGACAAGAGATGCCTGGAATGAGGAGAGTCAGGGCAAGCTGAACAGCCTCTGCGCTCACTTCCCCAATGAAGACTCCTCCGTGGGAAACATCAACAACTTCAAAGAATCTGTTGTAAGTAGTCACCATTAAATAAATATTTTCTCTGAAACTCGAACCACACTATCAACATTTGGATTTATGGCGGTACCAAAATGTTATAAACTATATTATGTAGTCTTTAAACGCTTCACTCCCAATCAAATAAATACATTTTTAATCATTACCGAGAGATAGACCCCTTGCAACCATAATGCAGTATGAAGGGATCAAGGTCTTCCCAGCTACTTTCACAATCCTAAATAACATAAACTTTGCACCCATTAGTTGTAAGTCTGCTGATGAAATCCTTAACCCTTAGCGGAATTGTGGCATCTTAGTGAGCAATGCATATTTTGAAATAAATAAAACATAGGTATATATTAAAGTAACCAATAACCGCCAACTTGTTGGCCACTGCCAAAAACATTCAAAATTTGAATAAATAATGTTTACCCACATTTTTGTCATTCATTTAGATTTTTTGGCAGTTTAATGTTAGAGGAAATAATTGATAATGCCCCACTTGTAAAGTTTTTCAGAATTGCGAAAATGCTTCCACGACTTCCATAAAAAATAATTTTCATTCATTACAAGTCTGGTTTCACATTGTTTTTAATTACGAGTATGGTACGAGTAGGCCATATTAACCATTATTTTGGTTTTAATTTTTTTTTTAAATGCTACTGGATTAACCACATTAATTTTTTTTTTAATAAGTCATGCTGAATAATAATATATATTTTTAAAATTATTATTTATTTTTTATTTGCACCCTTATGATCCTAAATATGACAAAAAAGATTTGGAATTAAACAAAAAAAGACCTAAGTTTAGCTAAGGGTTAATGTACGACGCCTTCCAGTTATTAAAATGCGCTTTGTTGCACCAGGATACCCTCAAGAAGCTCCTGGACGAGCTCCAACAGAAGGAAGTGATGGTTACCTACGATGTGGACCTGGACGTCACCGCCGCCCGACTATCGAGCGAGCTGGACGAGACCCTCCAGTTTCACTCCATGTGCGCCGACAACACGGTCACCACCATATCTTCCAACTATCATTGATATTAATTACTAGTCTTAGGCTTCTCTTTACTCAATACTGATATTACTGGATTATCCAGTTCACAAGTTGTGAGCATGCCCGACATGCATGACAGACATGTTTGACGTGTTTGACTTTGATCATTCAGAAAGTACAATTAACTGTCTAATTACTGAGTTCTCCATGATCATGATTTGAAGCCTAAATTCTTTCCTATTCATCTTCATGAATTTGTTTGTATATATTGTGCAAATGGCTCGCAACTGATTGTTGAATAAAGCAACTTTTAGACTTGCATTCAAAGTTTTTGGCAGCATGTTTCGATTCTGTAGTACTTAATTCTGTTGTTTTAAGTTATTTTCTAAAGCTATGATATTTAATTTTATTTCTTTTATATCGACAGTTCTGAAGAACAATGTAAGATGTGCGATTTTGCAGTAGATCTGTTTAAAGTTTTTTTTCTGCATTTTTGCTGTCTTTGAGATCAAGAAATATGGTGTTGTTTTAATATTTTGCATTTCATTAAAAATTCCGAAAATGCAGACTTTTAAATCAACAAAACAGGCCAACAAAACGATTTTCAACTTTAAGCAGATCCGACATTGTTCTTTGGGACCATCGATATCATGTTTTATTCCTTTAACTTTAGTTTTATGTCAATAACTCAATAATAGATAGTTTTAAAATTAGATTTTCTATTACGAATGTATATATGAAAGAATTGCTTGATGTTTAGTCTGTAAGGAAGGCGGCAATAAACTTATTGAGGTTAGGTGTTCAATTCTGCAAAATAAAAGGCAAAAAATTATTCACCCGTCACTTGTATGCTGTAGTGATCTCATTGAGTGCAAAATCTTGCCACATTCATATTGTTGACCGTGTGCAACTTCATCACTCCTTTGAAAAGTCATTAAAAATTATGAAAAAAAAACAGAGTGTGCAATTCACACGCGGTAGAAGTGAAACCTTCAGAAAACTATAGTAGACAAGAGTGGGGAGGCTATGAAGCACTGCACAAAGAGGAGACCGATTATATTATCTCATTTCTCGCAGGCTAAATCCTAAACATGTATGTGTTGAGTTTTCAGTGAGCTAGAGTGCTAAGATTGAAAAATACGATGTTATTGAAGTTGTTGTAGCTGAAAACGATTTTTTTTAAAACGATATACCGAATCTTCATACAAAATGTTGAAATTTTGGAAAAAAATAAAATTCATTTTCAGCTACAACAACATCAATAACTTTTTCAATCTTAGCACTCTAGCTCACTGAAACTCACGGACCGCCACTAATGTGATGTGTCTCTTTTTAGTGTCGCTATTTTTCATTTCATCGAGTTTCAGATCACAACGGTGCTAAAGAAGTTTTCACTTCAAAAACTTGTTAAATAGGTTACATTAGTTTAGTTTATGTGCTAATGATGATACTTTTAATGACTTTAAAAAAAAAGGGGTGTTGAAATGCCAATTTGTTGGGTTGTCATTGAACCATTCATATTATGCAGAATTAAACCCCCGCTCAAATAAAATATTGATTTGATAACTAGGCATGAAAAGGTCGGGAATGGAATTTTTACCCGAATGAACATTTTAAGGCAATAGTTGTAGAGTATTATTTATATAGTATTTTAAATATTTTGTTTTCTCTTGTGATCACTTACATCATTCCATTTATTAAATCAGTTCCTTGTTAATTAGATCTAAGAATTTTTCATGTGAAATTATGAAGTGATGATAAAGGGATGAAAAAAAGGTTGGAGTTAGGAAAGATTTCAGACAATTTTTTTTCACCACTTTTCGAAAGTATTTTGATTTGTCACTGTTCTGATTTGTCATAGAACAGAAATTATTGCCCTGTGATTTTATTTGTGTCGTAATTGAAATCTTCATTATTATTTGGTGTTAAAATTTGGTGTCTTATTAAATATATTTTACACATAATTTTTTAAAATTATTATTTCTTTTTACCATACTCAACCCAGTAGGCCCCGAGGAAAATAATTTCCCTCAGGGCCTGTATCATCTTTGGGGAAGCTGTGTAGAGGATCTTTTGGGGAAAGGAAGGAGTGGACCTGAGTTTTGAAGAGACCCATGTCGTAGGAGGGGGGAAGCAAAGAGGTCACATTGAAAATAATGTACTACATATTGTGGATTTTTTTAATGATTTTATTTGAACTAAAATTAAAATTCTGAAAAGTAATTTTACTAGATAATTTTTTGATTTATAATACCGTATTATTATATGATTTTAAATGTGTGTTGAATAACACAACATTTGTTGCATTATAATTATGTAACTTTACCAAATAAAATAAAATCTTATAAATCAATTTATGCTTTTTTGTAGAAAAGAGTCAATACGTCAAGAATTCAATTTAACCCCTAGGTGCCGGTGCCCTGCAATTGCAGTATTGAATCATGCCTATCCATGGTGCGTAGCACTGCAATTGCAGTGTCGACCTTATAAATAATCTTGTCTTCAGATATTACCTCTATTAGGTTGGAAAGATAAAAATAAAAATGTCACTTTATCAAGTTTGGTATTGTCTACGTGATGGCTTTGGCAAAACAAATTTTCGGTTGTGTCTTTGCAAACCGCCTTAACCTATAAACATGCACTTGATACATCACTTTCAAACTTGATTCAACCTACTTTTGTAGCATTCCCATAAGACGTCTCGATATTTCTTAGCAGCAGTCCCCGGATTCCTGGCTTTGATGATTCCTCTTCTGACCACTACAATATCTGCATCATTGTCCACGATGATGTCTTGGGGGCGGAGGTACTTTTGTCCGAGGATGTCTGTGGACTTCTGGAGCTGGACTCCGGGAGTCAGCTGGATTAGTCCCGGAGACTTGACCACTCCTCGTTTCTGGCAGACGATTCCGGCCACCAAGTCGGCCTCCTGCTTCGCCATGTCCATGGTGGCCTCTGTGTATCGCGGCGTCATCAAGTTACCCTAAAATTGAGAAATTATATAGAAAATTCATCAATAAATAATCTATAGGCCATATAATATTCTGGGTCTCCAGCGCTCTACTGGGAACTCGATTTATTTACTTTACCCCTTCCACATCCCCATGTCCCGGGAACCCGAACCCCCCACCCCCTCCTGTACGTTCCCCTTCCTCCTCCTGCGTTTCCCTTCCACCTACCGCTACTATGTCTCCTTCGCAATCCCTCCCCTGCGAGTCCTTTCCCAAGCGTCCACTTCTCCTTCCGTGTTCCTCTTCACCTGCCCTGCCTATAGAAACATTCGCGGCAGTGGCGGTCCATAAATTTTCAGTGAACTAGAGTGCTAAGATTGAAAAATACGACATAGATGTTGTAACTAAATTATTATTTTTTTTCAATATTTCATATTTTGTATGAACAAAAATAAAATTAATTTTCAGCTACAACAACATCAATATCGTCATATTTTTCAATCTTAGCACTCTAGCTCACTGAAAACTCACTGACCGCCACTGCTACGCGGGCGTGTGCACAACAACTCGCCAAAGTTTCATTACAATCGGATGAGTGGTTCAGGCAAGGGACAAACAAAGAAACATTCATTTTTACATACATAAAAGATATAGAGCTATTGTTTATTACTAACCTTTGTGTAAAAAATTGTACCCAATGTAAAAGACCATAGGAGTGTAAAAGAGTGATAAATAAATAATAAATGAATTCGTAATAATATTACATTACCACTTGAAAATATTTTTAAATGCACCATGTGTCAATATGTACCTGCTGACGAACTACAAAAGTAGTTTAGTTTAGTAGGTTTTAAGTCTTAATAAAAAATTGAAATATTAATGTGAAAAGTCAAGTGCACCAATAGGGTATTTTCACAAACTAGGGATACCGCTAAAAATATGTGGATGATTTAAAGATTATTTTTCTGATTACGATTATCGCATTAAAAAAGTTTAATTTTAATATTTTCATTCATAATTATTGATTTCAAAATAGGCCTGACGGCCTATAACGGTAAATGGCCCATGATTGGTTGAGCGAATCATGACGTCACGCCTGTCAACGTTCAGAAGTTTATCACCGCGTTACTATCAAGAGTTTAAACATTCTCGACTTGTTGGCGGTTATTGACGGTTTTTTTTCATTTTTAAGATGCCCGTGTCATGTTCCTACAGTTTTATATAATATTGTTCAGCTGTAATGACTGAAAACGGTTTTTTAAGGGCGTAATCCGACAACTTGCCTAAAATAGACGATACAATTAGAATGAGAACAGTAATTTTCTAAGCCTGAATTTCGGTGTTTTAAGAAGATACTATAATAAAAACATTTTGTATGCACAAACTCTCATATTATATCCGTTGTATTATATTTTAACAACATACACCCAATATTGAGTTAATTCTGGTCCTTTTAAATTATATTGAACAAAACAGCAAGTGACATTTCGTAACCTAACTTCCCTGTCATAAGATGATCTTTAAAATTTTGACTAATTTATAAGTAAATTTCCCTTATTTTAAGTGAATATTGAAATAAACGTCCCAACTGATCCCAACCATCTGGAGCCAGTTAGACTATGGCTTCCCCAATTGGGTTATGTTGTGAGGTTGAAGGTAGTGGGGAGGAAAGGAGATGCGGAGGAGGAAGGTGGGGAAGTACCTGGCTTTTCAGATCTGGTCACTAATCACAGATAAAGCCATTTCACGAAAATTTCAATTCGGAATGGTGGTTTTACACCAGCGCGATACTGAGAGTATCTTTCACTCTGGAACGTGCCGTAAACAAATAAATTGTTAAATGCAATACAACTTATCAAAGACCGATCAGTGGCTGAGTTAGCACTGCGTTTGGGTCCCAACAAGCGTAGCGTGTTCGATTCCTAGGCTGGCTAGGTCCTCCATCATAACATAAGCAACATTGTCGGCTTTCTGTGGTGGTAGTAGGAGATTTTCAAATATTGTTGGGTTATTCGTAACCCGGGAATGTTTGTCTTTCTTTTTTTTTTAAATGTATATACCTATATTACTATTTACATACAAATATACTTGTTCACGCCGGGATTGCTAGTCGAGAGCCTTACTCCTCGACCACGGAGGCCGTCATTATAGTGTAGATATCCATCTCAGGACTGTAAGGGGTGTTTCAACGTTTAAATTATGAATGTAAATGGTCAATAACAATTTTTTTTTTTATTGTAATGTTAAAATTCAAATCTGCAAAAAAGTAAGCCAGCTCCGTCGAAGCCAGAGTCAAGTTAGCTTCTCAGAAGCTGGGGGTATTGTACTATAGGGCCCATTGATACAGCAGATAGTTCACAACTACTGACCCTGTACAAACCACAAGTCTGCCTGTTGAATTTGGCAGCCACCTTTGGTCTAGAGCCCCAAAATACTAGAAAAACCCTTGATTCACAATGCAGAAACGTACGGTCCGTTCGATAAATTTCGCTCTCTAACAAACGGATTGCAATGTTTAGCGCAAAGCCTTCAGGTGAGAATGGTGTCCTTGTTCTACCGGTATTTAAATAGATGATGTTCCAAGGAACTAGCGTCATTGATCCCCTCGGCACTGGTGTCAAACACATTAAAGGCACTCGCAACATTTTTATATGGTCGACATTTTTATCGCTTTAGAAAGGGTCGTTTAAACATCTCATTTTGGGTTTTTCTTATAGTTTTTGTATATGTGTGTACCAAACTATAAATGTTTCGCAAGTGGAAAGATATAGGATAAACATAACGATTTAATTTGAGCAAACTGGAAGTTAATAAATAACACCAACTGCAACTTACGAACTGACCACAAGATGTTCGGCGGCGGTGACGTCACGGAGCCATTGGGCAACCACAGGGCGCGAAAACATTGTTTTGGCGGCATTTTAAAAAGGCGTATTTTAAAACGTTATAGAAAATTTATTCGTCGTCGTAAAAATAAAACAAAAAATCCGTTATTATCGTAATTTTTTACTTAATGTTTTTCAATATAAAAAAAAAACTGAAAATACCCTATTGTTTTCCAATGAGTCATTCCGCAAGACTCATCGAATCAATAATATCTAATTTGTTTAATGTTTTTCTTTTATGTTTTCAATAATATTATTTATAAAACACAGTTTATTAATTTATAAACAAGTTCTTTGCTCTGCTGCGTAATTATTGCGGCGTAAGTAATGTTGTGTTATTATATCAATAAATGCTATTATATCAATTAATATTGCTATGTCAATTAAAATTATTATATCAATAATATATATTATTGATAATTAATATTACTAATAATAAGCCACTTGTGTAATTACGTAAATGGCTTCACCACAGATGATGATGTCTTCAAAAGGCGAAACAGCTGTCACAAGTAATAATAATTACATGGTAGAACTTGTTTAGAAATGAACTGTTTTTTATAAATTGAATGTTATAAAAGAAAAATGTTAAATTTAAAAGGAGTTTTACAAATTAAACTTGAAAACAGTAATTTAAATGTATGAATAAATTGTATTTAGCTTTATCCAATAATCAATGTGTTTTAAATTTTACACAACTAGTACAGGGTTTCCTAACATTTTTCAGTCACGGACCCCTAGGAAATCAAGCACAATTTTCAAGTACCCCCTTAATAAAAAAACAGCAATAAATTTCCGACCAATTATTTTAGTACTACGAATACAAAAAAAAAATGTTAATAATTAACCTACAAGTAACAGTAACACCAACATTCACATTAATTAACGTTTAATTAATGTGAAGGATGGTGTTGCTTTTTTGCAACTAAATTAGTGATATTCGGGTTAATGTTACCAGTGGCGGACTAAGCCCGTCAGAGGCCCGGGGCGGCAAAGCTGAATGTGCCGCCCCCCCCCCCCCCCCGCCCCCCCCCCCAGTTTAAAAAGTTGATATAATTTTACAAGATTTTTATTCAGTTCACAAGGGCCTCTGGTCCTGGGGGACCTCCAAGCGCCTCCGTGTTCGCTTGGTCAAATCCTAGGTCTAATGCTATCACCTAAAGTTTCAAGGAAATTCTAAGAAAATTTCAAGAAAGTTTTAAACAGTTTATACAATGAATTATTGTCCTTCATCGCGTTTTTCTCGAAACTACATTTTTCAACCTGGTTGACAATGTATTAGAAAATTATACATCTGGTTGGCATGCACCAAGTCTTAAACTGTTAGAAAATCCAGTCACCACATAGGGATTTTTTACTAAAAGGCCCCCTTCTATATTTTTTAAGAATGCTGAAAATTTTCCATAAAAAATCGAATATAAAATTCGTCGGTCTGCCATTTTTCCTTTTTTTAAGATATCAAAATTCTAATTATTATTTTTAATTTATAAACTAACGTTTAAGACAAGATTTTTATGCATAGCACAAAGGGTAACAATTATTATAAGCAATAATTGTCAGCCTGAAACACTCATTTACATTGAAAAATCTTCCGAGAAAAATGTAATAATCAGTAATTGTTGAATGAAACACCAGTATATATTGAATTATTTGGCAGGTATTAGATAAGCCGCCATAGCTCAGTGGTCAGAGCATCCGACCGGCAATCAGAAGGACACGGGTTCAAGTCCCGTTGGCAAGTATCTTTTCTCGGAAGATTTTTCAATGTAAATGAGTGTTTCAGGCTGACAATTATTGCTTATAATAATATCAAAATTCCTCTACGTGGTGCCATAGACACTGGATTTAGACTGGAACAGTTTAAGACTTGATAGATGCAAAAGTAAATGCAAATGGAATAAAATACATACAGGCGGATGTATAGTTTTTTTAATATGTTGTCAACCAGGTTGAAAAACGAGTTAAAAAAGTTTCAGGAAAAACGCATTCAAAGTTTTGCTGAAGGATAATTCAACATACAAACTGTTCCAAACGGTTTCACATAAAATGCTGTATCTCTGTCAATTTTTCGAATTTCCTTAAAAAAATTGGCGAGAGCCTCAACAAGTCCATCTATATAAAAATTACAGTGGTGTCTTAAAGCCTTGTTTAGGGTTTGATCAAGAGAACATGGAGGCGTTTGGGGGCCCCCCAAGAGTGGGGGCCCAGGGCGGACTGCCCCCCCCCCTTAGTCCGCCACTGAATGTTACTACTAACATGAAAATTCATATTGGATTCCACTTGAAAACTGTTTCTGTGTTTGTTTTTAGTATATACAAGAGCAGAGAATGCCTTTTCACACAGGTGTGTGGTTGAGAAAAGCATTCAATGTTTCAGTGCTTCTTCTGACATTTCCCTATACATAATCATTTTTCTTTAAATTCACTCAAAAACTTGATAAAGAGGGTGCTTTGAAATTACATTTCAAAGATGAATCACAAGATATTTCTATTAATTGGTTTTCCTGTGCCATTGTCAAGCCAGTAATTATCAGTAACATCTGTGTTGAAAGGGTCTAAAATTCAATTTAATTTTTGTCCGGTGCTGAAAAATAATCCCAAAACGAAGACGCGTAGCGATTATGAAACTTTTGGTGGCATTTATTTATTATTGTTAATTAGTCCAGAGATGAGACTGCGGACCCCCATACATATATTCGCGGACCCCCAGAGGTCCACGGACCAGAGGTTAAGAAACACTGAACTGGTACATAACCATTTTAAGGCAATTGTTGTTTGTTAATTGTGTAAAATTTAAAAGATTTTTATTAGTAAAGAAGCAAGTATTTGAATTAGTTAATTAGTATTATAAAGGTCACCTCTGAGTTCATTTGGGCTACCAAGAATATCCCCAAAGGTTTCTCTCCCAGGACACTGCGGATGCCTTTAATGCCACCAGGTCCGGGCACGGAATGCACTGTCACCAGATCGGCCCAAGATGAGACCTTGTGGACACCGGCTGAGAACTGCAGAGCCACCGTGTTCCCAATATCTCCGTACTTCCTATCTTCCATCAACAATACATTCTGTTTGGCAGCCAGACAAGTCAGTTGGGATATAAATCCCTCATTGAAATCTTCCACCATGTCAATATGCAACTTGAACAGGCAGATATAAGGACCTGTCTTTTCCAGCAAACTTAATATCTCCCAAGTAGTTTTCACATCAGCAGCAATGCACAGATTCGTCTTCTTGTCTTCCATTAGTTGGAATAACCTTTTGGCGACGGGATTTTCAGCGTGTCGGACTCTTTTGGCGTACGTCAACACTGCTCTGTCGTCGTCCTTTATGCAAGGGGCTAAAAAGAGGTAATAAATTTATGTGAGAAAGACTTCACTGAAAATTGATAATAACATTATACTGACAGTTAAAAACTCGCTCCACGGGGTTTTGCTACTGGTCCCTGCGGGCGGCACAACAGTAGCTTTGTAGCAAAACTTCAATTACGAAAATGGTTTTGCATAAGATGCATCATCAGAGATGTACTCGAAGTCAGGTTCTTAAATTTCAACCGTACAGATGCTAACATATGAAAATAATAACATACCAATTGTCGTCCGGTAAGATTTCAGGTATTCTTTAACCTGTTGCGAAATGGCTGCCGTAACCAGTCCCTCTTTCAATAAAATATTCATTAGTTTGGAAATGGTGATGAGTGCTGTTACTTCTATTCCTCGATTTCTCAAGTTTTCCAGTCCACCTTGCTCACGATCGAGAATAATTACGGCTTGATTAACTAGAAGACCCACTTTCCTCAGATCTGCTTCGGTTTCTAGAATACTGAAACCAGTTTCAACAACGTCGTCGATTATAACGCAGCGTTGATTTGGTTTGAACTGTCCCTCGATCAGTTTGTTTGTTCCGTAAGCTTTAGCCTTATTCCTCCTGATCAGCATAGGCTTCTTTGTTTTGATAGATAAGATGGTTGCAATTGGAAGAGCGGTGTACGGTACACCACATAATTGATCACACATGAACGCTTGTGGCACAAGTTCCATTAAGAGATCGCAAATGGTTTCCTGTAAGAGAAATAATCGGGATTATTTTGTTTAACTGAGTGAAATGTGACCGATGAAGTCCCTCAAGAATCAGTTCTGGGTCCACTTCTATTTATTTTGTACATCACAGATCAGCATACCGTAATACATCAAACTCCAGCTGCTTCGCAGATAATACATAGTTCTTTGCCAACCCACATATATATCACGATCAACTGCAAAACAACTTAAATTAAATACATCAATGCACAAAGGATTGGCTTCTAAAACTCTATGCTTTAAGACTCTAAGACTTTTTAAATATTTATATTGAGGGATCAGTAGGATTTATAGGTCCAATTAGGAGTTCCACCGAGCCGAACCCTCTGATATGAAAATATCTGGAGTCGGTGAATTATTTTCCCATTTGGTCTCTTTGACATGTTGTTCTTGTATTATTTTGTATTTATTATACTTATATAGTGCAATTGCATAACGTGGATTGACTAGATGATCATTTGTTGAAAATTGTGTAAAAGGGTTAAGTTTTTCCTGTGGGAACGATTTAACCCGGACATAAAATCTGAAGCATTAGCCACTTATGTTATTATGTAAGTGGCTTCACCACAGTTTTATGATATCTTCAGAAGGCGAAATAGCTGTCATAATAATAATTACATAGTAGAACTTTTTTAGAAATAATCTGTTTTTTTATAAATTGAATATTATAAAAGAAGAACGGTTAATTAAAAAGGAATTCTAGAAATTAAACTTCATAACAATAAATAAATTGTATTTAGCTTTGTTAAATAATAAATGTGTTTTAAATTTCACCAGACATGGTGTTAAAAATATACAAAATATGTGTGTGACATCTCCTGGAATATGCTTTTTAAATATGGAGTCCATATTTTGTAAAGGATTTATATATATCCAATAGAGAGAGTACAGAGCAATGACGTACAGAGACGATTTACAAAAATACCAAAATCATTGAATGACCTGCATATGAAGATAGACTCAAGGAACTAAGATAACCAATCTTAAAAGAGAAGATCTTTTGGATTCATATTTGGAGAGAAAAAAGGACTAATTTATTGTTAAAATCAAAACAATTTGATTTTCTACTTATTGTGAAACAGAAATGAGCACATCAGCAGAATGCTGCCTGCTCATTATATAATAATGTAATAAGAGATCCATCTTACAGCACGGAAAAAGCAAAAAATTATTTTAAATTATTATTGTTGAAACTCATGTTCTTACCATTATTGCAGGATGGCTGACGGTAACGCGGAGATCAAAATACACAGGTGAATTCACACAACTCTTCATTTTAAAATTGCCAAATTTAACAACATCAATATTAAATAATTGAATCACCAAATTTGAAACTCTTTGATCGAAGTTATCCATATTTACTTATATAAACTCTATGTAAAAGTTATTTTGTCAAGGCGCGAGGACACTTGCCACTAGTATATTGTGCCTTCATAGACAGAAACCAAACAAAAGTAAGAAGTGGAAGACTGCGAAATAGTTCATTTTCTAGTTCATTTAATAGTTTTAAACCGGTGGTAACCGGTTTAAAATTAAAAACTGTGAAAGTAGAGTTATCTACAAGTCATCTACGTTTATTTACAAATATTGATAGTAAATGTACCTTTGTCAAGCTGCAGGGACACGTGCCACTATTAACACTATTTGTTTATTGTGCATGTGCCTTCATATTTGTAGACAGTAACAAAAACAAAATTAATTAGTGAAACAATCATAGTTCATAGTTCATAGGTCAATAACGCAATCTGGAGTTGAATCCAAAATGAGAATCAAAAATTTTTTTTGGGATATCATCCAGAGGGGGGAAGGGACAGAGAATATTAGACAATTCCCCAGAATATTTCGAAATTTCCCCAAAGGTCTTAATGTAGACAACATTTCAAATTTTCCCTTTACTCACCGCGGACCAGGGTTGTCAATGCCCATAATAGATGTTCAACATCCCCAAATTGGGTAAAATATTCAGAGCGAATTCAGTACTCAAGTACCTCTGAAATTCTTTCTGAAATCTAGGGAAAAATTAATTTGGGCTTACCTACAGTTCGTAAAGTCGAGTTTGATGCACGTGTATACCCAGTGGCGTAGCTCTTGGGGTGACACTCTGTCGGGTGTCACCCCCCCATCGGGTGGCACATCTGGGCGGGCCGCTCCCCCCCCCCCCCCCCTTCCAGCTACGCCACTGTGTATACCTGAGTGGTAAATTCGTGCATCCCGAACATCCCGATCTGTTGGGTATGAATTCTTGACAAAAAATACAATTTCAAGATGATTATTCATTATAAATTATAACGAATGAAAAGAAAATATTTAACCCCTCAGGCTAGTTTGTTCGATTTTTGAAACAACTCATATAGATAAAGAGAAAATAGAGCAATTCAACTGCTTAACAATTCTGCATTGAGCATTGACATCTTCAATGTTCAATAGAGAGTTCAGTAACTATCTTTTAACATACGTCTCAACATAGTGAAACTGCCGCCTTGGCCTTTTTTTCTCTTATATTTTGTAATCTTCTCCGTAATAATTTGGTGTATAACTGTTTTATAGAGAACCTGAAAAAAAAAAATAATAATAATATATACGAGTATATAGATAGTTTATAACTCATCATCAACTCGTAGAAATCGTAGTGTCTCCCTTACTATCATGGTTAGAAATATGTCTAAACAGTGTTATAAAGAGAAAACACCATGCTTTATACTCAAATATAAAAATGGACCGCAAAATATTTAAAATGACCAGCTATATGAAACCAATGTTTCAGACCGCAATTTGAAAAAAAATTGTAATTTTGAAAAATTTTTATGAATTATTTTTACGTGAGTTGACGTGAAAAAAGTGAGTTGACGATAACTTTTATAACACTTTTACCTATATATGTGTAGCGGCCACTTAGCCCGCTCTTGTAAAATCTAATGCAGCGCCACTGGACTTTAAACGAACATTCAGGATGTAAATACCTACACCGCGCAAGGCTCCGCTGAGTACATAGCTACCTACCTCCACCTGGCGACGACGACTTCTCCACCTCCTGGAAAGTTTGTGATTCAAAACGCGTCTGCATGCACGACAGCCAGTCTATTCGGGAACTTTCTCAAGTAACATTGCCTGGCGCTCTGGTAAATTACTCAACCGGTCGCGCCTATATAAATTAAACGACTCAATGCTGCACTAGTCTAGTTGGTCTCAATCCAACAGTTGGTCAACATCCTAACATGTAACACATCTCCGCACAAGCGTTCCTGCATGGCATCTTCCAGGGCAGCTTCCTCGAGGATAATCACCACGTCTCAGCTATAAGGCCCATCGTGTCTTCAGCTCCAGAGAACAGCTATATCCCGTGACTTACAAGGTTCGACGCCACCTTCAGCCCAGGGATCAGCTCACGATTTCATGGCACTCCGAAGCCCACCGCGCTTCGCTGCCATGGAAACACGCTCCGCCTCGCCAGGACTACCTGCTGGTGGTTCAGCTCACAGAGTCACTCACCGTTCACCTCCGCGACCCACCGCGTCGAGCAACGGCTGGAAATTCCAGTCATCTCCACCGCCACGGTGTCGAGCTACGCGCCGGTGACCTGCAGACTCGAACTCTGATCCGCCGCAACGCCACGACCTTCACCACACCACCACCTCCGTGCACCTACAACACTCTACGGCCGTCCTGCATACATCATGTTACTGCTTCACTGACCCTCGCTACGTAGCCCAATAAACGACTGACTCACAACATCGACTTGACGCCTTTCATTTCGTCCCCTGTCTCTGCCGACACACTGGAGTCCGCTCCCTCGTATGTATATATATATTTTTTAAGAAAGACAAACAATCCTGGGTTACGAATAACCTGACAATATTTGAAAATTTCCTACTACCACTACAGCAAGCGGAAAATGTTGCTTGTGCCGAGGAATCGAACAAAACAAAATTGAACATTTTCGCAAAAGCGATGCCAACTCAGCCACTGACAGGTCACATGGTGTCTTTATTTCTTTCGTCATTAGTAATTTGATTTAGAAAAAACGTGAGGTGAGTTATTTTTAAAACTTTTTTATGTTTGCGTTAAAAATTTATTTACATACATTTAAAAAAAATTGTGCATTTATTTTGAATTATAAAACTTGAAAGCTTATTTCATCACCTTTCAAACACAGATTTTAGTTTTCGGATACGTTTAGAAATATTCCATTTATTTGGATTTTATTAAAAAGAGGTAATATTTTGACCATCTGAGAAAAAAGGCCTGAGTCCTGGGGCGTTAAAGCTAAAACGTTGTTTGCTTCAACGTCAATGTTTATTAATGTTTTTCATGTCAGGGTGCCAAAAACACAAAAAGATGGTCAAAACTACTTGTATTTTTCGCATTTCTGGTATTGTAATTATTATAAGCAATTAATTGATAACCATTGCTCAAAATTTGTTTAACAAAGGGCTGATGAAATATCTTGGCTGATATCGATTTATATCTGTATATATAAAAATCTTGTGTCACGGTTTTTGTGGTTGTACTCCTCCAAAACGGCTCGACCGATTTTTATGAAATTTTTTAGGTAGGTACGTTTGGTAGGTATGAGAATAGGTCGTAAAGTATATTGTCCATATCCAGAAAAATTATTCTATTTTTTTGACAAAAAATTTTTGTCTGTATTTTTTTGACATTAAAAATACCTATTACCCCAAATTTTCACCCTCCTACCCCCACCCTTCCATTTTTTAATCGAGTAACTTCAATTTTCTTCAAACAGAACGAAATTATTTATGTTGTTGAATGACAGATGGCGCTACATCCACCTCATCGAACTTTCATCAACACATGCGCAATTCATTCGCATCATTTTGACATTTCATTCAGCATTTGTTATGTATCACAAATTTTGTACAATTTATTTTAATTTATCCATTTGTGTGCGTGTATTATTATGTATTATGCGGAAGAAATACATTGAATAGAGAAAATGAATGTTTGGTGTTTTTTTGTTTTTATCGGCGGTCATCATCTACAGCGCTCCATTCCTCTTTCTGTCATTGATCCCATCCCCACACGCTTACAATACATTTGTTATTTTTTATTTAACAATCAACATTTTCACTAGTAATAATTTATATGGCAGGACAACGTTGCCAGGTCAGCTAGTATTATTATACTTGTCACTAACTCCATTTTTATATTAACGACTCTCAGTTTCTCCGCTTCCCCCTTGACATGGTATCTGGATAAATTTAAATTTTTTTGGATTATGAAATAAAAATTTTTTTGAATTTCGAAATTTTTTTGAAATTTTAAATTTTTGATGAAATTTTTTAAATTCATAATTTATGAGTAAAAATGGTAATTGGAATAATGTTTTAATGTGGATGAAGCCTTATCTCGCCGGTTTACACAGTACATACCTACCCAGTAGTAAGCCAATACATTCTTTTTTTTTTTTTTTTTTTTATTAGCAAAGTTTTTTTGGTACATTTACATATGGGTAAATACATAATAACAAAAAATGTAAGTAACAAAAAAAAATCCCACAAAGGCGAAGCCTGTGTGTGGGTATTATATTATGTGGATAACAGTGGTAGTTAAAATAAAATTATAAAAAAATAAAAAATATATATATAAGCATAGAGTCTACAGTGATCAACATGAATGACTTCGTAGGAGTTTAAAAATTTAAAAATATATGTAAGATAAACACACAAATTAAAATATATATGCATAGTGTCTACAGTGATCAACATGATTGACTTCATACGAGTATAAAAATTTAAAAATATATCTAAGATAAACACACATTTACATTCTGATGCAATGCATGCCGGGTACCCGCTGCAAATAATGTTATAAAATGCAGCTTGCATTAAGTGTCGTTCAGACATCGAATACAACCGCGAGCGCTTATGTTTCGTGCCGTTCACACGACGCAGATCAAATATTTCTTCCTATGGTAGGAGAGGGGCTCAGATGAATTAGCGAGCGGCCACGGAGTGCACATTTTTTGTACTGAATCTATCAGTGATTCCAGATGAACTTAAACGTAGCATCATTAGACCAATTTACAAAGGCGGCAAACATACAGATGTACAAAATTATAGGCCGATTAGCATTTTGCCAGCCCTAGAAAAAATACTTGAAAAATACATTTCAATCTAAGAGTATGGATACTAGAGAGACAGCATGTAAAGTGTGCCCACCTGCCCAAAGCATGCCTTTATAAAAATTTTACTGAACGGTTTTTAGATGGCTGACATTGGCTTTTACACCTCGGTCGCGCATAGAGCTTCCAGAAAAACGTTCATAAAACATAGAAAAATGGTCCACTGTGCCGTAAAATTGTGTAAAAGTAGTTATATTAGTTATAAACATAGCTTAAATATACATTTTATAATTTTCGGCGTGTTCATTCAACCGCCATCGCCATGAGCCTGATGTTATCACGTGAACTCCGACTGCCAATGGGCCGAATCAGTCAACTTAAAATACAATAATTAAAAATTACCAAAAAACTTTTATGTTTTTATTAATCATAACGCACAAATATAAAGTTGTGATTCACACGTGTCATAGGAATATGTTTTTTATCATTTAGCTTATTCATTTAAAAAAAATTTTACTTTGTCTTTTTTTCACTGTTATTTTTAGATTTTTTTCCTACTAATTTACCACTCCTTCTATATGTTTACAATGTTATTTCAAAGTTTATAATCACTGTATTGTTATGTAAAAGTCACATTGACATGCCCTCGTGGATGAGGGGTAAAGCTCTTGACTAGCAATTCGGAGGTCGCGAGTTCAAATCCCGAAATAAATTTTATTCGATTGATCTGTGTTTTCAACATTTTATAATTA
This sequence comes from Limnephilus rhombicus, assembly GCA_929108145.2. Taxonomy (NCBI): domain Eukaryota; kingdom Metazoa; phylum Arthropoda; class Insecta; order Trichoptera; family Limnephilidae; genus Limnephilus; species Limnephilus rhombicus. The sequence continues at coordinate 46,815,931 of OV815280.1, forward strand.
AAAACATTATAAGATATATTTCCGGCACGTTCCAGGTTCCGGGTGGAAGACATTCTCAGTATCGCTCTGGCGTAGGTAAGACCACCATTCAGAATTGAAATGTTGCTTGAAATTGATTTAGCCGTGTTTGTTGACTAGATCTGAATAGCCGGGTACTTCTCCAGCTTTCTCTCCACCATTTATTTCCCCTCACCATTTACCTTCAGCCTCACAACGTACATGCTACAGACGGAAGCAGTTGGGATTCTTGTGATATATGTACATGGTATATCTCTACATATTATAAAAAAAAGTCATTCGCCGCGTCTGTCTGTCTGTCTGTTCGTGATAAACTCAAAAACTTCCCAAACGGATTTTCATGCGGTTTTCACCAATAGATAGAGTGATTCATAAGGATGGTTTAGGTATATGATTTGTCAAGGTTTTGTGTAAATTGATTGAAATGTATAATATATCTGGTTAAGCGGCAGCGGGTAGCGGGCAACGGGCTGGCAAATGGGCGGTGTGGATTTAATTTAACAGATGGCGTTGGTTATAAAGGTTGGGTAATGGCGTGGCATTGTTTTACGTTAGCCACAGCAACGTGTGGCCGGATCTGCTAGTATAATATAATATGTACATTATTTTAAAATAAATTAATTATGAAATAACACAAATTAATCAAATTAAATTTATTTGCCCACGCAAATAAGTCAAGCAGTGTTTGTTCCTATCGCTTATTTTTTGTTATCATTGTAAAACTGTAAATACAGTTCTTTTATTAGATTAATATCGAGCACTCCTTTCTTAAAACTCAAGCACCAGCTTACATCAGAATAGAATGCACAAAATTTTTCACTGCAAGTCTGTTGATTTTATAAAATATGTATAAAAAACAATACTTACTATTTATATGATAAATTAAAATCTATTTCAAACTGATGAGTTAAGCAATGATAGCACCAAGGAATGGCGCCTTGAGTTACAGCTCACAGCGAGTTCATAACACTAGTTTTTTTACCCACTTGCACTTGTCAAGTGAAAAGTGAGGCCGATGTATTTCGACAAGCGCTTCACAAATCTTGATTTTGCAAAAAATGAGTTAAGTACGTCCTAGTAGATGAAGGTAACTTAAAATAACTTGTATAGGGAACAATAAAAATTAAACAACACATAAGTCTCCAGTCTCCTTGTTACTACCCTCTCCTCATTTCATTACTTATTTTTCAATTAAGCTATTATATTTTATGTCCAAAATGTAATAAAAAATTAACGAAAGTTTAAAAAATATAAAAATAATAATGATTCCCATTCACAGTTCGGCCCTCATCTCCATAGTGCTGCCTTCCCCCCGCACGCTAGCCACATTCCCCGTTTCTATCCCCTCCCACTAGAAGGCTTCAAGTTTGCAGAGCTACATAGGTTTTTCGCTTATCCCCGTAATATTCCGAAAGTATTGCCGCTTCCCTTCAATCTTAGTTCCATGATTTCAATAAAACTTAACCAATATTTAGAATCCTTTTCCTTGCTAGATCTCAACCAGTATGGTTTTCAAAAGAAAAAAAAGTACGGAAATGTGGCTTCAGGAATTTTTAAATCACGTAAATCATGAATTAAATTTAAAAAAACATGTGTTGGTTTTATTCATTGATAACTCGCAGGCGTTTGATACCATTGATACAAATAAACTTTTAGAAACATTGGAGGCAATAGGAATTCGAGGAAAGCTACTAGTTTTGTTAAAAAAATTATTTTCGGATCGACAAATAACAGTAAAAATTCTAAACAAATTTAGCAAAAGAAAATACATTTCTACAGGTGTTGCACAGGGGTCAATTTCAGGGCCAACCCTGTATATTATATATGTCTCAATTATGAGTAAATTGTTTTCATTCGTTAAACATTTTGTGTACGCAGACGATACGGCACTCGTAATATCACACGAAGACCTGATTACTGCAATGAATCTTATGCAGCATGATTTTATTGCCCTCCTAAATGGTCTCATGATGCAGGTCTCATAATAAATGCCAAAAAAACTAAAATTATGCACATAAGATCTCCACACGTGAGATATAATGTAATCCCTTCATTATATACACATACATTTGACTGCATACACAAAAATGTTGCACAGCCTTGTTCATGTGAAACTATTGATTTTGTCAAAAATTATGTATATTTGGGTGTTACCATTGACTGCTACATGAAATGGGATGTACACATTACTAATATTTGTAAACGACTACGGTCTATTGTGGGTAGAATTTATAAAATAAAATATTTCGTGCCTATAAGTACTTTAAAATTAATCTACCTTTTTCTGGCTGCATCCACAATCCGTTATGGAATCACTTCTTGGGGACATTCTTGTAAAACTAATATAAATTATATCCAAACATTACAAAACTCCCTTACAAAATTGTTAATCCATAAATATACCAATGCACACAGAAGCAATACTAAATTAATATACAAGTCCCTGAATGTTTTACCTATCAGAGGATTATTGTTTTACAATATTGTAAGTAAGTATCTTATATTGTCTGATTCCTTGTATAGGGAAAGAGTTTTACATAAACATAATACAAGATTCACTCAAAATGAAGGATTGGTGGTTCCTAAATGTACCAATAAATACGGTGAAAGAACCCTAAACTATATTGTACTCAGAATATTTAATAAACTACCAATGACAATTAAAAATATAAATGTTTTTACACTAAAGTCAAATACAATATAAGGAAATGGCTATTAGATACTGATGATTTATATTGATGCCCTACCGAAGACCTTGTTTTTCCCAATTGGAATTCACATTCACAATTTGTATTACCTTATGTATCTATATTAAACTATAGAAGTACTTGTTGAGTATATTCATTTGTTCATAATAAATTCATTTGTACTCGTGTGTTATATAAGGCTTATGCTACTTTTTACATATTTATATTCATACTTTTCTGTAATTTAACCAACTTATCTTTATTGTTTTCATCAACATTATACATACCTATATACTGTTTACTATTGAACCATGTTATTGCAAAAAAGTTGTCATTATGTACCTGCTGACAAACTACATAAGTAGTTTAGCAGGTTTAAATGTTAACAAATAAAAAAAAAAAAAAAGCTAATGTATTCTGATGCAAAATATCCGTGTACATACATACTTACTTATTTTTGCAAAAAAAAAGTTGTATCGGCCTACCATTTATTTAAATAAATGTATATCTATATTAATTAGTCTCTGCCATTTGGTAATTTTTGCATAGAAGTACAGCGTCTTTGAATTCACTTTTGCTCGATTGCACTATGCAAAATTTTGTTACAAAGGAAAAAAAAATTTAAAACTTCGTTTAATTGTAAGGAAAAATTACCTAACAAATAATACCCGCTGCATATAGTGTTATTTAATGCAGGCGCTTGCATTATAATGTAGTTTCCCGGGACTTGGGATGGAACCATCACAGTTTAGTTGACCCCGAGGTCACAGTGGCCTTGCAATGCATGCCGGGTACCCGCTGCATATGATGTTATAAAATGCAGCTTGCATTAGTGTGAACCGCGAGCGCTTATGTTTCGTGCCGTTCACAGGACGCAGATCAAATATTTCTTCCTATGGTAGGAGAGGGGGTCAGATGAATTAGCGAGCGGCCACGGAGTGCGCATTTTTTGTACTGAATCTATCAACTTGACATCTGTCATCCACCGGTCTAGGCAGCTCCGTAATTAAAATGACCCCCTCTCCTGTTTTCGTCGGAGTGGGGGGCGTTTAACTGTTGGCATATCGCCTCAAGAGCGGTTATGGCGTAAGATGTGCATTGTCTATGGTTGATGTACGCATAAAGCGCTTAGGTGTGAACGGTCTGAAGGGATAGTATGGAGAGCGATATTTCACGTGCAATGATCTTTTATATTTATATGCTCAATCTGAATAGGCCTTTATAATGTAGTTTCCCGGGACTTGGGTTGGAACCATAACAATTTACTTGACCGTGAGGTTTTAGTGGCCTTGGAACGCATGCCGGGTACCCGTTGTATATAATTTTATTTTTTATTTTTATTTTTTTATTTTGCAGAAACAAACAGTACATTATTACATAATGAAAAATAGTTACAAAGTTATAGAATTAATACAATAATTGGTACCAATGACATGTCGCTGTTATCTACTTATATTTTTGTGAGATAAATAATACAATATACCTAAATTAAAGTTAGTAACTTATTAAAGGAGAGGGGTGTGTGAGAGTGTTTGTATGTGTGTAAATGCGCGTGAGGGTGAGTTGGTATGCACCTTTATTCGAGGACCTTCACAGGCCTTTAGACCCAGAATCCGAGGACTCACACGAATCCGAGGACGTCCTCGGATTCGAAATGCGAAAAACTGAATATGTACCTATAATCTATGCGTTCTGATTGGTCAACTGTCGAAATTTTGGGCCAATCGGAGAGAGTCCTCTTTTTCGCGGTGAAAAATATCGTGTTTAATTTCGCTAGTGTTTCATTAGTACGGGTGTGTGACCACCAGGGCGGCGCCGCTAATGCTGGAAATCACACACAGACCCTAAACCGAGGACTCTCTCAAAGTCCTCGGTTTCGTGTTAAAAGGTGCCGATCACCGGAATGTGAACACCAGGAGGCGCTGCAAGCTCGAGTGTCAAGAAATCTCACCTACACCCTAAACCGAGGACCCATCGTTCGAAATTCCTACGTGCATGTGAATATAATAAGTATTGCACAATTAAGATTGTGCCGACAAGGAATTCAGTTTTTGACAGTTGAAACAAAATTCAATATTGCGTTTAGTTCGTATTGTGAACTATGTTCTCTAATACTGTTTAATTCGCTGTACGGTATTGTAATATTTAATAATTGAAAGTTATTAAATAATACAATAAAAAAATTAAGACACATGCTCAAGTATTTGATTAATCCGCGTCACATATTCTTCTTTCACTCCATTCTTCGTTAATCCGCTCTATGACCCTATTACCTACACCCAGGGCTGGGAAAAATACATGCTTTGCTGTAATTGAAATACAAATTACAAAATACGTTTTCGCATGTATTTAAAATACGAAATACAAAATACTTTTCGAGTCGTGTATTTGAAATACAAAATACAGTATTTTAACCATTTTTTTTAATTTCAAATACAAAATACAAGTAACTAAATACAATTTGGTTTTGGTAGAACCTTTGGTTGCAATAAATTGACATAAGTGCCCTTATCTAAAGCCTACAATACACGACAACTTTTTTAAGCCCGATTCCCGTATAGAGACCTAAGACAAAATTTTTCGCTTTACGCGATCGCTATTTTCGTATCTGCGATTTTAGTTGGCATCACAGCAACAATATGGTTCATGTGCTGTTTTCTGTGATGCCAATTGAAATCATAGAGATGAAAATAGCGATCGCGAAAAGCGAAAAATTTTGTCTATGGTCTAGTCTCTATGCGGGAATCGGGCTGAAAAAAGGTGTCGTGTATTATAGGTATAAGAGTGCGTTTTCATAGAAGCAAAGCTGAGCAGAGTGAAACAGAGACTTGCAAAAATTGACCAATCATATTGCTCAGAAGATGCATCTCACCTCCTCTCCACTTGTAAAGGTATAGGACCCAGGTGTTAGATAATAATAATAATATGACATTTGTGCGCAGTTTTGTATTTTTTCACTTCAAGTGCGCTCTACTGTGATTAACTTAAAAATATTTTTTTTATTTTTATTTTTAACTTTGTGAATAAAAATAAAAATATTCATCCTAGACTTGCAGAAGATGTCAATAGATTTTTTTTTCTTTATATGAGTTCCGCACAGGAGGCCATGAGGAAAATAATTTCCCTCAGGGCCTATGCCATCTTTGGGGATGCTGTGTGGAGGTTTTTTTTAAGGAAAGGAAGGAGAGGAGAGTTCTTGGAAGGAAAAGGGTTAAGGGGTGGGTAGGAATCTGGGGTTCGGTGTGTCCTGATCATCCGCCTCTAAGACCTAGACAAACCTCACCCCATGAAACCGGGAACCCCTGCTAAATCACCAAACGTAGCGAACCACTTGGGGTGACCTATGGAAGAGGTGTTGGTTATCCAATAAAGGTTCCTGGCTCGGTGGTACCCTAATTACGCCTCCCAAATTGTATGTATTAAATGTTGATGTCGCGTATTAAAAATCTAGATAGCATTTAGTTCGGGTCGAATCTTGCAATCATTTTTTTTTTTTTACATGAGCTCCACACAGGAGGCCCTGAGGAAAATAATTTCAATCAGGGCCTATTTCATCTTTGGGGATTTTGTGTGGAGGGTTTTTTAAGGAAAGGAAGGAGAGGAGAGTTCTGGGAAGGAAAAGGGTTAAATGGGTGGGAAGGAATCTGGGGTTCAGTGTGTCCTGGTCATCCGCCTCCAAAACCTAGACAAACCTCACCCCATAAACCCCTCACCCCATCACCAAACGTAGCGAACCATTTGGGGTGATCTATGGAAGAGGTGTTGGTTATCCAATAAAGGTTCCCAATTTGAGTATCATATATAAAGATAGCAACCAATAATGCGCAATATGTGCGTTTAGAAAATGAAGATAATGTTGGTAATTCTTAGTCGAAGTACCTATGATACAATTAAAAGTGACCGAATTGGAAATGAGTTCCATAGCTCAGTTGATAGAGCACTTGCTATGTAAGCAAAGGGCCCTGGGTTTGAGCTCCAGTGGAACCAATATCTTTTTCTAATTTTTCTGCCTCCAGATTTTCGATTGAGTTTCGCTAATATTGTCTTCATTTAATTAAATATTAAAAATAATATTTTTCATCCATTATCAATAAACTCACGTATTCATGAATAAATACCGCGAACGATGAAAACGACAAATAAATAATAACATATCTTGCTCTGGATTCTAGCGTTTTTAGTCTATGTATTATCTATGTAAATTTATTTTTTTCATTATCATTATTAAGATCGCTAAATGTATTTTAAAATGTATTTTGAAGCCATAAGTATTTGAAATATAAATTACAAAATACCTCAGCATCAGGTAATTGAAATACCAATTACAAAATACATTTTTAGGAAGTAATTGAAATACAAATACAAAATACGTATTTGTATTTCAAATACGTATTTCAAATACTGCCCAGCCCTGCCTACACCTCACAAAAACGCCTCTTTCTGAATTAAGGACAAGGGAAGAATATCGCCACCTGGATGGGTGATGTTGTCAAGCGGGTTAAGGAGGAGCTGTAGGAAGGGTTTTATTAATGCGGATCTTGAGAGTTGGAAAAAATTACTGAAAAAATTACTAAACGCAGAGTAACATTATCATCAAATAAAACATACAAAATCGTTAAAAAAAAAAAAAAAGGTTTTTTAGGTAGTCTGACACAAAAATTAAGACAACAAAGTCGTAATTAAAATTATTGAACCGTTCGTTGTACGGATTAACGCAGCTCTTACAGCGACGGTGCGTTGGTGTTTCGAACTTTCAACCTACTATGGACTATTAGGTAATCTTAAAAGGACTATTAATTAATATATTATTATAAATTTGTATAACAATATGGAAACGCGACAGCGGTGAGGGGCACCGCAGCAGGTTTCGTAAGTGATTTGGCGTCAAACGGATCGCCCGACAGATGGGTACACTCGGAACTCTCAAATTAGATTTTTTTTTATCGTTGTCGCTTATTTTTTTAAAATATGGCAATCTAAGTTTTTAAAACTATAATGAAATAAAAATAATAATAAAGATAAACGAACACTTAATTTTTTTTTTTAAATCGTTCACAAAAATTTGCCTGGCTGCTGGTCGGCAGACCGCGAAATTCTTATATGGAATGATCTGGACTATAGTTATTCGGTTTTATTCGTGTAGTCGATGACGTAAAAATTTCTATTTTTTACCCCACTTTGACGCCGGCTGCCTGCGAACTTGCCAGGCTGCCGGTTGGCAGACCTGCTTTTTTCTCATTTTCTAATCGACCTTTATCATATAAAACCATTCCCGTTCGTGTAGTCGATGACGTAATTTTATCGAAAAAAATCGCTGACTATTTCCAAGACTGCGCTGCACTTAAAGGTTTTCTAAGTGCCCATAATCACTTAAAAGTACTTTTATCCGTGTAATCTGTAGTCGATGACGTAGGGTTTACCTATCTCGCCTCCTAGTCTATAAGTAAGAATACTATTTCGCTGGAGACCTGTCGTCGGAACAGTTTGGAAGTTTTCAGTACTTTCCGTATTACGAACGCCGATTACTAGCCGATCTGCTGTTGCACCGGGCGCGCGGGTGGAGGGGTGCACTGCCTGTCGGGTGTCAGCCGTAATAATCTCTTACCAAATTCATATATTTAGATAAGCAATTCAATTTTATTTTGAACCTTTTTTAAGTTTTGTGCAAATTTATATTTTAAATAAAATATTTAGGAATACGATGAGGCGTATAATTTTGTTGCCTGTTCACCGCACGAGTGAACGTTAGGACGAGCCGCGCCTGCTTCCAAGATACGTGTAAGAAATTCGTTCCACACTATTTCGAGGAGCCAAGACCTCCAAAAACTACAGACCACTAAAACGAGGACCTTCCGAGATCCGTGTATTTTACGTATGTGTAATCCTGAATACGTGGACAGGCCTCGGATATGGGAAGTCCTCAGTTACCGGGTGTGTATTCCGGTTTTTTGAGGACCGTTTTCTAGGTGCTTACCGGGTGTATGATGAAACCGAATAGTCAGCAACCATCACGATTAACTTGAGTATACGCATAAGTGTAGAATACATGTCTACTTTATATAATATAACAGGACCTCGAATTCGGGTAGCCAGTTGAAGTCCTCGAAATCGGGATTGGACAAACAAGGGTGTGTGGATGTGTGTTTTATGTGTGCGAATTCAGTGTGCTAAAAATGTTTTTCTTAAATAGAGGGAGGGAATCAAAAAATATATCGGTATTTGTGGTTTTTTGAATTGAGTTGAAACTTTGAAGGATGCGGGAAATAGGGGAGTTGGCTGCAGCGTTCGTATTATTACTGGTTGTGTAAAAAAGGTTGGTGTGGCGAGTTCTTTTAGATGGGATGTTAAAATTTATTTGGGATAGAAGTTCTGGGCAGTCTATTTCGTTATGTATAATTTTATGGAGAAATGTCATGTCAGCTACCGTTCGCCTGGATTTCAGGGATTGGAGAGTGCAGATGTAATTATTGTTGTATTTATAACCGAGATACTTAATAAATTTATTTTGTATGCGCTCTATGTTGTTGACGTATTGGGTGTATTTGGGATTCCAGACAGGCGATGCAAATTCCAGTGTACTTCTGACTAGTGAGGAGTAAAGCATTACTAGAGTATGTGGATTTCTAAATAATTTACTCAGACGTAGTATAAAACCCAACATTTTGTAAGATCTATCAGTGATTGAATCAATGTGCGTTTTAAATATAAGTTTACTATCTAAATAGACTCCAAGGTCCTTACATTCATTTTTTGAGATCACTGGTTTATCGCAGAGTGAATATGAAAAGTTAATTAGATGCTTGTTTCTAGTAAAGGACATAGTGTGGCATTTAGAAACATTGAGGTCTAAATAATTAGCTGTGCAATAGTTGCAGAGCCTATCTAAGTCACTTTGTAGCTCTTTACAGTCCGATAGAGAGCGAACCGTTTTGTAAATTTTCATATCATCTGCAAACAATAAAAATTTAGAGTATTGGAAACATGAGCCTACGTCGTTTAAGTATATATTAAAGAAGAGCGGACCAAGGTGGGAACCCTGAGGGACACCCGAGGTTACGTTGATTATTTTAGATAAAACTCCATTTATTGAGATAACTTGACTACGATTGCTAATGTATGATTTAATCCATCTAAACAAGTCACCGTGTATTCCAAGACGAGTGAGTTTATTTAACAGAATTGAGTGGATAATGCGGTCGAAGGTCTTTGAGAAGTCGGTGTACATAGCATCGACCTGCACCCTTTCATCCATATTGCTCTGCAAATAGTTGACAAATAGGGCAAGGTTAGATGTTGTAGACCGATTTTTCATGAATCCGTGTTGGTTCTGTGAAATTGTTGTAGTGATAGTCGGGTAAAGTTGGTCGTAAACGATTTTTTCAAGAATTTTACTTAATATGGGAAGTTGAGAGATAGGTCTATAGTTTGTTACGTCATGCTTGTCACCCTTTTTAAAAATGGGAGTTATTACGGCAGACTTCCACTTATGAGGAAACGTACCTTCACTTAATGATTTTTTGAAAATTGCACTGACTGGAGGAGTGATATATTTACTACAGTTACGTATGAAGATACCAGGCAAACTATCTAAACCAGGTCCTTTGTTAATGTCAATGGATGATAGATATTTGTAGGTAATGTCGTTGTTGATTGTAATTGAGGATATAGCTATGATATTCAGCGGATCAGGTTCATGAACATCAGATGCTAAATTTTGGGTGTGATCAGTGAAGACGTTACATAGTGCAGGCGCTTGCATTATAATGTAGTTTCCCGGGACTTGGGATGGAACCATTACAGTTCAATTGACCCTGAGGTTAAAATGGCCTTGCAACGCATGCCGAGTACCCGCTATATATAATGTTATATAGTGCAGGATGTCAGGAAGGATGCAAGAGGATTACTCCATGTTGCAGATTGGAAGACGACGGCCGAGGACAGAGGGCGGTGGAGGCTTATTTTGAAGGAGGCCAAGGCTCGAAATGGGCTGTAGCGCCATTGAAGAAGATAGTGCAGGCGCTTGCATTATAATAGATAATACTACCTCCACATTAGGAAATGCAATAGCTTCATGAATTTTTTTTTTTTTACATTAACTCCACACAGGAGGCCCTGAGGAAAATAACTTCCCTCAGGGCCTATGTCATCTTTGAAGATGTCAACCTATGTCAACCGTGTACAAATGTTGGGCGCGTGTTTGGCCTGTTTCCCGGCTATGCACCGGTGCCGAGGGAATCAATGACGCTAGTTCCTCGGAGCATCTTCCATTGTAATACCGGTAGAACAAGGACAGCAATCCCACCTGACTCCTGTGCTCTAAAGATTGCAGTCCGTCTGTTAAGATGGGAGAATCTATCAAAGGAACCGCCCATTTCTGCACAAAGTCAAGGGTTTTTTTAGGTATTCTGGAGCTCCAGACCAAAGGTGGCTGCCAAATTCATGCAATTCAGGCTGCGATTTGTACAGGGTTAGCAGTTGTGTACTATTAAAGTATCTGCGGGCCCTGTACAGTACGCCCAGTTTTTGGGAGGCTAACTTTACTCTGGCTTCGATGGAGCCCCCATACCTGAGCTGGTCACTTAGGGTTACACCAAGCATATCAATGGAGGGCCTGTTTGGAAGATTGCTTCCGTTGAAGGAGACTAGATTTTCATTTTGATCCCTTTTAGACGTTATCAAACATGATTGGGTCTTTGAAACATTAAATTCGACGAGGTTATTCTTACCCCAAGAGAAAACACTCTCGAGGTAACCGTCCATTCTTTGCTTCAAAGCCCTCCGAGCTATTGGAGTTTGTGTGCCCTTTGGGGGCTTGTCAAACAAAAAGCTATCATGGACTGTACTGTCATCCGCATAACAATGAATCGGTGCACATGACAAGAGGTCATTGATGTGCAACAGAAACAAAGTCGTTGACAGAACCGATCAGCATTTATCGATTGCGAGGAAGAGGTGCAACCGTCAGCAACCGCCTGAATTGACATCTCCCTCAAAAAGTCGGCAATCCACGTACACAAGGATGCGAGAAGTCCGTAAGAAGACAGTTTGTTGACAAGCCCTCGGTTGCCAAACCCGGTCAAAGGCCTTGGAAACATCCAGTACAACCGTTTGGGTCTCACCGAAACGTTCCAGGCACCGTCCCCAAACATGCGTCACATACGCGAGAAGATCACCGTACGAGCAGTTCCCCCGGAATCCGTATTGACGGTCGTTAATAATTTTGTTCTTCTCGAGGTATGTGAGCAATTTGTCGTTGATCACACGTTCCATCACCTTAGACAGAACTGATGTGATCGCTATGGGGCGGTAGTTGGCTGGGTTGGAGCGGTCACCCTTCTTTGGAATAGGGTGAATGATCGCTTTTTTCCAACCAGAGGGCACAGAGCCAGACTTCAGGGACATTTTGAAAAGCTTCGTCAAAACTGGAGCTATTTCTGTAGCGCACCTCTGTAATACCAGGGCAGGTATTCCGTCAGGCCCACTAGCTTTATTAATGTCAAGCCCTCGTAAGACTTGGAGTACATCCCGATGCCGGATCCTCAGCTTTTTCATATGAAAACCGCAATGAGGAACCGATGGCGGGGTAGCACCTTGATCATCGAGGGTCGAGTTTTCCGTGAACATTTTGCCTAATAAGTTAGCCTTTTCGGCGGCGGTATTTGCTAGAGAGCCGTCAGGTCTGGTAAGAGGTGGCAGACTGGGTTTGCAGAAATTGCGACCTATTGAGCCCGCAAGCAACCAGAACGCTCTGCTGCCGTGCGGGCAGGCAGCCAGCTTTCTGCTGATCTGCAGGTCGTGCTCGAATTTTGACCTGTTTATGATCCTCTTGCTTTCCTTTGCCATTTTGTTATATACTATTCTGTTTTCGGACGTTCGATATGTGTTGCAGGCTCGGTAAGCCGCGTTTTTTCGTCGCACTGTCTCAGAGCATTGTCGACTGAACCACGGCTTTGAGCCCACACCAGTTTCTTTAACAGTGGATTGGATGAAGCCATCCATCGCGGATGTGATGACTTCACCAATTTCCTGGGCACATCTTGAGGGATCCGAGGTCCGAAAACAGACAGCTGACCACGGGAAAGCATTAAAATGTGCCCGCAGACCAAACCAATCTACTGATCTATATTGCCACACTTTTCTCTTCAGCCGCTCATTAGGCGGTCTGAAGGTTACGGGGATTGACGTCGTCACCAGGCAGTTGTCAGATGATCCTAAAGGTGCTGTAACTTCAATCTTGTAACCGTGTGGCACAGTGGTTAAAAACAAATCTAACAGATTGGAGCGGTGAGTCTGGACATCAGGAACCCTTGTAGGCTCCGAATAAAACGATTAGAAAATTCGAAACAATAACTGAACAAGAAATTATTGATATAATAAAAACCTAAAAACTGAGTCAGCACCAGGTTTTTATGGGATCACCGTTGAAATACTGAAAAAAATCTTAACTTCTTGAAAAAACCTATAACACATATCATAAACATTAGTCTTAAAAAAGGAATCTTTCCATCTATATACAGAAAAACTATTATTACACCGATTTTTAAATCAGGTGATACTAAAGAAATCAATGACTACATATATATTTGATAATACTAAATCAGTATTATCAAATATATCCAAAAATTTTGAAAAGGTAGCTAAAAAGCAACTACTAACATTTATTGAAACTAATAATAAATTGAGTGACCAACAATTTGGATTTCGCGCAAAAATAAGCACACAGGACGCAATCATAGATTTAACAACAAAAATATATCACGCACTTGACAAAGGCAAAAAATCTCTAGCAATATTCATAGACCTAAAGAAAGCTTTCGACAGCATAAGCCATAAAAAATTACTGCACAAACTAAACAAAATTGGAATTATAGATAACACTAAAATGTGGATAGAAAGCTTCCTGAACTCTAGAAACCAATATGTAAAATTAAACAACACTCTTAGTGAACCCAACACAAGTGACTTTGGAATACCACAAGGCACCATTTTAGGCCCTCTTCTATTCATCTTCAAATTACCAATAACAGGGAAACTTATTTCATATGCAGATGATACTGCAATTAGCGAATTCATTAAATTAACTTGAGATAACTGCGAACAATGATATCAATACTTTAAAATAATGGGTTGACAAAAACCTATTAACATTGAACATTGAAAAAACATATTATATAATTTTTATTATAAACAAAAAAAAACTCCTGGCACCTTAAACATTAAAATTCATTCAAACAAATCCACATCAAAAATATTAACTTGCCAAAATAATGAATGTTTATGCATAGCAAATAAAAATGAAATGAAATATTTAGGTATAATAATAGATTGTAACCTTAAGTGGAAAACTCACATTACTAATATTATAAATAGATTAAGAAAACTCATTTACATCTTTATTAATCTAAGAAACATACTTAAGGGTCGGGTTTGGAAAACATCACTCCGCATTAGCAGTAGCATCCGCGTCTCGTAGCAGCAATACTAGAAAATTATATACAGGTAGTTAGAAAAATGTGTAAAGTTACTAGTGATTAAATTTTTTTTACTGTAATCTTACAAATTCTATAAGTTATACATACTGCAACTTTAGTTAAAACGTTGAAAAAGGCCTTCGCGATTATCTCTCCTGAACCTGTTGTAAACATTTTTACCAAAAATCCTTCCGTAATCTCAGAGTAAACATTATGTTAAATCAAGCTATTAAATTAAAAGCTCTTCAGTGTATCTAGATTTTTATTGTAATTCGCCTAAACTTTCTGAATTTTTCAACTATTCTCCGCCATACAAAAATGTATGGCAAAATATTACGCCGCGCGATGTCTTATATAACGGTTGAATTTCACAGAATTCATTCAGTTGGGAGATAGCGGTCAAGGCGACAACACGCATATTTTTTTCGCAGCAATTTTGTTCGCTGTTTATTCGATTTTTGAAGGAATCATTGAGGAGATAGGTGTTACAGTAACCGGGTAAGTAGAAATAAAATATATTTATTATTATCTAATAAATTATTTTTAACTTGATTTACAGTTTTACATATTTTATTATTATTTTTTTTTTAAACTTCAGGTACCTTCAAAATGGGTAAAAATAAAGGAATTCTTGCTTACCGTGCCATAAAAAATAGACCCTCCCACTGGAAGAATAGGAGAATAAGGTAATAAAGTCAAAATTTAATTTTTTTACTGATTTCTATCAAGGGTAGTTTGAAGGTAGACTGAAGTCATTTTGCTTTTTGACATCTAAAAATTTCGGCATCCATCTTGAATTTATCTGTAGTTATCTACCGATTTGGTTCAATATCAGAATTCGGGCGTTTAGAAGTGCACTGAACTCGGATCTAATGTCAAAATGCAAAATTTCGGCATCCATCTTGAATTTCTCGTGTTCTCTACCGATCTGGTTCAAAATCAGTATTAGGGAGTATTGGCGAGCACTGAACTCGGATCTAATGTCCAAATGCAACATTTCGGCATCCATCTTGAATTTCTCTAGTTATCTACCTTTTTGATTCAAAATCAGGATTAGGGCGTTTGGACGTGCACTGAACTCGGATCTAATGTCAAAATGCAACATTTCGGCATCCATCTTGAATTTCTCTAGTTATCTACCGATTTGGTTCAATATCAGCATTCGGGCGTTTGGAAGTGCACTGAAATCGGATCTAATGTCAAAATGCAACATTTCGGCATCCATCTTGAATTTCTTTAGTTATCTACCGATTTGGTTCAAAATCAGGATTAGGGCGTTTGGACGTGCACTGAACTCGGATCTAATGTCAAAATGCAACATTTCGGCATCCATCTTGAATTTCTCTAGTTATCTACCGATTTGGTTCAATATCAGCATTCGGGCGTTTGGAAGTGCACTGAAATCGGATCTAATGTCAAAATGCAACATTTCGGCATCCATCTTGAATTTCTTTAGTTATCTACCGATTTGGTTCAAAATCAGGATTAGGGCGTTTGGACGTGCACTGAACTCGGATCTAATGTCAAAATGCAAAATTTCGGCATCCATCTTGAATATCTTAAGTACTTTGACGATTTGGTTCAAAATCAGGTTAAAGGAGTTTGGGGTTCAACGAACTTAATATCAAAATTTAATTTAACAAAATTTAATTTCAAAATGCATAATTTCGACGACCATTTTGAGTTCTCTACCGATCCGTTCAAATTGTCACTAAGTTTTATTGAAAACAACGACTGTCAGATCCATTGATAAATCGAATGAATTTCGATGTTGGGTAAATTCTGGGTCGTATTATTACAAATAAATTTATTTTATATGTTTTTTTAGAAAAGCAGCAGAAGCAATATAAATGACGTCGTTATAACAGAAACTATCAGTTAACATGTAAGTTTTTTAAATAAACATAAGCGGCCTGAGTAATGGCCTTCCATATAAACTTTTTGCTATAATGAATGATCTACCACACTTTTTGTGAATGTTTAGAATTAATAAATAATATTTGGATGATTTATATAGCGCCGTTTTTGTGAAAAATCAGCTCAAGGGCGCTGTATGAATTATCGATAATAGACCGGGAGAAAGGATGATGTCATTACAAAATGACAGTCTTGTGAATAAATGAGGGGCTAACACTTATCACTCTGTATTGTTTTGTATTTTTTTATTAATAAGTTTACATTACAAATGAATAGTCTAATGTCCTCCACGCTAGGAATTCACCTGTGTTGTGGAGGACATTTTTCAATTGTAAAATTATATAATAGTAAACAAGTATATAATAGTAACTTTGTTATTTTTGGATAATGCTGTGAAATAACTATAATAATTGTGGGTAATAATTAATTTATTTTGAACTTACATATAACATTTGCAATTTTACCTGTAACACGCACAACACGAGTTACAGCGTGTTTTATACAAAGAAAAAAAACTTGTCAATAGCCTTCTATAAAAAAACAGAGTGGAAGATACTTTATGTATCGCCCTGGTGTAAGACCACTATTCAGAATTGAAAAGCTGCTTGAAATGGCTTTAGCCGTGTGTGGTGACCAAATCTGAATAGCCAGGTACTTCCCCTATATTATTCCCCTCCCACCTTATTCAGCCTCACAACATACCCCAATCACTGGCCCCAGGCGATTGATAACAGTTGGGACTTTGTAAGTTACATAAAAATAAAAATAAAACATTTAGTTGTTTTATAAAAATTTGTCTGAACTTCTTTATATTTTTTACTGTCTTTTTTCTAAATGTGCTTCGTTCTACTTTATGTATATCAAAGATAAATTGTAAAATATATTCTTTCTTACTACGTATTAAAAAAAAACTGTATGCATATAAATAAACTTTCAAAAACAAAACTACCTGTTTTTTAATTTCTAAGGCACAGAGTAAAAACTGGTTGTCGTAACTTATTCACACCCATTATTTTCTGGTAAAATTATAAAAAAATTAATAACATTATACAAACCATATATGAACCAGAAATTTTTTCCACATCAAAACACCATTAGATTCTATGTCACATTGAGTCAAAAACTAAGACGTCTGTAAAGGTCCAGGGACTAAAAAAAGTCTATGTATCCTTGCCCTTGCATAATATGATTTATAGTCTGTCAAGCTGTATCAATTATGTTAGAAATAAATTAAAATTATACAAAGCAAGTGTATTTTTATTTCGTATTTTATCAAAATGCTGAGCAGCCGTGCCTGAATCTAACCGAAATACACAGTAGATCGCGGCGGCCGAGCTTGTTTGCAACTACCAAAAATACCTAACTGCAGTGAATGGGCAGTTTGACCCAGGCGCAAATGTCTCTATGAGCTATCCACGCTATTCCACCATATGATTCTGTATCCATTATTATAGTAGGAACTAAATTTTATAAGGCAAGTGTATTTTTATTTCCTAAGTCCGTAGTGTCTAGTATACCCACATCTCCTCTAGTCAAACGCAGCCGGCCGGCTGCGGCCGTGTTTGTCTACAAGTACAAGAAATACCTAACTGCAGTGTCAGCGCGGTTTGATACCCGACCCTTAACTTAAAAATCCTTAAAAATATATATTACGCTCTAGCCCAGTGGTGCCCAAACGGTCGATCGCGAGAGCTTTTTGAGTCGATCTCGAGAAAAATTTGCCGATATAAATAGATCTATTCACAGTTTTTGTTTTAGTTGATCCTGAATTAGGCCTCAATAAGAGCGCCATTTTCATGCCTTTTTGTATATTATTTATTTGTAGCTTATATTGTCAATGGTTGCGCATTTGTATTATTTGTTTACTCTATCCTCATCTATGGTATTGACGTCACAAGTCCACATAGAAAAAAAAATCGTCTAATTATTGCATATTCATTGTGAAATATTGTCAAAAATTGCCCCCTTCAAAAGCTCGAAGTTATTGATCTAGTTTCTAGTGTGTGGTTCGGTTCATTTATGAGTCAGTCAGTCCGAGTTGTAACTTGAAGGCGATACGAAGTTTATTAATAAATAATACAAAATGAGTGCGGTGAATAGAAGTAAAACGTATCATTTTAATAACGATTGTTAGGAAGAATTCTTATTTTGTATGGTGAAGGATAAGTGCATTTGTCTCATTTGCCGTGCGTCAGTTGCAATATCTATGCATGTGAACTTAGAGAGGCATTATAAAACCATCCATAAAAACTATGAAAAGCATTTCCCGCCAAAGAGTGAATTAAGAAAACAAAAAGTATTTGATTTGATGATTTGTTTAAAAAAAAAACAAACCTTGTTCATAAGACCAGCCAAACAATCAAAAGCTGCAACAATCGCGTTATTTAAAATATCTCATATATTGGCGAAACACAATAAACTATTTGAAGATTGAATCGTTGTGAAGGGAGCATTTATTGAATCGGGTGAAACTTTATTTGGAAATTACCATGTGTTAAACCGTCCATGAGTTCCGAGTACAAAAATTGCCGGAAAACCATTTTCGTGTTGTAAGTGTAGTATCAATTAAATTGGGTGTAATATAAATTAAAGCCGAGGATTCGCGTGCAGATTAAGTCTTACGTTAAAACCAGTTTCATGTTCCGAATGATCTGTTAAAATTCCAGTAGCGGATTAATCTGCTGACGCATTTCGAAGAAAATCATTATAATATTTACAGTTAAATTTTATTTCAAACCATTCTTCAAAATTGGTAATTCGTTGGAAAACCATACGCGTGTTATGATAGTAAACATGTTGTATTGTATCGTCACATGTGATATAATAATCGGCATAAAATGAGGTCGCAATAAAAAAAAATTGGATTTCTAACCTCCCCCCCCCCGCACTTTAAAATCTGAGGAGAGTCGATCGATCGGAGCCTAATAATAATGAGGTAGATCGCCAGCAGTTCAAGTTTGAGCACCCCTACTCTAGCCCATTCAATAATACAATATGGTATCGTTGAATGGGGGGGAGTAAATAAAACCTCAAAGGCTAATAATTAAAATTATAATTTAAAAACCACCAGATTATTATTCAACCTCACAACTATTTCCAAGATTTTCAAGTTCCACCGTTAAAAAATACATATATTAAATATACACTCCTTCAGATACACAAAGATATTACAAAGAAATCACACTCTGCCATGTTACGTGTTGAAAGCAGTAGACAAAACCTAATGGGTCCGCTTATGCACTCCATTAAGGGTCGGGTATCAAACCGCGCTGACGCTGCAGTTAGGTATTTCTTGTACTTGTAGACAAACACGGCCGCAGCTGACCGGCTGCGTCTGACTAGAGGAGATGTGGGTATACTAGACACTACGGACTTAGGAAATAAAAATACACTTGCCTTCTAAAATTAAAATTTAGTTCCTACTATAATAATGGATACAGCTTAACATACTAAGAATCATATTGTGGAATAGCGTGGATAGCTCATAGAGACATTTGCGCCTGGGTCAAACTGCCCATTCACTGCAGTTAGGTATTTTTGGTAGTTGCAAACAAGCTCGGCCGCCGCGATCTACTGTGTATTTTGGTTAGATTCAGGCACGGCTGCTCAGCATTTTGATAAAATACGGAATAAAAATACACTTGCTTTGTAAAATTTTAATTTATTTCCAACATAATTGATACAGCTCGACAGACTATAAATCATATTATGCAAGGGCAAGGATACATAGACTTTTTTTAGCCCCTGGACCTTTACAGACGTCTTAGTTTTTGACTCAATGTGACATAGAATCTAATGGTGTTTTGATGTAGAAAAAATTTCTGGTTCATATATGGTTTGTATAATGTTATTAATTTTTTTTATAATTTTACCAGAAAATAATGGGTGTGAATAAGTTACGACAATCAGTTTTTACTCTGTGCCTTAGAAATTAAAAAACAGGTAGTTTTGTTTTTGAAAGTTTATTTATATGCATACAGATTTTTATTAATACCTAGTAAGAAAGAATATATTTTACAATTTATCTTTGATATACATAAAGTAGAACGAAGCACATTTAGAAAAAGACAGTCAAAAATATAAAGAAGTTCAGACAAATTTTTATAAAACAACTAAATGTTTTATTTTTATTTTTATGTACCTTACAAAGTCCCAACTGTTATCAATCGCCTGGGGCCAGTGATTGGGGTGTGTTGTGAGGCTGAATAAGGTGGGAGGGGAATAATATAGGGGAAGTACCTGGCTATTCAGATTTGGTCACCACACACGGCTAAAGCCATTTCAAGCAACGTTTCAATTCTGAATAGTGGTCTTACACCAGGGCGATACATAAAGTATCTTCCACTCTGTTTTTTTATAGAAGGCTATTGAAAAGTTTTTTTTTCTTTGTATAAAACACGCTGTAACTCGTGTTGTGCGTGTTACAGGTAAAATTGCAAATGTTATATGTAAGTTCAAAATAAATTAATTATTACTTACAATTATTATAGTTATTTCACAGCATTATCCAAAAATAACAAAGTTACTATTATATACTTGTTTACTATTATATAATTTTAAAATTGAAAAATGTCCTCCACAACACAGGTGAATTCCTAGCGTGGAGGACATTATACTATACATTTGTAATGTAAACTTATTAATAAAAAAATACAAAACAATGCAGAGTGATAAGTGTTAGCTCCTCATTTATTCATAAGACTGTCATTTTGTAATGACATCATCCTTTCTCCAGGTCTATTATCGATAATTCTAAACATTCACAAAAAGTGTGGTAGATCATTCATTATAGCAAAAAGTTTATATGGAAGGCCATTACTCAGGCCGCTTATGTTTATTTAAAAAACTTACATGTTCACTGATAGTTTCTGTTATAACGACGTCATTTATATTGCTTCTGCTGCTTTTCTAAAAAAACATATAAAATAAATTTATTTGTAATAATACAACCCAGAATTTACCCAACATCGAAATTCATTCGATTTATCAATGGATGTTGTCGTTGTTTTCAATAAAACTTAGTGACAATTTGAACGGAATCGGTAGAGAACTCAAAATGGTCGTCGAAATTATGCATTTTGACATTAAATTCGAGTTCGGTGAACCCCAAACTCCTTAAACCTGATTTTGAACCAAATCGTCAAAGTACTTAAGATATTCAAGATGGATGCCGAAATGTTGCATTTTGACATTAGATCCGAGTTCAGTGCACGTCCAAACGCCCTAATCCTGATTTTGAACCAAATAGGTAGATAACTAGTGAAATTCAAGATGGATGCCGAAATTTTGCATTTTGACATTAGATCCGAGTTCAGTGCACTTCTAAACGCCCGAATTCTGATATTGAACCAAATCGGTAGATAACTACAGAGAAATTCAAGATGGATGCCGAAATTTTTAGAAGTCAAAAAGCAAAATGACTTCAGTCCACCTTAAAACTACCTTTGATAGAAATCAGTAAAAAAAAAAAAAAATTGACATTATTACCTTATTCTCCTTTTCTTCCAGTGGGAGGGTCTATTTTTTATGGCACGGTAAGCAAGAATTCCTTTATTTTTACCCATTTTGAAGGTACCTGAAGTTTAAAAATAAAAATAAAAATAAAGTCTGTAAAACTGTAAATCAAGTTAAAAATAATTTATTAGATATATTTTATTTCTACTTACCCGGTTACTGTAACACCTATCTCCTCAATGATTCCTTCAAAAATCGAATAAACAGCGAACAAAATTGCTGCGAAAAAAATATGCGTGGTCCCACCTTGACCGCTCTCTCACGACTGAATGAATTCTGTGAAATTCAACCGTTATATAAGACATCGCGCGGCGTATTATTTTGCCATACATTTTTGTATGGCGGAGAATAGTTGAAAAATTCAGAAAGTTTAGGCGAATTACAATAAAAATCTAGATACACTGAAGCACTTTTAATTTAATAGCATGTTTTAACATAATGTTTACTCTGAGATTACGGAAGGATTTTTGGTAAAAATGTTTACAACAGGTTCAGGAGAGATAATCGCGAAGGCCTTTTTCAACGTTTTAACTAAAGTTGCAGTATGTATAACTTATAGAATTTGTAAGATTACAGTAAAAAAAATTTAATCACTAGTAACTTTACACATTTTTCTAACTACCCGTATATAATTTTCTAGTATTGCTGCTACGAGACGCGGATGCTACTGCTAATGCGGAGCGATGTTTTCCAAACCCGACCCTTAATGTATACCAGCTTTGCACAACATCACTACACTTACTCTGGAATAATGTGGTTCGATCAACTAGCGACAGAGCTGAGGTTAGGTCTGAGTTGATTATAATAAATTTAAAAATAAAATAAACTATTCTATTATAAATAATTTAGCTAATTAGAATCAATTGACATTGAATTTTTCTTATTCTATTACTTTTTAGTTTATCTAGTCCTTTTTTTATTTTAAATAATTTGTTTTGAATATTTCACTTTATATTATTATATACCAAAAGTTTTTTTCACTTTTATATGTAAATTTTTTTAAGTTTTTTTTCTTCACACTGAATGTTAAGTTATAATTTTTAGTTATTTATTAATTTTTATTTTTTCCCCTTTTTTTTACATGAGCTCCACACATGATACATGAGGCTGTAGCTATCTGTACGTGCTACGTAAACACAGTTAAAAGAAAACTCTAGAATCATCGGTTGATAGTTTTTTTATATGTGCCATTAAAATTTTCACAATGTTATCAACATATGGAGTGTGACAGACTAAAAAATAAAATAAGAATAGGTACCATTTGTTTCAGCTTGCTGTTCAAAAGAATTGGAATTTGAATTGCTTTAATTTGAATTCTTAAGTAAGTACTTCTCAAGTAAGTACTTCTCACAGCGCAGGTAGTTAAGTTGACTCGCCACATATCGATCGTTTCGGGCGTAATCCAATACGTGACGTAGCAACAATGCGTGGTTGCTACAGGACTCCCTCCCCAGACAACGCAGACATGGCTGCGGTGGAAAGAGGAATAGTCAGATATCGAGGTGATCGGGAAATCGAACCCGCCTTCCAGAACGAGTGGTTGTGTGTGTCCGATCCTTACTGCCATCGAACAACGGAAGGGTTGGTTGTGATGTGGCGGCTGGTGACTCTGATGCGGTTTGCGAGTGTGATGTGAAACTCTCAAGATCTTGAGCAACGTATGCTGGTTTGAGGCGGTCGATGCTCACGGTGATTTCCTTCCCTTTTACCAGTATGGTATATGTTCGTTCGTACCGACGAACGACTTTATGAGGGCCGCTGTAGGGTTGTTGAAGCGGGCTCTTGACTGTGTCGTCCCTCAGAAAGACGTGAGAAGCTGTGGGAAGATTTTGGAAGACGAAACGATGTCCATAACCATGGCGGGTACCTTCAACTGGTCTCAGCTCGTTGAAATGTTTCCGTAGTTCCTTTAGGAAGCTTCCGGTGTCGTCGTTAACATTAGGTCGTGCTGTACATAGAAATTCGCCGGGTAAGCGGAGCGGCTCGCCGTACACTAGCTCGGCTGAGGTTGTAGCGAGGTCATCTCTCCAAGCTGCTCTGATTCCCATGAGTACGGTGGGAAGTGTTTCCGTCCAACGGTTATTCTGATGGCACTTGATCGCTGCTTTCAGTTGACGATGAAATCGTTCCACCATGCCATTTGCTGCGGGGTGGTATGCAGTTGTATGGATTTGCGTCGTGCCTGCCAGGAAATTCAACTGCCTGAACAACCTCGACTCAAATTGTCTCCCTTGGTCCGTAGTAATGCGGAGTGGAGTGCCGAATCTTGTTATCCAGCCCTCGTAGAAAGCACGCGCCACTGTTTCAGCCTCTTGGTCTGGGATCGGGAATGCCTCTGGCCATCTCGTGAATCTGTCTACGCACGTGAGACAGTATCGGCATCCTTCTGAAGAAGGCATGATGATTATGTCGATGTGGACGTGCTCGAATCTAGCGGAGGGTCTGGGAAAGGCTCCCAGGGGTGCTGACACGTGCCGTGTAATCTTGCTTCGTTGGCATTGAAGGCAATTGCGTGCGAGCTTAATAGTCTCAGCTTTAATGGCCGGCCAGACATAACGTTGAGTTATGAGCTTAACCGTGGCATTAATTCCAGGGTGAGCCAGCTGATGGACCGCATTGAATGCCGCAGGTCTGAACTTCTTCGTGACGAAGGGTCTGGCTATGGTAGTTGAGACGTCACAGTAGAGATGCGCGTCAGTACCCGGAATATTAATCTTTTTAAGTTGTAGGCTAGAACTTCCTTGCAAGTGTTGTTCCAGTTCAGGGTCGCACATCTGGTCAGCTGCCAGCGCTGCGTAGTCCAGAGGAGTATCTATCGTCTCGACCCTGGAGAGAGCATCCGCGACGATGTTGTCTTTTCCGGAGACGTGTCGGATGTCAGTTGTGAACTGGCTGATATAGTCCAGATGACGGAATTGCCTTGGTGAGCATTTGTCTGCTTTTTGTTGGAAGGCGAACGTGATAGGCTTATGGTCTGTAAATATGGTGAACGACCTGCCTTCCACCATGTGGCGAAAGTATTTCACAGCGAGATAGATGGCTAGTAGTTCTCTGTCGTATGCGCCATATTTCTTTTCAGCTGCCGAAAACTTCTTCGAAAAGAATGCTAGAGGCTCCCAGTGACCTGCGACGAATTGGTGGAGTGCGGCACCGGCTGTAGTATCAGACGCGTCGCTGACGATAGAGAGTGGGGCGTCGCACTTCGGGTGAACGAGTAGGGTTGCCTGGGCCAGAGCTTCCTTGCACTTGCTGAAAGCTTCTACTGTTTCGGCAGTCCAAGACACGAGTTGTTTGCCTTTTTGGTTCCCTTTTAGGAGGTCATTGAGTGGAGCTTGTGTCCTCGCGGCGTTGGGAATGAATCTTCTGTAAAAATTTATTGCTCCCAGGAAACGGCGGAGATCCTTGATGGAAGCTGGTTGGCTGTAGTTGTTGATGGCCTCCACTCGATCTGGGAGGGGTGAAGTGCCAGCGTCGGACACCAGGTATCCTAGGAATTTGACTTTAGTCAGGCCGAAATGGCATTTGGCGGTGTTGATGACAACACCATATTCCTGCAGGCGCTGGAATAATATCTTGAGGTGGGCTAGGTGCTCTTCCTCTGACGTTGAGGCAATAAGGATGTCGTCTATGTAGGCGTAACAGAAATCTAAGCCTCTGGTAACCTCGTCCATGAAGCGTTGGAAGGTCTGGGCTGCGTTGCGGAGGCCGAAAGACATCACCGGAAATTCGAAGAGTCCGAATGGCGTAGTGATTGCTGTTTTCGGAATGTCCTCGGGAGCCACAGGGATTTGATTATATGCCCGCACCAGATCAATCGTTGAGAAGATCTTGGTGCCGCTCAGTGCCTGTGCAAAATCTTGGATGTGGCGTACGGGGTATCTGTCCGGAATAGTTCTGGCGTTCAATCTTCTATAATCGCCACATGGTCTCCACTGGTCGTCCTTCTTGGGTACCATGTGCAAGGGAGATGCCCAAGAGCTCTCGGAAGGTCGAGCGATTCCGAGACGGACCATGGCCTCGAACTCCTTCTTGGCGCGTTTTAACTTGTCAGGAGCAAGGCGTCGTGGGCGTTCGACTGTTGGAGGTCCTGGCGTGGTGTTAATATGGTGCAGTGTTGCGTGACGAACTTCCCTCCTGGCGCCGTCAGGGCGAGTGATGTCAGGAAACTGTTGAAGAAGCTTATGATACGGGGACGTTCCTGTGACCGTCTTAATGGAAGCGATCTTGTTGTCGCTTCGTTTTCCCGTGATGGTCAAATTCGTCACCTGGTCTAGCAGCCGTTTATTTCGGACATCCACCAGTAGCTCATACTTGGCGAGAAAATCTGCCCCGATGATTGGCCTGGAGACGTCTGCAATGACGAAGCTCCAAGTAAAGTCGCGTCGCAATCCCAGATCCAGGTTGAGCGTTAGGCTGCCATAAGTAGCGATTGTGCTGCCATTTGCTGCTGCCAGTTCGTATGTCGCTTTAGTGGGGCGTCCCTGGACAAGGCGTCGTGGGAAAACGCAGAGATCTGCGCCGGTGTCTATAAGAAATTGGGTACGGGTTACCCTGTCGGTAACAAAAAGGCGACTGACTTGGTTGGGGCTAGTGCTGGTCGCCATCAGTTTGGGCCCCGCGCGTTTTCCTGCTGGAAGTTGCAGGGTTTGGTGCACTTGCTTGCCTTCGTCCCATACTTCCAGTGGTACCAGCATGTTCCCTCGGGCTGACGACCTCTGGACCGACTGCGGGAACGATTGCTCCAACGATGCGGGGTGGCGCTCCTCCCCTGCTGGCCAGAGCGTAGTGTCGAAACTTCGCGCCTCAAGGTAGCGAGCTCTTGTTGGAGAGGCTGCATCAACCGCGCCATCTGTGTAACCAATGAATCTTCGGACGATGGAACAGCCACTGAGTTAACTGCCGGTCTACCAGCATAGTCTGCTATGGCGTCGGCCAAGCTGGCCACCTTGTCAAGCGGAGTGTCTTGCTGCGTAGCCAGACCCACCTGCATACTTCTAGGAAGACGACCCATCCATAGGGTTCTCAAAACCTCATCGGGCACAGCGCTGCCGGCGAGGGTGCGCAGGTGTCTCAATAATTGGGAGGGTTTACGGTCTCCGATTTCTTCATGTTCCAGAAGTCTCCTTATCTTCTGCTCCTGCGTGGAGCTGAGGCGTCTGGTTAGTTCATATTTTAATAGTGCATATGCACCGACCTCAGGGGGCTTCACAATGATGTCCCGGACTTCTTGGGCGTGGGCGGGCTCCAAGGCTCCGAGAATGAAACCAAATTTTGTGGCATCCACGGTCACTCCTGCTGCCTCGAAGCTGCGCTCCACCATAGCGAACCATAATTCTGGGTCAGTAGGGCAAAAAGGCGGAATGCGTACTGCCACTCGGTTGACCTCAGGCGGTGGATTCCTGATGTTGGGTTGCTGGTTACTTGGTTGCTGGCTGTCCTCAGATGTTCCGCTCACAAGAGACATGATGATGATTGGTGCGCGAAATTTATCACCGAAGAGTTTATTTCGTGCGCGACGTGCTCGCGGTAGACGTACTTGCACGCGTCGTGCTCACTGTCGGATTCACAAATGTAAACTTCGTGGTCACTAATGTGAACGTCGGTGTCACCAATGTAGCTATCTGTACGTGCTACGTAAACACAGTTAAAAGAAAACTCTAGAATCATCGGTTGATAGTTTTTTTATATGTGCCATTAAAATTTTCACAATGTTATCAACATATGGAGTGTGACAGACTAAAAAATAAAATAAGAATAGGTACCATTTGTTTCAGCTTGCTGTTCAAAAGAATTGGAATTTGAATTGCTTTAATTTGAATTTTTAAGTAAGTACTTCTCAAGTAAGTACTTCTCACAGCGCAGGTAGTTAAGTTGACTCGCCACATATCGATCGTTTCGGGCGTAATCCAATACGTGACGTAGCAACAATGCGTGGTTGCTACAAGGCCATGGGGAAAATAATTTCCCTCAAGGCTTATGTCATCTTTGGGGGTGCTGTGTGGAGGGTTTTTTAAAAGGAAAGGAGAGATAGGAGAGTTCTGGGAAGGAAAAGGGTTTAAGGGGTGGGTAGACTGGGTAGGAATCTGGGGTTCAGTGTGTCCTAGTCATCCGCCTCCATGACCTAGACAAACCTCACCCCATGAACCCGGGCACCCTTGCTAAATCTTCCCGTTCGGCATAAAGGTTCCCGGGGCGGCGGTACCCATTCCCGCCTCCCAAATTAAAAATGAGTTTTTAACTCTCGTAAAGGTAAATAAAAAAAATAAATAAGTAAAAATAAAAATTATAATGTGTGGCGGCCACTTGTGCCGAATTAATTGCGCCGCCACTGTCGCTGTACGAACATACGCGAACAATGCACACAGCGCAATGTACTGCCGGTACATCTACCTACAGCGTTAATAATATCGCTACCGCCTAGAAAGGTCTCGAGATAGCACCGTACAATATCTGTACGGCGCCGAACATTCTCGTCAACTGCCGAGTGGCACGCATTACCTACCGTGAGAGTAATTACTCGCCGCGGCTATATAAGCAGCAGATTCACTCGCCCGCTCCAGTCAGTCAGTACCTTAGTCTTCATTCATCGGTCGAGTAAGCAACACAGTGCGATCAGTGCCGCTACGCCATATCGGCCCACGCGGGCTGCCCGTCTCGCAACAAGTGAATAACATTTGTCCAGTGTGACTCCAGGAACTTTACCAACACCTTCGAGGATTCCTTCTCCAACCACCATCCGCTGTCCGGCCCTTTCGCGCCTCGACATGAGATGTTTTCGTCCGCAGCACATAAAGCCCGCCGTGCTTTCTGCTTGGGATGCAACCCGTTCTCTGGCATTCGAAACCCATCGCGTTCCGCTGCCAGAAAACATCCTCATCGCCTCTCAAGGTTCCTTCCTGCGTCACGTGTGTGTGCCGACTCAAAGGACACACAGCTGCCATATCTCGTCAGCACGACGACGATCGACCGCCTGGACCAAGGTCACTTCTACACCGCCATGGTGTAGAGCAACACGCCGGCTCCCTGAAGACCAGTGGTCTTCACCGCCGTAGTCTCCCGACCTTCATCACGCAGCAGCATCACTAACGGCACCACCGTCACTCCGCTCCGCCTCGACCCTCGCTACGTAGCTCAACAATAAAGACTGACTCATTACACCGACTGACGCCTTTTATTTCTCGTCCCGTCTCTACCGATCTTATCTCGATACCTTGGGATGGAATCATCACAGTTTAGTTGACCCCGAGGTTACAGTGGCCTTACAACGCATGCCGGGTACCCGCTGTATATAATGCTATATAGTGCAGGAGCTTGCATTATAATGTAGTTTCCTGGGACTTGGGATGGAGCCATTACAGTTTAGTTGACCCCGAGGTTACAGTGGCCTTGCAACGCATGCCGGGTACCCGCTGTATATAATTTATTTATTTATTTACGGACAAATAGTCCATTAACAATATAATAATAACACGAATAACAAGCGTGCGTAAAGGCCCGACCCCCCTAGCAATCGATCACCATTCGCATCGATTACCGTTCGCATAAAATATATATATCCTTTTTCGTAACGCATTCACCAGCTTACCCCCCATGTCGAGCGTGCGTAAAGAAGTTTTAGTTCAATAATATAAAAATAATATTCTAGTGCGAATGAAGATTGACCTTATCCAAATTAAGTTACTAACCGAGTAGGTACCTACCAACTTTGGAGAAAAAAAAATACCACCATCTTTGTTTGTTTCCTTATGTTTAATATCATGTTTTGATTTAAGGAAAAAAGTCCCAAGGTAAGTAAGTACCTACCTAGTTTAGTAAAAAAATGTTTTTTCTTTAATATTTTACTCTTGCAAAATATTTGTTCCTGATGGATATTCAATATTTTACAGCGCACTCATTGTCATTTTTCACAAAAATGGCAGTATACAAATTTTTATTAATAACCTTATCAAAGAAAATTTCATTGCAGTAAAAAAATTCTTTTATAGTATGCATGTAGGTACCTACCCGTACATGTGTAATTTATTTTATTATTTAATAATATCCAAAGAGAACAAAGCCTTAGGGGCTATTCATAAATTACGTCACACCTTAATAAATAGAATAATAGAAGAGAATGTATGAGACGATGTATGAATGTGAGTGAGGCAAAGAGTGTGTGCCAAGACCGAGTTGTTTGGCGGTCCGTCCTCTCTGCCTACCCCTGCGGGGAAACGGCGTGATGGTTAGTTAGTTAGTTTTTACGTCACACCTTAAGGTGGGGGGGAGTAGAGAAGTTTGACATTGTGTGGCAAGGGGTATGGGGGGGGTCATCGTCTCTGTGACGTCACATGTAAAAAAAATTTGAACTACTGTTTTGATTATTTTTAGATGTAAAATTGCAAAATATGTGACGTCACACTAGGGGGGAGGGGGTCTCACAAATGTGACGATGTGTGACAGGGAATTCGTGTGACGTAATTTATGGATGGCCCCTTACCTACCTAATTTAAGATTCATAAATGAAAAATATTTACATTTGAACCCAATTTATTTTTATTAAAGTTCTGACCCACCTATCTACAGTACTTGTCCAGTACTAAGTTCCTACCTACCGACAAAAGCTAGCCCGTGTACATACCTACGGATTTTGGCAAAATGTGCCACCATCTTGGGTGATTTCTTTTATTTTATATTATTAATAAGGAACTCCAGTGAAAAATATTATGGCCTTAAAAAAATATGTTCATATAGACCAGAGGTTCCCAAACTTATTTTTCTCGTAGACCACTTTCAAAATTTTACTGATTTCGGTGGACCCCCTGCTGCTACATTTCTACCGTATTCCCAAAACTGATCAAAAATATGAAGATTAGATCTAACGATGGAAATTTGCGTCGCGGCCGAGTTCCAACCCTAAATTCGGAGTGGTATAAATAAAAAGAAAAATAGTATATTTTCTTGTGTTCTATTTATTAAGATAATATGATTACAGACTTAGGGGGTAAATACATGTAGATGGCTCAATTTATTTTTTGTATAACTATTTAAGAATATGTTCCCAAAGTTTTAAATAAAAATTTCAATTCGTTCCGATATTACGAGGGTGTTTGTGACGAACCGCGTGGTAAACTTGAAACTCATTTTTCTCGAAACGACTTTTTTGGAATTTGTGTGCACTCTAGCTCAGAAAGTTTTTAATCAAACATTTTAAAAATGTGCAGATACCTTATTTATATAATTACGCTCTATGTGAACCGAAATTCGTGGTAATATCATTGTCAAAAAATTGCAAAAAAAATGTCATTTTAATTGCAAAAAAATGGCAAAAAATGAAGGTTTCTTGTTAAAAATTTGCTTAAAAAAAATTTTACCTGTAAAAAATTTAATTTCCATTTTTTTGGGAAAAATTAGGTTTGCATAGAAGAGGCCCATGTTCTTAAATTAAATTCAAAACCCTATTGATTTGAGATGAAAACTGTGGCCTCCAAAATGCACACAAAAGCTACGTCTGATGATGACGTTCGATGTATAGCAGCTGATAATTTTCATATTTTCTGAGGAAATGCTTTGAAAAATTCACAATATCTTCTTAAATAGATGTATAAAATGACCACAGTTTCAATAAATTATACACATTTCTTCCATGCCAAAAAAATTCATGAAAATCATTTTAAAAAAACTAGTCTTGCATTTCCCACCTTAATAGAATTAAATATCGAATAAGCAAGTTTTTACAAGTAATAGTCGCTGACCTTCTAAAAATACACTACTCAAAAAAAATTAATGGTGGTTTTAAAAATAGGAAATTATTGCTAAATATTATGGCTATCTGATTCATAAGCCGGCCTAACTGAAAAAAAATTTCAAGCCCGTGTACAAAAAAATAGCAAAAAATTAGGATTGCATGAGAACCGTGTAGCTCCTAAAAAAAATTGCCAAAAATATGAAAATTTTAATCTTAAAGCTTCAAATTGCTTTTTTTAAAGTCTCAATACGACCATTTTTCACCGAAATTACAGCCTGTCAAAATCACCGAAAAAATTGGATTTTGAGTAGTGTATTTTTGTTTTTTACTATCGAAACCAGATAAATTTTTGTGGACCCCCACATACAACTTGTGGACCCCCATTTCTCTATCACGCCAACGTAGACCCCCGTTGAGTCTCCCATGGACCCCTGGGGGTCCACCTGGACCAGTTTGGGAATCACTGATATAGACCATAGATTCTCAACCTTTTTTTGCACACCGCCCCCTTTGAGAACATTTTTTTTCTAGCTTTTTTCTAACTCGTGAATCTGAAAGAGCAATTGTCGTCACGATTATATTTACCACAATGGGATTTTTTTTATTGTTTTTTATTGTATAAACATTTATATTATATATTTTATAATTATATATATTTTTTATTTTATTTATTACTCTATACAAAGTTTGTTTTAGGTTTTTCGATGCGTGTCTCACTAGGATATACCTGTGTCGTGTATTTAGTTATAAAATGTTTACATCTTATATTTTATAAAACTTCTTACTTTAATATTATTTCCTTCCTACTTATTAAAATTTGAACTTCACAACATTAAGACATAATCCACGAAAAACTTCAAGACTTTTAGCTTCATTAACATTTACCGGGAGTTCATTGAACATTTTAAAACCTTTATGGTAAATATTGTTTTGTGTTCCCGATAAATTTGTTTAAGGAAACCTAAAATCGTTGCAGTTTCTCGTAGGATAGCAATGCACTGTACTACTAATTCTAACATTGTTTAATGTATAATTTGGCAACATTTTATTATTTTACTTGTAAATAAATATTAGAGTATTGTAGATTAATCGTTGCCACACACTTAAGATGTTAAGTTGGCGTTGCATGGTTTTTATTCTAGTGTTCCGCTACAGCACAATACAGACCTCATGCCTCTGTTCAGAATTATTTTAGTTCTTTTTACTTGTGTTTTATAGTTCAGAAGGATTACACTTGTGCAGTTATTCAAGTGGGAAGCTACAGTGGTATTGTAGACCAATTTTCGTGTTTTGATGTTTAACTTTCCCTTTATCCTTCTTAAGAAATAAACCTTTTTGCATTTTTTTTCATTAACATTTCAAAGCTAGTGTTAAGTTTTAACTTGTTATCGATTATAATTCCTAAGTATTTAATTTCTTCTTCTTCAATATTTTGATCGTCTATATTTAGGGTAGTAATTTCGTTTAGTTTCTTTCCTGATACCATGAATTTTTCTTTAAGCTATATTTAATTTCAGTTTATTCGAAGTAGAATATCCTTTTATATATAATACAGAAGTATGCTTTTATAGAAATTTGTTTTCTATTTTTTAAGTAATCAATAAACCAGTGCAATTCATTACCACGAATTCCTATGTCCTTCAATTTAATTATTAGTCTTTCTCTGTCTATCGTTTCAAAAGCATGTCTAAAATCCAAGAACACTGCTGTTGTGATTTTCTTCTGACCTATACTGGTTTTCCATTATCACATAATTTATTGCTGTTTCACAGGAATATTTGTTTCTAAATCCAGATTGCTGTTTTACAAGAACGTTATTTTTTTCAATAAATTCACTCATCTGTTCTGTAACTATGGATTCTAGTAATTGTTCATTTTTAGGTAATTCATGTGTCAGAAGTATTCGAAATTTTTTGCATTTATTATTTTGGGCACTGGTGTTATCATGGAAGTTTTCCATGACAGTGGAAAAATTCCCTTTAACAGAGATAATTTTTTTAGTGCAACTAATCTGCCTCCTATAGCTGGCAGTGCATCTTTAATTATGCCTATAGTAATTCCATCCGTCGATAATTTTGGTTTTATTGTATTAAGAATTTTCATTAAATACTTGCTGTTAATTTTATTTAACCTGAAAATATTATTATTCTCTCTTCTTTCTGATGATTCAGAAGAAATATCTGTGACTAATGAAATACACTAAGTTTTCGACACTAAGTATAAAATTTTTGTAAAATTTTTGGGCTATTTTAGTTGTATCATCTTCAACTCCATCGGGGAACCGAACTTCCTTAATATTTTCCCTCTGTTTGCCGCTTATAATTTCTTTAGGTGTAGTCCACATTTTTCTTGAATCACTTTGAGAGGTAATAAGTTTTTGCCTAATATACGAATTTTTGGTATATTTTATTTCTGTATTAAACATGTTTCTAAGTTTTTTACAGGTTTCCCTCCTTTCTTCTGTAAATTGTATTTTACAGGCTTTATAAGCAGTATCATTTTGTTTTTTTAGAAGATGTGGGGATTTCGTATACCATTTATTTGTATCTTTTAATATAATATTAGTTATAGGCATTAGTTTATTTACTACTGTTTTCGGATGTCCTACTAGTTCATCGGCTTTTTCGTCTAAATTTCCTTGGTTATCGCAGATCCACTTTTTGTTTTGTAATTCCGTACGTTAATTTATCCACATTATATTCTTTTTATTCCTGTATGTTAGACTTCGTGTTCCCTGAGGCTACGTACTATTATATCTAATTTTTGTAATAATTGTTTCGTGATCAGATATTCTGAGTTCTTCTGCAGCATTAACTTCCACATAAAAGTCACTTGAAATTACCAAATCAATCATGGTTTTAGAGTTTTTCCTATTCTTGTATAATTTTTGACAAGTTGCTTCCAACCTAGGCAATTTTTGATGCTTTATAATCTTGTGCTTTTTGTATTGGTTTTCGTCATATCAATATTAAAATCTCCACAGATGATTATCAAGTCTCTTGTAGTCCAGGGTCGGTCGTGAATGACCCGCTCATTGAAACCCGCTCACGGACCACCAAAGAGCGAGCGGGTCATTTTTTCGTCAGCACCCGGGTCTCGCGACCCACTTCTCGCAACCGCTCTACTACTGCAACCTGGGTTTCGGGTGCGGATGTGGCGGGGCGAGCGACGATAGATAGTTGTATGAGAGAGCGACCGGGTTGTCAAACACCAGGTTTCGCCACCCGCTCTCTCGTCTCAGGTAGTAGAAAGTAGCTTGGTGAAGCGTAAGTACGAACTGCGACACATTCGGTCAACACACATGTGCGTGACGTGAATAAATAATAATACATAATATACATATTAAAAAAATTTTAAAAATTTCTCCATAATTTATTTTTTACCGTTACCGGTCTATGCTCAGCCTATTATGGTCAACTTTAGACAATTATTCAATATTCATTAGGTTTAATAATATGACATTAAACAAAAATCTATGTACATACACGGATAAGAATTTTTATATTATTATTAAAATTCTAATAAAAATCATGCAAACATTGCAAATTTATTTTTTTTCGTTATTTGTTTTTGGGGTGTTATGCCGTGTTGCGCTACCTCCTTCTTTAGCCAACGTTTCGGACATCGTTGCAGTGTCCATCTGCCCTGATGATGTGTAAACACATCTACCGGATCCTACATCCATCATCAGGGCAGATGGACACTGCAACGATGTCCGAAACGTTGGCTAAAGAAGGAGGTAGCGCAACACGGCATAACACCCCAAAAACAAATAACGAAAATGCTTTTGGCCGTGAAAATCTTAAAACTGATTGCAAATGTTATTTATTTTGTACACCCTCTCCTCTTGTAACTTGTACTCCTAACCTAACTATCCCACTATCAAAAAGTATCATAGCAATCATAATAATTCATGGGCACGTTTATTTTATTTTTGTCCCATTACAGCTTACAGCTAATTTACTTATTTAAATTCTCAATAAAAGCTTCATAACAACACGTTTTTTACATGGTTTTTATATCCTTCAAAACATGATAAAACATTGTTTTTTACCCCTGAAGCATGTCTTTTTTAAATTTTATTCTGGGACATGACATTACTGGTTACAGGTGTGAGCTGTGAGCGAACACTCCTACAATTATAACCTGGGTTTCGTGTCGCGTATGACTTGACCGGTCTGGGCGGCGACCGGCGCGAGAAACTCTGTTACCGTGTTTCTTATTTTGTGTCGCGAAAAGAGCGGGTCTTCGCGACCCGCTCGTGACGCCAGTGTATCGTGAGCGACTCGGGTCGTATAAAACGATCGATCGACCCAGGACTCTCTTGTATTTATTTGCTTACGGCACCATTCTTCAATAAAATCTAAGAATTTTGTGTCATTTTGATTTGGGGAATGATAAATAGCTGCATAGATTCCCCGCTTAAAATCCTTTTTAATTTCAATAGCCAGTATCCAGGTATTATTTTTATCTAGTACCGCATTTGTTGTGACTTTGTAAGAGATATTGTTTTGAATTAATATGATAACTCCACCAGCTAAAATCTAATTGTTGAAAAGCCTTGAGATGTTATTTAATTTTGGTTAATTTCTTTGGTAACACAGGATTCGCTCGTCATCACCGTGTGCGGTTTGTATTCTATTAGCATGTCTCACACTTCTTTGATATGTGCTAGTAAACTAGCTATGGGTTTCTCTGGGTCTCCTGCCGCCCCCCTGAAAGTATGAAACGCCCCCAAATTTTCCCTTGGCCTTCTACCACCCCCCTGAAGGTCTGAAATGCCCCCAAGGGGGCGTTATCGCCCACATTGAGAACCTATGATATAGACCAATAAACGCTGATTCTGAATATATACTTTTTAATTAATAATATTAAACGCAGAGTTTTTAAAAAAATTTTAAAAAGTCAATTTTTAATCGGATCGTGAAAACACGCTGTCAAGTTGGCATTATTGAAATGTTTAGTGGTGACGTCACTGTTCCTTGTGTCGTGACGTCACCGTAAAGTCGTTGTATGGGAAATGTATGGGAATATAGGAATGACACAAGCCATCGTAATAATTTATTCGTTTATTTTCATACTCCCTTTATTCATATATTTCAACCAATTTACACAAAACCTTGACAAATTATATACCTAAAAGCCTTCTTCATGAATCACTCTATCTATTGGTGAAAACCGCATGAAAATCCGTTGCGTAGTTTTTTTAATATTTTAATTTATTTATTTATCTATAAAAAAAAGTACATTACATTGGGTTTTTTTGATGCCTGTCTCACTAGGATATACCTGTGTCGTTTAAAAGGTGTAAGCGCACAAACAGCGGAAGCGACTTCATTTTATACTATGTAAAGATAATTCATAAATAATCATTAAAAATGTAATGTTGATATTGAGTATTTACGTGAGGTATTCCACAAAGATTATTACGCGTCAATTTCGTTTCCAAAACTCAAACAAATAAAGGATTTCTTGGTTACATTTTTTCTTTCTAAGAAAGTAATTAAAAAAACTAAAACTAATTTTTGTAAAACTAATTCCCTTTTTAAATCCATTTAAAAGCGGAATTAAAAAGGGATCTAAGGATCCAATTAAAAAGGGAACCCTAAAATATTGAGGTTCCCTTTTAATCAACTGTTAAGGAGGGCCGAGGGTGGGGCGAGGGAAGATGGACTATGGTCCGACCGGTCGTTCAATCGAGGCAGTTCACTGAGCCGGGTCTTTTCATTGAATGAGACCTGGTGAAGCGGCTCGTTCAACGGAGCCGCTTCGCCTGCCACTACTACCTACTCCATGGCCAAATTCAAAATGGCCGCAATCGAACAGCTGATATCGTTTGCCTACACTTTTGTGGGTGATGCTTTGTTTTTGATAATATTGATTTTAAAAGCTAAAAAAATAATAATTTCAAACAATTTTTATACACTCTCCCGTAATAATATTCAAAAATATAATAATATAATATAATGTACAAATAATTCCACCTACATAATGTTTTAAGTTTTCAAATAGTGTCATCTTTCTTCCGTATAATTATCATACAAAATGACAACACCTGTTGAAAATAAAAATAACTTTTCAGTAGTGATGACGTCACACGATTCATTACACATGCGGTGGTTTTCGGGGATCATGAAAAATTAAAACTTTGAAAATTATTTTAACTATTCAAGCTAACTCTAAAAATAAAAAAATGCAGTTATTTAAGTTAGAAGGTTTTTATTATTTTTTTTTATTTTCAATAAAAAAATTTTAAAAATTGCACTGGATATTCTTTATTTTTGATTTGATATTTAAAGGAAAGAAATAATATAAGCCGGTACCTACCTACCTGGTACCTACCCAGACAAATAATAGTCGTGTATAGTCTGTCAAAAAAGAGTAGAAAATATAAAAACTGGAACTACTAAATTTGTAGACTGGCAACACTAATTTAACTGTCAAATATTTTTTTGAAGTGCAATGACACTGAATGTATAGAACATAGTAAACCACATTTAAAAAAAACATTTTTTCTTCATGACATAAATTTGATTAAAAGGTGATTTATAAAGCGATTTGCTTTCATTTAATTTAACATAAATTTGAATTTAACAATAAATAGAAAGGAAGAATCACTAATGGTGAGTTTAGTTATGCTACTTTTAGATCTGAATAAGTTAAATATATTCAGATCTAAAATTAGAGACATGATCTAAAGCCCAGGCAACGCTAGGTACTTTATCTAGTAGTATATAAATATGAGCTATTTCTAAACTGTGCTTTATATTTTATTACATTATAGTTATTCTTCATTATGTTAACACAAAATTTCAAAGGTATAATAATAATATACCTATATGCAATTCTAATTTTGAGATCGGCGAGTATCTATACTGCAATGAAAAAATATTTTTTCCACTATTATGCCTTTTTAATTTTTTATAAAAATGTAGGTTACACAGCTTTACTTTAACGCCATGAGTTATGTGTTTAGTATTGCCATTTGATCAACAGTGGCGCCCTCATATATTTTCTACTTTTATTTGACAAACTGTAAGTACCTATGCATTTTCTCAAAAAAAATTGCTCCAACATTACGTACTTTATTACTTTTTTTATCAAATTTGCAATAATTTGATGGAATAGCACCTACCCTGTAATTAATCGTGTTATTTTTACCTGGCTGCGAATTTTTACATTGTCAATGAAAGTTTTGCCACGGCAAATTTTCGTAAAAGTCAAAAGATTGTTAACAATAGTGGCGGGCAAAGCGGCTCAATTGAGCGAGCCGCCCTCGTTCAATGAAAAGATCCGGTTCCGTGAACCGGCTCAATTGAACGACCGGTCGGACAAAAAGCTTATAATCCAGGATAGCACCAGTCCATTTATTCCAATTGATTTGATTTTTTTTATTAAGTTAGTATGAGATATACTATCAAATGCTTTTTTAAGGTCAATAAATATTCCAATGCATTTTTCATTTGAGTCTAGGGCGGTATATATATAGTTTGTTATTTTCGCAATGGCATCATGGGTGCTGGTGTTTTTTTTGAAACCATACTGTTTAGAATTTATAATGTGATGTTGTTCTAAGAAGACCCAGATTTGGTTTTTTACAATTTTTTCGAATATTTTTGATATATTAGATAAAAGGGATATAGGGCGGTAATTTTGTGGGTCTTTTGGGCAGTCTGCTTTATATATCGGTGTTATTATTGTTCTTTTGTAATTATTTGGAAATACACCTTTTATAAGGCTTGTATTTATTATATGAGTTAATGGGCAAATGAGATATTGTTTCATTGTTTTTAATATGTTTACATCTATGTTGTCATAACCGGGAGCAGAGCCCCCCTTTAAATCATCGATAACTTTTCCAACATCAGTTTCTGTTATTTTGTTGAAATTATTATATTGGTGTTGGGTAGTGTGGGGATTATTTTTATTATTGTTAGGAGATGTTTGTATAGCGTTTGCCAGATTTTTTCCAACACTTACAAAATAGTTGTTTAAAATATTACAGCATTTTTTAGTGTCGAGTTGGACATTGTACGTTTTTTTCCCATCTGAAATTTCGGATATACAACTTCTCTTTTTATTTTTATTTATTATTTCGTTTATTGTAGTCCAAATTTTTTTATTATTATTTTTGGCCTCTATAATTTGTTGGGAGTAGTAGCTATTTTTCGTTTTTCGAATTAAAGTTGTTAATATGTTTTTATATTTTTTGTAATATGAAATAATAGATTTTTTAGCATTCGGTTGATGAGCTAGTTTGAAAAGTTTTTTTTTTTCTAACTGCTTTTACTAATCCGTTAGTGATCCAGGGTTTAATTTTTTTTGTTTTTGAGTTTTGATGCAAGTTTTTAATTTCAGAGGCATTTAAAATGTGTTCTGATAATTTTTTTTCAAAAAAATATGCACATTCATTAGCGCACTTACTGTTTATTACTTCAGTCCATTTTTCTGTTGAGAGTGATTTTTCTAATAGTTGGTAGCTTAATGTGGTTTTTGTGGTACTTAATTTATGTATGTTTTTGTTTTTATTTTTAGTTTCATAGTTAAAAAGTGTTGCGTGATGATCGGTTATGTTTATCTTCCAAATCGTAGATTTGACATTTTTTATACTGTTCAGGTTTACATTACACCAAATATGGTCTAGACAAGATGGCGTTTGATTTGGTACTTCTCGGGTATAGTTATTAATGCACGATTTGAAGTTGTGATGAGTCATCATGTTCAAGTTATTTTTTTCAATTGAATTATGGTTATTAGAAATATTTATGTTAAAGTCTCCACATACAATCGTAAAAATCTTTGTTAATTTATTCAGGTATAGATAAAGTTCGTTTGTAAAATTCGTTATGTTTGATTTGTGTGTACGGTATATTGTTATGATTCTATAAATAGTATTAATAATTATATGTATTTTGTTGTTTTTGTTAAAATAAACAAAATAATGTGGCCACCATCACGAATGCACGCATACACGCATGAATCCCGATATTATTATATTGTATAGCTGTAATTACATGCACACTTAGCAGCTACGGTACGCCACCGCGCAGAAAAGTCTCACAGTAAACAGAGTTGTAAATCGTTACCTTACTTTCATCTTTTACTTTTCTGCGCGGCTGACTGGAGTGGCGCATGTTTGAACGAACGATCAACCCGTATCAGTAGTGACCCGCGAGCCGCGAGACCCGTTGAACGATACAGCTGTCAGCTCCCATGGGTCAGTCGGCTCACCGGATCTGACGGGTCACTCGTTCACCGTTCGCAAAGATCCCCGAACCGTGAACTTCGGTCTTTGGGAACCGGATCTTACGGATCCGTACGAAAATCCGGTTCACTGAGCCGACTCGTTTGCGAACGACTCTCTTCTACTGTTCAACATTTTGAATGAAAAACGATACATGTGACAAAGCTTGTAAAACTTTTCTTCTTTTAATGTATCGTAAAACATTTCCGGCAGAAGGGTTTTTTTTCAGTCCCGTAAAGGACCTTTAAAATATCATTTTTCATCAGGAACGCCGTAAAATAAAAATCAGGAAAATTTCATATCTGGGTCTATACATTGAGGGGAGAAGTACCACTTGCTCCATTTAATATTGAAAGGCAAGATAGAGGGTCGCAGAGGGCCTGGTAGGAGACAAATGTCTTGGCTGCGAAATATACGAGAGTGGACCAGCATTAGAAGTGAGGAGGAGCTATTCTGGGCAGCGCAAGACAGAGAGACATTTTCAAGAGTGATTGCCAACGTCAGGGGGACCTGATAGGGCACACAAAGAAGAAGAACGGCAAAATAATTCAAAAGTTCACCTTTAGGAAACAAAGGTTTACATCCGCAATTTGAAAAAAACTATGAAACTTAGGGAATTTATTATTAATTATTTTTACTTGAAATAACAAAAAACTGAGTTGACGACAATATTTATAACACATTTACCTATATTTATTTTATTTTTTGTAAATGAAAGACAAACATTCCCGGGTTACAAATAACTTGACAATATTTGAAAATCTCCTACTACCACCACAGTAAGCGGAAAATGTTGCTTGTCTCGTGATGGAGGACTTAGCCAGCCGAGGAATCAAACACGCGACGCCCAAGTGGGACCCAAACGCCATGCCAACTCAGCCACTGACCGGTCACATGTGTATGTGTGTTTTTTGTTATTAATAATTTGAGTGTGTGCCTAATATGTGTGTTTTTATTTTTTTCGTTATTAGTAATTTGAGTTAGAAAAAATGTTAGGTGACCTATTTTTAAAACTTTTTATGTTTGTATTCAAAATTTATATATTTAAAAAATTATGTTTATTTTGAATTATAAAATTTAAAAGTGTAATTTCATCAACTTTCAAAAATAGATTTTAGTTTTCGCATGTGTTCAGAAATATTCCGTTTATTTGGATTTTATTGCAAACCAGAAATATTTAGACCTAAAAAAAGCTCGAGGCCTGATGGGTTAAAGCTATGTTGTTTGCTTCAATGTCAATGTTTATTAACGTTTTTAGGTCTATTGTGCTATCTCCCATTTTACCTCAATCCTAACAATAAACCAGTCCCTTTAATAAAGTTTACTAGAATTGTCATCGGATATGTGGCTAAGTCTTCTGGTTCTACAATATGTGTCCCCAGGTATCTGAGCCTAGTTCCCACCAGGGCAGGACATCGGCACCATAAGTGAATTGGAGTCTCTTCGGATTTGGAGTTGGAGATGGCAGTGTCCCGTTAGTAGTCCTACCAGTTCCCTCAGCGAGTTTCTGTCCATATCGAGTAGTTTCCGGGTCTGTCTAGTGTCCGGTCCGTTTATGAGTACTTTGTATTGCCTCATTCCGGGTGCCCTCTCCCATTCCTTCCAGTGTTGGGATTTGACCCACCTCTCAATGTGTAATTTGGTGTGGCAATTTGCTACTCCTAAAGCCTGGATCACAAGCACTGAGTAGAATGGCGAGACAGTAAAATGATACTAGGTCGAGACAGTTGGATGGACGTGTAGGTGTTTAGATGTAATTTTTAATTTGACACCGAGCCAGTCAGTCAATAGGCCACTTGCATCACATTTAAAAAAAAAAAAATCGGTTTAGGCAAATATTCTAAGACATTCTGTATTTTATTTTAATAAATCTAGTGAATGTCAAATGTCCTATTCAAAAATTCGCCTGAAATCAAAGTGTTGCCATATAAAAAAAATAAATCGGTGTGAAATCTTACAAAATTAATTTAATATTATCGGAGATGGAAAATTTTCATGTAGTGACGTCATGAGCCCAAATAACGGATTTATTTATTTATTTTAAAAAAAATTGTAAATTTCTAAAAATTTTAAGTAACATTTTCGTAATCTTAGTAAAAAAATCTATCCATACGATTTTTTTCCAAATCATTATGAAATCCATGCAAGTGGCCTACTCAGTTGTGATGCGTAGCGTGGTGCGACCAACAGTGGCGAATATGCAGCGAGTGAATGTTTATACCAGCCGAGCGGACAAGCGAGTCAGTGCGGGGGTGGGCACTCGGCCCAGTAAGTAGAACAGTGACTGTCCGAGTGACTGTCTCGCCCTTTTACTGGGCCGAGCGCTCGGCCCAGTATTCTTTTACACGTACCGAGTACTCGCCCATTTACTTGGTCTGTGTGATCCATGCATAAGGCCGGCTCGGACCCGCAAGTGGTGCTTTCGCCCCTTTCCTTCCCCTCCTTTCGTTGCCCTCAATACCCTTATGTCCTGGTAACCATATCAGGGTTATTTTATTGATGGTAGCGGGTTCTGTAAGAAAGTCCTTCATTCCTCACCAGTCCTTCATTCCTCACCGACGCGACTCCAGTCGCGTCGCTTACTTTCCAGTGCCATTAGAGCTGCCTGGATATCAGAAAAAATGGTTATGTTCAATATATATTTGTGTAATTTTAAAAAGCTAACTGCTACTCTTTTTTAAATAGTTGAGTTTGACACAAAAAATCGTCATTTAGAAGAGCTTGTTAACAAGCTAATTTTGTATGGCCGGCCTCCTGAGCACGGCTACTTAGAGCGTGTAAACAAGCTTAAGGCACATAAGAGGTTAACTTGTAGCCGGAGCTCGGCCCGCCTTCGCGCGAAGAACC
Source organism: Limnephilus rhombicus (assembly GCA_929108145.2). NCBI lineage: Eukaryota > Metazoa > Arthropoda > Insecta > Trichoptera > Limnephilidae > Limnephilus > Limnephilus rhombicus. The sequence continues at coordinate 46,859,353 of OV815280.1, forward strand.
CGAGTTTAAGAGTCCATTCCAGGTGAACCTACACATTGCTAATTCGCAATAATTTTAAATTGCCTAAAACTGTGTTCATCATACTGTAGAACCAGGTGACTTCGGAGAGGCCTCTGGACGTGCATTATGCATAACATTCATGAAACACTTGCTCTTGAGAAGAAAAGTTTAAGACGTCGTTAGTTAGTTAACAGTTGGAAGACGGCGTACGTTAATTTATGGCCAGTCTTCATAAGTTTGCTTAAAAATTCACTTTTATTGAGATTCTAAAATTGTGAATTTTTATAAGTGTGGTGTATAAACTTCTGGGAAGCTCAGTATTATTATATACAAAGTTACTCAAAAGAAATTTTATACACAGTGGATTGATTTAAAAAAAGTAAGGGTTCTATCGAATAAATGTTTATTACACAATTTGGGAATTTATTTCATAAAAATAATATCGTCCAAATGTAAACCCTCGCATTCGCGGCATTAATTTAATCGAATAGTAAAGTTACCTATGACGGCTCAGAAGGTAGTAAATCAGGACTATGAGGAGGCCAATTTATGTCACCTCTCCTGTAGATCAATTTGCCAGGGAAAATTTCACGTAATCGTGGCAGAGACGTATTGGACGTATGTGACATTACTCTGTCTTGCTGGAACCATGTTCTTTGGTTATTATAGCCAGTAAAGTTTTGCAGTTCAGGCACAAAGAAGTCATCTAACATCTCCAAATAACGTTCTGAATTCACTGTAACTGCAAGTCCCCTTTCATCTTGAAAAAAGGACTGATAATTTCTCACGCCAACATCGCAGCCCATACGGTCACATTAGGCCAATGGAGGGGTTTCTGATGCTTGCGTTTCAGATTTGCACTCCAGTAGTGACAGTTTTGCTTACTTACATGTCCATTAAGATGGAAATGAGCTTAATCCGAAAACAAGATGTGGGTAAAAGTTAAAAAGAGCTCGATCATCTGGTTTACGAAGTCAAGCCTCTGACCGGCATTCCGGGGCTTTAATTCTTGCACCATCTGAATTTTGTAGTAGTGCAGCTTTAGGTCTTTATGCAAAATGCGGTGTAATGATGATCTATGCACACTAAAAGCACTTGCGCACTTCCGAATCGAAAGGTTTGGGTCGTCACAAACATTCTGATTAACACTTTCTACGTTTTCTACCGTTCTCGATGACATTGGTGGCCCAGATTTTGGTTTTGCCAGTGTTGTACCTTCAAACTTTTTGACCCATTTTCAAATGAGAGGAATGCTTGGCGCATCAATTTAAGTGACGAAAACCTCGAATGTTGCAGAATCTTTTACACGCTAGTCGCCGAATCACCAATTTTGTAAAAATCGTGCACACACAACGAGCGGTCCGCTCCAGAGAAATGCTCCATAGCGACTGAATTCCCAAGAGCCAGGCTACTGACTGACATACCCCTTGCACCCCTCGAAAAAGTTTTGTTCACTCAGTAAGCAAAACAAACATAAACTTTATTTTGAGACACCCATACTAACTGAACGGCTTTGCTCAGGCTTTACACAGAATTTTTCGAAATCAGACTTAGACAGTGACGTTCCTCTTTTTTACATTAGTCTCTACACTGGAAGCCCTGAGGGGTATTCCTGAAGGGTATTTTTAAGGAAAGGAAGGAGACAAAGGTCTAGGAAGGAAAAGGTAGGTAGGAATCTAGGGTTCAGTGTGTCTAGAAGAGACGGACGTATGAATCCAGCCCTCCCACTGCAGTGCGAGTCGATGGGTCGAGAAACTGACTGGAGAGGTTAAAAGAACTTCCCCAACCAGTCTCTCCCAATCTGGCCCGCCACAAAGTGGGTGGACAGGCACACCCGCTACAAAGACCTAGATAAACCTCACCCCATGAACCCTGGCACTCCTGCTAAGTCATCAAACGTAGCGAACAACCTTGTGTGAGGTAGGGTGACAGTACCCATTCTCCCCTCTCAAATTGTTTCGAAGATCAAGTGAGCAAAATTTCATCAATTTCGGAATAAAACTGTAGATTTGTTTAAAAATCAAACAACTCCGGCCGCCACTGACAATCTTCTTTATATAAATAGATTAATTGAATCTGGCATTGCTCGGGATTATAAATGGTTTGAAGTAAAGTTTTGGGGTTGTGAATTCTAGTAAACTAGGTGTAGTTTTAAGGTGGAAATAATAGTATCATCCATCATTGAAAAGGTTAGTTTTTACCCTATGTGTATAATTATTTGATTCACTTGATCGTGTCCCCAACTTTTTCTACATTTACTAAAATATTACTAAAATTAAATGAGAAATTGTCTAAAACTGTGTTCACCATACCTTAACCCTACCTACCACCTAATTTCGTCCCTAAACCACCTTTGTGCGGTTTGTGAGACCGCTGGTATATTTTTGCTTTTATTTGGAATCTATTGCAACAACGAAACAGCTGATTGAATGAAATAGGTACTTGTTTATATTCTAGAACTTTACTTAAGAAACAAAAATAACAAAATTAACTTTAAACATTCGAACTATTCTTAATATCTTTATAAAACAACAGTTTATCGAAATCAGTTGTAGACAGTAATTTCTCTCTTATTTTGAACATCTAGTCTGCAAAATTTCATAGTTAGAAAATACAGCTTTTAGGGGTGGAAAAACGGGACGGGGCGGTTTTCCGAAATCTTATTTAGACAGTGACCTTTCCCTCGTTTTGAAGGTCAAGTGTGCAAAATTTCATCAACCTCAGAATAAAACTGTAGAACACAGCCATGATTGTATTCCCCACAAGTTCTATTAACCTCCAGGTGGCGAGAAGTATCGAAAGTCATTTCATCGTGCTTACCTCTCACGCGGGAACCATTTTAAGTAATTTCTAGGTTTGAGTACTCACTGTATTGTGTGCAAGCACAACACAGAACCGAAATTTATTTGTAAAAATTCCCCAATCATATCTCTAGTGACATCTCTATGATATGTTCATTACATTTACATATTTGTTTATCTTCAGAAAGGATTTAAAGCCAGCGAGTCAAGTTTTCACCTTCAACTCATTTCAAATCTGCCACCTCGGTACAAACGGTCTCGTTCGGCGTGCAGGCGCATCGGACGATTAGTGCAATGTCAATGTTTTTTAATAATTGTGAAATTAGGAATTTTATTTGACAATTATTATTTTATTTGACTCATTCGGAGGAATAAACGTAAGTATTTTATTCAAATGTTTGTTATAAAAATGCATTAGAGCTGACAATCTAATAAAAAAAAATTATATGTGATTGTTTAATAGGGAAAAGATGTCAACTTTATTCTCGAAGTGTAAAAAGAAAAATAATTGTAAGATAACATACAATATAAATTGGTTCATAAACAAATCCTTATTTTTAAAAATATTCACAACATCAGAGCGTAGATCAAAAAATGTGATCTAAAAGTTCAAACATACAATTTGTCAAATAAGAGTAGAATATATATGAGGACGCTACTGTTGATCAAATGACAATACTAAACACATAACTCATGGTGTTAAAGTAAAGCTGTGTAACCTACATTTTTATAAAAAATTAAAAGGGGCATAATAGTGGAAAATATATTTTTTCATTGCAGTGTAGATACTCGCCGATCTCAAAATTAGAATTGCATATAGGTATATTATTATTATACCTTTGAAATTTTGTGTTAACATAATGAAGAATAACTATAATGTAATAAAATATAAAGCACAGTTTAGAAATTGCTCATATTTATTTAATACTAGATAAAGTACCTAGCGTTGCCTGGGCTTTAGACCATGTCTCTAATTTTAGATCTGAATATATTTAACTCATTTAAATCTAAAAGTAGTATAACTAAACTCACCATTAGTGATTCTCCCTTTCTATCTATTGTTAAATTCAAATTTATGTTAAATTAAATTAAAGCAAATCGCTTTATAAATCACCTTTTAATCAAATTTATGTCATGAAGAAAAAATGTATTTTTAAAATGTAGTTTACTGTGTTCTATACATTCAGTGTCATTGCACTTCAAAAAAATATTTGACAGTTAAATTAGTGTTGCCAGTCTACAAATTTAGTAGTTCCAGTTTTTATATTTACTACTCTTTTTTGACAGACTATAAAATTTATGAGTGTAAAGCTAGCCAAACACATTTAAATAAATATAATTCGGATACCTTAAGATTCAAATATATAAAATAAACATTATAAGATTTTTCTCTCTGCATCACCAGACTCTTAAAGAACGCATGAAAAAATGTTCAATGTCACTTCATTCTATGGTACTGTGTTAAAATATAATGTCTTATTAAAAACATGTTTTTTTTTACATTAACTCCATCCATTAAGCCGGGTACAGATTGCCGTAACGTAAAATGCAATGCAACACGCAATAAAAGAATTTGCCGTCCACATTGTCGCAATTTATCATGCAATGTAACAGAATTATCATAGTGTGGACGCCTTGCGCGCACGAACCGTGCACACTACGCGCACGAACAGAGCATTTCAATCCACAAAGTGTCAGTTCTTTCGTCGAACACAAAGGGGCGCGCAGTGTGCTTGTTCGTGTCTGTACGTCAGAACGCGCGCGAACAATGGAGGACTTATTCTCGGCGGACTGAGCTATGTTCACCGCGCGCATGCCGGAAACAAATGCGAGTAGGTACATGCTCGGTTCGTGCGCGCGCTGCGTCCACACTTATGAAATGTTCCTTTCATGTTACATTGCATGTTATGTTACAGCAATCTGTACCCGCCTATAGGCACTGAGAAAAATAATTTCCATCATTGGGGATGACGTGTGGAGGTTTCACACTTTCTTTTTGAGGAAAAAAAAGAGTGAAACTGTTGAAGGAGGGAGGAAACAGAATCACATTAAAAATAATAACATTACAAAAACGTACTACGAATTGCGTGTAATTTTTTTAATTAATTTATTTCTATCAAATAACAAAAGTTTTCAAAAAACAGTTTTAACCCCTCCGCAACGTAAGCAGATATATGCGTTAAAAATACGACAGCAGTCAAGTACAATAAGCGTGTTTACACGTCAGCGCGTGTGTCTCCATAGAAACCGTTATAACTCCGTTATTGTTTTAGTTACATCCGTAAAATAAAAAGTGAAAGGTCGATAGTGAATCATGCTGCACATCTCTATTCAAGTTGTCCATAGAAATACATAAAAAGAACATTCTGTCAGACGCGCAGTCTGACACATAATTTATGCCGCCAAATTTCCTACGGGCGGCCGTCATTGTCAATTTCTATTAAATATTTTTATATGAAATGATAAAAAAGTGAGGTGACAAAAGTGTTTATTACACATTTATACAATAGAATAAGTATTGTTGTTTACATAATCTGTGATTTTAGTACCGTTTTCACATAAAAACATCACGTGAGTCATTTTCACATTTTTTTAATGTTTGCATTCTAAATTTTAATATTTACAAATATTAATATTTATTTGTAATATAATAATTCGAAAGCTTATTTTGTAACCTGTCTAAAACAGTTTTTACTATTCGGCTACGTTCAGAAATGTTTCATTTATAGAGCTTTAATTGTGAAGCGGTTATAACTAAAAGTTTTCGTAAAATGTCATTTCGTTTAAGACACCAAAAGCTAATATTCTCGAAAATTCGGAGGGGTTAACATCTTTAGAAGAAACTAAGGATGGGTTGTTTCACAGAATTTTAACAATTCATCAAATTTAAATGTTAAAATTCAATTTCTGTTATTATTTCACCATGAAAAAGTCATATATGCCTCTGGTAATGTTATATTATCGTGAAAACAAGCTTATGGGTCCGAGTGGTTAATAGGTCTTTCACAGAACTTGAAAATTAACTTTGAAATTTAATGAATTGCTCAAATTCATGGAAAAAACCTGTCCTTAAAATTTGGAATGCTTTTCAAGTCGTAATACAAACAAAACATAAGTATTAACTTGGAATGCCTTCATTGGAAAAATAAAATACCTTTTACTATTCAACAGTAAAAATTAATAATCTTAACCTATTTATAAAAAATACATATTTTAAGGAAAGCACCTGAAAAACACTTTCAAACTTGATTCAACCTACTTTCATAACAATCCCATAAGACATCTCGATACTCCTTAGCAGCAGTCTCTGGATTCTTGGCTTTGATGATTCCTCTTCCGACCACTGCAATATCTGCATCATTGTCTACAATGATGTCTTGGGGGCGGAGGTAGTTTTGTCCGAAGGTGTCTGTGGACTTCTGGAGCATGACTCCGGGAGTCAGCTGGATCAGTCCCGGAGACTTGACCACTCCTCGTTTCTGGCAGACGATTCCGGCCACCAGGTCGGCCTCCTGCTTCGCCATGTCCATGGTGGCCTCTGTGTATTGTGGCATTATCAAGTTACCCTAAAATTGAGAAAATATTTTTATGGTTAACCACTCCATCTTACTAAAAAAAAACTTTAACAAATAGGAATACATGGAGATCTATTTCACTGGGTGAAATCATATTTATATAACAGAACTCAATTAGTTCTTATTAATGGATACAAATCATCCCTATAGTTGTAACTTCTGGTGTACCACAGGGTTCAAATCTTGGCCCCCTGCTTTTTCTTATATTCATAAATGACCTTGGCTCGAAATTAAACTGTGATTATGCTTTTTTCGTCGATGATCTTAAAATTTTTCATAAAATTAAGTCTGTTTCCGATCATCAACTGCTTCAAAATGACCTCGACACACTCAATAACTGGTGTACTGTCAATGATATGCACTTAAATGTTGAAAAATGTTACATTTTAAACTTCACTAGAAATAGAATTATAAAGGATTTTTCTAATGTTATCAATAATATTATTCTCAAAAAAGTGTCTTCAGTAAGGGATCTATGAATCACTCTTGATTCTAAATTCATATTTGATGTACATATGACATTAAGAGCAAATAATTAAAAATGATGGGATTTATTCAGAGAATATGTAAATCTTTCAAAGATCCTCAATCAATTCTAACCCTTTAAAGTGCCTTAATTAGAAGTAAACTTGAATATGGAAGCACTATTTGGAATCCACATTACTGCAAATATGAAAACATTGTAGAATCAGTTAAAAAAAAATACTAAGAATGTTATCCTTCAAATGTGGACTACATGACCATCTTAGGGGGCGTACATTAATTTATGTGAGCAGTTTTTCTTCCAATCTAGACCCCCCCTCACCCCCTTGATGTGATAAATTTGGACCACTTCGTATATTCTTTTCAAATAACGTGAGATTTTGCTGGACCCCCCCCCCCCCTCCCCTCCTTTTGCCCCCTTAGATCATACATCATATGACGTACGTCGTGATTACTTCAACATTGATACACTTAAAACTAGAAGGCAATTGACTAATCTAATATGTTTACATAAAATTATTCACGGCCATCTTGATAGTACATTATGCCTTAGCAGTATTGAAATAAATGTCCTCAATTACCATTGTTTAAGACGCCATAACATTTTTCACATGAATACATTTAAAAATAATATTGCCTACTTTAGCCCTTTGACCCAGATGTGTCGACTACATAACAAGATTAGAGTGTACTGAAGTTGATATATTCATTGATAATTCGTATGGATTCAAAAAAAAAGTTCTGGCGCTGTTAAAAAATACTAACTAATTATATTGTATCAATTGTCTCTCTATGCATGCCTCGCGTATTTCTTATGTCTCTTGCCACTCATTGTAATGTGTTACTTGAGTGAGCTTGTATATAATTCTGTATTTTTATTTGTGATGTTTTGTTTTTCTGATTGTATGGATCTTTATTTAATTGTGTGCAATTGTAGATTTTTGTAATTGTGTAATAACTGAGTTTTATAACTGGATTGTTCTCACATAAGTGCGAACATCTGTAAAACCCAGTATAAATAAATAAATAAATGGTAATAGAAAAAGAAAAATTCATTAATAAATGATCTATTAGCCATATAATATTTTAGGTCTCTGGCGCTATGGACGCCTATTTATGTAATGGTTTCAATAGCTGAATTATGACTGTTGAGATCATGTGCCGGGTATATTTGTTATTCTATACACGAGTCTAGGGGATGCAAAACCCACCTTGCCTTAACCTTGCCGGACAAGCTCTACCACTGAGCTAATGGGATCCTTCTGTAGTAGAAAACTGAATCGTACTTCGACTAAGAACTACCAACATTATCTTCATTTTCTTAAATGCATATTTTTATTGACTGCTATCTGTATGAATAATTGCAAGATGCATCTCAAACTAAATGCTATCTAGATAGTGTTTTGGATAAATTTGTCCATTTTTATTTATCTATTGACTTTTCTGCAAATGCAGGATGAATGTTTATTTTTATTTTAACAATGAGTAAAACCTCAAATTGTAACATTTTAATTAATGAAGAACATATTAGTGACTCTTTATCGAAAATTTTAAAGAGAAAATCTCTTGGGTTCGATTCCTAGATGTGACCGCATCTTTTTCTGTTTCAAATTTTCCATTGAAAGTCTCTAATATTGCAATTCATAAAAATATTACAATTTGAGGTTTTACCAGGTTTTACTCATTTAAAAATAAAAATTATTAATACATTTCACTAAATATGAAAAGAATAGTGTATAAATAAGTTGACATTTTTCATAAAAGGTATATTCAAAGTGTTCCAAATAGTTTTTGGTGACATCTCTCGATTTCCGAAAAATTTTGAAACTCATATACATCAAGACAGCAGTGAACATTCTACATAATCTCACCAGAGTTCTGTCGGGAATTTAATTTGCTACAAAATAAGGTACTGCAAATTTACTTTCATCAAATTAACCCATTGCCGTTTTGTCACCATAAATGTTAATCTATTACTAACATTCTTCAGGCAGGCAAAAACAAGGAACCCGTTGGAGAAATTGGAATTTGTTTTAAACCGATATATGTTTAAAAATAATGTGCACACTTGAATTAATTTTTTTGTATAGTACCCACCACACCCCAACTATAAATAATTATCCAAAATTATAGCCTACTTTTTAATAGAACTCCATAAACAGAAGTGAAAGTCAGTGTTGGGCCATTTGGTAAAAATTGGTTTTCACTTTGGAACAAAACATCACACTTTGATAAAATATTATTCCATACAAAATAAAACCCACCTTTATATGAATATTGTACACCAATCTCTTTGTGAGGGTTCCCAACAGGGGTGTACCGCCGTATCAATAATACGGGACCCCCGGGCTACAGAGGCCTTTTGTTTCGTTTGTGAGAAATCTTTATCCTTCATTTGGGCCCCCCAACTAATTTTGATACAGGGCCCCTCCAGGGCACGCTACTCCACTGGTTCCCAACTACATGTATATGTATAAAACATATAAATAATATATTGGTACATGTGATACCAATCTTCCCCATCTTTTTATCTCTTTGTTTTTTGTGGAAAAATATTTTATCAAAAGGAAACTTACACTTTTGGCATGGAGATGCGCAAATTGTTCTTTTTTTTGTAATGATTTGTACCAAAGTGAAAACCAATGTTTTTGTAAATTAATAAAATACCTACTTTTTTACACATAAAACGTCACTAAATGGCTCAACGCTGATTTTAACTTTTGTTTAGCAGGCTATAATTTTAGACATATTTATATTTAATTAAATGAAGACAATATTAGCGAAACTCATCGAAAATCTGGAGACAGAAAAATCAGAAAAAAATATTGGCTCCGCTGGGAAAATTAAAATAAAAATTCTTTTATAGTCGAGGTCTGGTGAGTACATTATTATTATTATATTTTTTTTTAAATCATTAAAAAGTGCTTATTACGAGGGCTGTCTGTAAAATAAGGTCCCCAAGGTGCTGCGGTCGCGAGGAACAATTTTACGCGAGATCCAGCAGCACTGGCGTGTAGCCTGGTTTCCCTACGCCAAATCCCCACCACGCGGCACTCTCTGCTTGTTTTTGCCTGCCGAAAGTGTGTTAACATGAAGAGTATAAAGGGTTTCAATTGATTATTATTTTTTAATTGATAAACTAACGTTTAAGACAAGATTTTTATGCATAGCACAAAGGGTAACAATTATTATAAGCAATAATTATCAGCCTGAAACAATCATCTACAATGAAAAAATCTTCCGAGAAAAGATACTTGTCGCCAACGACTTGCCGACATCATTATTTTCTCGGAAGATTTTTTCAATGTAGATGAGTGTTTCAGGCTGATAATTATTGCTTATAATAATTGCTACCCTTTGGGTTTCAATTGTTTTACGAGTCATTTAGCAAGTCTAAACATTCAGTTATCAATAAGATATAATCAAATTGTATTTAACTTTGTCCAATACACAAATACAGTTGATTCCCCTTAATTGGTAAACCAGTTTATCGTGACAGCCGATTGTTTGGGTCAAAATGCAAGGTACGGAAGCCAAGTAAAGTAACTAGAGCTAATTTACTTGGGTTATCTGGGACACCATTCCACTTAATTGAGACAAAATCCCATCTGAAGTTGATACAAAACGTGTATCAATATTTTTATGTATCAGAATTTTAGTTTTTAAATAAAGGGGGATTGCCGGAGAAGCAAGTTCATTCGGCAGTAATTCGGTAGACTTCGCCCACACCTGCTGTTCAACCTAAGGCTGTTCAGTTTACAGGACAGTGCAGTACACTGCCATTTGTGTAAGAAGTCATTATTTGGGTTAATGTTATTATGTGTAATTTTTTTGTTCATGATTTTTATTTTATTTGTACACCTATGTACGATTGTTTTTTTTTTTTTTTTTAATATTCATATGTCCCTTTGTAGGTACATAATATTTTTCTGTAATATATATATTTTTAATTTAATAAAGTTTATAAACAAACTCGAATAATGCTAGTGCCAGACCTAGCTATAAAAGCGCCAGTATTTGTTGGCTTGGCCTTCAGCATATTACTTGCATATTCCCTTTGGTAATGTATGGCGGGCGATATGCTGAAATTGGCCAAGCCAAAAAACGCTAGTGCTTTTATAGCTACGTCTGGCACTAGCATAAATGTAATATGTGCATTGTACAATGTACACATATAAAAAAAACTCAATAAAAATGTTTTTCCCACCTTAACCCGGCTCCTGCCGCTCGTGCACCGGTGTGTCATGAGAAAAAAAAATTTACACGCGATTTTGACCCTTATGTATAAAGAAAGTGTATGAAGAACACGGTCAGAACCGCTTGCTCTATTATCGCCCTTTACCATAGCGAAACCTGCTGAAAAAAAACTCAATAAAAATGTTTTTCCCACCTTAAACTTCGCTTATTTGGGACAGCCGGAGAAAATGTTTGAGCCGGAAGTGTCCCAATAAGTGGAATCAACTGTATTTGGATTAGTTATTTAGTATTATAAAGGTCACCTCTGAGCTCATTTGGGCTACCAAGAATATCCCCAAAGGTTTCTCTCCCAGGACACTGCGGATGCCTTTAATGCCACCAGGTCCGGGCACGGAATGCACTGTCACCAGATCGGCCCAAGATGAGACCTTGTGGATACCGGCTGAGAACTGCAGAGCCACCGTGTTTCCAATATCTCCGTACTTCCTATCTTCCATCAACAATACATTTTGTTTGGCAGCCAGACAAGTCAGTTGCGATATGAATCCCTCATTGAAGTCTTCCACCATGTCAATATGCAACTTGAACAGGCAGATATAAGGACCTGTCTTTTCCAGCAAACTTAATATCTCCCAAGTAGTTTTCACATCAGCAGCAACGCACAGATTCGTCTTCTTGTCTTCCATTAGTTGGAATAACCTTTTGGCGACGGGATTTTCAGCGTGTCGGACTCTTTTGGCGTACGTCAACACTGCTCTGTCGTCGTCCTTTATGCAAGGGGCTAAAATGAGGTAATAAATTTATATGAGCTAGACCGCACTGATAATAATTGATAATAATATATTATATTTTAAGCAATAATTATAAACGACCTTTTCACTATATTCGACCATTTTAAATATAATAAAAAATGAAAATAAAACATACCAATTGTCGTTTGGGAAGATTTCAAGTATTCTTTAACTTGTTCTGAAACAGCTGCCGTAACCAGTCCCTCTTTCAACAAAATATTCATTAGTTTGGACATGGTAATGAGGGCTGCTACTTCTATTCCTCGTTTTCTCAAGTTTTCCAATCCACCTTGCTCACGATCAAGAACAATTACAGCTTGATCAACTAAAAGACCCTCATTCCTCAGATCTGCTTCGGTCTCTAAAATACTAGAACCAGTTGTAACAACGTCTTCGATTATAACGCAGCGTTGATTTGGTTTGAACTGTCCCTCAATCAGTTTCTTTGTTCCGTAAGCTTTAGCCTCTTTTCTCCTGATCAGCATAGGCTTCTTTGTTTTGATGGACAAGATGGTGGCAATAGGGAGAGCTGTGTAAGGAACACCACATAACTGATCACAAATGAACGCTTGTGGCACAAGTTCCATTAAAAGATCGCAAACGGTTTCCTGTAAGAGAAATAATCTGGGTTATCACATTAAATGCAAAGCTAAGTACCCACGCTCGTTCATGCTCGTTGGATTTTCCCTCATTTGAACATGTGTGCCATCTAGCTCAATGCTTTTTTGTTTGATATCAAGTGAACAGCTCGATGTGAAAAAGATTCTAGGGCCGTAATTCTTGCTCGATGTTCGACAGAAGTTTACAATTTGATTGAGCTTCTCGGTGGTTTATCCATGGCATCTGGCATCATGTGTCGAGCTGCTCAAGCATATGGAGGCAACGATGAGCATGGTTCCAAGTCAACATTTTCGATCGAGCCATACCCCATAAGTTAAGCATGAATGTACGTGTGTACATAGCATTTTACGAATCTACAGGTAATCCATCTTACAGCATGGACACAGCAATACATATTTAACATAACCTAAACTTTTGAAACTGATGTTCTTACCATTATTGTGGGATGGCTGACGATAACGCGGAGATCAAAATATACAGGTGAATTGAAACCACTCTTCATTTTAAAGTCGCCAAATTTAACAGCTTCAATGTTAAATAATTGAACTGCCAAATTCGAAATTCTTTGATCAAAGTTATCCATGTTTACTTATTTATATTCTATGTAAAAGTATTTTTCTAAAGGCGCAGGCACACGTGCCACTATTTAATACTATTTGTATATTACTTGCACGTGTCTTCATAACCTGCGGTAACCAAACAGAAGTAAGGAGTGCAATATAGGTATTTTACTATCGGTTAAAAACGTTAAAAATTAAAAACCGTGAAGGTAGAGTAAAAAACTACTTGTCAAAATAAAGTACGACGGCTCGGTAGGTAAAACATTCTCCATTCTATTCTACTCGTTCACAGATGATATCTTGGAAGGTAAAGCAGAATACGATATTACCGATTTTTCCCGGTTATTGAGCACAATAGAATAATAAATTTTTGTACAACTTTAGACAACTTTGTACAAATTTTAGATAATTATTATTTTTTTAATTCTGTCGGTCGGTGCACAGACGTGTTCTTATAATAAATTCTTCCTCAGTTCGTCGAATTATTTACAGATTTATTTTCAGTTCGCTATGATTTGAATGGTGAATTTGAATCTTGGGTGAAGTGAGTGCCATCTATTAATGTATAGAAGTACTAAATTTGATCCACGTTGTCGTGTGAGTTCTCGTATCTGCACGTATCCGACAAACGTCAAAATCGGTCGAAATGGTTAACAGCTTGTCATTTTGACATACTAGGGCTCAAATAATTATTGAAACGAAAGCTTTTGTAGTGTTTATATTTAAATCGGTGTAGACGACTAGTCTCATTATTCCCTTAACATGGTTGTGGCTACAGAAGAAATTTTGATGGAAACCACAGAAAAGGAAAATGTAGTTCCAGAAGTTGTGGAAGACAACACCATTCCGAAAGTCTTTACTTTGGAGAGTATCCTTTTCTAAAATTTATCTATTTTGTGTTTATGAATGGCAAATAACTTAAATAAATTATTTAATATTTTCTTTTTTGGTTTGAGGTTATGCAATTGTACCAGATAAACATTGGATCAATCAATATGTTGTCATCAAATTAATGTAATTGTTTTCACTTTACAAACAGGAAAAAATAAGGTAATTATCGGTTCGGACTGGCCACGCTTATTACGTATAATTTTTAGAAAAAAACTTTAGATTCGCCTTAATTACTATAAAAGGAAACTTTTTGGCTTTGGGGCGGCGGAAAATAATGCATTTTAATTTTCAATTGCATAAAACCAAAATTCACCTCGCGAACCGACACAGCGAAAATCCGCGGCCGTACCTGTCACTGTTATGTTGGTATCCTTGATAAATTAACGCCAGAATCATAAACCATGTTACACAAACCTAAACTACTTTAAAACTGGGATGTTTTTCTTGCCTTGACGCGAGTAGGCGTTAGGGGCACTTTCTTTTGTATCACAAACCATGTTACACAAACAAGCCCCCTAGACAAATTTCATAATTACGCGCCTTATCCCACGAAGTCGGCTACAGTCGTATTAGCTCTTGTTAATTTATCAAGTATACCAACATAACAGTGACAGGTACGGCCGCGGATTTTCGCTGTGTCGGTTCGCGAAGTGAATTTTGGTTTTATGCAATTAAAAATTAAAATGCATTATTTTCCGCCGCCCCAAAGCCAAAAAGTTTCCTTTTATAGTAATTAAGGCGAATCTAAAGTTTTTTCTAAAAATTATTCATAATAAGCGTGGCCAGTCCGAACCGATATTTACCAAAAATAATATTATTTATGCATTAAACCGCTTACTCGTTAATACGGAAAAGTTTTTATCCAAACAGTTATATTTAGCTTTATTATTACGAAAAGTGAGTATTTATGTCGGGGGAGACCAAAAAATATGCATTTAACATTTTAATTTTGTTAAAATTAATTCACTCGCGCGGTAACGCCATGTTTATTCATCGTTTTTATTTTAACATTTCATCAATGCTGCCAATCATAGAAAAATATTTTTGCGTAAAACAAAGTGAATGCATCATTGACAAGTTTGTAGGTACTTGTATTTATAACAGTAGAACATGGAAAGAAATGTATTAAAATAATTACACAAACCCGCTAGACAAACCCTGCGTAGCCAAACAAACCATTCAAAACCTGGGATGTTTTTTAAAAGCATGATGAAATGCGAGTTTATTTTAGAAAATTTATTTTATAAGATTGGTACTCCTGACAAATGTCATATTTGATTGTCTATTAGTTAAAAAAGGAATATTCCGTATTATCCGTGCATCAAACTTCGACAACACGAACGCTCCGTATTATCCGTGAGGTGGACTAACTGCATATTTACCAAAATAATAAATTAAACGTTGTAACCCTTAATTTGTTCATTTGACTGTAGTTTATTTTAAAAAATGCTGAATTATGATAAAATTTATTGATTATTATTTTATTTTGTTTTGATAACTTTTACAAATATTTTTTCTTAACGCATTGTTCAGTTTTAAGGCTAATAAAAGATGCCCAACAGCAGCATGGTTTACGTCATGGAGACTACCAGCGTTACAGAGGCTACTGCACAAGACGCATTCGAAGGTTGCGTAAATTGCTTAAGTTACCACAGGTACACCCTATGTTAATAAAATATTGGTAACTCAAAAGATTTGATTTAATTAGAGTTTTATAAAACTTCCATAATATTATTCTAATTTCGCCCATAACTCTAGATGGTTTCCAAATTTTGCACTAATTATTAAAAAAAGGTTAAAAATATTACAAAATAGAGATGGCGCTAACTCGCATACGAACATTACCAGTAGTTCGATACTTGTAATCTATAGCACACATGTCAGTAGTCCTAAAGAAACAATGAATACTTATTTTATGTTGTGCAAACTTATTTGTCATTATTGTGTTTAATTTGTAGAACTCCATTTATTTATTTTTTTATTTAAAGTAAATCGTAATTCAATAGTGTTATTATTAAGTTCTGCAAGAATTTCAGTTATTATTATTCTGACAACTGCTTCGGTGTTCAATACCATTATCAAATTATGGTTGTGCCACATTGAGACGATTTATTTATATGATTTTGTTTAGTGATTTAATAATAATTTCGGTAAAAACAGATTTACTTAGAAAATCAAATGTGTGAGGCACGTTAAAGGTTAAAGATTATCAACCTACTTTCAATTGAGTTAAAACCATTTACTACTAAAAAATAATTGTTCAGGGAGTGGAATTTTCAATGGCAAGGCTCACTAACCAAACTCGGCCCTGGGTGCAACTGATCTAAGAGGTTTTGGTGCAACACAACATTGAATGCAATAAAGGTTGCAACTATTTTTTTATTGAAAATTTTTGATACAATACATATAATGATACATGAAATAATGAAAAGTAGGTATATAAAAAAGCTTAATATAATAAATGTATGAAAAAAAAAATCCCACAAAGGCAATGCCTGTGCGTGGGTATAATATTGATTTTTTTACTTTATTTTTATTTCTATGGTTATAGTGAATATTTTAAGTATACATAAATTAGGGATTTAAAAAAAGTAACTGAATAAATGCATTTAAAAACTACAGCATAATAACAGTCTGCACTGTTATTATTGTATTTGTAAGTTTTGTAAGAATAGATGTTACAAGTGCAATTTAAAAACATAAAAACAAACAAAAAAAATAGCAAACAATATAATAAATCTTCTCTAAAAGCTGTCTAATGATAGATATACTTAACGGCTTTATTTAAACTTATAAGAAAAAAATATCTGTTTCAGTGTTTTTTAGCCAAATTTTGGTATATTTTTTATAAGATTGAAGATTTTGACATGTTCTCTTTAAAGGTTGTACATAGTAAATTATACATTTTTGGAGCTATAAAACTAATATGCCTTTGGGACAACCTAGTTTTGCAGTGGGGTACTGCATACTCACATGTGCCACGTCTTTGGCTGGTACGATTTGAATTTTTTAGAAAGTTATTTGGACGCATGTAAATAAATTTAAGACATTGAAGTCCATAGGTCTGTCTAAGGTCCAAAATATCAGTTTCGGTCGACCGTCGTCGTGTTGACGAGGTATGGCGGCTGTGTGGCCTTTGAGTCGACACACACACGTGACGCAAGAAGGAACCTTGAGAGGCGATGAGGATGATCTCTTGCAGTGGAACGCAGTGGGTTCGAAATGCCAGAGAACGGGTTGCATCCCAAGCAGAAAGCACGGCGGGCCTTATGTGCTGCGGACGAAAACATCTCATGTCGAGGCACGAACGGGCCAGACAGCGGATGATGATTGGAGTAGTTCCTCGAAGGTGTTAAAAATGTTCCTGAAGTCACACTGGACTAACGTTATTCACTTGTTGCGAGACGGGCAGCCCGCGTGGGCCGATATGGCGTAGCGGCACTGATCGGACTGTGTTGCTACTCGACCGATGAATGAAAACTAGACTGAGACTCAGCGAGCGAGCGCTTGCTTATATACTCGCGGCGAGTAATTACTCTCACGGTAGGTAATGCCGTGAATTCACGCAAAGGTGAGAAATCGCTCGAACCTTCTGTGTGCATTTGTATTGCTCAGCCACACGTTCTAGGCCTTTCGCGTAAGTGGCGGAATTATTATTTATGAGGCGGCGCGACCGGCCGTAGTAACTGTAGGTAGTTCGTAGTGTGCTTCTAGCGCGTTTGGTCAGAGTCCAGTGGCGGCGCAATGAATTCGGCAGACGTGGCCGCCACATACATAATCTTAATAATTGATTTTTGGGCAATTTCTAAAGGTTTTACATATTACATAATTACCACAGCACCTTGCAAGCATGTTACGAGCATTATAATCGGACGAACACAAAGGGATTGTAGTGTGAAAATGTCACAGTGTGTGTGAGTATTTGTTCATGAGTGCAATGCGAGCATTTCAACTTTGGTTTCATATTACATATGTTACGTTTCTAATATCTGTACCCGCCTATAGATTCAAATACCCTTATTCTGCATGTGTCTCTGGTTGGCTAAAAGCCCAATTTAAAAAAATATTTTCCTTCTTTTCGGGAATATGAACAATTTTAATATCACTTTTAGAACTGTTCTTCAGAAAGTTTGCGTATTTTTCAGAGGGTCAAAATATTTCCGCTTTACAATAAAATGCCAATAAATGGAATATTTCTGAACATTTCCGAAAACTAAAAACGGTTTTTGAAAGGTGATGAAATAAGCTTTCAAATTTTATAATTTGAAATAAACATATAATTATCTAAATAAAAAAAAATTGCATGCTAACCTAAACTAAAAATGTCTCACCTTACTTTTTTCCTAACTAAATTTACTGATGACGTAAAAAATAAAAACGCTTACATATTTTATTCGACAAATGTATTATAAATGTTATTGTCCCCTCGTTTTTTTGTCATTCCATATAAAAATAATTTAAAAAATTCCCAAAGATTCAACTTTTTTTTTTTCAAATTGTGTTCGGAAATGGTTTCATAAAGGTGTGCATTTTTATTATTTTGTGGTTAAATTTTAGATTTGAATATAAAGCGTTGTGTTTTTTCTTTCCAACACCATTTAGATCATATTTCTAACCATGTTAGTGAGGGTGACACAACCATTTCTGTGAGACCTATGATGTGTTGTTCTGAAAAGCCAACAAATTAACCTGAGGGGTTAATAACTTTTATATATGTATACTAGCTGACCCAGCCACATGTTTCTGTGGCTAACGAAATACAATGCCATCTTTTTTTTTTTTTTACAGTGAATACCGTACAAGAATCTCAACTGCTCCCGTCTGGAGCCAGTGAGACTATGGCATCCCCAAATGGGGTATGTTGTGAGGCTGAAGGTAGTGGGGAGGGGAAGGAGGTGGGGAAGAAGAAGGTTGGGAAGTACCTGGCTATTCAGATCTGGTCACCAAACACGGCTAAAGCCATTTTCAAGCAACGTTTCAATTCTGAATGGTGGTCTTACACCAGGGCGATACTGATAGTATCTTCCACTCTGGAACATGCCGCAAATATACTATATATTATTTTAAATGAATTAATTGTGAAATAACACAAATTAATCAAATAAAATTTATTTGCGCATGCCGGGTTCAAACCCGCGACCTCCGGATTGTGAGTCAAGAGTCTTACCCACTGGACTACGGAGGTCGTCTACTGTATGGTTACTCAACCTAGATAACCAGTGTTGTGTCAATAAATTAACTCACACTGCCATCTTTTAAAAACTTATGGAACTTACAAATAATTACAAGGCATTGTCCTACAACAAACATTTAATAAAGATTTAATTCGCAATAATAAATATTGAGGTCAATAATCGAAATAAAAACTATCCTATCTTTTAAGGTGACCAAATTACACACATTAAACCAAATTTCATCAAAATCGGTTAAGTAGGTTCGGAGTTTATATCGAACAAACATCGTGATTGAAAAAAAAAGTTGGAATTTCGTTAAAAGTTGTTAATCTTTTTTACTCCTACCAAGATGTAGAATCACCTCCCGAAGTTAATGTACTGTACTCCCGGACATCCTGTATAGATTAATTACAATTATCTTGGAAAAACCTGAATTAGTTCAAAGTGCATTTGTTAGGTTAGGTTATAATTAGAATGTAATAATTATAGGGAGACAGGCGGCACTACAAGAAGCGCGATGTGACCTCGGCCCTGCTGGTGGGCTCCAAGGCGGATGAGCGCCTGCTGCATGCGCCGCTGGCTCAGGCCGAGCGCTGCTGGGCGTATGCCATGCAGCTGCGCCAGGAGGCCAACACGGAGCCCCGCAAGCGCTACCGCCTCGTGGCCCGGCTGCGCAAGGCCTGCGGATATGCCCTGCAGTTGCAGGAGTTGTGTGATGTAAGTGTCTCATGCAAACGTGAGAATAATTAAGATGCTTCTACATTCGAAAGTAACATTTAACCTTTCCACATTCCCTTACATTGAGGGAGTTTACAAGCTACTAGCCGGCAACTTTAAAAACGGGTGAATCGGCGAGTGCGATTGTGATGATTACATATAAAACTTTCCACACGCTCAATAGCGAACTTGGTTGAGCGAGCTAAAATAACGAGTACCACGTGAACTAATTCTATTGACATTTTGTAGAAAACTGAGATATTCGCAGCTAGCTCACCGCTAGTAGCTACTTGTCAGCTGGTAGCTTGTAAACTCGCTCAATATAGTCGAGGCTTAACAGATTGTACAAAGAATAATCCAGATCAATCAGTAGTTTGATAATTACGAAATCAGTTAGTTACGAAATGAGTTACCATCTTACCATCCGCCGCACACGCTAGCGAATAGCTAGCAAAGTTTTTTCATAGATTTTCACCTTTTTTCATAGATTGTTCACAATCTGCTAGTTAGCTAGTAATATGATTATTAGTAGGCGGCTGGCGGTAGCAAAACGAAGATTCCAGAGCCGCTCATTATTAAAGGCAAAACAATTAAATTATAGTTATTTTACCGGTCAAAATTTGTTTTATGGGGCCAACAGACTTAGCTATAAAAGATCATTTGGTTTCAGTCTATTTCAGCATATCGCTCGCCATACATTTTGCCTCTGCCAGCCGCCTACTAATGATTACACTAAGCGAGTTTACTAGCAGATAGTGAATTCGCTTGTAAACTCGCTCAATGTTACCGGGGCTTTATCAAGTTCTAAAACTTCTTTCTGATCCCAAACAACGCCAGCGTTATCGTACTACTGAGCTTCATTATTATATTATTTACAAATTTCTGTGCAAAATAAGTTTTAATTAGTTTAATCCGCCTTTTTATTCATTTATACCTGAATTAAGGATAATAATATCTTTATTTTTAACTTAACGAGTAAAACCTCAAATTGTAATATTTAATTAACCCGTCTGCTTGGTTCAATATATTCGCACCTCACAATTCGGAAGCCTCAGATTCTGAAAAATATTCTGAAACCGTCACTTTGGATCGAGATTGTAAAATATCTATGCAAGATAGCTTTCATATTTCAAATACAATAAGAAGCATTATTTCAATCTCTTTGTGGTTAAAAGAAAAAATCATATGTTTGCATGAGAGGAAGAGAGATGTAGAGCTTTTAATATGTAAGGTCACTCGGGACGTTTTTGGTCTTATGAAAGTATAACGCGATTGCATGGTTTGGGATGTATTTATTCCTAAACAAGCAGACGGGTTAAATGATGACAATATTAGCGAAACGAAAAATCAGAAAAAGATATTGGCACCTCTGGGAAAGATTTTGGCACCTTGAACCCAAGACCTTCGGCTTTCCGGGCCGCTACTCTGGGTTCGAGTCCCAGAGGTGCCAATATCTTTTTCTGATTTTTCTGTTTCCAGATTTTCGATAGAGTTTCGCTAGTATTGTCTTCATTTAATTAAATATAATAAAATCATTTATTTTTTAAACTCTTAGTATTGTTAAAAACAAATAGCCTTAAGCAGTGGCGTAGCTAGCATGGGTGGCACCCGGGGCGGAAGTCACCCCCCCGGGGCCTAGTGTCAACCCCCCCCCCCTCCCCTATGAAAGTTGACTTGAGAAATTCAAAACGCTAATTTTGACTTCATAAAATTGGTTCATCCTGGGGGGGGTGGCTAGAAATTTCAGAATATAGGCTATTCCGCCTTACGAAAATATATAAATAACAGACCGTGTTCATGTGTATGCAATATCTTGGTTACGTATATGCAATATCTTGGTCTAGTGGCACCCCCCCTTCGGGTGGCACCCGGGGCGGTCCGCCCCCACCGCTCCCCCTCGCTACACTACTGGCCTTAAGAACCATAGGTTTGCATCTTTTTAAAATTTTAGTGTATAAAAATGAATGTTTCTTTGTCCCTACAATCATTCAACCGATTGCGATGAAACTTTGGTAATTTGTCATGGGCACGTCTGCAAATGTTTCTATATACAGTGGTGAGCTCTGGTATTATGAAATTATTTCCTATACCATTCATTTTGGTTGGGCGTGAGTTATTTGAAAAATTTGTGTATTTCATATAGTTTAGCGACAGGAAGGGAAGGCGGGAGGGGGAGGGGGGTTTGCGCGTTGGGAGACTAAGGAGGGGGTAGGCGAGGAAGGTTGAAGGGAACATGGGCAGTTGGGCAGTCATGGAAATGCTTGGGATTTGGAAACGCGCTTTCTGTGAGAGACATTGCAATACACGTCAGGTACTCGCTACTAAATTATAAATTTTATAAATAGTTGTCCTTCATACAATTATATGCCTGATTTTTTTTTCTTACTGTTCAATGCTGTGGGATGCAATGGGGCACGTTTTTAATTGAAAAAAATATCATCACAGACCAAATGCCAAAAAGTTCCAGATCCAGAATCTTGGGTTGTCCTGATAGATCAAGTAAATGTTGTTTATATTTTATTACTTTTTCACATTTTTTTGCAGTTTTGCTTACTTATGATAATCTTTTTGACTTCCAGACCCACCACTGCGACGCTCGCTCCAAGCTGGAAGCACAGGCCTACGTGTCCTGGATGCACGGCTCTCTGCACTTTGAGCTACAGATGTGGAAGCCCGCCGCTGAGAACCTCAAAAAGGCGCAGGTGGTCTACGAGAAACTCCTCGCGACGCTCTCCGAAGATGAACAACTGATCTATAGACAGAAGGTAGGCCACAATCACGCCTCTATTATTATCAACTTTGATATGGAGACGGTCTGCATCGCTGATATATTCATGTCACAGACCCATTGTGGTATCTCCTATCATTCGTCTTATATCTTAATTCCTTTAACCCCTCCGAATTTTCGAGAATATTAGCTTTTGGTGTCTTAAACGAAATGACATTTTACGAAAACTTTTAGTTATAACCGCTTCACAATTAAAGCTCTATAAATGAAAAATTTCTGAACGTAGCCGAATAGTAAAAACTGTTTTAGACAGGTTACAAAATAAGCTTTCGAATTATTATATTACAAATAAATATTAACATTTGTAAATATTAAAATTTAGAATGCAAACATTAAAAAAATGTGAAAATGACTCACGTGATGTTTTTATGTGAAAACGGTACTAAAATCACAGATTATGTAAACAACAATACGTATTCTATTGTATAAATGTGTAATAAACACTTTTGTCACCTCACTTTTTTATCATTTCATATAAAAATATTTAATAGAAATTAACAATGTCGGGCGCCAGTAGGAAATTTGGTGGGATAAATTATGTGTCAGACTGCGCGTCTGGCAGAATGTTCTTTTTATGTATTTCTATGGACAACTTGAATAGAGATGTGCAGCATGATTCACTATCGACCTTTCACTTTTTATTTTACGGATGTAACTAAAACAATAACGGAGTTATAACGGTTTCTATGGAGACACACGCGCTGACGTGTAAACACGCTTATTGTACTTGACTGCTGTCGTATTTTTAACGCATATATCTGCTTACGTTGCTGAGGGGTTAATAAGGTTTTATTTTGAAGATTTAGAATTTATGGCGTAAGTGCCATTTACATAATTGTGTTTTTTTTATTTATTTTTTAAACATAATACAGTGTAAAAAGAAAAGAGAAAAGAAAAATTTTACATAAGTAAATAAAAGAAAATACACTAGTGACAAGTTAATGAAAGCAGTTTAGAAGAAACAGAAACAAAACCATAAACCTGTTAGGCAGTGACCTTGTTAAAATATGTTCTGCTGAAATGTTTTATTAGTATGGCCTTTTATTTCAGTAGAGGCATACTAAGAAATATCAGTGACACGTAATCTATTTATTATAACAGAATGGGGTATTTCCACAAACAAACGAGAGATTCTGTTGAAAATATACGGAATATTTAAAGATCATTTTTCTGATTTTAATCATCCTACTAAAAATGTTTGTTTTATATGTTTTCATTCAATATTATTGATTTTAAAAACGGTCTAAACTGACAAAAATCAAAATGGCCCATGGTTTGAAAATCGGAATGTGACATCGCAAGCGTCACTCAGCTGGGCCAGCATAAATTATCACTGTCAATGAACGTCCAGGCTCGTGACGTAAATCGATGGCCCCGCCCCAAATTATCATTTTGGCGGTAATTCAAAAATGGGAAACTTTGACTCGCTGTAGAAAATTTATTCGTCAACATAAAAATAAAATAAAAATGCTGTAATCATCGTAATTTTTTTAAGCAATAAAAAAAATGTGGAAATACCCCATTTTAGCCAGAGACCGTAGTATAATTGTCACAATAATGTGTAAGGCGGCCCCTAGACGCTACAATAACATTGTACAATAAGATTGAAATGAGCTCAGAATCCAAACGATCAATTATATTGCACAATAAACGAACTGCGCAATGTTTTCGAATGTTTTTATTTTAGTATTTTCGAATAAATATTGCGCAATACCGACCCTACACAATGCAATGGAAAAATATGGTGCAATAAAAATTAAACTCGCTCAAAGTTTTGATCAATCATTGCGCAATCTTCAATATTAATCTCAAACGGTCAATAATATTGCACAATTCGTAATGTTGCTCAATATAATTGATCGTCTAGGGGCCGCCTAATAGAGAATCTTGATTTAATGGTAGGTACATGAAAGTGAATCATCACTAGTATATCGGGGCTATTATTATATGTGTTAATATTAATGAAATTAAAAAATTCAATGTAAAGTATTTAATCACTGAAGATAATATTAGCGACTCTCAATCGAAAATTTGAAGCAGAAAAATGAGAAAAGGATGTGGTCACATCTAGGAAGGAATGTCCTAGTTGTGTTGTGTATCTTTTTCTGATTTTTCTGTTCCGAAGAAGGCTGCAGGCGGTTGTGTCGGTATTGTGTTTTTAATTTCATTTGGAAGAGCATTATATAATTTTGTATTTTTACAAATGGTTACAGAATGTGACTCTCAGGTATATGAGCCTTCTTCCAATTAGAGTGCAACTACGTTAGCACCATAGTTGAATCAATGTTAAGCTTAACCACTCAGGTATTTTGCGATTGTGCAAGTTTTTTATCTTAAACGAACTGTCGGATTTATAAAAACTTTTGAAGGGTTATGAAATAAGATTTCTTATTGTTATATCACAAATAAATATTAACATTTGTAAATATTAAAATTTAGAATGCAAACAAAAAAATTGTAAAAATGACTCACGTGATGTTTTTATGTGAAAACGGTACTAAAATCGCAGATTATGTAAAAACACACTAATGAATGTATAATAAACAATTATGTCACCTCACTTTTACCATTTCATACAATAATATTCAATAAAAAATTAACAATGTCTAACGGCACACATTTGGCGGCTGAAAACTCTTTCTTCAAAATAAGTCTTTTTTATGTACTTCTATGGACAACTTTGAATAGAGATGTGAAGCTTGATTCAATATGGATATTCTACTTTTTGTTTTAGGGTTGTCACTTGAACAATATTAGAGTTATAATGATTTCTGTGGGGACACACCCGTTAGCGTGAAAACACGCTTATTGTACTTGACTGCTATTGTGTTATATTGTCGTGTAAACACGCTTTCGGGTCGGAGTGGTTAATAACTTGATGTGATTGTAAAATTACTACCCAAATCGTCATAATTTAAAACTAATGAATTAACTATAAAATAAGTTTTTGTTGTTTCTGCCATTTGTAGATTGACGAACTGGCTCCTAGCTTGAGATACTGCGCGTATAACATCGGTGATGAAACTGCCATCGATGACTTGCTGCAGATGAGAGGAACGGGAATGCTGGACAACTTGGACACGCTATTGGCCCAAGCCAGGTTACTTCTGTTACACAATCTATTATTATAATATGTATACTGATTTATTTTCTATCTAAATTCAAAGTTTTGAACCAAATGGTTGAGATACAGAGGTGAATGAGGAGATTCCCAACATATTAACCTGTAATAGGCCGGAAATGCTCATTTGCGCATGCGCGAAAAAAATATTTCGAAATAAAAAAGTTTGTCTGCGATTTTGACCATTCTATGTACAGAATTTATATGAAAACAAGGTCAGAATCGCTTGCGCCAACATCATTGATGATATGGCCACTAGTTTCATTCACCTGACAACACCAGATTATTTTTAAATGATTTTTATCTGTGGAATCGAAATGTCATTTTTGGCGCAAATTGAAGCTGTCAATATTGACATGTGTTCCTCGACTAAAACATCATAAAACCTATTAATTTACGTAATTAACGCAAGTAATGTTGTTTTGGTGCATAGTTTATTGTTCTAGGAACGTGTTTCAGTCAATGAAATATACGATAGCTCAAAATTAATCAACAAAACATTCAATTCAAAATCGTGTTTTGTTACGAAATTTCCGTATTTTTCCTGGAATTTGCGGGCCTTTGACAGGTTAAGGGGAACAGCTGCGCCCTTTTCATACAATACTTAATTTTGGATTTGAGGCCAAAATACCCAACTAAATTGGAAAATTATTTTTGTAATAAAAAGGTATGGCAAATGTCCTAGCATTTTATTTATTTATGTTTTAAATTTTAAAATACAGGCCATTAAAGAATTCCATTTTTCTTGATTGTAGGGGAAATTTTGGCAATTATATTTGTGAGTTAATATTTATTTAAAGATATATATTTGCTGTATTTACTGTGTAAACATGATGAAATATAAAATAAAAGTGATTTACAAAAGCATATATTATGGGAGTAAATTCTTACAATCTATATAGGATCACAATTTTTTCGAATATAAATAAAATTTGTGCCTAAAGAAATGCCTTTTTTATATTAATTTATTTTTTTCTTTTATTTTTCATTATATTATCACAGTAAGTAGGACAAGATTATTTTTTTAATTATTATAATTAACCCACAAAAAAAATATAAAATCATTCAAAATTAAATTCTAATGGCCCATCTTACTAATATTATAAAAGCGTATGGATTTGTTTGTACGGATGTGTGTTTGTTACTCTTTCACGCAAAACTAATGAATGGGTTTTAATGAAACTTTGCAATAATATAGCTCTTACATCAGAATAACATATAGGCTATAATTTATAAAGCTAGCTAGGAAGGGAAAGCAGGAGAGGAACGGGGACGCACGGGAAAGGTGATTCAGGGTGAAACAATGTATTTCTTTAAATGATGGCATTGCAACGCATGCCGGGAACCAGCTAGTATTGCATAATTTAAAAAATAAATAAATAAAATAGTACATATCCGTACTAAATTCGTAATATATTTTTGTAAAAAAAAATATTTTCCAATTTGAGTATTTTGGTCTAAAATCCAAAATTTAATTTTATTATGAAAAGGGCATAATATTATGTGTAGTCACGTAGGGTAACCGTACGCAGTTTTTACATTGGAATTTTTGTATTAAAACGCTTTAGGTATTTTGCTAATTTTTTTTGTTTGATATGATTGATCATTAACCTCTGACAGGCCGGAGACACGCCGGCGCGCGCGTCACATGCGCATGCGCGAGGAAATAATTCAAATATTTGAATAATATTTCCGACAAAAAACTTTTGGTCTGCGATTTTGGCCCTTCTATGTACACAATTTGTATGAAGAACAGTGTCAGAATCGCTTGCGCCATCATTACTCTCGGAGACGCTACAAGTTTCATTCACCTTGCAACCCTGGAATATTTTTAAAACGATTTTTTCTATGACAATCGGCTGTTAGAATTTGCCGCAAATTTAACGGTCGCAATAAATGCGTGTATCGCGAATAAAACATCATAAAACCTATTAATTTACGTAATAAATGCAAGTAATGTGGTTTTGGTAGATAGTTTATTGTGTTGTGAACGTGTTTCAGTTAATAAAATATACAATAGCTCAAAATTTATCAACAAAACATTCAATTCAAAGTTCAAAATGGTGCTTTTTTAGTGTTTTTTTGTGAATTTTCGTGAAATGGCCTAGCCTCTCAGAGGTTAAGGTTAAACGTCATGTACGTTATAATCTACGCATTCACAGATGGCGCCAATTAAATTAATTTAGGTTTTTAATCGTTTTTGCACGTTTGCTTTAAAATATTGAGGGGAATTAATTGTTTGCGCCCGTACATATTTAATATGAATATAAATAAATAGTTTTATCCATAAATAAACCCAAATCTTTCAATAAAGGCTGAAAAATACATTATTGGATTGAGTCACCGATACAAAATTGAATTTTTCAGCCTCTCTTGAAATATTTGGGTTTGTTTATGGACAAAACTATTTATTTATATTCATATTAATTATGTACGGGCGCAAACAATTAATTTACCTTAATATTTTACAGCTTAACGTGCAAAAATTATTAAAAACCTAAAATAATTTGATTGGCGCCATCTGTGAATGCGTAGTTTATGACGTACGTGACGTTTAACCTTAAGGCATCTCAAACAAACATAAAAACCTTATGTAGTTAATAAATCAAAAAGTTATATAAAAATGTTTACATGCATGTCGATTACGAACACTTACCCCACGTGCGGGGTAAGTATTCGCATACCGTAGAGAAGTGTTCAAATCAGATTAGTAAATTAATCAGATTTAATAGAATTATCATTTTGCACACGTGTACTAACAATATTTTACCAAAAATTATCATAGACCATATCGCTCTGACTCAGTTGGTTACACAATAGCACACATCGGTAAGCAAACATGTCGATAGCAGATGACAAAATTTAAGAAAAAGCACGAAAAACAGTAATTTACCTACCAATTTTTATTTTCAAATTAGGATTCAATGTACTCATGTCCTGCTTCAATGCGACCCAAAACGCTACTGAATTAAGGAAAGTGCGGGCGCGAAACAGGCACGACCACCTCGGAAACATCATTGCGAACACTTACACTCTGCGTACGGTTACCCCACGTGACTCTATTATCTATTTGTACCATTTTATGAGTTTCTCTAATTTTGCCTTCTCAATGTTCCAGGGAAAGCCGTGCGGGTACGATGCAAGATGTAGAATGGCGCGGTCGTCGCATCGCCGTCCGTCCCGAGAGAACACGTCTCTTTCTTCTAACCCTCCAGGACCTCGATAAGACCTTGGAGAAAGCGCCCAATCACCAGGCCAAGATTCAGCTCATTGAAAACGCACTCATGGACTGCAAAGACGTCATTCTGGCCATCAAAGATGAGATGAAGGGAGATCCTAAACTTCGCTCGGCCTCTGGAGCACCCTTACCGGGTGTACAGAACTTGCTTTCATACATGAACTACATCAGACTCAGTCGAACAATTCAGCGTAACCAGCTTCTCATTGATCAAGCTAAAGAAGCCATTGAAAAGAAAACGCCCATTGACGGAAAGAAGGTTCGTCCACATGATCTAACTCGTCTGTACGAAATTATTCTTCAAAACGTCAATGAATTACAAACACTAACTGGGTTCGAAGAGGATACTCTCTACCAATCTGAAATCGAAACACTGGCGCGAACGTTCAAGGCATTTAGATGTTTCTATATTTCTCAAGTGTTGGTCACTCTCAGGAGATGGAGCGAGGCCATGGCTCTGTACGACCGAGCAAATACTTACTCAAAAGAAGCTTTGGCTAGACAGCTACAGGACAAGAAGTTGGCCGAGGATCTGGTGGCTCTGCAAAAGAACATTGTGATCGCTAAGGTATCTGCTCACGCTCAGGCTATTCTTGCCGAGGAAGACCCGGAGGCGCCGACGACAGGTGCTAAACGTAACAAGAACAAAAAGCCTCTCGCCGAGAGGTTAGACGAGTATTATGAAGATCCTCAACTGATATCCAAGAATCCCAATGTGTTCAAGATGCCCCCGGATATGCAGCCCATTCCTTGCAAACCACTGTTCTTCGATCTGGCCAGCAATTTTGTGGAATTCCCGTCCCTGGAGGACAAGATAGGTAATGAGAAGAAGCAGGGATCAGGCTTGACCGGGTTCGTCAAGGGTTTCCTGGGCTGGGGAGGAAAGTGAGAATCGCCGTATTTATTCATTAAGCTGTTTTTATATCTTCTTAAAAACTCTGTGGGGCTCGGTGAGAATTGGAATGAGTGAGAAATTAAAATCTATGAATAATACCTGGCTTTTTTATTATCTTACAATTTTGTCCCTATTATTTTTTTTACATGCATTCAATAATTATGGACACAGGTGAAAGAACAACCTAACCCACGAAAGTGAGTTTTTTTGATAATCGCTATAAAAGATTTTGAAGTGTTTCTACACATGTTTGGATTTTTTTATAAAATATTTCGTTTTTTATATAAATGTTTTATTTGCTATACGAGGTAAAAATAATAGTTATTTACATAATAATAAGGTCTTTTGAACCAGCCTTTTGAACGAGTCTTAAGACGTTCTTCCATACGAAGGGTAAAAATGAGTGAAGGTAGTGTAACGATTTGCACGTAAGCTTACATTTGGGATTAACAGATTGATAAATTGCTGAGAATCACACAACAGGCCACTTGCATCACTTTTTAAAAAAAAAAATTCCAGTTTAGGCAAATATTCTAAGACATTCTGTTTTTTTTTTTTTATCGTATTTTTGAAACCCTGGCGATTTTCTGAAAATTTCAATCTGATAAATCAGACCATTTTCTATAAACCGGAAAGACGGGACAAAATTTTATGGGTGCGAAAAAACGATAATTACATAGCCGAAAATCATTTAAAAAAAGAACATTTTCCACACGAATGGCACAGAAAAATAACGAGGCATACCAAAAATATTACATCTCAAATATTTTTTTTCTTCATCCATCTTATTGATCATAAATCATTATAATGTTCAACGTCTATATTACTAAATCCAATGTAATATACTTGCACTTATAAATTATAATAATAATGAGAATATTATAAAATTTGATTTTGTTAAAATCAACACCATTACCATTATACCTCTAAAACACATGCAGACAACATAAATGTACGGGGTTCTCTTCGCAATATCTGTCAAAAAGTCAAACCAAATGATAAGTTCGCAGAGAACAAACAATAAATCTAGTGAATGTTAAATGTCAAATTCAAAAATTCGTATGAAATCGATGTGTTGCCATATAAAAAAAATAAATCTGTGTGGAATTTTACAAAATTAATAGGAACATTTTCGGAGACGGGACATTTTCATGTAGTGACGTCACGAGCCCAAATAAAGGATTTATTTATTCAAAAAGAAAAAAAACTGTACATTCCTAAAAATTTTTACCTACATTTTCGTAATCTTAGTAAAAAATCTATCCACACGATTTTTTCCAAGTCGTTATGAAATCCATGCAAGTGGCCTATTACGAAACCAGCGTGCTCTAGACAGATAGTGCAGATGTCTGCCACCCAAAAGTATTGAAAAAATATAAATGACAAAAAAATAACAACGGGTAAAGTTGAAAATATTTTTTCACTCATTGAAGCAGATTCTGCATACTCTGACAGAGCATGTGATACAGACGGGATTGTTACACAAGACATAGGAAGCATATTTTCCTTTTGTTGTGACCTAGTACTTCTTCGGGATGAGTACAAGTGCCGCTTTGAGGATACCAGGGATTTTATGATGACAATGTGTTGTTCACACAGAAGCTTGGCCAATCCTTTTAGGAATATTGTTCTAGACATCGTTGCTACATGTTCATGTCTTTGGTGATGCAGTAGGTAATCAGTCCTCTCAAGTTCAGTAAAAATAAAAATTAAGCATCTAACCTTAGACATCAAATTCAATCCAGACAATTGATAAACCTGACCTAACACGAAATCTGGGTATCATTTCGGCGATCTGGAGGAAAACCATATTTTTGGCACCAGGACAATTTAAAAATGCTTTGACTAAACTATGACATGTTGTACATTAACCGCCGAAGAGCGCACATTGAAATAAGTAGACCCTGTGCAGAAAAATAAAGTAAGGTAAAAGCTGCGTTTCCATAGAAGCGGAGCTGCGCGGGTCTGCACGGAGCTCAGCTAAGCTGGGCTGTGTAAAGAGGTCAGTGTTTCCATTGAAGCTGCGCAAAGATGAGTGGTGTAGAGCTAAGCTGTGTAGCTGGTTGAAGATGAGACGAGCGGGGCTGAGCTAAGCTGTATTATAGCTAGCTCAAGTTAAGCCGAGCGGGGCTGTGAATACATTTTGGTTGCATTTTGATGGTATAGTTCAAACTGCAACGAACTCCTCAAGGAGCGTGACGCCACGTAACCCCGCACCGCCCCGCAAAGCCCCGCTCAGCCCCGCCCGGCCCCACTTCACCTAGCATAGCTACACAACTCAACTCCACATCGCTGTGCCTCGCTCAGCATGACAAAACTCCGCTCTGCACAGCACGCTATACATTTTAATATAATTCTTCTCAACTCAGCTAATACTGTTTCCACTGAAGCGGAGTGGAGATGAGATGTGTGACTTGAGCAATATCATTGGCCAATTTTTGTAAGTCTCAGCTCCGCGCATCTCTGCTTCTATGGAACGCAGCCAAAGGTTTGTAGCGCAGTCCATTTTGGGACATTTCTGTGCAGGATCTGAGTGTTCGATTTTAAATGAACCACCAAGGATAGCGATGCTAAAAATGAGTGAGGTGGGTAAATTATAACACATTTCTAAACGTGTTGAATTATAACACACTTAAAACAGTGTAACAAAATATTTAATTTTGGAAATAAGTCTGAACTTTTGTTCACCTGATGATTTGTAGTTAATTTTTTTATGCAGTTAGCAATTTGTTTGCCTTTGTAAAAAGGGCTAGTAATTCGTAAGCAAACAACTACCTCTGTAACCTCAAATATTATTTGTTTTATAATTTTTGGGGCATACTTGCGATTTTTTTGTGGCTGAACTTCACAAAATAAAATAAAAGGCATTTTAGGAGTGCTTTTTTGCAAAAAAATCGTAAAAATTTGAAGTAATTTTCAAGATAAATAGATTTCGGCAGGTTGTTTAAAAAAATTTGAGAAATTCATCAAATATTCGAAATTAATTTTCACATTCTGTGTAAGTTCACCTCCACCTCTGGTCTGGAGCTCCAAAATACCTGAAAAATACCCTCGACTCTGTGCAGAAACTGGCGGTCCGTTTAATAGATTCTCCCATCTTAGCAGACGGATTTCAATCTTTAGAGCACAGGCGTCGGGTGGGAATGCTATCCTTGTTCTACCGGTATTACAATGGAAGATGCTCCAAGGAACTAGCATCATTGATCCCTTCGGCACCGGTGCATAGTCGGGAAACACGCCAAACGCGTGCCCAACATTTGTACACGGTTGACATTTGTCACATGAGAACGGGTCGTTTCTTCGACTCGTTCTTGTGTTCAACAGCTCGGCTGTGGAATGATTTGCCGGCCTCTGTGTTTCCTCCTTCCTACAACATGGGTTTCTTCAAGACCAATGTTCATTCCTTCCTCTCCTAAAAAAGACCCTCCACACAGCATCCCAGATGACATAGGCCCTGAGGGAAATTATTTTCCTCAGGGCCTCCTGTGAGGAGTTAAATGTATATAAAATTTTAAAAAAATTTAAAAAGTTCACTGAAAACTCACGGCTGGTATATAGGTGACCGGACAACTCAGAATGAATTCAACCCAGGAAAATAATGACACCTCCTTTGAAAAGTCAATAATTAATGACACCTCCTTTGAAAAGTCATTAAAAGTGATGAAAAAATTAGGGGCTATTTTAAAAAAAAAATTGTGCAGCTCACACGCGGTTAGAAGTGAAACCTTCAGAAAACTAAACTAGACAAGAGTGAGGAGGTTACGAAGCACCGCACAAAGGGAGACCGATTAGTCTATCTCATTCTCTCGCGGGCTACATCCTATAGATGTATGTGTTTGTCTCTTTTTAGTGTCGCTTTTTCTTTTCATCGAGTATCAAATCACAACGATGCTACAGAAGTTTTCACTTAAAAAAATATTTCATAAATTTCTTTTCCTCTTTGAAAAGTCATTAAAGGCCATGAAAAAAATAATTTTAAAATAGCCCATAACCCTAACTAACGTAATCTATTTAACCAATTTTTTTCATCTCTTTTATTGACTTTTCAAAGTTTCAGTTTTTCTGAGTTGTCCAGTCACTGTTGTGTGCGTGCCTGTGATGGTTTCTATATGTAGTGGTGAGCTCTGGTGTTATGAATTTATTTCCTATACTATTCATCTGATTGCAATGAATCTTTGGTGAGTTGTGCCCAAGCCCGCGAAGGTTTCTATGCATACTGGTGAGCTCTGGTGTTATGGAATTTGATTAAAAAATTTGCAATAGGTATTTGAAAACTGAATGCACTGGGGCTGAATGTATGGAACGCGGGAGTGGGGTTGGCGGGAAGGGGAAAGCGGGAAAAGGGAGAGTGAAGGTGGGGAAGGTGAAAGGGGAACGCGTGAGGGAAGGGGGAAATGGAAAGGGAAGGGGAGGCGGAAGGAGAACGGGACGAATGGGAAAGGACACGCAGGGAGAAACAATTTCTTTATTAAGTGGTATTGCAACGCATGCCAATGTTTGTTTATTCATATTTTATGCGCTGCTATACCGTTCATCCGATCGCGATGAAACTTTGGTGATTTGTTGTGCGAACGCCCGCGAAAGTTATAGGCTATATATAGTAAGCTCTGGCATTGTGACATTTTAATAAATGTAAATGTGTGTATTTCAGGGCGGAAAGGCAGGAGGGGGAGGTGGGGTTAGCGGGAGAGGTGAGGAGAGAGGGGGAAGGTGGAAGGGAAATGCGGGAGGGGAAGGGAACTCGGGAAGTGAACGGGGACTCACGGGAAAGGACATGCAAGGAGAATCAATTTATTTCTTTGAATGGCATTGCGACGCATGCCATTATGACATGCGTCGCAATGCACCCGACGCATGCGACGGGTACCAGCTAGTAATATAATGAAATAAAGTATGGTTTTAAAACTCACATTGTGAATTATTTTTTTCTTCAGTATATTTTTTGAAAAACCCACATTAAAAAAACCAAAGTTTTTTCAAGTTGGTTGGGGAAAATCATGTTAACCCTGCTACACATAGAGATCTCATAGAAAGATCTCATTTTTACTTGTACCGCCAACTTATGGGTGTAATTTACCACTTTAGTTAATATTACCCACTGTAAGGGATGTGTCCACCACTCACATTGACTGTAACGTAGGGGGCCGGTAAGTCTATGTCAGCCGCTGGGTCTCTCGTGAAATCAAAGTCGAGTTCTGGTCAATTTCCGTCGAGAGATGGTCCGATTGGCAGAGGGAGAAGTGTAGCTGTCGGGATTCTGTACTAGAGTGCCCGCTAAGGGCTGATACCCGCGTATTTATTACGAAACCCACCTCGCTTGCGTTCAGCGAGAGCGAGATGGGCCGGCTGCCTTCTTTCTCGGGCTAGCCGTGTTTCGCGGGCGGGGGTCGTAACCACCGCCAACAATTCGCGTGGCGGGCACTACGACCTTTGGGGCTACCCTTTCCTCTGTGTTCTCTGACAACCAAACTATCTCCTTCTAGCATGTTTATTAATTCAAAATACAATTACAAAAATACTCGCGGGTCCTCCGGCCCAACAATGCTTAGGGGAATTCAGAGGTGTAACTTAAACTAAGATTTACATCAACATAAACATAATAATATCATAATGGGCTGGGCGCCCGTCCACGGCAAGCGGAGGGGGGACGGTACAGCACTCTAGCGTATATAACTCCCAGCCCCGGCCGCCGTCGTTATCATACACTAATGCCGGCTGAAGAGAGAGGGTGTCCGCCGTGCAACGGCAAATTAGAAAACGAGGAAGTTAGCAAACAATCCTCGTCTTCTATTCTCCCGATAACACGTCTGTTACACCCACGCACAGGCAGTGCCTTAGTGGATTCCCATTATCTACTTTTGTCTAATATATATTTTTTTTACTTTTTTACATTATTTTTATCTTGTGTTATGTTATATATATTTAGAAAATGTGTAAAAATTACTTTTGAAATGTATCAAGATATAATGGGAAATAATAAAGGAAGGAAAAAAAAAAAAGGGGGATCGGCAGATTTCGTTGTTTGTCGGCATAGATAAACCACTCATTTGTTGGTTTTCAGTTGCCTTTATAGTTCTCACGGCGAAGGCAAGGGCACGCGGCATCTAATTTCTTTAATACGAGTGAGGGAGATGTAAAAAAATTATTACCTTTTTCCTTTGGAGGAAGCAGACATTAGACGCTTTTATAATTACCATGATGATTCACGGTAACAGTACCGTGAAGGCATAAAACAGGCAATAAACATACGTTCCTTAACACAATATTGCTGCAGCTCTTTCAAGATACAAAATGTACATACATAGGTCTGTTTCCTCCAAAGGAAAAAAGCCATAATTTTTTTGCATTTCTCTCACACACTGCACCGTGACATCTCCGTAGACTCTACAATACTACTTGCCATGACGATAATTTTGAATGTATGGAATTTAGTTAACTCTCGACAGGCCAAGATGCCAAACATGACGTCCGTAACCGTGGGGGTCGGCTGATGACCCCATGCATTTTTTTTCTTAACTTTTAAACCAAAGAAAACACTTTTTCTTTTTTTGATATTTTTTTGTTGTTATTTATGTTTTTTTTGTTATTTTCCCATTTATTGGGCAGGGAATATTACCTACCTATATTTGACAAAATATTTTTTCCTGCGATCAACGATTTTTTCACATTTTTTTTTAAATGGCATATTATGTATTAATCCTTTGCGCAGGAATACCTAAAATACTAAAAATATATTTCATGTATTTAAGTAGATATAAGAAGGATAGTTATTTTGGGGTCTACCTTCGGCCCCAGTTGGCTGCGGGAGAGTTAACAAGGATAATATTGAAGTGTGAGTGAATTCCAAAAATTCAAAAATGTCAAATGTCAATGCACTGATGGTTTTATTTTTGTTCATAAACGTATAATGTTGCAGCTCTTTCTTAAACAGTAAATAATAACCCTTGAAAATAAGATAAATGTTGAATGTGTGTCTGCACCCCCCCCCCCCACATATAATTAATTAAATAATTAAAAACACTTTGTTTTTACCACAATAATCTTTATTTAAAAGTCAACATGTTTCAAGAACGATGTTCTCTTCATCAGGACATTGTACTAAAACTAAATGATCAGACATAGAAAGACAGGCGTGGGTAGAAATGGAAGTAGTGGGGGAAGGAGAGAGGTGGAAAGGGGAGGTGCTTAGAAGATCAACAAGGGGGGGTGGAAAGGGGGGTGCTTAGAAGAACACAGACAAAAAATTACAACGGAAATATGTTTAAGATTGGGTTATTCACAATATTATTAACAATCAAATTATGTATGAATGTGAGTGAGGCAAAGAGTGTGTGCCAAGACCGAGTTGTTTGGCGGTCCGTCCTCTCTGCCTACCCCTGCGGGAAACGGCGTGATGGTTAGTTAGTTAGTTAGTAAATTAATTTTGTGAATAACCCAATCTTCTAAGCACCTCCCCTTTCCACCTCTCTCCTTCCCCCTCTACTTCCATTTCTACCCACGCCTGTCTTTCTATGTCTGATCATTTAGTTTTAGTACATTTTAAATGTCCTGATGAAGAGAACATCGTTCTTGAAACATGTTGACTTAAATAAAGATTATTTTAAAATAAAGATTATTCTAGAAACATGTTGACTTTTAAATAAAGTTTTTAATTATTTCATTAATAAAATGGTGTCACAAAGTGAATTTGCAAAATTTGAAGAAATATTTTTTTATTTTTTTTTTATTGTTTTTATTTCTTGCTAGAGCAATCCCGATGAGTTACACAACTCATTTTGGGACAGGAGGAACATACAAATCATGGGTGGGAGGAAATAGTTAAAATTTTACATAAGAATTTGGATATTAAAATATAAGATTCACATACAATATAGAAGAAAAATAAAATACAGGTTGAGTAGAATAAAACAGCATTGGAAAACAATTAAAGAAAAAGGGAACAAAGGTTATACAGATATGGATGATTACAACTTAATGGAAAAGAAAAGAAGAGAAAAGAAACAAGACAATTGAACATGACAAGAAAATTACAAAGTTTCATCCTTATACATACTTAAAAAATATTCTTTTAAAGCATTACTCTGATTTTTTTTATTTTGCTGGATTCCCTTGTACATATCTGGTAGCGAATTATATAGTGTATAGGCAACATAGTTCAGAGATTTTATCCCATATTTTGTAGTGTGTGTTTGAGGTATGCGGATTTTATTGCTATTTCGAGTATTGTGAGTGTGGATGTCTTGATTTTAAAGTGGCTTGATGATAGTGTGAGTTGATTGTTGGGTAATTTGTAGGATGGTGCTTGTGATTTCATGTTTAGGAAGGACTGTTAATGGAAGAATACCGGAAACTAAATAGATGTCTCTGACATGGGTGTCCTATGGAAGTCCAAAAACATTTCTGAGAGCTCGGTTTTGAACCACCTGCAGATCAGCTATCAATTTATTTGAGGCAAATCCCCAGATACAGCAGAGATAAGAAAGGTGTGAATGTACCATGGCGTAGTACACTGATGTTAATAAAGGTACGGGTAGTAATCCTTGGAGTCTATAAAGTACACCAGTCATGGGTGTAATTTTCTCCTTTTCATGATTGAGATCCCACGAAAGTTGGGAATCCACGATCAGGCCCAAATATTTTGTGCTCATTTTCTTTTCGAGGCAGTTATCACCAACTTTGATATTGAGGCTGATATTTTTCTTGTTGCCAAAAAGTATATAATGAGTTTTTTTATGTTAAGAGTTAGTTTGTTTATTCTTAACCAGCTTGTGAGTTTAGAAATATCAGCATTCATTTCCGTTTCAAGCTCCGCAAGGTTCAGTCTGTTGTAAAAAATTACTGTATCGTCCGCATAGAGTTGTAGAGTTCCTTTAATACCCCACTTTGTTATGTCATTCACATAGATAAGAAATAGCAACGGTCCAAGAATTGATCCCTGTGGCACCCCACATGTTATTTTACCCATCTCACTCGATTCCCCTCCCAGTTCTACTGCCGAAAAGCGATTTGATAGGTAAGATCGGAAAAGTTCCAGAGGAGTACCAACAATACCCAAATGTTTCAGTTTTTCGATCAATACGTTATGATCCACCGTGTCAAACGCCTTCTTTAGATCAATAAATATTGCCGCCGTAAAATCCCCATGATCAATATGTTTCTGTATATTTGATATAAAATCAAAAGCTGCACATTTAGTGTTAGATCGTCGTCTGAAACCGTATTGTTTTGACGTGAGAATTTTATTGTGTTCGAGATATTTCAATATAATATAATCATTACACATCTATAATATCATACATCTCTCTCACACAATTAAGAAAATACGTGCAATTTCCCTCGCCGTGGCTGAGTCATAATAAGATTTAAATATGAAGGAAAAAGTAGAAAAAACAGCCCTAGTATTTTGTATATCTCACCGTTATTTAATGTGTAAGAAAGAGCTGCAGCATTATAACAATAACGAACATATGTTTATTGCCATTTTTTCCGTCACGGTACCGTAACCGTGAATCATCAAGGCAATTATAAAAGCGTCTACTTACTGTTTGTTTCACTATTATTTAGTTTATAAGAAAGAGCTGCAGCATTAATATGTTAAGGAACGTACGTTTTTTGCCTTTTTGTGCGGTCACCGTGGGAATCATAAATATACCAAACCACCCACGTGGGAATATTAAAAGCGCCCATTCGATACAATAATTTATTCGCTGTCAATAATTTTGCTAACAAAATAATTTATTTCCACCGTTTGAAGAGCGCTGACCGGTGTGAAGTTTACTGTAAGCTTGTGCAAATGGCCGCCAAATTTAAAATGTTGTACCTTTTCACTTATTATTACGTTGATGTAAGGATACGTAATGTTATGTTATTGAAAGTAAATAATTTTGGCCGATTTCATACAAGAAAAGATGATCTATTTACGATGAGCTTTGCAAAAAATTCTGAACCAACGCGCTGAACTGAACTAACGCGCATGTCAGTGGATTTGCAATAATAGTTTCAGTAAGTTTCAGCAAACGGAAGATAAAGCGGTCTTAAAATAATTCGATTATCGATGTAGTAAACAGTCAAAGGTTATCATATTATTTGACAGAATATAAACATGTAGCAATAATCGAAATAAAATATTCGCTGTGATTACATCTTTAGTTCAAAGGCGACATGCTGACAAGCCTGGCGTGAAAAGTATTATTTTTCTAACCAAAATAATTTGACAGTTCCTCTAGCGGAATATGGAGCGACATTGCATGACGCTACTTTCTGTCTCCCTTCAACACGTGGGGAGAAGATACGCGAGACCTGCAGTTGTCTCTTTCCAGCGGCAATACCGCCCATCGGTAAGTAAAGTTTACCTTTTTGACAGCCTTTCAAACTCAAATTTCTATTCGTTGGCCATGTGCTGTTATCGTTTTTGATTTCGATAAATTGATTACGTTGGAGTCATCTAAAGGTATTTATCAACAGTTTAAACCAAACTTTCAATTGTCACATTATGTTTCTTTCTAAGTGTTTTTCTTCGCTTTATTCATTTTTTTTTTTGCCGATTCGGAGACCTCAATTAGTTAGGAATTTGCGCTGAACTGAATTCAAAAGTTTTTTTTTAAAACAGTATTGTACAATTTATCGAGCAACCGATCTTGACTAAACTTTATACGTTTATAGAAAATACTACCTTTTCTGGAATTTTTGAGATTTGATGTATTCAAATTTGCAATTTTAAATTAGATCCTATACGGTGCGGTTCCGGTAAGGTCACGTTACTCCGCATTTTGGTGATGGCTACATAGGGTTGTTAAAACTGCTACCAGCTACCACTGATAAGAATATTATAGTATGATTTTTAATGGTTCATCTACGTATATAAAAATTGCGTCATCCAATATAATTAATAAATAAGTGCCAGCTGTTTCCCTCCGGGGTAGTCAATTCGCTTCATCCGCATTCATACATGTTCTCGTATATAATACAAAACTTAAGAATAATTTTGCCATGTCTTCTTGAGCTGTCCATACTCTTTCGTCTTTCTAGGTACTTCCTCTTCATATATTATTTTTGCCCTCCTATCTACGTTTGTCCGTTTGTGTGTCCCAAACCATCTTTCAAACTTTGATATGATTGAAAATTACAACATCCACCTAAGCTAAAGTCAGCTCCGGTCCTTATTTCTATAAAATTTCGCAAAATTAATTGGTACCTACCTACCTATCATATTCTCCAAGGTGACTTTGTAATTCTTCCAAATTTTATGGGGCCACAATACACATATTAAAAGTTCATGATACATGGAGAATGGTACTTGACAAGATATATTGATAGGACATTTAATTGCAAAAATATTCGTGACTATATTTCATGCGGTATTTGATAAATGTTAAATAAAATTTCAAAATTTTAAGCAACCCCTGACAAAAAAGAGCTGATACCCTTAAAACTCCTGAACAAATTTTCGTGAATTGTAGCTAAAAACCATCTCGATCACTTCAGCTTTCAAACAAAAAAACCGCATCGTAATCAGTCCATTCGTTTAGGAGCTATGATGCCACAGACAGACACACACACACAGACACACAGAAATTCAAACTTATAAAACTGCTCCTTTCGTCGGGGGTTAAAAAGTATGCTATTCCCATTTTTCCCTCCAAAAATATTGGTTTTAAATTTTTCTTTAATTGTATTCAATAATATTATTATTTAATTAAAAAAAAAAAAAACAGTTTATTTATAAACAAGTTTTGCTGTGTAATTATTATTACTCGTGACAGCTGTTTCGCCCTCCAAAACTTGATAACAACAAACAATTGCCTCTTTTGACAATCAACTGATTACGATGATTGAGGCATTACAATTTTTAAAATTTGCAGACATTTATTTTAGAATTAATATTATGTTTAGACAATTTTTTTTCCCGTTTATCGTTGTCTGACTTTTGCAATTATTCTCCTGTATAGGGGTCGATAGACCTCGACTCTTTGCTTAGGCGTTTGTGGCTCTTCAGTCATCATCTCCAATTTCACCTCCCAAACCTTCAGTTTCATCCTTATGTGATGGAGCCACCCAACAACTTTTACTCAAACAGCATCAGTGTTGCCAACTCGGCTCTTTTAGAGTAAATCAGAGCTGTAAATCTAGGTCATTAGCTCCAAAAAAGTTGTTTAGTTTCTTCCCGGATTATGTCGCTCTCTGATACCTGTTTCCTTGAATATTATTGACTCTTTTCATCAGCGTTAACAACTCAACTCCTTTAGTGCTAGATTTATCTTAAAAATGAGGCCGTCAGCTCCAAAAAAAGTGGTTTAGCTTCTTCGCTCGTTTTTCAGATAATCCAGCTCCTTTTTTTATGCAAAACGCGTGAATGAAAAATTACAATTTAAGAGGTATTTCTTAACCTCTAACTATGGACGTTACATTTTTGTTACACTACTATGGACGTGTGGTCTCACAGACCGCTATCTTTAAAGGCCGGAATCTATCTAGTTAAGTAAGTATTGTACCTAATTATTTATTTACGGACTTTTCCAAATGTAAATAAAACAAGACATTTTAGTTAAAATATATTTATTTTAAACTAAAATCTAACCATTTAACAATCAAAGTCATATTTACTCGAGATCACTTTGTAGGAACATTATCCAACGAAAATTACTTTTTCATTAAGTTTTACTAATTTTACAATAAAATATAAAGAATAAAAAATTTAACTTCTTAAAACAAAACATAAAAATTTTGACAAAGGCCCATAGACATATGAATATATATAGACCTGCCCTAAGTGATAAAAGCGTATTATTTCCCCCTCCCCATACGGCGCCTCCCCATACATATGGCTCGCAAGCCCAGCTGTTCCAAGGAATCGAGCCTCGCCTGAATCTAAAAAATGTGACGTCATCATTCTTGTCCAGACCAGCGTCGAGCTTGCATCGTACATTTTACGCATCGTACATTTTACGAAATAACACAGCAAAAATGCTAGCTTGTGCTATACATTATACCCTAAAATATGTCGATCATAACAAATGTGGGCGGTTCTCCAGTGTGCTCGTCACTGGTTACAGGGGGTAAGTAAATTATGAAACATTTGTAAAAGTGTCTTAACTAAATATGGCAACAAAATATTCGTATGTGAAAAGATGCGAACTTTACTTTGCCGTATATGAACTTCGCAAATATGTTAATAACGTGGCGAGCAATTCGCGCTCCCACGTATTCATTCAAAAGCAGATTTTACTTTTAAGAACTAAATGGTGATATTATAATGCGAGATGCCTATACATATACTGTCAGATTGATTTTTTAACGAATCACAGTCATCTTCCCCCTCTTCGTACCGCCATAGTTGATTTTTCCCCTCATCTGTATGTTCTCGTCTATTAAATTTGGATGTCTATGCAAAGGCCCAACTTGTGCATATTTATTGGCAGTCTTAGCACAATGGCTTAGAACATTGTAGGCATATTGGCTGTTTACAGCCTTCACAAGTGTAAATCGTCTTTCTTTTTATCTTTGGAGTTTACTTGCAGATGTACTAGGTTGATCGTTTTCTGACATTTTTAATTAATAAATCTAGAACAAAGAAAATCACCATGAGCTCAATTTATTATACAAACGTGGACGCGCGGTCCCACAGACCGCAATCAAAATATAAAGCGAAATTACTCTCGCAAAATGCAGCCGGCGAAGTAACCTTCACTCTTGACAGTCGTTTTGCCACTAAAACCGAAGCTACTAAGGCGGATAGACGCGTAAGGTACGCGGGAGGAGAGGGGCACGCGATTCACAAACTGCAAGCGGCCTGTGAGACCGCACGTCCATAGTTAAAGGTTATCTGGCGAATTTTCGGTCCCAACTTAGGCTATACAAGATTTTAGCTCTATTTTGCCTCCTTTTCGGGTGATGTCTGGCTTTATTTTAAAAATCGAGTTGACAACACTGCTTTTCATATGAAAATCTGCCAACCCGTCATAGTATGTATGTTCATGTTCATCCATGGAATGCCAAATATTTATTAAAATGTTTGAGTTTTTGGATAATTTGTAATACTGCATGTGAGATTTCCAAGGACAGTATTGCATATTATTGAAGTAAAACTTCTTTACGCACGCTCGACTTAGGGGGGAAGCTGGTGAATGCGTTACGAAAATGTCATGCGAACGGTAATCGATGCGAACGGTGATCGATTGCTATGCGAACGGTTGGGCCTTTACGCACCCTTGACTTGGGGAGTGATAAGGATAAGGATAGGGATGCGGATGGGGATGAAAATAAGGATAAGGAGGGTAAGGATAAGAAGGAGATATAAGTTAGTGAAGTTTTACGAGTGGTCTAAAGCACACTCGTTTTTTATGCATTGTGTTTTTTTTTC
Source organism: Limnephilus rhombicus (assembly GCA_929108145.2). Classification (NCBI taxonomy): domain Eukaryota; kingdom Metazoa; phylum Arthropoda; class Insecta; order Trichoptera; family Limnephilidae; genus Limnephilus; species Limnephilus rhombicus. The sequence goes on from OV815280.1 coordinate 46,903,564, forward strand.
TCTCCTGAAGATTTTGTTTTGTCTATATTTATTTGCAAAACTTCTCACCTAAAAATCCTTCAATATTTCACATTGCATCCGTATTACCGTGTATATTATGAATGGTTAAATTTAGACTGTGAAAACTTCACATTACCTAAAAAAGCAGTTAAAACCAGATTGGAATCAATATTTAATTTTAATGTTAGACCTGAACTAGATACACAAAACACTATCTACCTACTCTTTTTAGTACCTATTGCAAGGTTAAATCCAAGTTTTATTATGTATTAAAAAGTGCTGCTGCATAAAAAAAAACAAAAAAATTAATGTAATTTCAAAAAGATATCTTATGTCTAATCTAATCTAAAGCATTTGGTTCGATCGAACATTTTGACTTGGAACTATGCTGGTCTTGCATTCACACGAGCAGCTCGACTCAAGACGCCATAGATTTACAAGACGCTCACTCAAATTGTAAATTTCTGTCGAACATCGAGCAAGTGTTACGGTCCTTGAATCTTTTTCGCATCGAACAAAAAAAGCATTGAGTGAGACAGTACACATGTTCAAATGAACGTAAAACCGTTGAACATGAACAAATGTGGGTATGGTCCATGTTCACGCCTTTATTGTTACATGTGGTTCTTTCTAAAATACCCATTGTATGCCCTCTGCCATAATTAGTTCAGTTGAATTCGCCTCGCCGCAAGGGACACAAGTCCTAAGAACCGCACCGCTTTTACTTTTTAGTAATCAAACCGCAAACGGAACTCTAAAACCGCAGTTATTCGCGAGTACCATCGCCACGCGTCACCTATTCTCGCTTATTATTTCGCTATTAAACGTTCATTCCCAATCGCCACTCCCTTCCAAAATCTCTCCAAACTAACATACCTACCTTTCCAGTGAACACTGAACGAAGAGGGAAGCAGTCTGGGTAAGTGCGATTAAAACATAATAAAATATGTACATAAGAACCGCATACAGTCCACAACATACCGCAGCATTTGATCCCTCGATCCATTGAGAGGTAACATTTGCTACCCGCCGCAACATTTGGCCATTCGAGCCGCATAACATTGATGTATTTATTTTATTATATTTACGGAAGGATTCAATGAGCAATATTCGTTTGAAATCATTATTACAATGCCTACCCGCAATTTGAGATTGTCAGTGTCATATTGTCATACCTACCTGCCATTTGAACTTAACATGGTCTACCCGCTATCCAAAATTATCACAATATCTACAAGTTATTCATTTGATATTTTGGGTCATTAATTTATTCTTCAAAGTATTGTTGTCGAAAATTTATACGCCGCATATCGCAAAAACTTACCATTAGGTATTATTCATCCTTTCGATTTTATTGTGGTATTGCTACTACTATTGCTATTGTGGTATGCTAACTGGTAACTACTTGCTCACTGGAATAGTCACAAATATCTATATTGATACCAACATAAAAAAATAATGTAACAATTGAATTATCTGTGTATGGGTACTTTTGGTGTGAAGTTTGTTAACATTCAACATCTTTATATTGGTAGCATTGAAATGTTTACCTTTGCTCAGTTGGTGATACTGAGGATCTGCATAGAGGGGTTCACTAGGCAGGACTGGCCTTGAGCTCGTCATTCTTTGAGCAGCCACAGGTGACCTTGAAATATAAGGTTATCTCTCTCTCTCAGGTTTATGTGGGACCTAGCGATCCGTAATGTGGGAAGGTTCTGCTTTTTTGTTCCAGAATGTAAAAAGAAACAAGACTGTTTGGGAAGATTCCACAAATGTATTGTAAAGAGAAGTACATACACAAAGTGTAACCAAATAAAATGATAAAAGGAATAGTAACAAATTAACAAAAACATACCCGATGGACCAGATGTCAAACCAAGCTAATCTATTTCTATTACACGTTGAGGATGCCGATGCGACGGGGATGCTAGCTCGGAGTACGAAGGGCGAAGTTTCGTCCCACACTAGGGGAAGGGTTCTCGAGTACAACCTTCACGGGAACTCGACATCGGGGAAAGGCCAAGGTCATCCTTCCACGGTATAGGTCCAGCAGCTGCTTCAATAGGCCTCAAAATTCTCAGAGGTTCCAGGCTTTCGCGTGTCCCATCCGTAACAACGGTTCCAAAAACCTTCGGGCGAGAACGACAATTTCGGGTCCCATCCGTAACAACGGTTGCAAAAACCTTTGGGGCGAGAATGACAATTTTCTCGGGAGTCAACAAGACGGATGTTTGTAAGGATCAATCGATCCCGGTTCGATTCCACATTGGACTCGGCTGGCAGGTAGCCATTATCATAAAAATCGGAACAAACACATTCTCCACGAACTAAAAGACTTGAACACGCTCCTCAAGCGACGCGTGAACTCCGCGGGACACGTTGCGGTTATCCTTAAGATTTTCTTACATGTCGATCAGACTTAGATTATTAAAGTATTTTGACACTTCTGGAAACGACGGCGTTTGGGAACCGCCGTAGTTTCAATGAAATGGTATTGTAGGGGCGTGTAAATAGCCCCTGACACAAGGGCTGACTACCCTATGTAAAATTAACGAAAATTGAATTCTTCCCTATGTGACACAAAAAAACAGTTGACCCAGCAATCTCAAAAACCAAAGTGAAAACAAACAAACACTCACTCAGAGAATGCAGCTCAGCCACGATGTCCACACAAAAAGACACTTCTTTTCAATAAAAATGTCAAGGCGATATTGCATAATCTTGACAGATGTTTCGCACAGCAAGGAAGTTTCAACCATGAAAAGAAATATTTTCAACAAAACAGATGATGACAGTTATTCACTTGTTTGGATACTATTTTTAAAAACAATCCATTTTAGGTGTCTTGGATGAATTATTCTTAAGACTGACCAGGAGAGACATCTCTTGGCCTTTTACTGACACTCCCGTCAGAAGTAATTGCTTGATTCACAAAGGTAAGGAAACGCATGAATACACTGCATCTCAAGTCACATAGGTTCAATTCAATACAATACAAAACCCATAGATGGCGCCCCCATGGTCTCATAGCATAAATTATCAATTCAAAGAAATTAATGCCCAAATATATTTATGGCGCGTATCCATATTCCCCGCCTTGGAAGTTCGTAGAGCTTACAAAAGAAAGAATATAAAAATGCAAATGAAACAAGAAATGAAATAGAAATAAAGTGACTATTCACCGGTAATATTCAGGAATGACACGCATTGGAAATTCGCAGAATCTCACAAAATAAAGAAAAATAACTAAAAATACAATGTAATAAAGTTCAATTGACCAAGATAACGGATATTAAGTAATGCCATGTCTGGGTCAGAGATCATTGAAACAATGACTAAAATCAAAAAAAAATAAATAAATAAAAATAAACAAAAATAGATAAAATATAAAATTATTGCGTTGGAATGGGATATAATTTGACAACCGGACGTTTAAAAGAACCAAATCTTGTCTTTACCGTCGCAACGCGAACAATTTTATCCATTCCGGGATGGATTTCAGTTATCACGCCTAAAGGCCAATTTAACGGAGGGGAATCTTCTTGTCCCACTAGTACGACAGTTCCGATATCAATCGGATGATCAGAAGTAGTCCACTTCTGCCTGACTTGCAAGGTGTGCAGATACTCTGAACGCCACTTCTTCCAGAAGGACTGAACCATGCTGTCTAATAATTGCTTACGCTGAGTCAAATTGATTTTACCGTCTGCCAGGACAGAAGCAGGCAAGTACTGCAATGGTGTCGACATTAAAAAATGCGCAGGCGTAAGGACTTCTGGATAAGGGTCAGAAGACATAACTGTAAGTGGACGCGAATTCATTATGCACTCAATTTGAACTAGCACAGTCTGTAACTCCTCATAGGTGAGAAGCTGAGTTCCAATCACACGGTACAAGTGTGTCTTCATGCTCTTTATGTTCGACTCCCACATACCCCCAAAATGAGGCGCGCGTGGTGGAATCATTTTCCACTCTATACGACGCTTAGCGAGTTCGCGCTTTAATGAGGGCTCATATTCAGATTCAACCAAAAACTTGTAGAGGTCATCTAATTGTGCCTTCGCACCCACAAAATTAGTACCATTATCTGAATACAAGCATGTTACCGGGCCACGCCGAGAAATAAAACGGCTGAAAGCAGCCAGGAAAGCATTTGAAGTTAAGTCAGAGACCAACTCAATATGAATAGCCTTGGTCACAAGGCATACGAATAGACAAATATATGCCTTTTGAGAATGTTGTCCTCTCCGACGAGTCAGCGTAATACGGAGTGGACCTGCGTAATCTACACCGGTATGTACGAAGGCCTTTGCTTCTGCAACACGATATGACGGTAAATCTGCCATCTTCGGTGTAGGATGCGATGGATTTAAGCGGAAGCAACAATTGCATTTCCGCACCATCGCCCTAATAACAGTCCTAGCATCTAATATCCAATAGCGTTGACGTAAGATAGACATAAGAAGTCCTGGGCCTGTATGACAGTTCACGACATGAAAGTGAGCGATGATCAGATCGACAACACAGTCATGTTTGGGAAGCAAAACCGGATGTTTAACCTCAAAAGGTAAATCCGATTTAGAAAGCCGCCTCCCAATACGTAACAGATTATCTCCATCAAGAAATAGAGATAAACTCTGAAGTCTTTTGGAATGAAATTTGCCTTCCTGGAGTGCAGCAATATCTCCTGCAAAATGAATACTCTGCACAGCACGAATCACAGCCTTTTCAGCAGTCATAAGATTATTGACCGTTCCAGAGGAAAGTGATATCTTTTTTATGAATCGGAGGACATAAACAACAATCCTTAGTAGTTTATCCCAAGTGGATATACGCTGAGCCAGTTCACTCAGGACCGATTTTTCACCCTGAAATGTTGCAATGAGCACATTAGCCTTGTGTTCAGGCATTTCACCAGTATTGGTAGGGTGAAACGGTTTTAATGGCCATTCCAAAGGTGGGCTGCGAATCCATGATGGGCCGTTCCACCATAAATCATGTGAAACGAGTTGGGAAGGAAGCATGCCACGAGAAAGGCAGTCGCTCGGGTTTTCACTACCAGCAACATGGTAAAAGTTCTCTGGAGACAAATTTTCTTGGCACTGAGCTACGCGATTACTAACAAACACCGACCAGCGATGCGGTGAAGAATGTATCCAAGAGAGCGCAACGGTAGAATCGGAAAACGCATATGTTCCTGCAATAGGAAGACGCTCAGAATAATTATCTTGAACCGTCCGTATTAATTTGGACATCAATACTGCGGCACAGAGCTCCAAACGAGCGAGGGTCGTCACTTTGGTGGGAGAAACCTTTGATTTTGCGCACAACAATCTCACTGTAATTTTTCCAAACAGATCAGTGGTGTGCAAATAAATCACACAGCCGTAACCATTCATGCTTGCATCGCAGAAAGCAACAACGAGCACCGTACTGTCTTTCAGGACACCAACATGGCGAGGGATTTTTATCATTGAAATTAGCGGAAATTCCTGTGTAAGCGCCGAAAACCGACGAATAACGCTATCAGGGGGTGTATCATCCCAACCAATGTTGCACAGCCATAGCTCTTTGATAAGTAATTTAGCGTACAGAATGACAGGGGCGACCAAGCCGAGGACATCAAATAAACGGGCGACTATGGAGAGTATGCTCCGCTTTGTGCACTTCTCCTGAACATAAGATGTCGTAAAGAAGAAGCTGTCATCAGCTGGTTCCCACGAAAGGCCCAACACCTTAGAGGTATTGTTAGAACCAACAGTGAAGTCCACTGGGCTGCGGTGAGAATCCGGGAGGTTCTCAAGTACAACTTGAGAATTACTAGTCCATTTTACTAAATCAAAGGCACCGGACTTAAACAACGAGATTAATTCTCGAGAAAGACGTATGGCGCTGGGCTCATCTGCAATAGAATAGACCAGGTCGTCCATATACAGCTTGGACTCTGCCACTTTGGCAGCATCCGGGTAATGTGGTCTCATATCCTGGGCCAACTGGCGAACCGTCCGCATTGCTAAGTATGGACTTGCCGTCAAGCCGAAAGGAACTCGATTGAACTGAAAAGTTCGTATGAGACCATTATTTGAGAATCGAAATAAGATCCTCAGGTATCTGCGATGCTTGCTAGGAACTTCAATCTGTAAATACATTTGCTTTATATCCGCAGTCATAGCGATGGGAAAAAGACGAAAGTCAAGCAAAAGCAGAAACAAATCGGCTTGCAAATTGGGACCAGTATGAATAATGTCATTCAGTGACAGCCCTGTGTGTGTTTTAGCACTAGCATCGAGCACAATACGAGGCATTGGTTTGTCTGGACGAGTGACAGCATGATGTGGGATGTAATATCCATCTTCTGTGATATCAGACTCTGAGACTTCTGATAGGTAATTATTTTCAATATATTCACTGATAACCTTGTTATAATTCTCCTGCAAAGTAGGGGAATGTTTAAATTTTCGCTCCAATGCCAAAAATCGGCGTTGGGCAGCAGTACGAGAATTACCCAATTGTCTTGGATCTTTACAGAAAGGTAAAGCAACAGAATATCTACCATCATCAGTGCGAGAAATTGATGAAGTAAAGAGATTCTCACATTCTGTCTCCTCCGGACTTAGAAATTTTATATTAGGTATCTCTTCTAACAGCCAAAATTTTTGCACTAAATCATTAAGTGCGAGTGCCGAGAATGATGTGTTTGTTTTGAGCACATTATTGGGGTAATCACCCATCAACACGAAACCGAAAGCGGTCGATAACGCGGGGGGTGCACTAGTACCCGATTCAACCCTGTTCCCTAAATAAATATATGGGAACAGTTGTGCACCGATGACGACATCCACGCATCCAGGAATATTCCATGTTAAGTCTGCGAGAGGTATGCCCTCTAAGTACCTCATATCACCCTTGGCTATATAGTGATTAGGTAATTGGTCGGTGATACTGTCAACGACAAGCGCATGTATATTATATTTATTCTCTGGGTATACGCGAGACTCAATATCCAAATACACGTAACCGAAAATTGGTCGAGACGTTGATCCAATTCCTTTGACAAACGAATTACTCAAAGGAATTATTGGTAAATTCAGCGTCTTACAACAATCGACCGTAATCAAATTATTTTGAGAGCCATTATCAATTAGGCACCGAACAATAACTTTATTTCCGTTTTTAAGCTTCGCGTATACTTGTGCGGTCGAAAGTAAAATAGAAGAGTTCGGTGTTACTTTGGCACAAAGCGAACACGAAGGATTGACATTCGCGGTCCCCTCCACTTGCTTATCACCAATGCCAGTTCCATTGATGCTGGATGACACTGGAGGGGGGACTGACGGTTCTTCACTGGTAGGTACTTGCGACGTATGTACATGAGTATTGGTTTTCATATTATTCACACTGCCGAAATGTAAGAATGTATGATGACGTTTATTGCACAAATCACAAACTAACCCCGATTTGCATGACTTGATTGTATGTGAACCACTAAGGCAATTTACACAGGCATTTTTCGATTTTATAAATTCAAATCGAGCCTGTGGGGAACTCATACATTTAAACTTTGAGCAAACGTTGATTAAATGATCAGTTTTGTTACACAGAATACATCCTTTCGGCGGAGCTGGGAAGCGCGGAATATTCGCATTACTCGCGACGAACGATTTAGTATTATTTGATCGGGAGGACGAAATGGGATGCGTTTTATTTACGACACCATGCGAGTTACTCGTTCGTTCTAAAATCTTTACTTGATCTTGTACAAACGAAACTAACTCATTATAAGAAGGAATTTCTTTATTACGAACTGTCAGCTCAAAGTTCTGAGCCGTCTGTGAATCAATTTTTCTTACCGCGCAGTGAAACAAAATAAAATCAGTTAAATCTTCAATACCTAACTGCTTTAATGCCGACACTGACGAAGAATATCTTTCAATGAAAGAATTGAGACTGGCAGATGTATTCGTGCAGTTTTTCGCATCGAGAATATTATTTAAATAATGTGTTCCTAGTGTACGTTTATCTTGATATTTTTTAACTAAACTCTCCCAAATGATCTGATATGTATCACCCGAAGGCACAATGCCTGCGGTTATGTTCAAAGCCCCGTGTGTGAGTTTTCCGACTAAGTACTGCACACGCTGCGAGTCAGTTAGCTGTCTATTATTATGGATATTGGCTTTAAATGACTCAAAAAATTTCGACCAACTTTCATTCTTACCATCGAAGGTTGGAAGATCTATTGCAGGAAGATTAATCATACACGGCTCCCGCGACTTATTTTGTGACGTCAGTGACTCTCTTACAGAAGTTTTCATATTCGATCTAGTTCGTTTGACCTTCAAAAAAAGATCATCAAAAGCATTTAAAGCTTGAAAATCTGGTTTAAATTCTGGATTTAACGTTAACTGACGATCATTGATGCTATCTATAATATTTTCAAATTGACTTCGCATTTGATCAATCATCTCTGACTGAGCCATAAACACTTCGTTATTTCTTGACTCAAAATTAGATATATTATTTGTTGCATTATACAGATCGTTCATACGAACAAAAAGATTTTCCTTTTTTGCGGTTAAAAGAATAAGCGATCTGTCTTGAGCCTCATCAAAACCCTCCTCCGTAATTCTTGGCATTTTTTATATATGCGAAAAGATTACCACAAAATTTTACAATAATGTTACAATGTTAATAATTAATTAATAATAATGTTGCGAATAATTATCCAAAATTACGACAATTCTGCGAACAATGTTAACAATTAATTAATAATAATAATGTTGCGAATAATTATCCAAAATTACGATAATTCTGCGAACATCCAAATATGTCATCCAAAAGCAAAAAACAAGACCAGCTATAGTTCTCAAAAAATGAGAGGTACTTCAAATTTACCAAAAAAAATACGTAAATTCAAACATCCATGTAATTAAGCTATAATCTCGAATTGAATGTATGAATGAATTAATAATCCAGGCTACGAAGGACCACTACATATGTAGGGGCGTGTAAATAGCCCCTGACACAAGGGCTGACTACCCTATGTAAAATTAACGAAAATTGAATTCTTCCCTATGTGACACAAAAAAACAGTTGACCCAGCAATCTCAAAAACCAAAGTGAAAACAAACAAACACTCACTCAGAGAATGCAGCTCAGCCACGATGTCCACACAAAAAGACACTTCTTTTCAATAAAAATGTCAAGGCGATATTGCATAATCTTGACAGATGTTTCGCACAGCAAGGAAGTTTCAACCATGAAAAGAAATATTTTCAACAAAACAGATGATGACAGTTATTCACTTGTTTGGATACTATTTTTAAAAACAATCCATTTTAGGTGTCTTGGATGAATTATTCTTAAGACTGACCAGGAGAGACATCTCTTGGCCTTTTACTGACACTCCCGTCAGAAGTAATTGCTTGATTCACAAAGGTAAGGAAACGCATGAATACACTGCATCTCAAGTCACATAGGTTCAATTCAATACAATACAAAACCCATAGATGGCGCCCCCATGGTCTCATAGCATAAATTATCAATTCAAAGAAATTAATGCCCAAATATATTTATGGCGCGTATCCAGGTATGTTGCATTCTTATAATTCAGGCAAGATTTCTAATAAGTAAAACAGATTAAAAGTGCATTAAAACGCAAACAAATCGAAAGTTTATTATATTGGTACAAATAGTGAAGGAATGTTTAAATATTGGTGGAAGTTACTTATGGTTTTTGTAGTTTAACGTATTAAATATTTGAGATCAAAGATTGAACACAGCAAAAACCATGAATTCTTTAATAAATACCTGTGAAAACTGAATTTTTTTGATCCTTTTGTACTACGGTTGAGGCACCCATACACTGCACATATAGCCATAGTGTTTTTTTTTAATATTTCGCTTAATTAACGTAATTATAACAATATTTTTGCACTTTCGACCCTTCGCACATCTGACAGATCATAACAGTGTTAAGTTCGCGCGCTTTCAAAAGTGGCTACATATGGTTTAAATCTTATGTTTTTAATAGCAAACGTTTGTCTCTGTTTCTCATACGTTCATGGAAACGAGCGGAAAGGGAGAGCTATATTTTCCGAATTTGTCAACGATTTGGACAAATATTAGTACTCCCTCTCGATATTGTTACTCTGAGGTCCGAAGGCAAAAACCGCCCAGTGCACTTGTGACTGTGACTGCACATTATTTTATAAATAATTAAAACTTTTTAGTTTACAAATATTTCTAAAAATGGAGGATAAATTAAATAGGCATAGTTTTATTAAAAAATAAAATTGAAATGATTCTTAAAAGGGTCAAAAATATTGCGGTGCTTGCAAAAAAATTGCCAAGCAGTTTTGAACACATTCATTTGAATTTTTTTATGTCAGAATCTGAGAGTATAACGGAAATTAAAAATACATTTGAATTAATTATTTATCAAATTAACGAGAATACGGTTACGTTAAACCCAAATTCTGAACCAGATTATTCGAGTTGGGAACAATTTGAAGAATTATACACACGCATTCTACGTACAAGAAACAATTTAAAAACAAATTTAGCTACAGAGCCGAAAGCGTCTACAAGTGCGTGTGCTGCTAATAATAATAATTCTATTAAGCTACCTTGTATCGAACTACCTACCTTTGACGGTCGCGCCGATAATTGGAATCTGTTCTATGAGATGTTTAGAACAAATGTTCATTTAAATCAACAATTATCTGATTCCCAACGCGTTCAATATTTGATTGGAAAATTAACTGGAACCGCGAAAAATGTTACGTCAGGTTTAGTGCCAACTGGAGATACGTACAAAATAATCTGGGAACGCTAGTTAATAAATATCAAGACAAGCGATCACTTGCCACTCACTACCTGAATAATATATTTCATTCCAAAACCGTAACACACAACGCAAATAGTTTGACAGCTTTTATAGAAAAATATTCAGCATCCATCGCCGCGCTAAAACAATTAGGAATAGAGGATCTTTCGGATTTTATATTACTGCAATTCGCTTTACAAAAATTAGAGTCACAAACTGCTCAAGCATTTGAGCTCTCAGTTCGAGAAATTGAAATTCCCACCTGCAAGCAATTGGTATCGTTTGTACAAGATCAGGTCAAAATTCTGCAACGAACATCAACAACTCGTGGACCTAACACCGCTAATATAAATACAACCAGTTCCGGTGGAACTGCACGCACAACTCAACCCCGCACACATCATACTTACATAAGTACGCAATCGAAATGCTTTTATTGTCAAAATGAGAGCCATACGCAACTGTACACTTGTACACAATTTTTAAAATTATCGCCAAAGGAAAGGTTTTCCTTCGTAAAGGAAAAATCTTTGTGTTTTAATTGTTTAAGCCCGCAACATTTGTCTACAAGATGTAAATCAAAAGGCACTTGTCATAAGTGCCATGGCAAGCACCATACGCTTCTTCATTTTGAGAAATCCAGTCACGCAAACACCAACACATCCAATGTAGAAACTCAAACTAACGAGTCAGAACCCTCGGTATGTACCATGTCAGCAACCACTCGACAAGGTGCAACTACTGAAGTACTTGCTACAGCCAAGGTTCACACTGTTGATCGAAACGGTGAAGAGAATACCGTTCGCTGTCTTTTGGACCAAGGCTCACAAAAGCATTACATAACATCACAATGTTGTGAACAATTAGGCCTGGCAGTCAAACCAGGAACGCGCTTTGCAGTTCAAGGTTTAGGCGGCAAAATGCAATCAATAAAAGGAAGTGTCACATTGACGATTCAATCTAGGATTGATTGATGATTGGGTGATGCTCCAGTAAATTCTCAATCAAACACCGCTTTAACTTTCTGCGCTACACACGAAATTGAGAATTTAATTAAAAAATTCTGGGAAATCGAAGATATCGGTTCGGAACCGGTTCACAGCCTCGAAGAAAAGGAAACTGAGAACATTTGAGGACGGTTCTTATGAAGTGGCTTTGCCATTCAAAGGCAACCCGTGTGACTTAGGTGATTCATTGCAAGCTGCGCAAAATCGGTTTTATGCACTAGAGAGAAAATTTAAACATCTTCCAGAATTAAAACCGCTCTATGATGAAGTGATCAGAGAACATATTCACAAAGGTTATCTATCCCAGGTAGAAGCTTTACCGTCAGAAAACGCGTACTACATTCCGCATCACGCAGTTAGGCGTGAGGATAAAATGACCACGAAAGTGAGAGTGGTTCTTGACGCAAGCGCAAAAACAAAAAATGATTTATCTTTAAATGACATTTTACACACGGGACCAAGCGTACAAAATGATTTATTTTGCATTCTTCTGAATTTACGCCTTTTTCCTATCGCAATTTCCGCCGACGTTCGTCAAATGTATTTATGTATAAATGTTGCAAATAAGATCGTCGTTATCAACAAATTTTATATAGATTCGATCCGCAAAAGCCGCTTCAGGCTTATCAATACAATCGCGTGGCATTTGGCCTTAAGTGCAGCCCGTTCTTAGCCCTTCGAGCAATCAAACAGTTAACGTTAGATGAAGGCGCTCGCTTCCCTATGGCAAGGGATATTATCAATCGTGACGTTTATGTAGACGACATCGCTAGCTCTGCTTTAAATGAGCAAGAAGCTATCCGCGCGGCTGGAGAGTTGATCGAGCTCTTCCAGTCAGGAGGATTCCAACTCGCTAAGTGGGCATCCAATACCAGCAAAGTATTAGAAAACATTCCATTGGAACTTCGCTTGTCGCAAAGTGTAACTTTTGATAGTGATGCATCGCTAAAAATCCTTGGGCTACGCTGGCATCCTTTGGATGACATTTTCGCATTTAAAGTCACTCCAGACAATCGAACTTGTACAAAACGCAATATTTTATCATCTGTCGCTAGACTCTTTGACGTGATGGGTCTGGTGGCGCCTATAATTGTACAAGCCAAGCTTCTGATAAAGGAGCTGTGGATTTTAAAAATCGATAGGGACGAAATCCCACCCACGAGTATATCACGCCAGTGGCAGCAGTTCAACGCGGAATTGCCGTCAATATCGTCAATTCGTATTCCACGTCATGTAGGAGTCGCTGAAGGATGCACGTTAAAAGTCGTTGGGTTTGCGGATGCGAGCGAAAAGGCATACGGAGCAGTGATATACGCTCAGGTGACCACTCCTGATAACCGAATTGAGGTTCAATTAGTTTGCGCCAAATCAAGGGTGGCACCGTTAAAGGTCGTCTCCTTAGCACGCTTATAATTATGCGCAGCATTATTGTTATCGCAACTGTTGAAAAGGGTAATTGATAATTACTCCGCGAGGTTTATTGTTCATTCAATATTTGCCTTTTCTGATTCGACTGTAACTTTAAGTTGGATTCATTCATCACCTCACCGCTGGCAAACCTTTGTTGCCAATCGTGTAGCAAAAATACACGAAAATTTGCATAGTAGTCATTTTTATCATGTCGCAGGTGCTGAGAACCCTAGCGACTGTCTGTCGAGAGGGATGCTACCATTACAATTGATGGCAAATGATATTTGGTGGAATGGTCCAAAATGGCTTTGCCAGCCGCATTCCGAGTGGCCTATTGCGCCATTTAAGCACGCAAATTCGGAACAGTTACCGGAATTGAAAACCAATCAGTATGAACCGCCAATTACTTTTGGCATGTGTTCTCGCGTAGCTGATCCACCAGAAATCAAAACTCGCAACCTTGAAGCGCTTGTAGCATCTCAAATTGTACCTAATTCAATTATTAGCAAATATTCTTCGTTTAATAAATTGCAACGCGTAGTCGCATGGATAATGCGTTTCATTAACAATTGTCGTAAACTTCCTGGTACGGATAATACAAACTCAACTTATCTTAGCTCTCGTGAGTTAAATGACTCGCTTTTGAAAATCATACGCATCGAACAGGAAACATATTTTTCTGTCGATATACATAACATGCGAAATAACGTTCCATGTTCAATGCACATTTTAAACTTGAAACCGTTTCTAGATAGCCACGGTATTATCAGGGTAGGCGGTCGACTCAAGTACTCGGATCTGCCATACAAAAACAAATTTCCCTTCTTATTACCGAAAAGCTGTCATTTAGCTTATTTAATTATAGATTATTATCACAAACTATATTTTCATGTAGGCCCGCGAAGCCTTCAATTCACTATTCAGCGGAAGTTTTGGATAATGGCGGCACGAAATAAGATTCGTTCACAACTTTCGAAATGCATTGTTTGCCATAAGATAAAATCTTCAGCATTACCGCCCCCATTAATGGCTGATTTACCACCCTCTCGAGTGCAACAGAGCCTTTTTTTTTCTCGAGTCGGGATTGATTTTGGAGGTCCTTTCACTTTGAAAGATCATAAACGAAGGGGTGCCAAAACGTCAAAGGGTTATTTATGTTTATTTGTGTGTATGGCGACAAAGGCAGTTCATTTGGAAATCGTGTCTGATTTATCTTCCGAAGCCTTTATCGCAACCCTTAGCCGATTTACGGATCGTCGAGGTTTATGCTCAAAAATTATAAGCGACAACGGTACCAACTTCGTAGGTACAAATCGGTACCTACTCGACATAAATAAATTCTTGGCATCACAGCGTGATGTTATATCTAATCATCTAACTCGAAGTGGCATTATTTGGTCGTTTAACCCTCCAGCTAGTCCTCATTTTGGAGGCCTTTTTGAAGCAGGGATAAAATCTGTGAAGTACCATTTGAAGCGGGTAATAGGTGAGACCGTTCTAACTTACGAAGAATTTGCGACAGTTCTTACCAGAATTGAAGCCATTCTCAACTCCCGCCCTTTGTGTTCATTAAGCTCAGACCCTGAGGATTTAAATGGACTTACCCCAGGCCATTTCTTAATCGGTGGATTCCTATTGGGGTTGCCTGAATATGACTTTATTGACACCGCGTCTAATCGATTAAGTAGGTGGCAACATCTCCAAAAGATGTCGCAACATTTCTGGAAACGTTGGCATTCAGAATACTTGAATACGCCTCAACAACGAGCAAAGTGGTGCAAAATTAATCCAAACATTAAGTTGGGTCAATTAGTGCTAATAAAGGAAGATCGTCTTCCACCTATGAAGTGGGTATTAGGACGAATTGTTCATGTTCATCCCGGTAAGGATGGGATAGTTAGAGTGGCTACTATTAAGACTCAAACTGGCTCGTTGGTTCGACCAGTAGTGAAACTGTGTCCGCTACCGGTAGAATAAAATTAGTATTAGTTCAGATGTATATCTAAAGTAGAAATACCTATTCTAATTCAATTTTTTGTTTTTTTTTTTGTTTTGCTTGGTGACCATTGGGGTCTATGCCTTCTATTGTTTTATTTCTTCATATTTTGGATGCTTATGCTCAATTTTTTTTTTTAAGTGTCAATTGTTCATTGAATCCTATCGCATCGCGTTTAATTTTTTTTGTGTTTGTCTTTTTCTTTTGACCACTTGGTCAAGGCGGGGGGGCATGTTCACGCCTTTATTGTTACATGTGGTTCTTTCTAAAATACCCATTGCCATAATTAGTTCAGTTGAATTCGTCTCGCCGCAAGGGACACAAGTCCTAAGAACCACACCGCTTTTACTTTTTAGTAATCAAACCGCAAACGGAACTTTTTGCAGAGTTCCGTTTGCTATTCGCGAGTACCATCGCCACGCGTCACCTATTGCTTATTATTTCGCGATTAAATGTTCATTCCCAATCGCCATTCCTTTCCAAAATCTCTCCAAACTAACATACCTACCTTTCCAGTGAACACTGAACGAAGAGGGAAGCAGTCTGGGTAAGTGCGATTAAAACATAATAAAATATGTACGGGCATACAGTCCACAACATACCGCAGCATTTGATCCCTCGATCCGTTGAGAGGTAACATTTGCTACCCACCGCAACAGTCCATATTATCATCACAGATTGATCTTTATTTTTGTGTAAATATTGTTTCTTCATCACCTAACGGCAGCTGTTGAAACAGAAAACAGATTTTTGTGTGCAATTTTGCATAATATCAACATTCAAATAGCAGGTTATTTTTTGTAACATAATCTTTACACATTTATTCCAGTGCAACTTATGTGCATTGAAGTTTATTAAAAGAGTATTTCACTAATGTGGTGGTAAATGTTTCTTCTAGTAAAGCAATTGCAGCATTTTTTCTTACTTATCAGGGCTAAAACATCTTTTTAACGATCAGGTTAGAGACCAAATTTGTCCCAGCTCACATAGGTCTCATATACATATATCATTGTAACTCCCTTTTTGTCATGGTGAGAAATAGGATCTAAACGGTGTTTCAAAGAGAAAACTCCTCGCTTTATGTTCACATCTAGAATTTAAACGTAGAAAAATTTAAATTCGCACCTCTATGAAACCAAAGTTTCCGATAGCAATTTGAGAAAAATATCAAATTTCGAGAATTTTTTATTTTTTTATGAAACGACAAAAATGTGAGGTCATAATAATGTTTATAATACATTTGCCTAATAAAGTTTGTGTGTTTTTACTTTTATTCATTATCAGCAATTTTAGAAAGAAAAGCGCAAGGAAAAGTAATTATATTATGTTTGTATTAAAAAAATTTTATATATCATAATTATATTTTTATTTCTAACTAGCTGGTCCCGGCATGCGTTGCTATGCCATTTAATAAAGAAATTGTTTCTCCCTGAGTGTCCTTTCCCATTCGTCCCGTTCCCCTTCCGCCTCCCCTTCTTCTCCTGCGTCCTCTTCCTCTCTCGCGTTTCCACTCCGTCACCTCCACCTTCCCTCTCCCCACTCCACTCCCCCCCCCCCTTCCCCCGTCCCGCGAACCCCCCTCCCAGGTTCCCCTCCCAGGTCCCCCTCCCCCTCCCTCGTTCCCCTCCCATCTATCGCTCCCTCCCGCTTTCCATAGCAATAGCCGCTTCCTCGCGTGCCACCAATAGCAATTTTTTTATACAAATTTCATTATGCCAGAGCTCACCGGAAGTTTTATAAAAACCTTGTTCTGACAATAACGAACACACAAAAAAAAAGAATTATCCAATTTGGTGCAGTCGTTCGAAAGTTATGCGCTTAGCAACACATTCAGCGATTCATTTTTATATTATAGATAATTACATTTGTAAAAGTATTTCATCACCTTTCAAAAACTGTTTTTAGTTTTCGGATATGTTCAGAAATGTTCCATTTATTTGGACTTTATTGCAAAGCGGAAATATGTTGTCTTTCTAAAGAATGCGCCTGATTTCTGAAGGGTTAAAATTATTTATTTATTTAAGTACTGTTTTCTTGAAATATTTTATTTATGTCAGTTTGAAAGTGAGATACGTCAGTAATTACTATTGAAGAGGTTGTTTTCATCATTAATCATGTAACTATCAAAACATCATTATATACAAATTGATCCGTGGATGTTTTTTTTAACCCCTTAGGCTAATTTGTTCGCTTTTGGGAATAGCTCACGTAGGTCTCATAGAAATCGTTATATCTCCCTTAATGTCATGGTGAAAAATATGATCTAAATTTAAATGGTGTTAGAAAGGAAAAAACATCACACTTTATTTTTGTTATGCCGTGTTGCGCTACCTCCTCCTTTAGCCAACGTTTCGGACAGCGTTACATCTGCCCTGATGATGGACACTGTAACACTGTCCGAAATGTTGGCTAAAAGAGGAGGTAGCGCAACACAGGGCATAACACCCCAAAAACAAATAACAAAAATCATATCCATCACACTTTATGTTCAAATCTGGAAGTTAACCTTAGAAAAATTAAAATGTGCACCTCTATGTAAACCAAAGTTTCTCAGTAATTTTTTTTAGAAAAAACGTAGTCATTTTTAAAAAAATATTATGATTTACATTCAAAATATGTATTAACATTTCAAAAATGAAATGTTTGTTTTAAATAATAGCATTTGAAAGCGTGTTTCATCACCTTTTAAAAACAGTTGTTAGTTTTCGGATATGTTCAGAAATATTCCATTTATTTGGATTTTGTTGCAAAACGGTAATTTTCTGACCTGACATCATATGCCGGAGCCCTGAGGGGTTAATAATATTTGATTAATCTTTAGATGACGTCAAAACTACTAACATTTCCATATTTTAGAACTTGTCAACAAGCTCAAATTAACAGACAGATTTCTTAAATACCCCCCGCTGCAAGTACCATCGCCTATAAAAATTGCATTCCCATTCATTATTAAGTGGAACATTCTCGCAGCCCGTTTCGGCCCGTTTCATACAAATCTTAATTTTGGATTTGAGATCAAAATACCAAACCGAAAAAATATTTTTGTAATCAATAGGTATATCAAATATCTAGTACGGATGTGAGCTACTTTATTTATTTTTGCTTTAAATTTTAAGATATAGGTCATTAAATATTTTAGTGTTTCATGATTTTGGAGGCAACTTGGACAATTATTTGTGACTAAATGAAAAACATTAAAAAAAAATTTAGCTATATTTATTTTTTAAATATGATGATTTAAAAAATAAAACTTTGTTAAAAATGCTTTTTTGGGGGAGTAATTTTAATATACAAACAAACAAAAAAATATTGTATTTTATTTTTAACTTTATGAGTAAAACCTCAAATTGTAATATTTAAATAAATGAAGACAATATAAGCGAAACTCAATCGAAAATCTGGAAACAGAAAAATCAGAAAAACATATTGACACCTCATCATTTATTTTTAAAAAAAATATTGGTTTACGAAAACATTTATCAAAAAGAAAGCCCTTTATCTCGCAGTCAAAAGATCGCAAGAAGCATTGGTTTGTACCTTTAGTTGGTCTGTGTGGAGCTAATTTGTTTCTAGCAAGTTCGCGGCAACGGAATTACTAGCTTTGCGAAGATCATTTTTAAAACACAAATTTCAGGCAGTTAGAAATATTTTAGGTATGGGCTATTGCGGACTTTATTATTAACAATTTAATCAGTTATATGAATATTTTAAAAAATATGTACATAAACTATGTATCGAGAAAAGTAACATTTGATAAAAAAATGTTTAATTTCTTCCTAGTAAAACAACTACGTCACGCAAGAGATGCAACGGAATTCGATGGGTAGTTGTATTATGAAATTTTTCGTAGGTGGTGTCACTTTGGAATTGGGTATGGGAGGGCTTATCTATAGTTAATATATCGATGCCTATATCTTATAATTTAAAGCTAAAATAAATAAAGTAGGTCCGTTCTAGATATATGATATACCTTTTGATTCCAAAAATAATTTTTCAGTTTGGTTGGGTATTTTGATCTCAAATCCAAAATTAAGATTTGTATGAAACGGGCCGCACAAGCATTCCTCTTAATTTAATAGCACTGTGTGATTTCTCCGTGTGTACCAAAGTTTTTTAATCAAACGTTGGCTGTAATGCCTTGCACAAGATAATCAAACTCATAAAAGTTAGAAGATAGTTTTTCACGCGGTAGTACCGGCTTTGTTTATATGTAATATTCGGTACCATGAAAGCTATCAGTGTGAATTGCTCTCTTGTGAACTGTGATTGGGAATTTTACTGTGCAACTGAACTAGCTCCAAATAGATATTTAAAAAAACTAATATTGAATTCGAAATGGTGAGATTTTATTTTCTTTTGCCATATATTATTCCCACTGCTGTGATAAGTTTTATGTAAAATTTTACCTTTGTTAAAATCTACATCATCACCCTACCATTTAACCATGACAAATCCCATTAAAGTTGGTTTGCACGATAAACAACATATTGTTTGCGGCAGACGAGTAAACAAGTTATTTTGCATATTATCGCGTATTTTGCAACTGTGTCTTAATTTTAATAAAGGATTCAATATGAATAAAAAAAATGTTTAATTTAACATATCACTGAAGAAGAAGATAAGAATAATAATCTAAACGAAAATATGAAAGAGAACCAAACACAGAAAAACAGGAAAGGACGATGGTCACAATGGGCCCAGTTGCGACCATTGGCTTTTTCCGTTTTTCTGTGACTTTTTCTCTTTCATATTTTCGTTTATTATTATTATCTTCTTCTTCAGTGATATACCTATTATTACATTGATGGAAATAACCTTCAAAAGTTATAAAAAGAGAGTTCTTGTCATTAAAAATTTGTTTAATTTAACAATAAGCAATAGTTCAGAAGTTACAGTTTTTTTAACATGAAATATGATTTTGCATGCAAATTTGAAAAAAATCACCCACTTTTGACATGCATCGGCGAAAATATGCCCATTAAGAGAAAACCGTGCGGCATTTTCCTTAATTTCCTCTCTAGATTTTAACACAATTGCAAATATTTTTTAATGTAATATAGACATCGACCACTAGTTTGTCGGTATGTTTTGCTTATTTTGATAAGTTACTTCTTATGGGAGTTAGGACCCTCCAAAAATCCTCAAAATTGCCTGATCTTGACGTCAACAACAGGTGTTTTGACATCAGTATACAAATTAGACAATGTATTTAAAAAAAAGCAAAACATAGAGACGTAGAATATAGTATTTCCTATGTGTCTTAGACCTTGTAAGTCTTATTGTGAAAAATATGGAGGAAGATAAAAAAAGCTACTAAAATATTATTAAAAAAAATAAAAATCGATTAATTTACTGAGAACTTATTATTATAATATGCCAGCATTACGAATTGGTTAACGAATCAGAATTTTTTATCTTTTAAATTAATATTACTGGGTCCTAAAATACTAGGGACCAGTGGCGGCTCATGACTTTTGGGAGTGCTAGAGTGCTAATATTAAAAAAAAATGGCACTATTGATGTTGTCGGTGAAAAAAAAATAGTTTTTTTTTTAAAATTGTTTTTTTGTGTGAATATATTTCAGGATATCCGTGAGGCACACGGCCAAACTGAAATTATCAATAAAAAAAAAATTAAAAAAACTGCGATATCAATACTAGCATTTTTTGTAATATTAGCACTTTAGCACACCCAAAATTCACGAGCCGCCACTGCTAGGGACACATTGATTTTATACGTTTAGTGCATTTTAGATAATATATTATGACATGTATTTTTTTTATTTTGTGTAAACATTTTCGTGTGCACAATATGTACCTATTCCTTAATCACTCAGGCCTTGAGCCTATTTTGTCGGAAGGTCAAAATATTTTGGCTTTGCAATAAAATTCAAATAAATAGAGTATTTCTGGATGCATCTCAAAACTTAAAACTGTTTTTGAAAGGTGTAGAAATACGCTTTCAAATTTTATAACTTAAGCGTATATGATACCCTCGGAACATTTCGTAACCTGTCAAAATGTGTTTATTTTTACATCGCTAGATGGCAGTAGGGGTGTCTTCCCAGATTTCAAAAGGTCAACATTATACTTGCGTTATGTACATCCAAGCACAGTATTTTTAAATAACGAAGTAAAAAACAAACCAATAACAAAGTGCGGTTTGTTTATGGGACTTATTCTGTTGTTAGAATATTTAGTATGATCCTTTTTATAAATGTTTCATCATTTGCTTATTCTTGGTCCTTCCACATAGGCTTACATTATAAACAGCGTTTGGAATCTCGTGGTTGACATTTGGAGTCGATTTAATGGTGTTTTTTTTTATAAATTTAACTTCTAAATATTCAGTCATTTATTGTTTTTTAAACTATATTTTCTAGAATTCATCAGTATTATTACTATCCCCAAATTGGAAACGTATATTTGATAGAATAACTATACATATTAATAACATCATTAATAATATTGACTTCGAGAAGTAAAATAAAGTTTCTTTTTTATTAATATACTAGCTGGTACCCGGCATGCGTTGCTATGCCATTTAATAAAGAAATTGTTTCTCCCTGCGCGTCCTTTCCCATTCGTCCCGTTTACCTTCCTCCTCCCCTTCCCCTCCCGCGTCCCCTTCTCCTCACTCACGTTCCCACTCCTCCTCCTCCTCCTCCACCTTCCCTCTCCTCACTCTACTCCCCCTTCCCCCGTCCCGCGAACTCCACTCCCGAGTTCCCCTCCCCCCTCCCGTATTCGCCTCCCCCCTCCAGCGGATCCCCCTCCCCCCTCCCGAGTTATTTCAAAAATATATTGTTTATTGTAATACATTTTGATACAATTGTTTATCCCCGCATGTCCTTTCCCATTCGTCCCACTCCCCTTCCGCCTCCCCTTCCTCTACCGCGTCCCCTTCCCCTCTCGCGGGCATGCTCACAACAACTCAAACTTTCTTCGCAATCGGATGAACGGTTAGCAATTCATAATTTCACGATGTCAGAAGTCAGAACTCACTATTGTATATAAAAACCATCGCACACATCAAATCACTAATGTTTGAATGAAAGCGTAGTCGTTCTGAAGTAATGGGGTGACAAAGCGAAACAGGCAAATTTGGTACTCAACCAACACAGGTACGTATTTAAAATATCAATAATTTTAAAAATCCATGGACAATTCTTTAAATACAAAAAAACAGCTGCGTGCTAAATTTATTTCTATCCCGAAATTTGGAAACGTATATTTGATAGAGTATCTATACATAATTATCACATCATTAATAATATTGACTTCGAGAAATAAAATAAAGTTTTTTTAATTATACATTTATTAAATTATTCTGTGTTATTTAGTACAACTAAACAATAATCTTTTTTTATCATGGCAGTAGCTGTCGTGCAACGCTGCAGAAAACCATCCTATGTTAAATAGAATCACTTCGGATATCGATATGTTTAATATCAATGAAGCACAATTCAGACAAAAAGCTTTGTTGTTGTTAGTATGATTGTGCTTCATTGAAATATAAATTACATAAACCTGTTTAAATTTTAAATTAATATTCTTTTAAAACGCGTCCCGTTCTCGTCAACATCGCCGCTTTGAATAGCCAGTTTTTTTCTTCGTCGGCTGCCGCAGCCATACTGGTAAATTTGGTTTTTTCCCACCATTCACAAACCTTCATATGGTATTTTCCATATCCAGCAACAGATAAGGACTGAACTTCAATGATAGCACATAACTCTTCCATGCCCGAATAACAAGATCCTATGCTCATTATTCCCGATACAAAAGATTCGTTGATGCCAATGCCTTCTTGTAGGCTTTCAGACGTTTTTAGTTTAAAAGTTTTACCACATAACACGCATTTTAAATTAAAAGTATAG
Organism: Limnephilus rhombicus; assembly: GCA_929108145.2. NCBI lineage: Eukaryota > Metazoa > Arthropoda > Insecta > Trichoptera > Limnephilidae > Limnephilus > Limnephilus rhombicus. The sequence goes on from OV815280.1 coordinate 46,926,681, forward strand.
TTCAAACCATTTATATTTTCTGAGGTAATTCGTAAATGCTTTAAATTGCAGTTAAAAAGGGAATAATGTTGACTATTACATTGGAGTTGTTTAAAAAAATAATCAAATTGTACTACTCTCCGCCCTTCTATGCAAATATCATCGATTTCTTCTATCACCTCTTCAATAGTAAGCTCCTGCTCCGATTCTTCACAGATCCATCCTTGGTCTTCGGTCATAGGTAATTTCGCCAAAGAATTGCTGTTTTTTTGCTCCTAAACAATGTAGAAATAAAAACTGCTTACCATGCTATTCAATCTGATTTTGAGATTATTAGCGTAAATTTTAGTAAAGTACGAACCTATGATCACGATGTTGGGAACACGTGTCATTAAAATCATAAAATGTCAATCAAAAAATTAAAACAAATTGCATTTTGATGGTTATTTTGTTATCTTAAAAACGCGAAATGTCATTTCTCAAGGAACGCCATGTTGTTAATTACGACGGCAAACGTCTCGCGTGATTTTTCGTGTTTATGAAACCGAACAAAATAATGATTAATACGCATTATTTATCATTTCCGAAGATTGCAATTCGTACTTATTATTGTCTAACTGACAGAAAGTGATTTTTTTCTTTTAAAAATGCATATTTCATCGTCGTAATTAACATGACGGTCCTTGAAAAATGACATTTCGCGTTTTTTTAATTAAAAAAACCCCATTAAAACTCAATATTTTTCATTTCCGGTTACTGAATTACTTATTACTAACCATTATCTACCTAGTACAATTTGTTTTAATTTTTTAAGGATGTATTAGGAATATACTATAATAGGTTATGAGAAATCGCCTTTTCAAACTTTAACAAGTCATACCTCAGAATAAGTGAAGTTAGAACCCTATCCAAATGAGGTGACGAATAGTAATTGCGAGATATTTGAAGTCCAATAAGTATAAAAGTACCTTTTCGACAGTAGTGGCTGATGAACCAATAATAATATGCTCTAAATCTTCCAAGTTGTATTCATTACCAAACACCGCGTACATAATGTACCTACGGAACGGACAAATGCTTTGCGAGCTAAATGCCCATAATAATAACTAAATACTTATATTCCGAAATACGCCGCGCTACGTATATTATAGCTGTGTGTGTGTACGCAGCCCAATGAATTCTCACACACATGCTTGCAAAACTTGCGCATCGCCAATCTCCACACACATGAACAACGCACTAACCGTTTTCGGAATTGGAACGCACATAAAACGTTATATTTTCAACGATGGGACCAAGATGGCGGTTGAAAAGAAACATTTTGACAAATTTGCACCAAAAAAGAGAATTTTCGAGTACTTCCTGTTTTTGTAGCTTTCTGAGATTATTGCAACGTTTCAAGTGTGTCGGTATTCTATGTTTAAAGCCATTAATGAAGCATTTTAACGGCATTTTCAAAATACATAGGCTATAAAACCAGGAGCGTAAAGTTTCACTACTTGCCGCCGGGGGCTTCTCTCCCGGAATGAGCAAGAATATCTGTTAGAATTTGATGTAAAATGAAGTATTTATTTAATTGTTAATATTTACAGATATCATAACGATAATAAGAGGCCGTACTTCTACAGATGTATGTATTATGTATATATTTTAAATTAAAAATATTGTGTAAAATCATTATTAATGCGACAATCATAGATTTAAGTTTAAAAAATGGGTTGTATGGTGTATCAATGTTTTTATTTTTTATGGTCGAATGTCTACATCAATTACAAAAAAAAAATAAGCTGATTGAAAAATAAAGGTCCATTAATATGTAACAAAAAATATCAAGTCTGAGAATAACACATGAAAGGTAGTAAAGCCGTTTTAGAGAGCCGTTTTTCAGAAAATAACCATTCCGCCCCTATAACCCAAAGCTCTGGAGTGTGTTAGAATTTGGTGTAAAATGAAGTATTTATTTAATTTTTAATATCCACAGATATCATAAAGATAATAAGAGGCCGTACTTCTACAGATGTATGTATAATGTACATATTTTAAATTAAAAATATTGTGTAAAATCATTATTAATGCGACAATCATAGATTTAGGTTTAAAAAATGGGTTGTATGGTGTATTAATGTTTTTATTTTTCATGGTCGAATGACCACATCAATTACAAAAAAAAATAAGCAGATTGAAAAATAAAGGTCCATTATTTGGTAACAAAAAATATCAAGTCCGAGAATGACACATGAAAGGTAGTATTTAGCCGTTTTAGAGAGCCGTTTTTCAGAAAATAACCATTCTGCCCCTATAACACACTCTTAAGGTTTTTCTAAGGAAAATTACTGTTAAAAAACAGTGCACACTTTTTTTATTAGTCAAATGTATTATAAACATTATTGTCAACTCGCTTTTTTGTTGTTTCTTGTAAAAATAATAAATAAAAAATAAAAAAAATAATATTTCGGAATCTTTGGATTTATAAAGGTGTGTGTTTTAATTATTTTGTGGTTATTTTTTAATTTTGAATATAAAGCATGGTGTTGTCTATTTCTAACACCTCTTAGACCATATTTTTAACCATTATAGTAAGGGAGACAAAGATGAGACCTATGTGAGTTATAAATATATGTTTTACTTCGACAAATTAATTTTTATAAGCGGGGTTCTGGGTTATCGGGGTTAATTTTAAATTTAAATTTAATTCTTTCAGTGAATAAATATTTTCTTTGGTACAACAGACCAGTGTTCAGCAATAGCCAATCGGAACAGGATCTTAATTCCTTCTTATCTTACTTTTATTGCTTCTTATACAACTCTTGTTTAATTTGATCAGCCTAATACCGCTGTGGAAGTAGCATTGCTTTATTATACCATAATAATTCCTAAATAAATAAAATTTTATGGCATCTAAATAAACTCCTATTTTTAAGAATGGATAATCATTTTATGAGAAACCATAGGCCACTTGCATGGATTTCATAACGACTTGGAAAAAATCGTGTGGATAGATTTTTTTACAAAGATTACAAAAATTTTAAGAAAATTTTTTAGAAATGCAGTTTTTTTTATTTTTAAATAAATAAATCCATTATTTGGGCCTGTGACGTCACTACATGAAAATGTCCCCGTCTCCTAAAATGTTTCTATTAATTTTGTAAAATTCCACACAGATTAATTTTTTTTATATGGCAACACTTTGATTTCAGGCAAATTTTTTAATTTGACATTTAACGTTCACTAGATTTATTGTTTGTTCTCTGCGAACTTATCATTTGGTTTGACTTTTTGACAGATGTTATGAAGAGAACCCCGTACATTTTACACAGTCTGTATGTGTTTTAGAGGTATAATGATAGTGGTGCTGATTTTAACAAAATCAAATTTTATAATATTCTTATTATTATAATTTACGAGTAGGTACAAGTATATTAAATTGGATTTAGTAATATATACATTGAACATTATAATGATTTATGATCAATAAGATGGATCAAGGAAAAAAATATTTATGAGATCTAATATTTTTGGTATGCCTCGTTATTCTCCTGTGCCCTTTCTTGTGGAAAACGTTCTTTTTTTAAATGATTTTCGGCGATGTAATTATCGTTTTTTCGCACCTCTAAAATTATGTCCCGTCTTTCCGGCTTATAAAAAATGGTCTGATTTTTCAGATTGAAATTTTCAAAAAAATCGCCAAAAATCAAAAATACGATTAAAAAAAAAAAAAACGGAATATCTTAGAATATTTGCCTAAACCGGAAAAAAAAAATTAAAAATGAGATGCAAGTGGCCTATTACCGTGATGGTTCACGGTTATGGTACCGTGACGGCAAAAAAAAGGCAATTAACATACGTTCCTATCGCTATAATGCTGTAGCTCTTCCTTACACATTAAATAATGGTGAGACGAAAGATGAGACACACAAAATATGTGTGACTGTTTGTTTCCTACAGGTACCTACTACTATTTCCTTGCATTGCAATTTGGCAGCCACCTCTGGTCTGGAGCTCCAAAATACCTGAAAAATACCCTCAACTCTGTGCAGAAACGGGCGGTCCGTTTGATAGATTCTCCCATCTTAACAAATGGATTGCAATCTTTAGAGCACAGGCGTGGGTGGGAATGCTCTCCTTGTTCTACAAGTATTACAATGGAAGATGCTCCGAGGAACTAATGTCATTGATCCCTTCGGCAGCGGTGCATAGTCGGGAAACACGCCAAACGCGTGCCCAACATATGTACACGGTTGACATTTGTCACATGAGAACGGGTCGCTTCTTCGACTCGTTCTTGTGTTCAACAGCTCGGCTGTGGAACGATTTGCCGGCCTCTGTGTTTCCTCCTTCCTACAACATGGGTCTCTTCAAGACCAATGTTATTTATTTATTTATTAATTTACGGACAATAGTCCATTAAAAACATAATAATAAAACAGATAAAAAAAGCAGAGATGACAATGAAGGGAGAGCACATATAAATGAATAGCAATGACATTATACAATGAAAAAACAACATATAGAAGACAATACAAGTCAAAGCACGAAGAAGCATTTAAATATTTATTTATTTTAAATTGCCGGCAACCAACATACAAACAAGTAAGTAAGGGAACGTACCCATGCTACGTGACCTGTTCAGGGGGGGGGGGGGGGGTCTTCAAAATACCACGTTTGGTACAAATGAGCGGTGAGTTGCTTAGGTTTTTGGTCACCGGGGGGGGGGGGGGCCGCCTCACTAGACAAGGTCTGTTCAGAGACAGGTCGATATTGCTTATATTGTTATCGTTTTTTTTTTATTTTTTTTTTTTTATTTCTTGCTAGAGCAATCCCGATGAGGTACAGAACTCATTTTAGGACAGGAGGAACATACAAATCATGGGTGGGAGGAAATAGTTAAAATTTTACATAGGATGGATATTAAAAATATAAGATTCACATACAATATAGAAGAAAAATAAAAGACAGGTTGAGTAGAATAAACAGCAGTGGAAAACAATTAAAGAAAAAGGGAACAAGGTTATACAGATATGGATGATTACAACTTAATGGAAAAGAAAAGAAGAGAAAAGAAACAAGACAATTGAACATGACAAGAAAATTACAAATTTTCATCCTTATACATACTTAAAAAATATTCTTTTAAAGCATTACTCAGATTTTTTTTATTTTGCTGGATTCCCTTGTACATATCTGGTAGCGAATTATATAGTGTATAGGCAACATAGTTCAGAGACTTTATCCCATAGTGTGTGTGTTTGAGGTATGCGGATTTTATTGCTATTTCGAGTATTGTGAGTGTGGATGTCTTGATTGTAAAGTGGCTTGATGTTAGTGTGAGTTGATTGTTGGGTAATTTGTAGGATGGTGCTTGTGATTTCATGTTTAGGAAGGACTGTGATTGGAAGAATACCGGAAACTGAATAGATGTCTCTGACATGGGTGTCCCATGGAAGTCCAAAAACATTTCTGAGAGCTCGGTTTTGAACCACCTGCAGATCAGCTATCAATTTCTTTGAGGCAAATCCCCAGATACAGCAGAGATAAGAAAGGTGTGAATGTACCATGGCGTAGTACACTGATGTTAATAAAGTTACGGGTAGTAATCCTTGGAGTCTATAAAGTACACCAGTTATGGGTGTAATTTTCTCCTTTACATGATTTATGTGGAGATCCCACGAAAGTTTGGAATCTACAATCAGGCCCAAATATTTTGTGCTCATTTTCTTTTCGAGGCAGTTATCACCAACTTTTATATTGAGGCTGATATTTTTCTTGTTGCCAAAAAGTATATAATGAGTTTTTTTTACGTTAAGAGTTAGTTTGTTTATTCTTGTGAGTTTAGAAATATCAGCATTCATTTCCGTTTCAAGCTCCGCTAGGTTCAGTTTGTTGTAAAAAATTACTGTATCATCCGCATAGAGTTGTAGAGTTCCTTTAATACCCCACTTTGTTATGTCATTCACATAGATAAGAAATAGCAACGGTCCAAGAATTGATCCCTGTGGCGTTATTTTACCCAACTCACTCGTTTCTCCTCCCAGTTCTACTTCCGAAAAGCGATTTGATAGGTAAGATCGGAAAAGTTCCAGAGGAGTACCAACAATACCCAAATGTTTCAGTTTTTCGATCAATACGTTATGATCCACCGTGTCAAACACCTTCTTTAGATCAATAAATATTGCCGCCGTAAAATCCCCATGATCAATATGTTTCTGTATATTTGATATAAAATCAAAAGCTGCACATTTAGTGTTAGATTGTCGTCTGAAACCGTATTGTTTTGACGTGAGAATTTTGTTGTGTTCGAGATATTTCAATAGTCTTTCTTTAATGTTCATTCCTTCCTCTCCTCAAAAACCCTCCACACAGCATCTCAGATGATATAGGCCCTGGGGGAAATTATTTTCCTCAGGGCCTCCCGTATGGAGTTAATGTAAAAAAAAATTAACATTTTTTAATTTTTGGAATTCACTCACACTTCAGTAAACTATATTCCATACTTTCAAAATTATCATCACGGCATGGTATTGTAGTGGTCTACAGAGCTGACACGGTGGGGGTGTGTGAGAGAGATGCAAGAAAATAATCACTTTTTTTCTTTGAAGGAAACAAGACCTACGTATGTGTATCTCATCTTTTGAAAGAGAGTGTATTTTAAATAATATTAAGCGTGTATTATAGCGATAAGGAATATATGTTTATTGCCTTTTTTCACGGTACTATAACTGTGAATCGTCACGGTAATAATAAAAGCGTTCAATGCCTCGTACGGATTTCTTTCAAGCTTCATTATAATATTGGAATTTTTCAAATAATATTCGTTCACTAATTTGTAGCGGATGAACGAAGAGAGGATCATAAGAAGAATATGTGACTTAGAAATTAATGATAGAAGAATCAGAAATGCCTGAGAAATACAATAAACGATCAAGAATCAAATACTTGAATCGTGTTGGAATATTTGATGCTGGCAACACTGATAGTTCCGGAACAATCTTCTTTTGTTATTTTTCTTCTGTTTGTAATTGAGTTAACTAGTGTATTGTTTACCTGACAATAAAATACGTCTGTACCTTATAATTGAGTCTATTTAATTACAAACTAACAGGTTATGGGCCACATCATGCTTAAAGACACTGTGTTGTGATCAATGACTTTTAGTATAAAATTGTGATTAACATTTGAATCGAACAATGTCGTTCCAACTCCCTATTGAAAAGCTGAGGGGCCGTGAGAACTATGACATCTGGAAGTTCGCTGCTCAAGCATATTTAGAAGACCAGGAATTATGGGAATGTGTCGAAGGTACGGAATCAGACCAGAAAAAGGTTAAAAAATGTCGTTCCAAGATTGTTTTGTTGATTGAACCTGTTAACTATGTTCATGTCCAGTCTGCTACAACCGCGAAAGAAGCCTGGGACAATCTTGCTACTGCTTACGACGATAAAGGTCTTACACGGCGCGTCGGGTTACTAAGGACCCTAATTACAACAAAGTTAGAAAACTGTAAGTCTGTTGAAGATTACGTCGATAAAATTATTACTACTGCCCTGAAATTGACTAATATTGGTTTGAAAGTTGATGATGAATGGATAGGTACCATTCTTCTTGCGGGGCTTCCAGAAAAGTACACCCCCATGATTATGGGCATAGAGAGCTCTGGAATAAAAGTGACTGGGGATGCAATAAAGACAAAATTGCTACAAGATGTTTCGCATAATAATTCAACATTAGAAAATCCCAATGACATTGCTATGTACGGATCTGGCTCGCCCAGGTGGGTAAAATACAGTGTTTCTGGATCGGGTAGTCGCAGTTCCAGAGAGGCGGCAGAAAACAGTTCATCCCGAAACAGATCGGAGCAAATAATTACTCCCAACCCTGCAGATTATAAAAAGGGACCCCGCTGTTACCGATGCAACAGAAATGGTCATGTAGCCCGAAACTGTGAGGTGACATTTGATACAAAAAACTGTGGAAACAAACAAAGTTCAATGTACACTGCTTTTTCCGTGACTTCTGAATCAGCTGATGAATGGTTTCTCGACTCGGGGGCTTCTGCACATTTAACAATGACTGATTAATAATAATAATAATAATAATAATAAGCCTTTTTAATAATAATCCCCTGAACTTCTGTTAGGTATGTATTAGACATGATCTTATTTGTTATAGTATATCCCGAAGCTCAGTTTGCCTCTTGGCATAGGCCTCCTCTAACATTTTCCATTGGGACCTGTCACGCGCTACTCTTCTCCATTGATGTCCAGCAGTGAGTTTTAGGTCATCTTCCCATCTCATGTGTTGACGTCCTCTACTTCTCTTGCCATCTCTGGGATACCAGTCAGTGACATTTTTGCACCATTTCTCTTGTGGATCGCGTATCATGTGTCCTGTCCATCTCCACTTTTGTTGGTCTATTCGGGTAACTACATCGACAACTTTAGTTTTCTCCCTTATTGTGCTACCTCTCACTCTGTCCTGTTTCCTTGTTCCTGTCAAACTTCTCTCCATGGCTCTCTGGCAGCGTTCCAACTTTTCTCTGTGGCGTTTGGTGAGTGCCCAAGTTTCACATCCATAGGTGATGACTGGAAGTATACACGTGTTGAAGACTTTCCTTTTTATTTGCATACTTAGCTCCTTAGATTTCAAGACTTCTTTCAAAGACCAGTATTTCTTCCATCCATTTGCTACTCTTCTCTCGATTTCTTTAGTGGTTTGATCTTTGTGAGATATTATCTGTCCTAAATAGATGTAATCTGACACATATTCGAGTGGTTGGTTGTCAATTTTTATAGTTACTGGTTCAGAGTTTGTAAGCAATTTTGTTTTGTCTTTGTTCATGCATAGGCCGACTTTCACACTTTCCTCGTTTAGTGATTCTATCATTCTAGTTAGGTGCATTGGGTTTTCCTCGAATAGGACTATATCGTCTGCAAATCTTAGGTGGTTAAGTTTTACACCTTGTACGTTGATACCATATTTTTCCCAATTTAGTTTGCGGAAGATACTTTCCAGAGCAGCCTAGAACAATTTTGGTGATAGAGGGTCTCCCTGTCTTACTCCTCTCTCGATCTTGAACTTTTTTCCCAAGGTTTCTAGTTGGATCCTCGCTTCGCAATTCAAGTATATGTTTTTTATAATATTTATGTAGTTTAAAGGTATCCCCTGCTGTTCAAGGCTATCCCATATAGCTATGTGTCTTATGCTGTCGAAAGCTTTGGAGTAATCGATGAATGCCATGTATAGTTTCTTATTATACTCATTATATTTTTCTACTATTTGTTTCACCGTGTGTATGTGGTCCAGGGTAGAGTATTTTTGTCTAAAGCCGGCTTGCTCCCGTGGTTGATTTTCGTCTAACTTTTTACTAATTCTTTCCAGGATAACTTTGGAAAATACTTTGTATATATTTGACATCAAACTTATAGGTCTGTAGTTCCCTATATCTTCCTTTTGTCCTTTCTTGAATATAAGAATAATGTTTGATGTTTTCCACTGTGTAGGTATTAGACCAGTTATAAGTATATCATTGAATATTGAAGTTAGTAAACTTCAACTTCAACTTCAAAAACTTCAACAATGACTGATTATAATTTATTAAATAAAATCAAAAAATCTTCCCAGTTAGGTATCACTACTGCCAATGGTGATCAAATGATCAGCGATACAGTTGGAAATCTGCAATTAATTACATCTTGTGGAGAAACAATAAATGTAAGTGATGTGTTTTATGTTCCACAAGTGAAAGTAAATTTGCTATCTGTTAGTAAAATTGTTAGCAAAGGTAATTCTGTGGTTTTTAATTCAACTGGAGCAAAAATTTTAAATCGTAACAATCAAATAATTGGAACAGCATCACTAGTGAATAATTTATTTAAATTGGATGTGCAACGCAATGTTGGCTTCGCTGTTCAAACAAAAGCTAATGATAGCACTCTTTGGCACAGAAGAATGGCCCACCTAAATTATGACAGTTTAAATAAATTGAAAAATGGATTAGTTCATGGAATTCAGTTTTCCTCGTGTAACCCACCAGATCTTTGTGAAGTTTGTGTGAAAGGGAAGGGCCACAGGTTGCCTTTCCAATCGAGCAACTCTAGAGCTGCAAGACTACTTGAAGTGATCCACTCAGATCTTGTAGGACCAATGCAGACAAATTCATTATCTGGCTCTAGATATATTCTCACTTTTTTGGATGATTTCAGTAGAAAATCCTTTGTATATTTTCTTGTGACAAAAGATCAGGTGGCAGAGTGTTTTGAAACATTTAAAAAATATGTTGAAACGCAAACTGGAAAGAGAATCAAGACTCTTCGTACTGATAATGGAGGTGAATTTTGCAACAAGCGATTAGACAAAATCCTGCGTGATTGTGGTATTGAACACCAAACCACGGTTCCATACACACCGGAACAGAATGGTCGGGCTGAAAGACTGAATAGATCAATCCTGGAGCGTGCCAGGTGTCTTTTGATTGAAGCTAACCTCCCAAATATTTTTTGGGCTGAATCAGTCTTCACTACAGTCTATTTGATGAATCGTTCGCCCAGCAAAAATGTGGATAAAACTCCCGAGGAAATGTGGTCAGGAAGAAAACCCACTGTAAAACATGTAAGGGTATTTGGCTGCAAAGCATATGCACACATTCCGGATGCACACCGAAAAAAGTTAGATCCTAAATCAAAACCATGCATTATGATGGGATATAGTCTTCTGTCCAAGGCTTATCGTTTGTATGACCCTAACAATAATTGTATTTTTGCATCAAGAGATGTCATTTTCTCTGAGAATGAGGAAGGAGTTTCACTCCTCACAGGGAAACAGGATAATTCAAGAGGATCTTTCTTTCCTGCAGCGGAAGATGAATGTTCCCCAATAAATGAAGATATTGTATCTAAGGACTCACCCGAAAAAATTGGCTCAGTGGATTCAGAGGACAATGCGGATATACGGGATACTGAACACTTGCTAAATCCGAACGTTGCAGACTTACAGTCTGGTCTAAGAAGGCAGGACAGGGTTAGGAATCTTCCCAAAAAATATGATGATTTTGTAGTTTATACTGGTGTTAGTGATGAACCCTCAGATCCCTTGACCATTGAGGAGGCAATGGAGCGATCAGATAAACAATTTTGGATTGAAGCAATGGACCGTGAAATGAAATCACAAATGGATAACAACACATGGGAACTGGTCGATCTTCCATCTGACAGAAAACCTTTAAACAGCAAATGGGTTTTTCGCACAAAGAGAAATGCAAATGGGGATATAGTCCAGCGTAAGGCTCGTCTAGTAGTGAAAGGTTGTGCTCAAAGAAAGGGTTTGGATTTCGAAGAAACCTTCTCACCTGTGGTCCGATACAGCTCCATTCGATACTTAATGGCATTAGCGGCTGAACTTGATTTGGACATAGATCAGATGGACGCTGTTTCAGCATTTCTCCAGGGCGATCTTCAGGAGGATCTTCAGGAGGAAATCTACATGTACCAACCAACAGGAGACCAAAAGTCTGATAAAGTTTGTCGCCTAAGGAAAAGCCTATATGGATTAAAACAATCAAGCCGTGTTTGGAACATAAAATTGGATGCATGCCTGAAGAATATTGGGTTTAAACAGTCAAGATATGATCCATGTGTGTATGTGAAAAATGAAAATGCGACTGTGTTGATCATTGCTGTTTGGGTGGATGATCTACTTATTTTTTCTAGCGACAAATCACAAAAATATGCTGTTAAAAATCAGCTCAAAGAAAGTTTCAAAATGACTGATATCGGTGAAGCCAAATATGTGTTGGGATTCCAGTTGACTCGAGACAGGCAAAACAAGAAGCTGTGGATAAGTCAAAAGAGCTATATTGAACAGGTTCTGAAGCGCTTCAATATGTATGGATGCAACCCTGTGGACACACCACTAAGTCCTAATGAAAAACTCTCGAAACAGCAATCACCAAAAGATGAGAACACCTCAGCCATGATGAAAAATATTCCGTACCAAGAGGCAGTCGGTAGTTTGTTATTTGCCTCTCAAGTTACCCGACCTGACATTTCATTTGCGGTTAGTTATGTGAGTCGTTTCAATAACAATCCAGGTCAAGCGCACTGGGCTGCAGTCAAACGAATTATGCGTTACTTAAAGGGTACTGCAGATTGGAAACTGGAGTTTGATGGATGCACACCCTCTTCAATTGTTGGTTTCTGTGATGCTGATTGGGCCAGTGATTGTGACGAAAGGCGATCTGTGACAGGCTACGTTTTTACTAAATGTAAAGGAGCTGTTTCTTGGGGGACAAAAAAACAACCAACTGTGGCGCTATCGACAACCGAAGCAGAGTACATGTCCATGTCTGCTGCGACACAGGAGGCATTGTGGTTAAGAGGTCTGGCTCAGGAAATAGACAGTGCAGTATATGACACTCCTACAGTTATCCACGTGGACAACCAGGGAGCGGCAAATCTAGCCGTGAATGGGTGTTACCAAGCCAGAACCAAACATATAGATGTGCGACATCACTTCCTTCGTGAGAAGATCCAATGTCAACTAATTGAATTCAAATACATCCCTACAACTAAAATGGTAGCCGACTCTCTCACCAAAGCTTTGGATAGAGAGAAATTGATGAGATGCATTTGCAATCAGGGTATCATCAAATAGGGAGGGTGTTGGAATATTTGATGCTGGCAACACTGATAGTTCCGGAACAATCTTCTTTTGTTATTTTTCTTCCGTTTGTAATTGAGTTAACTAGTGTATTGTTTACCTGACAATAAAATACGTCTGTACCTTATAATTGAGTCTATTTAATTACAAACTAACAAATCGGGCCATGTCAAGAGTCAAAAATTGCGATATCCAATGGTGAAACGGCGTGATGGTTAGTTAGTTTTAATCATCCACACTTGTAATTTATAGAAACTCCAGTAAAGTTTTCATACCAGCAAATGCAGCTTTTCAAACAGTGATCGTTAATTGTATTAACTTATTTTCCATCTTGATTACAATTTTTTTTTCAGAAAAGTCTAATTGAATGGTTTGATTGAAGTTTATGTCTTATAAATTTGTAACTGTTACAAAAATATTGTATTAAAAATATGCAATCCGAATGATGTATTACAACTATCAGTAAGCCTCATTATATATTATATAAAAATAACTTAATTAGTGTTTCAAATTGCATTTTAACTGCAGCGAGGTCAAAGCAGTAAATCTATTTTTGTAATAAATATTACTCACACCTGATTAGTTCATGGAATATTTTTCTTTATTTTTAAGCTATGAATTAATTCACTGATGTGCATATCGTTATTTGATATTTTTCAGGTGTATTGCAAAAAGTTTAAATAAACAACAAATTTCCACCATTTTTATAAATGTTAAAACAGTTTTATGATGCTTTAAACCAGGACTTCCCAACCAGGGGACACGCCCCCCTAGGGGGGCGTAGAGGAATGTCAGGGGGGACGTAATAGGTACATTTGCATTTCCGAAAAAAAATCTAGTTAACGCGTTGGTAAATTAACTGTTCCAAATTGCCATTCAATCAATTGCCATCTTCGACCAATACGTCAATGATTGCCATACAAGTTTCGACAAGTCACAACACGACATGTGATGCGCACCTCCTCCCCACCTTCCCGCTTGAATCCATCTTTCACTCACTCGCCGTACTCGCTCCTGTCAATAGTTGGTTCGCAAAAAAATCCAAATAAATATACTGTATCTGTATTGTATAAATTTGAAATTCAAATAAATAATTTAGTTAATATTAAAGAAATGTGTTTCTTATTTTTGTTGAAACTTAAGGGGGGCATGAAAATTTTTTTTTTGGTTCGGGGAGGCTCGGCGAAATAAAGGTTGGGAAACCCTGCTTTAAACATACATGACATACCATGCTGTTGTTTTTTTACATTTTGGAAATATTTTTCCTTCGGAAGATTGCCAAATATTATTCTGATTAGTGGTTTTACCGGGAAGTGATGATATGCATTCAGCATTGACTTAACGGAGAGGGCTGTATCATATATGAGATTTTAACACAGTGGCCCGTACGCAGTTGTCACAAACAAGGGCGTCGCCAGCCGATAGCCCAGGGGGGGGCAAGTTGATATGGAGAATGAGAAAAGTATGAATTGTAGGTAAAGTCGAGAGCACATGAAGCTTTTCACTTGTTATACGAGCCTTACATCTACGGCGATTGTAATAAACTATACAGAGTCCAACATGTAAAGCTACACGAGCTCTTGGCTGTACAATAAAAAAAACTCGTAAATAAGTTAGGTTTTTTTTTTTTTTTATTGAAACATATAACAAGGTTACAAATTTTACAACATAATATATACATCAATATTTCAATCACTCCCCTAATAAAGCAGCTGCTTGTGTTTAGGAGAGGACAACTAAAAAAAAATTACATTTGTTTAAATTAAAACAAAAATATTAGTTATTTAACAAAAAACATTAGTGATTTTATGAGAAGATACCTTAGAATCATAGTTCCATGTAAGATACAGATAAAAGTAATAAATTAAAGGTTAGTTAATAAATGATTTGAAGTATTGATAAGGCAAAAAATATTTCTAAATATTCAATACATATTTCTAAATATAATAAGTGGGAATTATGAGGTGGTACTAGAATATTTTAATTTAATTTTTTTTTTATATTTTTCGTAGCTTTCTTCCGATCGTACATCAAGGGGTAATTTATTAAATAATTTTATACCCTTGAATGTATAGTGATGCTGTGCTGTTGTGGTTCGCACAAGTGGCACGGAAAATCCTCCAACAGATATTATTCTTTTGCTTATATTTAATTGTGGTAAATTATTTTTACTAAAGAAATCTTTATGTATTTGTAATAGTGCAATTTTGTCATAAATTTTTGCAAGTGGGGGAACCGGGAAGTCTTGAAAAACATTTATAGTTGGATAGTAATAGGGCTTTTTTAGGATGATTTTTATTAATATTTTTTTAATTGTTTCCAATGGGAGAAGGGTTGCTTTGTATGCACCCCCCTAAGCCACGATTCCATATTGTAGTATAGAGTGCGCAAGTGCATAATAAATATCTTTTAGTAGTTTTAATGATACAGTATTTCTTAATCTAAAAAATATATAGATCAGTTTTCTCATTCTGTCTACTGTGGAATTTATTTGACTTTTCCATTTGATATTATTATCGATAATTATTCCAAGATATTTTATTTCTTCTTTACTACTAATGTATATACAGTTTGAGTTACAGGGTGCGATTCTAAGGAGGCAATTTCTTTCGTGATTTTTTATGTTTCGATTTTTATTTGAGATATTCCCTGTTAGACTATAAGGTATAAAATGGGTTTTCTCGACATTTAGTGTCAATAAGTTTTCGTCAAACCATACTTTTACGATATTTATTGCATTATTAGCTAATATTTCGACCTCATTCCAAGAGTTTCCTTTAATAGTTATCACTGTATCATCTGCGTATGATATAATGTTTCCAATGATTGGGAGTTCAAAAAGTTCATTTACATATAATATGAATAGTAAAGGTCCTAAAACAGTTCCTTGTGGAATTCCAAAATCTATATTTTCTATTTCACTTAGTTCGTTGTTTACTTTTACCTGTTGAGTTCTTTGATAGAGATAGCTTTTTAACCAAGATTTAGCTTTGCCAGTTATTCCTATATTATTTAGTTTATTTATTAATTTTGAATGTGAGACACTATCAAAAGCTTTACGGAGGTCAATGAATATACTTAAGCATTTTTTGCCTCTATCTAATGTTTTGTAAATAAGCTTAGTTAATTCTGCAATTGCGTCTTGTATGCTAAGTTTATCTCTGAAACCATATTGACTAGGGTTAATACATTTTTGGTTATCTGTATAATCAGTAATTTGTTTTTTTATTACTTTTTCGTGTATTTTTGCAATGTTGGATAATAAGGAAATTGGGCGGTAATTGTTTACTTCTTTTGAATCTCCGGATTTATATACTGGGATTATAATGGCTTTTTTGTAGTTTGACAGGAATATTCCATATTTAGTGCTTACGTTAATTATATGTGTAATCGGTTTGGTTAGGAAATTGCAGTATTTTTTCAAGATTTCTGTAGTTATACCGTCGTATCCTGGCGCACTACCATTTTTAAGTGATTGTATTATGTTTTCAATATTTTTTTCTGTAGTCGGTTTAAAAATTGAAAGATTTTTATTTGTTATTTTATCTTCATGAATATCATCAGGTTGATAATTTTGATCAATTTTATATGCAAGTTTTTGACCGACGGTAGCGAAAAATTTGTTGAAAATATTTGCGCACATTTTTGGTTCACGGATAGCATTTATATTAGTTCCATTGTTTATGACATTTATTGTAGACTTATTTTTATTATTTTTATTCATTATTTCGTTTATGTTTTTTTAGGGTTTTCCTTTGTGAGGATTATTTTCTCCCTGTAATATTTCTCTTTTGTGTCTTTGATAATTTTAATGAGCTTGTTCCGGAATATTTTGTATTCGTTTTTTACTTGACTATTGGTAGGGTTTTTTTTTGTATGTATGAATAGTTTTTCTTTTTTCCGGATAGGTATGAGTAATCCTTGCGTAATCCATGGTTTAATTTTCCTTAATTTAGAACTAGGTTGATTATTTATAAAGGTTGTACAGTCTGCGATATGAGCATTTAAAGTTTCTTCAAAGAAGTTTGCGCACATGTCTGGGTTTTGGCAATTTAGTATTGAAGACCAAGATTCGTTACGTAATTCATTATTTAATTTTAAGTTGTTTAGTTTGGAAATTATGTTAATATTTTTTCTAGAGTCATTTAATCCTGAGTTTTTATATAGATCATAAATAAAAATATTTGTATGGTGATCTGTTATATCATTTTTCCATATAATAGATTTAATTTTTTCTGTGTTTAATATTACCCCATATGTGGTCCAGGCATGATGGCGATTGGTTTGCAAATTCTCTTGTGAAATTATTTACACATGATATAAAGTTCATTTCATTCATAGCATTTATATAATCTATTTTATTTTTACCGTGGTTATTTGGACCAATATTAATATTTAAATCACCTATTACGATACAATTTAGATGGTTTTTGTTACATAGTATTTTTTAAAATTCTTCTATAAATATAGGTACATCAGAGCTGTGTCTTCGATATATTGCGATTATATTGAATGGCATGTTATTTAAAACAAAATTAAATGACAAACAGTTTGCGTTGCATATGTGTATTTCGGTAATATTGATATCAGTAAATTTTTCTTTAGCGTATAGCATTTATTAGAAAAATTCAATAAAAATAATTTGGGAGTTTGATTTTGAATAAGTGTACAGTGTATTTTTTTGTATTTACCAGATTTTAATATAAGGGTCGACAAAGATTAGGTTAATTAAAACATAATTTTCGGGGGTTTTTTCTCGACCACTTTATTATGAAAATCTTCTAAGTTTCCATGAATAAGTTTTCTGTGTACACTCATCGTGGCCAGACCATTGAGGCGATTTTGTCCCATAGTGCTTCTTAGCCAAGTGTTAAGTCTCCTGAGGCTGCTAAACGATCGCTCTACTGTACACGTTGTGCACGAAAGAAAATGTGCAAAATTTTCAACGCTTTTTCCATGTCGGGAAAGAAGATTTTTGCCTCTTTTAGGATATCAACAACGGTTCAATCGGTTAGGTTTGGTTTATTATGTCAGAATTGCTGCCAAAGCTCGACTTCAATTTTATGTTTGGTAAATTGCTTCCCCGCTCCCCCTCTCCTGCTTTAACAATAGCATAGAGCAGAGCGTAGTTGAGCGTAGATATTAGGAATGGAATCGGTAAATTCATTTGAGTTTTGACGTACGGGAATGAATGATCAAGCTAGACAAGTCAAAGACTTAGGACTTTAGTTACATTGCATTTGGCAACTTTATTAGAATCTCTAGGGGGGGGGGGCAGCTGCCCCTCCCTGCCCCTCCCTGCCCCCCCTTGGCGACGCCCTTGGTCACAAATATTATTCTGATCAGTGGTTTTACCGGGAAGTGACGATACGCATTCAGCATTAACCTAATGGAGAGGAATGTATCATATATGAAATTTTAACAGAGTAGCCCATAAACAGTTGTCACAAACATTATTCTGATTAGTGGTTTTACCGTTTTAAAAATCTCCTCAAGAGCACTGTACAAATATGACTTCCTAGGCTCTATTTAACTCTATAAATGAATGCCATGGATAATACAAAATGGCCACAAGTCAAACAATGTTTTAACATATTTATCATATTATGTTAGATAGAGTCAGAATGTACGTGAATGAAACGAGGAGCGTGTGCTAACCAGAGTTGTCTATTCTCTCTGCCTCCTCTGCAGATACATTAATTTTTTTACAGCAATATGAATGAATATTATTGAGAAATGCAGCATACAGGGATTACTTACATTTAAATTTCTCACATTAATACCTACATTAAAATCTTTACTTTATCCGTTGTTGTTTTGACTCTTTGATAACTCCAGTAAGCATTTTGGTGAGATAAAAATGTATCTTCACAGAACCATGATTTTTTATCTTGTAAACTTAAAACTTTAAGCAATTTTTATTCAGTGTAAATATTTTTGTGTGGGCATAACATATTATGTTAGTGAAATATCAACCTTCTGTTATTTTTCATTAATTCCCTGCTCTCCATTTAATTTGAAGTTAGTATATGTATATATTTTTGAAACTGTTAAATTTATGGTGGAAATCTGTTACATTATTATTGACTGGACTGATTTCTCTCCATTATGGCTGTCTTCATACTGGTACATTTTTGACTGAGCGTAGCAATATCCTGTTTAAAGTCGACTGTTATGCATTTCATCTCTGTAAATTTGTTCCATTTCCATTTCAAGATAGTGATAGTTATTTTTTTTTTACATAAAATTTATGGTTTATACTTAAGTAGGCAGTTATTTAAGTACCTACTTACAAATCTTATGATTTTAGAGGAAATTTTGATTTTAATTTATTAAATGTGTATGAGAAAATTTGAAAAATGCTTTTTTATATGTGGGGTTTGTTTTTTTTTAAACTGGTTGAAATTGCAAGGTTTTTGTATTGGGCTTACACCAACGATATATGCATTAGTTTAGAATAAAGGTTTTTCACCCCTGACCCAAAATGTTATAAATATCCTGACATAAATTTAAAATGTACCAGTCTGAAGATGGCCTTAGAATGGTTATCATGAAATAAATAATTGAAACTAAGTTTTTTTAATCATAGTATTGAAGTAAGTACACGTTTCAACCTATAAAATATCCCTTCATGCGTAACGGTACATTTTACATAGGACAGCTGCTGAATACTGTATTGCCTTATGATGTTATCATTAAATCGAAAGCAAAATTAAGCCAACAGAAAAAAAAAACTGCAAATAATTCACCATAAAAACTCACAGTAAATCTACATGGTTTATCTTTCTCAGAATGTTTATCAACCACACCAGCTATTATTATAACCAGTGAGTCCCTTGCTTCTTGAATTACATTTAACAGACAAAGATGGGTTATTTATACAAGTTTTCTGTACTGTTCTATAAATCCATGTAACCCGTTTCATATTTTTTTCTATTGTCGTAAATTAAGACATACAACTAACTAACCATCACAGAGTCTCTCCACAGTGGTATGCATAAGATGGATCGCCACACAACTCTGTCTGGGCACACTTCTTGCTTCATTCAAATTTATACATCATCTCAATTTCAATTTTTCAATTTCAGTGCCGGCAACCTGGGCGTTTATTTTATTTTGTTGTAATCTACTGAGTTAATAAAAAGAAATAAGTATAAAACTTTTAATAACTGATTTTATTGAAGATGTACGTATTACAAGAAACAAGAGAAGAACGCTTGGAGCACAGAGAAAAAACAAAAGAACTAAATGGGTTACCACATACAAAATGTTACCAACTCTTAAACCAACATTATTATATGAAAAAAAAAAACAAACCGGTCGGATTTGCACATCATATAAGTGGTTTATACAAAGTTATATTGTTTCATTTTTCAACATTATTATTGTTAAAATAATGTATTATATTGTATATTTTAACAATTTTAATTCTCATACATACTCTTCTGTTATTTTTACTCTTGAGTGACTAAAGTATTTGATTCACTTGATCGTGCCATGTCTTCCTTGGACTTCCCCAACTTCTTCTACAATTCATTTCACAATACACAATACAATTCGCATTCTCTGCACACTTCTTTTTTTGCGTATCCGCCCCACATATCCAGACCGTCAAAACGTCCCTTTCTTAATCTTCTTCACTACGCATGAGCATTGCATTCTTTCCGGATCTCCAGATTTGTAACACGGTCTTACATGGTTTAAAACACATAATACCTCAGGGACTTCATTTATGCAAAAGTCAGTCTACTTTTATCCTTCCTTTGCAACTTCCATACATAAGGTTTAGTATCGGCTAGCCATAGCCGTGCTTCTTTGGATAACTTTATTGGTGATTCAGCCGTTCATTAATGAAGTACCCTGCATTACTCACTCTTCTTCGCATTTCCAACTCTTATAACCACTGGTGCGACAGCGCATTTTTAAACTTTTTTCTCCATTTGCTCAACATTTTCAATTTTTTCTCGAAAAGCAATCGGAGACATTTAAAATGGCACCAATATATGGCAAAAATCACTCCAGTGGATAAACATATTTACATTCATTGTTTAATCACACCATTACACATACTCAGCCATAAAATGCTTAAAGATATTCAATCCGAAAAAAATTAAAATACATTTCACCACTAAGTAATTTCATGTTTGTGTTATATTACGCCCACTTATATTTTCAATGTGTACACAGGTTTTATATTTTATAATTTAAAAAAAACTTTCTTCCTAAAATAGTGCACAGGTATATAATTTTACATACATGTTGTTTTTATTTTATTTTTTCATAAATACGCTAATGGTAGCATCAATTAAACATATATCAAAATATCAATTGTGTTAGTACTCCCTCCCTAAACACGAGAAATTCTCAATTAGAGAGGTATTATTACCACCATTAAAAAATATTTGCATTACATGTACATAATTAAAAAAATAATTGTACTTATACCTAACTTTGTAAAATTGTAAAAATGGAATAAATAAATAAAAAAAAAAATTTAAAAAAAATCATTAAAATTATTAGCCCCGCTAATATTTAATTCTCTCTCCAGGCAACCCGAAGAGTCCAAACACCCCAAAGCCGCACTGTATTCAGCATGGCTTCCGACAAGAAGAACCCCATGAACCAGGATCTGTGGGAGTCCGACCCGGAGCTGTTTGAACTGGTGCAGAAGGAGAAGCGGCGCCAGGAGTCAGGTCTGGAGATGATTGCCTCTGAGAACTTCACCTCCCTCGCCGTGCTGCAGTGCCTCAGCTCGTGCCTGCATAACAAATACTCTGAAGGATTACCTGGTTTGAGGTTAGCATTATCAAAACAAAATATTTTACGTGACCAAAAGAAAAAATATATGATTTACACGGTGTTAGGGAAACTCATAGTACGAGTGGCAAAATGGTGAATGGACATCACTTTGGTGTCAATTTTGTGGCATAACCTTTTTGGTAAGCTTTCGTTTTCAAGAAATTGTCCAAAGTTGTGATTTTTTACGTCAAATTTGAAAATAAAATGGGGTTTTTATCAGCTGTTTAATGTCTTTTATAGTGCCTTAAAGCATAGAACAGGCTCCAAAAGTTTTTTAAGCCTTTAGTTGAAAAATTGGACAAAGTAAAACAATAAAAAAATCAAAATGCTCAGATCAAAAAAAAAGTTTTTTTGTCTCTATGTGATGTAAATTCACCAGTTTCCCACTTGCACTTGGAGTTTCAGGACATTGTGTATGATAGGGTCGAGTATCAATTTAGTGGGCTCAGAAACAAAATACAAGTAAGTATCTCGGTACGATAGTTTATTTTACAAGTTCACAGAATATAATTTAATGTTTTTTTTTATAGTCTCACATGACGCTTCTTAAAAAAAAAACTCCTATCTGTCAAAAAAAGAAAAATGAAACAAAACAATTCAATTCGAATTCTGGTGCGTTTAAAAAAAAATGGATTTGTGTAACCACCGTACGAAAGTACCTAGACTACACTGGGTAGCTCGATTCGAGCCGTGACTGATTCCCTTTTGCATTTATTTTTTAGTGACGGGGGGGTTTTGGGTCACTCTTCATGCTCGTATCATGTATATTAAAAAAAAAAAAATTAAAAGTATTCCCTCCTATGTATTGCAAACATAAGCTAATACGATTGACATGCGTAACTTTCTCACTTTCACCCCTTGGGGTATTCGGGAATCTATTGCCTGGTGTGCCTCGAGGCATCTCTGTCCTACAATACTTTAGCGGCCTCTGGACATACAATTTGGGAGGCGGGTATGGGTACCGCCGCCCCGGGAACCATTTATTGGATAACCAACACCTCTGCTACATGTCACCTCAAGTGGTTCGCTACATTTGGTTACTTAGCAGGGGTGCACGGGTTCATGGGATGAGGTTTGTCTGGGTCTTGGTGGCAGATGTTGACTTCTCCAACCGTACTCTCTTGTAACACAGCTTTGCACCACCGTGGGAGGGATGGATTCATACTTACGTCCTTCACTCGTGGACACACCTACCCCCAGATTTCTACCCACCCCTCATACCTTTTTCCTTCCCAGAACTTCCTCTCCTTCAATGTTAAAAAAAAAAACCTTGCAGAGCCACTGGAGTTGCTTCTCCCAAATTGTACTAATCTTAGCAAGTAATCTTTTGACCAATCGATACAAAAATCTACACACTCTTTAATCCCCTACTATAATTTATTTCCAGATATTATGGTGGCAACGAGTACATTGATGAAATTGAAGTTCTCACCCAGAAGAGATGTTTGGAAGCATTCAAACTCAACCCCGAGGAATGGGGAGTCAACGTTCAGCCTTATTCAGGTAAATAATACAACTCTTACTACCTTTCCTGTACAATTAGGTTTGCCTTTTTAGAGCAGAACCCTGCTCGGCACAATGATTTGCATTTTTGTAGTCAAAGAGATTGATTTTCATTTATTTATCCACATAATCCTGAATACTGTTCTTTGCATTATCTGATGACTGCTGCCCACACAGGTTTGCAATGTCCAAAAACTGTTTCTGAAAAATATCTAGAGCAGTAGAAGCAAGGTGTTCTGCCATATCCCTTTACAACCGGCTTCATATAAGCATGAGTTTGTCTTTAAAAAAATCTTAACAGAAAATAAATCTATTTTTGGGAACAAAACCGGTGTCGATCGAACGTGCGGTAGCTGCTCATGTAGGGTATCTTCAGGCACACACGTTTCAAACAGAAAGTCACCCAGCCCCACGGAATCATAATTAAGAGCTTTACTGGTGGGGCCCATCAAAATTCGGAAATTTTTTGCCAGTTGCAAAGGGTTATGACCGCAATTTGGAATGAACTTTTTGTGAAAAATTTTAAATCTTACATTTTCTGCTCCAGTCAGCTGTCTTTATTCTGCTTCATTTTTCTGTTATTATCCAAGTTCTGTTAAACAACCTGTCCATGATGAAATAATAATAGAACTTTCACAGAACTTTAATTTTAAATTTGATGAGTTCATCAAATTCTTTGAAACAATCCATCCTAAGTTACCTTGACTTGAATACTGCCCTGTTCACACTTTAACCTTTTTACGATGATGTCGTTAAAGAATTTGCAATACCCGTGTACGGGCAGATTTTTCGCGATTTATAAATCTCATTTTATTTGAATATAGTGTCACTTAAAAAATATTCAAAGACGTAGATGTAATTTAAACAGTTAAAAGATAACAAATCAAATCCAACAATCAAACATTTCATTATCTAAATAATTAAAATAACGTAATATGCGTTGTGTACAGATGACGCTCGTCTTTTAGGCATCCAATCGGTTGGCATGTATACATGACGCTCGTGTCAAATAGTAGTGTTCAATATCGGTACTTTTACTACCCGTCGGTATCCGTTACTCTCACAAAAAGTAATCATTACTATGTAATTGTTACTTTGATTACTTTCGGGTAGTAACTAGTAACTACTACAAGTATCAAGTCGTTACTGAATGCTTTGATTACTTTCGGGTAGTACCGACTACTAGTATCAATTCGTTACTAAATGCTTTGATTACAATTGACTACTTTCGGTTCCGGATACCGCCGGAAACTTTTATAATATGTAGATACAAATTGTTACTGGTTACATTTTGACGTTTGTGTATTTCGTTAGCGTGAATAGTGCGTACTTTGGTTATGAATTATTAGGATTCTACGTTAGGTAGGTCCTTTGAATGTTTTGAAGAGTTTTGTGTGTTTAGATTTTTTTTAACTTTATTTTTGATTTTATACAAACAATCAGAATACCGGAGAAGATATTTTATATGGAATACAGCTACATAATATATTATTTTTATGTGTAGGTACATACCAAAATATTGCAGCATCTCTCATCAGTCGTGATTGGATAAACTTATTTGCACAATCGCAATCATCGGGTATATATTATTGTTATTTCATCGTAAACAAATAACACCAAATAATTTCGATCACATAATCACTCACTTATAAACCACAAAAATCAGAAATCAGAAAAAAATGTTGTTAAAAGTTTCAACGATCACAAACGGCCCAAACACAATACTTTATAAATAATTTAAATGAACACACAGATTAAATATATTATTACATTAAAGCAAAGTCAAATATTGTAATAAAAACTGACGCAAATTCGTAAGCAAGGAACTAAAGTTAACATGCTAATTTAGCCGTCGGCAAAGCTGTACGACTGATGAACTTTCACTATTTTACCGTTTAATCAACGAACAAAACAATTTTATTTTCATTTATTAATTTGGGTCCTGTCATGAATACAAGTATGGACAGCATTAGTATCGCACCACTAACAATAACAATTTTATTACAATAAAGTAAACAATCTGAAATTGAATCCATTCCCCGTAGTTACAACAAGATCTCGGTTATTTTTTTGTTTACGTAGGCAATTTTGATCGTAAATTACATGTTAACACTGGATTGACGTATCATTTTCCATTGAAATTCGAAACGTAATTTTACATGCCGGTTTTTTTTTGTTTTTCTAGCTTTGAGATAAGTTAATAAAACACTATTATAGGCTGATGGTAATTTTTTATACATTTTATTTATTATTTATTTACATCTCACATAATATCATATTATACCTATGATAATAGATGTTATAGGCGGTCTTTTTACTTAGCGGAAATATCTACTAACCAAATTCATCTTTATGATCACAATCTGTTTTTTTTTTGTAAACTCCACATAAATTTAAATCTTATAATGTGTGAAGGTAAAAAGCAATGTTAAAATTATTACTGTGAAAACTTTTTAAAGCCGTAATAATATCTAATAATTATATTTTTTATACCATTCGAAAATTGTAGTAGTTACCTACCGTCAAAAACTTGAATACTTAGTATAAATTGGAAGCAATATATTATATCAGATAGCAAGGTACACAAACATAAATATCAACCGAAAGCGTTTTTTTACCGATGTAAACACCGTAGTATTTTTTGTCTCTGGCAATACCGTTCCTAAACCGTTTACGCTTCGAACAGCTGGCTCTGGCGTGGTAGCGCCTCCAGCGGCACAAACAGAAACGACCAAGTAATCAGTACAAAGTGTGGTTTATTTATGAACAGCTGGCTCTAACGTAGAGCGCCTCTAACGGCACAAATAACAACCAAGTAATCGGTACTGAAGTATCCGCATCGAAAGTAATCATTTTGAGGTATCAATGAAAGTAATCATATCGAAAGTAACGGATACTCTTCGTTTTTAGTAGTCGGTACTTTGATTACTTGGTGAGTACCGATTACTTCAGTACCGAATGATTACTTTTCATGCATCTCTAGTGTCAAACAGGTTAACTAAGTTGATGTTGACTACATTTTGATTGAAAACTATTGTATAATAAAAAGAAATCTCCAGGTTCCCCTGCCAATCTGGCCATCTACACGGGAATTGTGGAACCCCACGGCCGCATCATGGGGCTGGACCTCCCAGATGGTGGCCATCTCAGTCACGGCTTCTTCACGGCCACCAGGAAGATCTCCGCCACCTCTATCTTCTTCGAGAGTATGCCTTATAAGGTTAGATGGCATTTTTAACCTTAAAAATGAAATCAGTTTTTGACCTTCTCCACAAATGTCCTAAACCACCAGCTAGTACGTTTTCCATAAAGCAGATAATCTACTATAAAACTGGGTTACTCCGTTATACAAACTTATTCCGTGAAAAGTATAGTTACTTGCTTTTTTATGGAGTTCCTCTGATACAAATAAGTTTGCACTTTTTTTTTAACTCTCCCGCAGCCAACTGGGGCTGAAGGTAGACCCAAAATTACTATCCTTCTTATATCTACTTAAATACATGAAATATATTTATAGTATTTTAGGTATTCCTGCGCAAAGGATTAATACGTAATGTGCCGTTTAAAAAAAAATTTGAAAAAAACATTGATCCCCGGAAAAAATATTTTGTCAAATATAGGTAATATTTATTACCTGCCCATCAAAATGAACAAATAAAATTTTTTTAAAGGATCTCCATTGTTTAAACGCCCATAAAAAATAAATAAATTGCATGGGGTCATCGACCGACCCACTTAGTTACGGACGTAATGTTTGTGCATCTTGGCCTGTCGAGAGTTAAATATGAACTACAGACGTCATCCATTTTTCTTCCATGTTATCACTGTTCATCACTGTCTGTGAGAAGTGGTAGTTCAATATCACGGAGTTAGTTAGTATCACGGAATAACCCAGTTTTACCCCAGATTCTCCATCATGTCCTTTTTCTGTCTGGAATTTCTAGGTCAATGCAATTTTTTCAATTCTTAGTCTCATTTCTGCCATCAGATGTGTAATTTTTAATTATCCTGCCACATTTTTCAATTGTTCTTCAGTAATAAAATGAGGCTGTCCACATAAATATTACATGCGTTCATTCTTCCGTACTCTCATTATTTTATTGTACATCAGGAATGCCGTAAAAAAGGTTAAACTTAAACAAAGCTGAGTAGTAACTACGTACGTAATATAATAAAATATGAATTATGAACTATTGATAGTTGATGTAACTACATAATTGCATAATTGTATCCATTCACAATACAATCGATATATTCATTATCTTAATCAAAACAAGTCAATGTTTTAATACCGATAAGGTGTTTGTACGAGGAAATTGTATTTTCGTATAAAATCAGCAAATTCCAACCATTTAATTCTTGACAGATTTTAACCAGCGATTCCTGAGCTTATTTGCAGTAAATGTCATTTTGCTGTCCGATGACATTTTTTTTTCAATGAACCGCTCGAGTGATTGCTTTAATAATTGAAATAGTAGCCCAGCGACCGAGATTTCTGAGCATTCCATTTTGAAATTTCCCGCCCTCGTAAAAAAATCATACCTCCAAATTTTAATATGGAGACATGTAAACTGATAATAGTGCTACACAACCCGTTAAGCTAATTTGTTCGCTTTTTGGAACAACTCGTGTAGGTTTTCGAAAGAGAAAACACCACACTTTATATTCAAATCTAAAAATTAACCACAAAAGAAGTAAAATTTACATCTTTATGAAACCAAAATTTGGAATTGCAATTTGAAAAAAAAAATTTATTTGGGAATTATTTTTACATGGAACGACAATAAAGTGAGGTGATAATAACGTTTATAATGCATTTGTCTATTAAAAAATGTATGTATTTTTATTTTTTTTTCGATTAACCTCTTCTTTAACGATTGATCTCTTTTGGTAGGTGAACCCAGAGACAGGGTTGATTGACTATGATAAGCTGGCGGAGACGGCGAAGCTCTTCAAGCCCCGTCTGATCATCGCCGGCATCAGCTGCTACTCGCGCTGCCTGGACTACAAGAGGTTCCGACAGATCGCTGATGCTAATGGAGCTTTCTTGCTGTCGGACATGGCCCACATTTCTGGACTGGTGGCCGCAGGTAAATATAACATACAAATGGGAAATAATTTCCCTCGGAGTCTATGTCATCTTTAGGGTCTTTTTTAGCAAAAGAAAGAGTGAACTAAGAGGGGGCTGTAGGAAAGAGGAAAAACAGAGGCCGGCAATTCATTCAACAGCCAAACACAATGTACGCACATTTTAAATATGGAATTGCAATTTTTATTGTTTTTTTTATTTAATTTTATTAACCTCCCTCGCCAATTTGTTCGGTTTTCGACACAACTCATATTGGTCTCGTAGAAATTTTTGTCTCACTTTCTAGCTTGGTTAGAAATATGATCTAAACTGTGTGAGAAAGAAAAAACACCACGCTTTATAAAAATTAAACGCAAAATAATTAAAATGTACACCTTTATGAATCCAAATTTTCCAACCGCCATTTGAAAAAAAAAATTGAAACTTTGGGAATTTCGTTTTAATTATTTTTACATGAAATGACATAAAAAGTGTTTATTTTATTTTATTATTTTTATTTAATTGAATATAATAACATGTGATACAATATAAGATATGGGTAGTCCCACAAAGCTGTGACAGATCAGCTTGTCTGTAGGTTCTACCATTTAATATTATTACATAACACAGATTAGCCTAGGTTACAATATTAATACTTAATATAAGATTTAAGATAGATAAATATGTTGTTCATTTATTAACCACTTTTTTGTGAGTTTATGGCAGGGTTCCTCATTATTTTTTAAATTAATGTTTTGATTTAACATGTTGTAAATCAAGGGTATCATATATTTGAGCGTTCTGCTACCATACTTATTTGATATTCGTGGTATTTTTAGGCCTTTGTTTTCAGTAAATCTTGTTGTGTGATTATGCACCAATAAATTTTTATACGTGCTTTCTCCCGAATTATCCATAATTATAATGTACCAGAGAAGCCCTTTAACCGGTCAAAGGCCGTGACATTTAGCGGAAATTCGCGGAACTTCGCAAAAAAACACTAAAAAACCACAACTTTGAATTTTGAATTGAATGTTTTGTTGATAAATTTTGAGCTATTGTATATTTTATTAACTGAAACACGTTCACAACACAATAAGCTATCTACTAAAACCACATTACTTGCATTTATTACGTAAATTAATAGGTTTTATGATCGTTTTATTCGCGATACACCCATTAATTGCGACCGTTAAATTCGCGGCAAATTCTGACAGCCGATTGTCATAGAAGATATCGTTTTAAAAATATTCCAGGGTGACTAGGTGAATGAAACTTGTAGCGTCTCCGAGAGTAATGACAGCGCAAGCGATTCTGACACTGTTCTCCATACAAATTGTGTACATAGAAGGGCCAAAATCGTGGACCAAAAGTTTTTTGTCGGATGTATTATTCAAATATTTGAATTATTTTCTCGCGCATGCGCATATGACGCGCGCGCCGGCGCGTCTCCGGCCTGTCAGAGGTTAATTGGAAGTAGGCCCTCAGACCCATACAATAATTTTAGGTTGTTTCTTTGATTGTAAATGCTAGGTTTAACAATTTTTTTAATTATAGCAGTTTGTAAATTTTGAATGTATTTAATATTAATTTTGCTCGAGTGTCCCCAAGTTCGAATTCCATATCTAAGTATGGATTCGACCATAGAATGATATATAAGTTTGAGAGTGCATCGAGGCAACACAAATTTTAATTTATAAAAATTACTCGCCAAACATCGGAGCTGGTTACAAATTTTAATCACTTGTTTATCCCATTTAAAGTTATTATCTACGATTATGCCAAGGTAAGTATATTCATTTGTAAAATCAATTCTTTCACAGTAGCAAATGTTATCATTTTTTTTATGTATACATTCAAAATTGTGTGCAGTTATTTTAGGTAAATTCCACATTTTCAGGCTCGGTGATCTTATATACATACATTTAGTTTTTTTGACATTAATAATTAGTCCTACATCATGAGACCATTTGAGTAGCTCGTTAAAGTCTCTTTGCAATTCATTAATTGCTATTTCCGGGTTTTCATTTGATACAACCAGTGCAGTATCATCTGCAAAAATGAATCTACGGGCTATTTTAAACAGTTTAGACAAGGCAATGACATATATAATGTATAATTTAGGGCCTAAAATTGACCCTTGCGGTACTCCTGTTTTTATAAATCTAAAATTACTCATTTCATTCAAAATCTTAACGTAAATTTTTCTATTTGTTAAATAGTTTTTGAAAAATGATAGCAGTTTACCACGGATTCCTATGATTTCAAGTACCTTGATTAATTGTGTGTGGCTGAGTGTATCGAAAGCTTTTGAGAAATCAATGAATAATACCAGTACATGTTTTCTAGAGTTAAGCTGTGAATTTATATAATTAGAAAATTTTTCCAGAAGTTTATCACAGCTTTTTTTTTTGGAAGCCATGCTGACATTCATCAATAATGCCCAATTTATTTAAATATTTATCCAAATTTATAGATATATATTTTTCTAAGATTTTTTCTAATGCCGGTAACAATGAAATAGGCCTATAATTATTTATTACGGTGTGATCTCCATTTTTATAAATGGGCCTTATGATGCTGCATTTTAGTTCAGCTGGAATGATGCTTGTGTCAATAATTCTGTTTATTAGGTGGGTAATCATAGGACTAAGTAATTTTACGTGTTTTTTTAGATCATACATGCGAATTAAATCCACGCCCGGTGTCTTGGAGTTTTTCATTCGTCCGATAATGCATTCAGTTTGTTTCGCATTAGCTCTTGGTAGGTACATTGAATGTTGCAAATGTTCTTGATTCCACTCGGACGCTCGAACGTTGCATTCGTGTAATAACTGATTTACGCCCTCGTCAAAGAAATTTGCAAAGTTTTCTACCGTCACATCCGCCGCTTGAGAATTTAAGAAATATTTAGATATGATTGATGATGATGATGATGTGTTGATGATAACATTTATAATACATTTGCCTAATAAAATATTTTTTTTTTCATTATCAGTAATTTTAGTTAGGAAAAAGGCAAGGTGAGCCATTTTTAAAACTTTTTTATGTTGATTTCAAATTATAAAATTTGAAAGCGTATTTCATCACCTTTCAAAAACAGTTTTTATTTTCGGATGCGTTCAGAAATATTACATTTATTTGGATTTTATTGCAATGTGGAAATATTTTGACCTTCTGACAAAATAGGCCAGAGCGGTTAATAGTATTATTAAGATGAAGTATTTTAGTTTTTTTATTATTGTGACGGCTGTTTCGGTGTTTAAAGCCAATGTTTAGTCATTTGTATAGCAAAAAAAGAATGAAAATAATTTTATGCAAAAATATATTATGGTTAGGTAGGTATTTGATCGCTTGTTCTGCTCCAATTTCGAAAAGTTTACACTCGTACATATATTTATGTATTCATGAAGGAAATGATGTTATTTAATTATTTGTTGTTCAGGTATAATCCCCAGCCCGTTTGAGTACAGTGATGTGGTGAGCACCACCACCCACAAGACCCTGCGGGGCCCCCGCGCCGGGGTCATCTTCTTCAGAAAGGGAGTACGCTCCGTCAAGGCCAACGGGGACAAGGTCATTACATATTATACTCCATTTCCATATCATTACATATTATATTCCATTTCCATATCATTACATATTATATTCCATTTCCATATCATTACATATTATGTTCCATTTCCATATCATTACATATTATATTCCATTTCCATATCATCACATATTATATTCCATTTCCATATCATTACATATTATGTTCCATTTCCATATCATTACATATTATGTTCCATTTCCATATCATTACATATTATGTTCCATTTCCATATCATTACATATTATATTCCATTTCCATATCATTACATATTATGTTCCATTTCCATATCATTACATATTATATTCCATTTCCATATCATTACATATTATGTTCCATTTCCATATCATTACATATTATATTCCATTTCCATATCATTACATATTATGTTCCATTTCCATATCATTACATATTATATTCCATTTCCATATCATTACATATTATGTTCCATTTCCATATCATTACATATTATGTTCCATTTCCATATCATTACATATTATATTCCATTTCCATATCATTACATATTATATTCCATTTCCATATCATTACATATTATGTTCCATTTCCATATCATTACATATTATATTCCATTTCCATATCATTACATATTATGTTCCATTTCCATATCATTACATATTATATTCCAATTACATTTTATAACATTCCATTTCCAAATCATTACATATTATATTCCATTTCCATATTTATTTATTTATTTAATTTTTTTTTCTTTGTTTTACAATTTTTTAGAGAAAATGTGTCCTTACTGGGGTACCCCGTTCTAAGGACACATTGTACAAGTTTTATTATTTGAATTATAAGTAAATGCCTATGTTAGAATATTACCCAGGAAAATTATTAAGTTAAATCTAAAAGAAAGTACAAAACACGCATTATTCTTTGTTAGGTTGCAAAATTGTATCTATATTCTTCCTTCCCAAGTCCATAATCCATATTTTTATGCTTCTTTAAAGGCAGATATTTTTTTAATGGTTTTTATTGCAAGAGGGAGTAAATTAAATAATTTTATAGAGAAGTATTGCATATTTCTTTGTCCAAAAGTCGTTTTAGTTGTAGGTTGGTGGAATGTATGTTGTAGTGTAGATCTTGTGAATCGGCCCGAGTTTGTCTGTGTAAAGTTATCCTGGTTTTTGAATGCTGTAGCGTGCCCCGGGCGGGAGCTCCCACATTCTGCACAAGGCCAGCTCAGTTAGGTCGACAGAACAGGTGAAACGCTCTGCAACAGGGTCGTAGGTAGCTAAAAAAGGGGATACATGGTAATGGGCCAACACTCTTCCTTATGTCTCGTCAAATGAAAGATTGTCTGGGTTGGAACAACACTGTATTGACGGAAATACACAATTACAACAAGGGGCAGTAATATTCACATCGATTAACAAACACAGGAAAACAAGTATGCCTAGCTGAGTAAAACATCCTAAGCAAATCTCTCTCGTCGCCGCCCTCCAGGGGGGGTGTTTACAGATCGCGAGGTAAGAGGGGACACATTACAAAATGGAGGTAGCTTCGTTACTCACGGCCGCGCGGGGAAGGCGCCCAGGAGGTGGTGGCGTAGTAGCTGAGCATGTCCATGCTCAGCAGGAAAGTACAGTGGTCCATCGCCAGCAGGTGGCAACAGCAGTTCCTTGCTGTCCAGCTTGTGCCCACAAAGCAGGCGGTCGCGTCCCTTTTCCGTTGGCGCCAGCGTTCTAGAACAACTCGACTCGACGCGCGGGAACAGGTTGGGTATTGCCCCGACATGGGTTACTATGCTGGGAGCTAGTATGCGACTGCGGGCTGGCGCTGAGGCGGCCGGGTGCGTGCGGCGAGGGGAAGGGAGCGGTAATATTTGCAAGGGGGACGGGGGACGCGGTGTGTAACTCTCGTAGGGTGGCCGGCAAACAAACGTGTGTGGCTTTAGGTAGCGTAGAGTGGCGACGTAACAATGCGTACATTAGAATATCTTTTGTATATAATTTTAAAATTACAGCGCTTTAAAAATTATCATTACATATTATATTCTATTTCCACATCATTACTTATTACTAAAGACCGGATTATATGCAACAAAAACAGCCCAAAATATGCAACATGAAATAATACAGGAATTCATATTTTTAAATATTTTTATTTTATTTTAGTAAGCTATTAGTTCCCAAGGATAACAATCGTATTTTCGAAAATATCAATTACAAAATGTTTTTAACAAAAAATTTACAATTTGCCTTTAAAAACATATATGACTAAGTACTGTTCTAAATGTTCTGTAGACAAATTGTGTCCACGATCGCTTAATATATTTTTGTAAGCGGAAAAGGAGCGTCCTACGTCTACTGATGTGACTGGACAGAATTTAAATTTAGGTGCGATTTTTGAACTTATTGTGCCGGGCAAAATTTCACCTACCCCTTTGATGAAGCTATCAATTTGGCACAAGGTTTCAAACCCTGGGTTATTGTTCAGTAAGTTTTTAAACTTTTCTTTGAGTTTACTCGGGAATAGCTTTGGCAACGAGGAATTCATAAGGCGAATTTTCTTCATAACCTGAGCAGATTCATTCAACGCAAATCCATGGGTTTCAAGCGTTTTCACTAGCCGCAGAGCGATCAGTTCACTTTTCACAGTTTTATAGTGTCACTATGTGAACGAGATCGAGCGTAAATATGCAAGATCTCAAATTTTTTGCTAAAATATGCAACAACCGCTGGAAAGGGTCCAAATATGCAAATTTATATGCAAATATGCATTTGCATATAATCCGGTCTTTACTTATTACATTCCATTTCCTAGTAATTATATGTAGGGCTATTTTGGTTCCATCCATATCCAGAATCCATTGAGATAGGTATGCTTTCACTTTCCCCATTTACATTTTGCACTAATTATAATCGGGATATAACGATTGTATTAGTTATATATTCCAATTTAGGATGCGGGTATGGGTAGCCATTTAATGGATAACCAACACCCTTGCCATAGGTCGCCCCAAGTGGTTCGCTATGTTTGGTGACTTGGCAGGGGTGCCCGGGTTCATGGGGTAAGGTTTGTCCAATGATTCATAAGATTTGTCAGCTGAAAAACTGCGCGGCAGATCGGATCAGGAGAGACTGGTTGACGGAGACCTTTTGATATTTCCAGCTGGACTCTCTCAGAACATTGCCTTGCATTGCAGTGGAAGGGTTGGATACGTACACCCATCACTCCTGGACACAATGACATCCCGATTCCTACCCATTCTTCGTACCTTTTTCCATCCTAGAACTTTCCTTAAAAAAAAAACTCTCCACACAGCATCCCCAAATATAGTCCTTGGGGATATGATTTTCCCTGGGCTTCCTGTGTGGAATTAATGTTAAAAAAAAATCATGTTAATTTTTGTAATGTTCAGGTGATGTACGACCTGGAGACTAAAATCAACCAAGCCGTGTTCCCCGGGCTGCAGGGCGGGCCGCACAACCACGCCATCGCCGGTATTGCCACGGCCATGAAGCTTGCCGCCACTCCTGAATTCAAGGACTACCAGACACAGGTTACCTTTATTATTATTATAATTATTTTGCACCTAGTCATATGTATATAATTAGAGATCGGGCCGCTCACAATAAAACTCCTTATGTAGATGGCGATAAGGTTTAAATTCCCGTTTAACACCAGTTGCCCATTTTGACTTATTCATGAAAAAAATCATAGCCAAAAAGCGTGTTTTATGAAGCTCAGGCACGAATATTTAAATGTTTTACAACCATTTTCTAGAAAATTTTATTTCTCACATTATACAATAAAACCATAACCGAAAAGGGGTTCGTAAGTAGGTAATTTTTAAGTAAGTAGTTAGTGTAAGCAGTTTTTATAGACCAGCCGAGCGATTTTATATCTTTTGTGGGATCATTATTAGATAACGGACATTATCTCCATCAGAATTGTGTGATTTTTACATATTTACTGTCACATATTTTAGTTTAGATGATTCTAAACACAAATTCCTGCAAGTATGCATGATTATTTATTCATTTAATGTACGTTGTACATAGAAAAAGCAAATAACAGCCATAAAAATCACACAAATCTGTCAGGAGATCACGTCCGTTATATTTCATAAAAGATATAGAATCGATCGGCTGATACTTTATTTTTTCTGGGCTTACAAAAAGACTAATAAAAAAAAATATATGATTATTTCAAAGGCAAATATTTGAGTTGTGTAATTTCTATATCCGCTATATCGACTTTCACTGATTTGGAAAACCGCAAAAAACTGACACATGTCTAGCATAAATAAGTAATATAAATTTATAATTGGCAGTAATATAAATTCGAAAAGTGTTCATTTTTCCATGCATGTCTAGCAATATTTAAGTAATTTCGATAAATAAAATGAATATAGCGGATTTTGATGCTCACTTCGTGATATAAAGGCTTTTGAAACTCAACTCAACTCAACAGTGTTTAGTTTTTGGATATGTTTAAAAATATTATTTTATTTGGATTTTATTGCAAAGTGGAAATATTTTTAACTACTCACAAAATACGCCCGAATTTTGAAGGGTTAATTAATAAACTTAACATTGACCAATGTTGCATTTTGTTTTCAGGTTGTAAACAACGCCAAGCGCCTCTGTTCGGGGCTCGTATCTCGAGGCTACAAGATAGCCACTGGGGGCACTGACGTTCACCTCGTCCTCGTGGACCTCCGAAAGAACGGAATCTCCGGAGCCAAAGCTGAGAGGATCCTCGAGCTGATCAGCATCGCCTGCAACAAGAACACGGTGCCTGGAGACATGAGCGCTATGAACCCGTCTGGAATTAGGCTCGGTAAGTAAATTTAAAGTCAATAACCTGTAGATTCTCACAGTATTGAATGGTTGTGGGAACAAAAGAAGGAATCGAGTTTACAGGAACCAAATCGCACATCAGATATTAAGTTCGGTGAGCATGCTTTCGGAGTGTCGGGCCCTAAAGAATGGAATAAACTGCCGCATGACCTAAGACTCGACAGAATTCAGACTCAAACATTAAACTCATCTCTTGAGTCTTAGATAGAAGTTATATCCTTGAAAGGATAACAGAATTGAAAACTTAATAAATTTGCATAGCAAGTTTGGTCCCCAAGACCCGTTCGCACTGGGCAAGTAGTTTAGTCGAGTAGCGAGTATATTAGTAACTAAACGCATCCCGACACCACAATTTTAGTAGAGTAGTTTAGTCAGCTCTTAGTAGAGTGAATCCATTTAGTTCTATTTTTTCAGGCCCGTAGCCCCCCCCCCCCCCCCTACCACGCGTCCCTGTGCACTGACATGCATAAACCCCTCATCTTAGTAGAGTTCATTTGACGTTCATTAGTTCAGTAGACGCAGATAAGTCGTCCAATTGGGGCGAAGATGCTACTCTAAAATTCTTTATTTTTGTTGCTATTAATCTCTTTTCATGTCCATAGCTTATTTATTTTCAACTCACTAATTTATTCTTCCGCTTCTTCTAAAATAAGCATTACAATCAGCTTGATTATTCTGTATTTACTTTGTTGTTTGCAACCCGTCATCTTGCAACGCGCTGCTCACTAATATACTCCACTTGACCGTAATGCAAACACTTTTCGGCCAGTGAAGTAGCGAGTTACTCGCTACTCGACTAAACTACTTGCCAAGTGCGAACAAGCCATTAGTTCCTAAATTCACTTATATAACACTAGCTGGGTTACCCGGCTTCGTTCAGGACAACATTCGAGTGTTTGGAATGTTCCACAATGATGTTCCCAATTCCCTATTCTCGAACATTCCACGACATACTCCGCCCTCCTTCCAGAACTTTCTAGAGCTCTATGGAACCTTCTAGAACTTTCCGGAAGACTGTTCTAGAAATTTCAAGAGGGTGAAACTTCCAGCCCTTATATCTTCAAAAGCACGCCCTTTAGGTAAAAATGAGAACCGTCATCCTGGAGGGGGGATAAAGATCTACCACACAATATAATGCCCTCGATCGTACCGGGACTCGTTTCTAAGTTTTTGCAAGCTGCACGTTTTTTTTTACTTTTTTTAATAATATATATTGATTATTTGGTGACCAACCTTCCTCTCTAGTCTCACAACAGGGAATTTAGGGATGCCATAGTCCCACTGGCTCCAGTCAGTCGAGACTTTTGTGCGGTACTAACGTGAAAAAATATTAAAAAACAGTGAGGATGTGCAGTCCTTAGAGGCTACCTATAAAGCTGTGCACGACCCCAAAAAACAAAGAAAATGTATAAAGGGAAAACAATATTTGAATCCATTCTGCCAACATACATAAAAACACAGTATCCTCATCGAGAGTCCGAAGAATGAAATTGTGCATATTATTTTGTGGCAACAATATTATTAGATTATTATTTACAGGAACGCCAGCCCTGACCACCCGAGGAATGAAGGAGGCGGACATTGACCGTGTGGCGGACTTCATCGACCTCGGCCTCAAACTTTCTCTAGAGATTTCTGCCATTTCCGGCCCCAAGCTAGTTGACTTCAACAACTGCCTAACCCAAAACGCAGAAGTCAAAGCCAAGGTGGAGAATCTCAAAGAGCAGGTGGAAAAGTTCAGCAGGACCTTTGTGATGCCCGGATATTCTGACTTCTAAATTAACATCAGATATCTTTTTTATATCACCAAGTACTATATTATTTTGTAAGCTTCCATTTTTTCATATTGTTATATTTTTGTTAAGATAAATAAAGTTTTTTTTTCGCGTATGTATGTGGTTTTTTTCAACATGTTGTATTCTGTGCTTAATTTTCAAATCCCAGGTATGGGCAACCTTTTTTGTTACACCTCACAAGAGGATCTCTGTCTGTACAGTGTAAATACAAGGGAACTGTGTCATCTCCTTCCCTTCCCCACTACCTTCAGCCTCACAACATACCCCAATTGGGAATGCCATAGTCTCACTGGCAGCAGCTGGGACTGGAAACTAAAAAAAAAGAGGGGGCCGTAGGAAGTAGTCCTGGGTCGATCGATCATTTTACATGACCCGGGTCGCTCACGACACACTGGCGTCTCGAGCGGGTCGCGAAGACCCGCTCTTTTAGAGACACAAAATACGAAACTCGATAATCGAATTTCTCGCGCCGGTTGCCGCCCAGACCGGCCAAGTCATAAGCGACCCGAAAAACCCACAACAAAATTGCTTTAAAAGTTGGCCAAAAAGGATACACCAATAAAGTTACAACTCAAACCTTGGGGATTAACAAATATTGCGAATTTTATGATTATAGGAGTTCCTCTTAGGTTGGGTTATAAAACGCCGACAGCAAACACTTTACATTTTTGGGAACTCACTTGAAGAAACCGTGGGATAATTTTATTATCCCACGGTAATTATATTAATTTTACAATGGGAGGGCCTGTGGAGGGGGAAAAGGTAAGCAATTTAATTACATTCCAATGTAACCAGAAGGGTGATTCTGCGACTGTATCTTTTGCGAGAACTTAACATGTGTTAAATCGTCGTATACAACACATTTTGACAGTTTTATTCCGCATTGCGCTGACGAGCTAGATATCGCGCTTGCGTTAAGAAACCAACTCTTAAAAGTGGTTACACTAACGCCAGAGATTTTTTTTTTAATTCTTTTTTTTAATTTTTTTTTTTTTTAATTCCTTTATTTTTCCCATATTTTACAATTTATATTTTCATATTTTGAAAATCATAATAATGGGAACCCACTAAGGCGCAGCCTGTGCGTGGGTAACTAAAATAACATGAATATTGCGAATAATTATTTTACTTACTAAATAGAAAAAATCGCATTCTGGAACGAACAAATACCAAGATACGCTCTAATTAAAAATGACTCCGTGTCTAGTTGAATATTCAAAAATCGAATATACTAAACAATCCCGCGATGACGTGACACACGGGCATAAAGTAGGATACTGTTACGTCACGCACGTGTGTGTTGATCGGCAAGCGGCGACCGAATGCCGAATGTGTCGCAGTTCGCAGTTCTCGCTGTCTCGCCACTCGCCACATGGGCAACCGGCGACCGGTCGCTAGAGTGTCGTGAGTCATGGGATGCGGGAATGTGTTGTAGTTCGCGGGTCGTGAGAGTGCGTCGCCGGATCTTAAGACCCGGGTGCTGACGAATAAATAACCCACTCGATCTTTGGCGGCTCGTGAGCGGGTTTCGACGATCAGGTCGTTCACGATCGACCCAGGACTAGTAGGAGGGGATTTATTAACCCCTATAGGACGTGTAAAATTTAGTAAATACATATCTCAAAGCCAAATATTATGTTGAAAATTATATTTGAAATAATACACTTCTATCAAAATATTTAAAACTTTTTTACTTTGGAAATTTCAGTGGACAGTAATGAAATACATAATATGTACATTTAAAACTTCTAAAACCTAACTCTACACACTGCAGACTGAAGTGCATCTCAAGGTACTCATTATTTCACTGGACTGCAAATAACCTATAAATAATATAAAAATGAATCGATGAATGTGTTGCTAAGCGCACAACTTTCGAACGACTACACCAAATTGGACAATTCTTTTTTGTGTGTTCGTTATTGTCAGGACAAGGTTTTTATAAAACTTCAGGTGAGCTCTGGCATTATGAAATTTGTATAAAAAAATTACTACTGGCGGCACACGAGGAAGCGGCTATTGCTATGGAAAGCGGAAGGGAGGGAGAGATGGGGGAGGGGAACCTGGGAGGGGGGAGGGGGGTTCGCGGGAGGGGGGGGGGGAGTGGGGAGAGGGAAGGTGGAG
Source organism: Limnephilus rhombicus (assembly GCA_929108145.2). Taxonomy (NCBI): domain Eukaryota; kingdom Metazoa; phylum Arthropoda; class Insecta; order Trichoptera; family Limnephilidae; genus Limnephilus; species Limnephilus rhombicus. The sequence continues at coordinate 46,967,028 of OV815280.1, forward strand.
GTGACGGAGTGGGAACGCAAGAGGGGAAGAGGATGCAGGAGAAGAAGGGGAGGCGGAAGGGGAACGGGACGAATGGGAAAGGACCCTCAGGGAGAAACAATTTCTTTATTAAATGGCATAGCAACGCATGCCGGGCACCAGCTAGTAATAATAATAAAATTGGATAATTTGTAGAATGCCGTTTTTTGTGAAAAATCACCTCAATGTAACCAGCCGCACTATAGTGCGGGTCTTGAAGTGGCCTGTATTTTATGAAGGAGGAAAAACAGATGCAGACTCTCCTGATCCAGCCTGCTACGCTGTTGGTGGGCAGAGACATCTGCCGCCAAGATCCGGACAAACCTGAACCCAGGCACCCCTGCTAAGTCACCAAACAACAGAGCAGACTCCTTGGTAGAACAAGCTCAGCATGCCCACATTGCGTCTGTGCATTATAGATGGCATCAGTCTGTTAACAATGGATTGCACAGAATCAAGTAGGTTTATCAAGTATTGCGGGGCTCCGGCCCAGAGGTGACCCCCAAATTCAAAGGTTAGGCGTACTTACAATGTATAGGGTTTAACAGCTGGTCATTATTGAAGAATCTGCTAGCCCTTACAAGATGCTCAGTTTCTTGGAAGTCAATTTTACTCAGCTCCATGGAGCCCCGATACTTCAGGTGGTCTGATGCACCTCAAGCATCAATGGAGTTACCTTTCATCCAAAGGACCATTTGTATATTTTACCTGTGAGACAAATTGGCGGATGTGAGGAGTGATCTTACCAGACCTCAGAAGGAAATCAAGGAGCAATAGAAAGACTACAGAGAAAGGAGGAACAGGCAGGGCTGGGCAAAATACATTCATTGCTGTAATTAAAATACAAATTACAAAATGCTTTTTCGCATGTATTTAAAATACGAAATACAAAATACTTTCAAGTCGTGTATTTGAAATATAAAATACAGTATTTCAACCATTTTTTAATTTCAAATACCAATTACAAAATACATTTGGTTTTGGTTGCATTAAATTGTCGTAAGTTACCCTTATCTAAGGGTGCGTTTCCACAGAAGGAAAGCTGAGCAGAGTGAAACAGAGACGTGCAAAAATTAATCAATCATATTGCTCAGAAGACAAATTTCATCTCCGCTCCACTTGTAAAGTTTTGTGGTACAGGACTTAGGTGTTAGATAATAATAATTATTATTATAATAACACTAGCTCGTTCCCGGCATGCGTTGCAATACCATATTCAAAGAATTACATTGCTTCTCCCGGCATGTCCCCTTTCCCGTGAGTCCTCGTTACCTTTCTGCATCCCGTTCCTGGAATACTGTCGCTGCTTCCACTTCTGATACCAGTAGAACTCAATTTCCCAGCTTGCCGCTAATTACAAGAAATAATGCTCTTCCTGGCCCTGCTAGACCTTCAGTTCTCGTGTTTCCGGCCAACAACACCCATTCCACTTCCAAGGCCACCATGAAAACCCTGAAAACTGCGGTCAATTCTGCCACACTTGGCATACGAGTAACGGGTATGCGTGAACTGAAAAGTGGTGGGGTGATAATCCACCCTAGCACTTATGCTGAAGCGACGAATTTTCAAATACTCCAGCTCTATCCGAAGCCGGTCTAAAAGCAACGATCGTCCCAAATCGCCTCCCTCGTATTGCTGTACATGACCTCCCTCAAGATATATCGTCTGAGGATATTATCTCGGCGATTCATCATCAATCTTCCAACGACACCGGTCTCTCATTAGAAAATTTAAAAGAAAACATATCTTTCTCTCATAAATCGGGCCCTCGCACTGGTAACTACATCCACATTTTTAGAGTCCCTTCATCTGTTCGTCACTCTCTAATATCCCGTACAAAACTTGCCATTGACTGGCAGCTACACCGTGTAAGAGACTGGGTAGATAGCCTGAAATGTGGCCACTGTCAATTATATGGCCACATAGCTTCCAAGTGCCAAGCAGACTTACCCACCTGTGCCCACTGTGCCAAAGTTGGTCACAACCGTGATGCCTGCCCCAAAAAGGAAAAATCTCCATTATGTGCCACCTGCACTTTCTTCAGAAAAACGGCTTCCCACAAAACTGGAGCTCAAGAATGCCCTGCCCGCCAAGCTGCTGAGAGACGTGTACTTTCTAGGATAATTTTTTTAGGTTGAACCTGAAGAATCGTTCTATGAATAATTCCTTCTCAACGTACTACCAAAACGTTCGTGGCCTAAATACAAAACTGAACACTATTCGCTGTAACGTCAGTGTATGTCATTATGACTTTTTATTTCTTACCGAAACATGGCTCTCTGATAATGTCTCATCTGCTGAACTTGGACTGTTTGACTACAACATTTTTCATTGTGACCGTTCTACTTCTTCTGTGAAGTGTAAAGGTGGTGGAGTGATGATATGTGTACATAAAAAATACCCTTGTCATATTCTAGAAACATCTGACAATGTTTCTGATCAATTGTTCCTGTGTTATATTTGGTACCAAAAAGCTTGTACTTGGTTGTGTTTACATTCCTCTTTCCTCTTCGGTAGAAGTCTACAAGTCGCATACTGCTTCAATTGAGCGTGTCTCTAGAAATGCTGATTCCTTACTTATTTGTGGCGATTATAATTTACCTAAAATATTGTGGCTGAATGACAACCAAGGGGTTTTTTTTTTTTTTTTACATTAACTCCACACAGGAGGCCCTGAGGAAAATAATTTCCCTCAGGCCCTAAACTCCTACTAGTAATCTTTCCCAACAAGCTATTGAAATTGTAATTTTTTTTGCCTTTATGAATATGTTTCAAGTAAATCCAGTCACTAACTATCTAGGTTCTTGCCTGGACTTAATTTTCACTAGCGTACCTAATGTCATAGTAAGTGAAGCTGATGTCTCGTTGTTACCTATTGATAAATATCATCCACCTCTCTCTATTAACATCACAATTTTTTTTAAATTTGAATCTTTGAAACCAAGTGTCTCGTATCACTACAAATATCTTAATGGTGACTATTCTAACATGAACAAATATCTTTCCCTGATTAATAGGACAAAACTATTTTTAAATTCTGATATAAATGACGCCGTATTTAAATTTAATGAATGTGTAACACGTGCTATAGATTTGTTTGTTCCCAAGGGATGTTACTCTCAACCCAAGTTTCCAAATTGGTTTAGCTCGAAACTTAAGCAGTTAATAATTGAAAAAAAGAAAACTCATAAGATATTTAAAGAAACTGGCAACTTAAAATTTTATCAAAAATTTTCTCAACTAAGGGAACTGTCTAAAATCGAATCAGCCAAATGCTATAAATCTTTTGTAGAAGTTACAGAGACAAAATTACTTAAAAATCCTAAACAATTCTGGCAATTTATTGCGCAAAAGCGTACAGATAATGATCTCCCTTCAAGTATGTATTATCATGAAACTCACGCTACAAATGGTCACGACATCGCCAACCTTTTTGCTAAACACTTTTCCTCTGTATATTCTGATGCTTCACGCACCATCCCTCCACTTAACTATGACTATAATATTTACTTGAATGATTGCCAAATTTCACTTGCAGAGGTTTACCAATCCTTAAATAATCTTTCTAACAAAAAAGTACCGGACCTGATGGCATGGGCGTAGCCAGGGGGGGGTTTTGGGGGTTCAAACCCCCCCCCCCGAAAAGATAAGATATCAACATCAATAATATTAAAATAAGGAGAGAATGTTTTTTTAACACTGACATCTCAAAATGATATTATGTATCTAAAAAGATAAATGGGGACCTCTGAAAGAAAAAAAAAATTAACTTGCAAGTTACGTTTTTTCGGTGATTGCGATTGATTTTTATTTTGCAAAGTGATTTTTATTTGGAATTCCGTTTCTAATCAGTGGTAAGTGTATACGTACTTTAAAATTATTATTTCACAACAGACCGATCAGTGGTTGAGTGGGCATAGCGCCTGGGTCTCACCCGGGCGTCGCGTGTTCGATTCCTCGGCTGGCTAAGTCCTCCATCACAACACAGGCAACATTTTCGGCTTTCTGTTGTGGTAGTAGGAGATTTTAAAACATTTTTGGGTTATTCGTAACCCGGGAACATTTGTCTTTCTTACAAAATATATATATAAAATATAACAGGATTAGTGTTACAGTCAGGTGAATACGTACTTGCATAAATGTGATTATTTGAAAAATTTGACTGCTTAAAATTTTATAACATGTACAACTAACGTTTATTATGTATTTTGTTTTGAAAAGTTTTATTTTCTATATATAATTGCTACTTTAATTTTATTAAAAACAAATTTAAAAAAAAAAAAAAAAAATACCAATGTAAATAGAAAATAAAAATTTTCAACACAAATTGTTAGAAATATTAGGTCCTTACATATGAAATTGGCGTTTTGCCATACTGGCAACTTTGATCTCAAATATCTTCTCTTTGGTTAGGAAATCCAAATTCAAATTTATACAGCTCATGTATTTGTGTTTCGAAAAATATAATCCATTTGTTTTTTCCTTAATTGTTTTTTTTCTTTGAGGCACTTAGTTTACAATATGGAAAACTTGAAATTTCGAAACTATCGGGGCATGGTTTGGTTGGTTCGGCAGGGTTCAGCCATTGCGGTGAGCACTTCCGATTATCGTACAGGATCCACTTTTCATCACAGGTAATGATTCGATTTAAAATCCCTTCATTATTGTGCCGGTTGAGTAATGCAACGCAGCAGTCAAAGCGCGTTTGTTGATTTGCTTCACTCAATTCGTGAGGTACCCACCTTTAAAGCTTTTTCACCTTCCCAATTTGCTTCAAGTGGATTAAAACAGTTTTAAAGTCCGACAAACCCCCCCCCCCCCCCCGTCCCCCGCCCCCCCCCAACAAGAGTTTTATTTTCTTGAACCCCCCCCCCGAAACTAAAACCTGGCTACGCCCGTGCCTGATGGCATTCCACAAATCTTGCTAAAATAATGTAAATGTTCATTATCTAACCCAATTTGTATGATGTACAATTTATCACTCTCAACCGGAACATTTGCTGACTCATGGAAAATTTCATTTATTCGACCCATTTTTAAGTCTGGAAACAAGTCAAATATTGGAAATTACATACCAATACATATATAAATTATATTACAATATTACAATACAACTATTATATCTAATATTCCAAAAATATTTGAGTCAATAATTACAAAGAAAATCACTCCTATTTTCAAAAATGATTTAGATCGGCGAAATCTACAACAACTAATTTAATGTCCTTTATAAATACCATTCTTAAAGCCTTAGAAGACAACACTCAGGTTGATGTCCTCTACACTGACTTCTCCAAAGCCTTCGACAAAGTTAATCACCGTATTCTCATGGCCAAACTTTATGCTATAGGCATTAGAGACCCATTGTTATCATTCTTTCACTCTTACTTGAGTAATAGAAAACAAAGGGTTAAAATAAATAACTTTGAATCCTTAACATTGATGTAACTTCCGGCGTTCCGCAAGGAGCCCATTTGGCCCCGCTTCTTTTTAACCTTTTTTATTAACGATATCATTAAAGTTTTTTCTCACACACGTTTTTGGCTTTTTGCCGATGACAATAAGATTCTTAAGATAATTAAATCCCATCTTGATTGTTTACTTTTTCAACTTGATATTGATTCATTTAATGATTGGTGCAAAATTAACTGCATGGAACTTAATGTTGATAAATGCAAAATTTTGTCCTTTTATAGAAACAAAAAACCTATTCAGTTTGATTATAAACTAAATAATGTTTGTCTCTCTACTGTCACATCTATCAAAGACCTTGGGGTCACTCTGGATTGTAAACTTTCTTTCCGGGATCACATTAATAACATCGTAAACAAATCACTTAAATTACTTGGCTTCATTCATAGAATTACCTCTGACTTTAAACATATAAATACACTTAAAACTCTTTACTGTTCGCTGGTCCGCCCTCACCTTGAATATGCTAGTGTCATTTGGTCTCCTTTTTATGCTGTCCACATTGTTACATCGAATCTGTACAACATCGCTTCCTACGAGGAATTGCTTGGAGGTTAGGACTTGAAAGAGGAGAATACTTGTATGATGAAATTGAACAAACTTTAAACATTTCCTCTTTAGAGAAACGTAGAAAGGACTCTGATCTAATATGCATTTTCAAAATTATCAACAGTATTACTGACACACCTGCTTTGTTACAACTCATCCAGTTCAACATTCCTTCCCGTAGACTCCGAAATAATGAATTGCTGTTCCTCAATCAACATTCTACTAATTATGGATATCATTCTCCTTTATCCAAAATGTCAGAACTTGTCAACGCAAATCAAAGCATTGAATTTTTTGCTGTAAGCCTAAATGACTTTCGGCAGTGGTTACGCAATGTGGTTTTTTAAAGTATTTTTAAATCCATCTTCAAGCTACTTGTAGTTATCTTCTCTATGTACTTTTATATTATATGTATTTTGTCAATGCTCTTCATCTACATATAATCTCCTTTCATTGTGATCTCTCTTTTTTTTCTATTTGTGTTATTGTTATATTGTTAATTGGACTATTTGTCCGTAAATAAATAAATAAATAAATCCCCTTCCCCTCCCGCGTTCCCCTCCTATCCTCTTTCCTCTCCCGCCCCCAGCTCCCGTGTTACATATATTCAGTCCCAGTACATTCAATTTTCGAACGACTCGCGTGCCAGCTATTGCAATTTTTTTATTCAAATTTTCATTTTTCACATAATAGAAATATTCATTTTTGTATTTTATAAGAACAATAAATCAAATCTGGTACCTAACATAGGTTGGATAGAAATTCTTTTGTTACAAAAAAAAACAGCTGCCTGCTAAATTTGCAATTTCATCAAACGCACGAACTGTCAAACGTGCGTAGTTAAAATAGTTGTTAAGTTTAATTTTAAAATTTTCCAATTTTTTGCTTAATTTTCTTCATTTTTCTTTCCGTAAGAATCTTCTACAAAGTATTAGAAAACATTAAAAAAAATGAATGAAATGGGTAAAGTCGTTCTGAAGTTATGGCATGACCAAGGGAAACAAGGATTCATTTTTATATACATAGATGACATTTGTATAGCGCAGTTTTGTATTATTTCACTTCAAGTGTGCTCTATAGTAATTAACTTAAAAGTAATCCAGTATTCATTCAAATTATTCCTATAGTGCTTGATCTAATACTATGATACAAAAATGTACAATACAAAGCAATGACAAGTTTATAATATGATACAAAATGTACAATAACAGTGCTATTATATAGCACAGGACAATAATAATAACTACCATGACATAAAAAAAAAATGTACAGTACATTATAAAGCAATGATAAGAGATCTACTTCATCTCTAATCATTAGTAAGAGTGCTATAGCACAGGACAATAGGACAATAGTACAGGATTCTATTAATAGTGTTTTTAGTCTATGTATTATCTATGTCAGTTTATTTTTTATTATCATTATTAAAAGCAAGACTTGTGGCTTGCCCCTTAATTAATAATAGTACATAATAATATATTATATTATATGACATTGGGGGTCAGTCTTATATGTTTACACCACCGAAACTTATACATAACAAGGAACTAAATCGTAGTATCACATATTATACAAAGGTGTTTAGCAAAAGTTGTCTCCACTGTGGAGGCAAATCACATTTTTTGTAAAGAGCACCGCCGTAATTATAGTAACACACCATTCTAATGAGGAGCAACTTCCTGCTTCACAAGAGAGGTGAAATGATCCAAAATAAGTTGTCTCCGTGGATCAATGTGTGGATCATTATTTGGTTCTTGCTGGTTCGTATCAGGTGGCTGTTCTCTGATAAACTGAAAGTGCTTATCTTTCATCCTCACAGCCAGATTATGCAGCACTGCACAAGCCACTATAACGTCTCCGGTACGTTCTACAGATAACGTTACTCGCTTCCGCAGTACGGGAAATCTACTCTTTAGGGCATCAACACACCTTTCCACAACATTTCTGCTGAGAATGTGCGCTTCGTTATAAAGGTTTTCCGCCGGGGTGCTTGTCTGTTCCAGAGGTGTGAAAAGATAAGGCTGACTTTGATAGTCGGTGTCACCCAACAAAATACTATCATCGAACTCGCCAGCATCAAATCTGGCTTTAATCAGAGAATTGTCGAACACGGTCTGGTCGATGGTGGATCCCGGCCACCGGGCAACAATGTCTCTAATCATCAAGTCGGCGTCGCAGATGATTTGCACATTCTTGGAGAGAACCCCTTCTTTGTTACGGTATTGCTCCACATCCCCTCCATCTGAAACAAGGAAAAGTAGTTTCAGTGCACGTTTCCAATTGGGGAAATATATCTCTGTCTAATTTCTGTACCTTACAGGATAAACCACACATAGCTATAGACTTAGCTACGGACTTACGTGGTTTATCCTTTACGGTACAGATTTATAAACACAAGTGTTGCCAATGGTTTCGCAACACAACACAACAAAATGTGCACTAATAAAATTTGTCAGACAAAGTGTTGTGAATGAAGAAGTAAACGGGTGTTTACTTTATTTTCCTAACTTGTAAACATGTGTTTACATAACATATTACAGTTATCCCCTGTAATCCGCCAATCGATTATAATTATCCAACAAATACTATGATAAGCTGTTATTTTTGCTACTTGAAAGCACAAATCAAGCTCTATAATTCGTAATATGTCAAATTCAGTAGTCCACTGTTGTGACTAGACCTTAACGTCAATTTACCAGTCACCAGGGATTATTGTTGTTTTAGAACATTTTGGTTAATCCAGCAACTGCATGAGTTTCTGTTCCTTTTGTTCTGCCATGTTTTTGTTTGAATAAGTAAACAAAACCGTGGTTTCAGCAATTGCCCCATTTTTCAAAAAAATAAATTTCCTCCCCTCCATTTAGCATCTCATCTCTTCTAAGTCTGAACACGACTCCAATATTCCATACATAATTTTGAAATTTACCCATTTAAATCAAATTAATATATAAATTCACCTTTTCTTTCTGCATAATTTTCAATGATGGCCTAGAACTAACACCTTTGAAGGGTGAAGGTCAGAAACAATTTTTAAAAAAACTAAATGGAGTCTTCTCACAAGCGTAAACATGACACCAAAAAAATGGAAATTTAATAAAAGATTGATGGCTGTGTTTTTCTTTAACGATATAAATGCTTTAATTTTTTGCATATTCTATGTGGATGCACTATACATCAGCCACTTTAACTAATTGGACACAGTTTTGGGGGTGGCAGATTAGTAAGAGAGTACCGTATTTGACTATTATCATTATAATATTATACTGTATTTTGTAGTTATTGAAATAGCATACTTCTTGGTGATACTGCAACATGCGTACAGTCGATAGCTCCCATGACCTTTGGGAACCCAGCCAAGTTATAGAATCCCTGTTTTAAAGGAGCCAAATCCGTGGGGAAGCAAATGAAAGATGGTCTCAATCGTACTAGAGCCTCGCAAACGTCTTTTATAAAACGGCAAGCGGACGCACTGCTAACACCAACAAAATCTCCAGTAGACGTTAAATATGAGCCGGTAGCAAAATATCTCAGCGTCAACAGTAATCTCACCATCGTTGGTACAGCATTATTCCTAAAACCATAAAAAATATATTATGTTGGGCATGTACATTAGTGCGGAATGAAATTTTTTTTTTCTAATTTTTATTTGGAATAGTTGTATTAATGTTGCCAATTGCCATCAATTACCTCAATTAAAAATATCAAACAACGGTAAAAGCCCCCGCCAAGACATTGAACATTTACAATAACGACAGTTTTGGGGCTATTTGCGCGGCCTACAAAACAGTACAGAATTTATTAAAATAAGTTTATTTTATTTAATAACATATTTAAATATTGTTAACTAGCTGTTGCAATCAAATATTTCATTATTGGCGCTGTGACAAAGGAGCAAAGTGCGGGACGAAGCGGGGGGCGGCACGTGATAATCTACGAAATGCAGTATTTTGTTTAAACTAGTATCGATAATTGTCTCAAGGTGAAAGGTCGCTTGTCAATTATATTCACGAGTACTTGTTGACAAACGTTTTTTAAGTGATTTAACATGACTTCTACAAGACAAATGTTAAAATGTCCGATATTTGGTGAAAGTACAGATTTCAAAGAGAATATCCTACCTACCTATGAAAATGTGATGAAATTCTGTGAATGGGTTCGACAAGACTTAAAAGTAAGGAACAGTGGCGGTTTTCTCTAAAGTGCGTTTGTGCGCTGAACCCCCATTAAAAAGATGATAAAATGAAAGAAACTTGTTTTGTAATAACATTATTATGTGTGTCGTTGCTTATCCAGAATATATAATGTGAGATATCAGCCTTATTTCCCGCCATTATCCATTGCTTTATCTTGAATTTCTCGCCTTTCTTCTGTAACTCCCTTCAGCTGTCAATTGTCGCCGTGCAGTTGGCATCTTGAGATGCCGTGTTAATTCAATTTTGGCGTTATTTCGCCCACGTCCGGTTGTGAAATTTTTCGTTCGTAATTGTTTTAACGAAATGAATATCTGTTGCTACTCGCAAATGCCGTAATTTAATGAAAAATTAGTGCAAGTGAATAGTGCGAACATTTTTGACAGTATTAGCGTATTCCTACTACGCTATATAAATCTGCGTCGCTTGTTCTCGTAAACGGAATGACGTCGATTAGCAATTGCTTCTCGGCCTGTTGGCTAAGATCAAAGTGTAGTTATCTGTTCTTATCAGCTCAATATCTGATAGTTCCCGTAATGCGGGATCAGTATATGAAACTGATTTTTGGAACATGACGGGATGCTCGGGGCTTGCTCCACTCCTGTCGCGGGTTGGCCCGGCATTGCAGTGCCGCCGGGATCGGCCCATTTTATATCCATACTAAACGATAAATTAAGCTGAATGTATTGTCTTAAGTAATTACCTGATTTATGGATCAATTGTAGACACATTTAACCATTTTTCCACCTTTGGAATTTATGTAAACGATTTTTGAATGAAATATGACCATCGGCGATGTCATATTAAAATATTAAAATTACAAATACGAAATCATGACATTCATGTTCGTTTGATAATCGTTTGACGCAATTTGATGTAGTTAGACCTATCTATAATTCAGCTTTATTTATAAGAGTTTGGTCCTGCTTTTGACAGTTTCAAGCATGTTTCAAGCTTAGCCAACTCTCGGGCGAGTGGGCCAATGTCCGCTATGCATCTGCTTTAAAGGAATATTTGGCTGATCCAGGCTTCAAGGAGCTGGAGGTAAACTGTGAGGTGCTGGCATTTGACACTGCCTCACCAATATTTCCAGCCATGGAAAAGATGCTGGCATTGCATGCCTCATTGAAGCAGAGAGTGCTTTCAACAGGCTCTCCAAAAAACTTATCAAATGGGAAAGTAGTTCAGAAGATTCCCTGTCAGGTCTTTACAGGAACAATGGACAGCTGTAAGATTGGAGTGGAACGGAGGCTCTTCATTCCTCCTTCCTCCTTCTACCACTCATCCTTTTGGGGAAGTAGCACTTTCTGCCCAGTTGCAACTAGGTGGTGTAACAAAGTGCTTTAGTCCAGTGCGCCTACCTCAGGGTAGCCACTCGGCGCACAACTGCCCTTCATCTAAGGAGGTTGTTGCCTTTCCCCCAAGCAGATATCAAAGGAAAAGATAGCATTTCCCTTGTTTCCCCGGCGGGCAGACCACGGGCGAAACCCCCAATATTCCTCCTGTATGAGGGGTAAGGGGAGGGAACAGAAGCGTGGCGCGAGGGGGCAGACCTCTCGTGGCCGCTTCAACAGGTGTCGCGCACAACCGCCCTTCAACATCTAAGGAGGTTGTTGCCTTTCCCCCAAGCAGACATCAAAGGAAAAGATGGCATTTCCCTTGTTTCCCCGGCGGGCAGACCACAGGCGAAACCCCCAATATTCCTCCTGTACGAGGGGTAAGGGGAGGGAACAGAAGCGTGGCGCGAGGGGGCAGACCTCTCGTGGCCGCTTCAACAGGTGTCGCGCACAACCGCCCTTCAACATCTAAGGAGGTTGTTGCCTTTCCCCCCAAGCAAACATCAAAGGAAAATATGGCATTTCCCTCGTTTCCCCGACGGGCAGACCATGGGCGAAACCCCCAATATTCCTCCTGTACGAGGGGTAAGGGGAGGGAACAGAAGCGTGGCGCGAGGGGGCAGACCTCTCGTGGCCGCTTCAACAGGTGACTATTAACCATTTCGGGCGGGTCAACTACATTACAGGATTATTGGAGAGAATGGCAGGCCTTAGATGTCCCAGAGACCATCTTACATATGATAAGAGGATACTGCATACCATTCATCCGAGAGCCCTCGTTGATAAGTCCAAGGCAAGCTTCAGCAAGGAGGTTCAAAATGAAATAATCCCGGAAATGACAATGATGAGAGATGGTACATGGAAAGAGCTGACGACAATGCCACCTTCCTATCAACACTTTTTCTGGTTCAAAAGAGCGACGGCTCGAAACGGTCGATCTTCAATTTAAAAGCTATCACAAATTGGATTGCAGAAATCCTGCGTAGACAGGGTATCAGGATCATTGTGTACCTAGACGACTTTCTCCTGGCTCATCAGACCAGAGAGGTCCTCAGTCAAACTTGAGAAGCTCTTTAATTGTTAGAGCGGTTAGGTTGGTCGGTACATTTCCAAAAGTGTGTCCGTCAGCCAGCACAGTCAGTGGAATATCTTAGAATTGTGTAGAACCCCCATCTGAAACAGAAGTCCTTAAACAAATACAGACGCCAAGGTCTTTGGAACTCACTTCAGAGCTTCGTGACAAAAGGAAGATGGACTCTGAAAGAAGCTCAGAGTATTCTCGGAAAGTTGAATTTTGCTACCTTTGTGGTCCCCAGAGGTCGACTTCATACTCGGCTGATACAATTACAGTTAATGCTGAAGCTGACCCCTCAGCAAAAGTCTCCGATAAAGAAGGAGGTCTTGTCAGAAATGAAATGGTGGATGATCAACATAGATCATGTTTCAACTCTTCATTTTCCCAGCCCAACACATTTTCTGACTACGGATGCGGCAGATCACGGCCGGGGAGCCCTGATCGACTATGTACCTCTGTTGGGTTGTTGGACAGACAGTTAGAGGGGGGGATATTGCAACATGAAGGAGATGACAGCAATCTTAAATGCCTTAACGTCTCTGACTCAGATTTTGAGAAGTTCAGGACAGGACAGTCGTAGCCTACTTGAGGAACAAGGGGGGCACCAAGTCGATGGATCTCCTTCATCTGACATTTCAGATTCTTGCGCTTTTGGACAAGCAAAGAATCTCTTTACAAGTGCAGTATTTGCCAGGACGCTACAATGGCCTCGCGGATCATCTATTCCGAGGGATGACATTACCAGAATGGCACCTTCTACCCCCAGCAGTAAGAGCTGTTTTTCACAAGTGGGGCAGTCCAGTAGTGGATCTATTCGCTCCCTCGAGGGCTCACGTCGTGGATCAGTATGTCTCGATAGATTCCCATGACAAGAGAGCAATGCTTCACAACGTGTTCAGCAGGAGTTGGAATTTCCCCTTGGCATGGATCTTTCCTCCCCCCTGCTTAATGCCACGAGTGCTGGCACATCTGAACAAGTCATCAGGGGTGTACCTGGTTGTAGCCCCAAATTGGCCAAAAGTATTTTGGTTACCAGACCTAAAGAGAAGAGCCCTAGACCGACCTCACATAATACCCATGTTGGTCGACAACTTGATAGACTTATCGACAGGACTTCATCCTCAACAGGTCCAGAAGCTCCAACTACAGGTGTGGAAGATTAGGGGTGGAGTGAAGCATTGAACGATTGGTCACAGCAAGAAAAAAGCTCTGTTGAATGCGGGTTGGCGCAAACCTAAGCTTACAACTTATCACATGGCCTGGAAGAGCTGGAAGGAATGGTGCGCTATTAATAATACGTGTCCTAATAACCCTTCAGGATCTCAGCTGGCACGGTTTTTTAGCATACCTAAGAGTGAGGAAAGGCTTGGATCCCAATACTATAGCGCTTCACAAGTCTGTAGTGTCGATTTTGTATGACCCCATAGGCGATTTGAGGATAAGTAATCATCCCTTGGTCAAGCGAGTGATGAGAGGTATAGGAAATTCTGCAAATAAGAAGCCTAGAGCATTTACTTGGGATCCAGGACACTTGGTGTCTTGGCTTTGTAAGAATCCTTCAAATGACCTGACTCTTTTCGAAGCATCTCGTAGATGCTCTGTTAATTTACTTCTGGCATCAGGAAGATAAGTACAGGATCTGACCTTACTACATACATCTTCTGATAATCTTGTTGACAATGATGATCACATTGTATTATGGCCAAATTTTTTGGTTCTAAGAAGGACACCTCTACACATAGACAGTCTGGTTGGAAGCTTTACAAAGCAGAGGATCGAAATATAGATCCCATATTCTGGTTGAGAAAGCTTATGTCTTTGGGTGAGAACAGAAGACATGAAGCTGGTGTTGAATGTCTGTTTATTTCCACGTTGGGGCCTGCAAGGCCAGCCTCGAGAACTGCTATTGGTGGATGGATTAAAACAATTTTGAAGGATGCTGGGATTGGTGCCTCCCCTAGGAGTTTGAGATCATCTGCAGCTTCAAGAAGTTGGCTGGAAGAGTGTCCTATAGACACCATTTTGGAAAGAGGAAACTGGAGTTCAGAAAACACTTTCAAGAAATATTATAGACAAATCAGAGGTCTCAATGTTGAGGTGCTGAATCCCCCCATTCACTCTCAGTCTTTGACCAAGTTATTTCAAGCAATACAGTAATAGTCACAATTTTGGCTTTAGGATTGTCACCAAGCGATAACAAACACTTCTCACATTATACAGGGTGTTAAGGTACGTACTTGACTTACTTTAACCAGTGTTTCCTGACATTATTTGGAGTAAAAAATGCAAATGAAATTTTGGTCTCCGGTGACTTTTTTTGACCACTTTTTTTTTTTTTTTCAATATTTTTTTCTTCAAAATCAAACGAAAAAAATTTTCTTCCGCATGTCGTCACTGGTCACTCAGCCGGGTGTCCGACGAACCCCTTACCCCGCCTCCAACTGTTCAACAACTACCTTTTTTTATGTTTTTGTAGAAAAAAAAAAAAAAAAAAACGTCAAAAATGTCACCGGAGACCAAAATTTCATTTACATTTTTTACTCCAAATAATGTCAGGAATCACTGGTTAAAGTAAGTCAAGTACGTACCTTAACACCCTGTATATTCTGGAGATAAGCAACGACACACATAATGTTGGAGTTTTACCTACCATTAAAACCCTTATTATGTTGTCTTGCTTATCCAGAATATATTTAAGCTCTGCTTGGTGAGTCCAAATTAAATTAACACGGCATCTCAAGATGCCAACTGCACGGCGACAATTGACAGCTGAAGGGAGTTACAGAAGAGGCGGGAAATTTAAGATAAAGCAATGGATATGACCGACGCTGGCGGGAAATAAGGCTATATCTCACATTATATATTCTGCATAAGCAAGACAACATAATAAGAGTTTTAATGGTAGGTAAAACTCCAACATTATAAAACAAGTTTGTAATCATTATAAAACAAGTTCATAATCACACTATAAATAGGGCTCCTTTAAAATCCGTATTTAAAACTCGCGCCACCGCGTCGAAATCGGTACCTAATTCCATTTTGTGCGAGATGTGTTCCGCGCAAAATTCTGTATAGAAAAATATCCTGGCCCATACAGATCCCCCTGATGGTGATTTGAACAAAACTATGCATTTCTATACCAAATTCAAGCATGCTTGGTGCGTCGATCTCGAGTCATGGATACCACGTGATCTCCGATCTTTCACGAGTTGTACCGATCGAGTTTGTCGCAGACCATTTGCACCAGATGAATCCATTACTCGAAATCCTATTTAGATTAATCTATACTACGAATTGGTTTACATTATGAACATCAAAAAATATGCTACGGATAAATTGAACCTTTTACTACCTTTTGTATGGATTGAAATTACAATAAAATTATTATTTACGAAACAAAAAATAAAAGCGTTAACTACTAAAGAAACGTTTTTTCATGACTTAAGTAACTATGAAGTAATATGAGAAATAATTTTTTTTAAAAAAACCTTATGGCCAAGACTATTTTTGACCTTTTTATGATCTAACTTTTTTTCAATCTTATAAAATTATGCACAAAATAAATAAAAACCACTTTGGCGCGTACTTGCCTCGTGCAAAAAAGATGCTCGATTTTAAATTTTGAAGGCGTGAGAATCAAAATATTTCTAGCGTTTATATTCCCCTTTTTTATATTATTTTCGGCAAACGGTGCATTGTCAAGTCGCTAGTTTTGTAATTTTGTGTTGAACTTACTTCAGTATTGTTTTGGATATCAAATTGAAAACGGTTGCGTTTATAGATTGTCGCTAATATTCTGTCATGTTTTTTAAAAAAATCGCTGAATACAGTGTTGTTTACATAAAAAATAATGCTAACAACATAAATGAAAAAAGGTTGGAAATTAAAAATAAAAAGCCTCCACGTCCACTTATATATTCTAAGTTATTATTCTTGTTGTAAAAACAGTAATAATTAGCAATGTGCATTGCTGTAAAAAATTAAACAATTTAATTCCTCTAAATGTAAATTTTGATTAGATATATCTTCTCTTGGATATCTGAACCCCCTGTTAAAAAGACCACGAACCGCCACTGGTAAGGAATAACACATCCAAAGAACCTACGTTTTTTGAAATTGTCGAAATAGTTGGAACGAAAATTGAAGAATGTGGATAAAATCTTCTTTTCCAATTGTCACACAAACGAGTCTTATGGCGGCGGTTCACGCCGCGACCGCGACCCGCGACCGAGGCCAGAGATGGAGACAGTGGACCGCGACAAGTGTCTCGCTCTCTTCGGCACGTACTGTGGGTGGAGACCGAGACCGCAACCGCCTTCGCCTTCAGTATAGCGCAGTCTGTCGATGAAGTCAGTTGTGTTGTACTGTTATTAATTTACACTAATGGAAACCTGAGTAGAGTTACTAATGGGGGAAGAAGAAGACGATGATTTAGTCTTATATTATTATTACAAATCTAAAAAAAGATTACCTATTAAGGAATTATACAGGGTGTAACAGGACGTACCCGAGGGATTTTAACCAGCGGTTCCTGAGCATATTTGGAGTAAAAAATGTAGATTTCATTTTGCTCTCCGGTGATATTTTTTTTCTATTAAAAACAAAAATTATGTTTTTAAATCACGCGTCGCCAATGGCATGATCATTGGTCTACTCGGGAGACAACGTCGCAATTTCACACGTGCACACAGTGGAAGGGAGGCGACAATGGCCAGCGCGCTTCAAGGCAGGACCATATTATATGCTCCAATACCAAACAAGTAATATTTAATATTGCGTAAATAATTATTATGCTTATTTTACTCAGATATTATTGCTAGCTTTAAGTAAAGACTTTAAGTACCGAAAATTCCTGATGGAATTCTAATTTAAATAATTTGTGGTTAGAAGACGGGTGGGTTTCTTCATTTACCGAGAATGCTAAATGGAATGCTAATTGTAAAAGTAAACGATCGAAATTTAAAAATGTCTATGCATTTGACCGTTTACTTTTACAATTAGCATTGCATTTAGCATTCTCGGTAAATGAAGAAACCCACCATTAAATAACTTTTAAACAAAAAAAAATGTAGTTCTACGAATTAAACACAAAAACAGTAATTAAATAACTTATTTGTTGACAATAATTGAGAATAATTTCCAATGGTCCTTTTATCATAAATATTAAGAAATAAGATAAGATAAATATTTAACCACCTTTAAAAACACAATCTCCCTTGCACTTGCTTAATTAGGTATCCAGAATCACCAAAACGAAACGCGCATCAATGCTCATATAAAACGAACTTGTCAACAGCTGCAAATGCGTAACCGTGACCTTGACCCACAGAATTTAAAATAATATGAAATACATACATGTATAGGTAGAATACGATGTTATTTTAAAATTAGAATGCTGCCAGGTGCTGAATTATTTGAATAAGAAAAATATTTAATTTTATAAATGAATTTAAAAATAAATCAATTACATATTGGAACAATTTTAAAACCGTGTGAAATATTTTGTTCAAAAGATTTATTAAACATCACGCGGTAGGTAGAGAGGATGAACTGCCAAACAACTCGGTCTTAGCATACTCCTCGCAATTCCACGTAGTAGGTAATTGTGTATTCTTGGAAGTACCTAGTCATGATTCAAATTCCAATTCAAATTCCCCATTTATTTTTACCTAACTACACAATGTAGGTACTAATATTTTTCAGTTATGTAGGTACTCAGAATAAGGGTTACAATCAATAAACTATTGGTTTTACCGATCTATTAATACGTATTATGAAGAACAGGATACCTAACACAATTCTTAGAAAGTTCTCGACTTATAATGTGGCCTAACCAGTGTTTTGAAACAATAAACTATTGGTTTTACCAACCCATCAATAAGTATGTTGACAAAGTTCTTAGAAAATAAGTTGATCTAGCAATGTTTTGAATGTAATAGCATACATTTGGATTACAAGGAACTATCCAGAATAAGGATTGCAATAATAACCTGTTTTACCGATACAAATAATATTATCATTTTACAGAAGGGAACGTACCCATACTACGTGACCAATTTTTTTTGCAATTTTTAACCCCCCCCCCCCCCCGGTGACCAAAATCCTAAGCAAATCGCCGCTCATTTGTACCAAGCGTGACATTTTGAAGACCCCCCCCCCGAAGAGGTTACGTAGTATGAGTACGTTCCCTAAGGTAATGGTGCCGATTTAAAGAAAAAAAAATCAAGTCAATAAGTTGACTGTATTCAGCCTTACCAATAAAATACAAACTAACCACAAACAGTCCGATTATGAAGGATTGGAATGTTTCATAATTTTGACACAAAATGTGAGTTCTTATAGAAGTTTCAAATAAATTAATCGTGGTGGTTCGATCATAAGCTTTGAAAACATTTTAGTATCTACTGTTTAAGTGTAATGTTGACTGAACTTACAATACTTAAAAATACTATTTGCGAAAGTTATAATTAAATAATACCTCTAAAAATAATTTAAAAACCCACCCGGCAATGTTTTGTTCGCGTTTGTGTCTGTCATCTGTCACAGATACGAACATAATATTATGAATGACATGTAAGAATAAAAATGCTGACATTTGGTTATAATATTTTTTTTATTATTATTATAAAAGTTGCTCGAAGTGGCCGCCATCGGCTTCAATGCATGCATGCAATCTTAACACATTATGGATGCTTAAATTAGCAGGATTCGCCTTCAGTTCGTCTGCTGCCTCCATGATCAGTTGGATCAATTGCTCTCTCGTCGCTATCGGCTTCGAATATACCTTTTCCTTCAGAGTTCCCCAGAGGTAGTAATCCAACGGTGTTAGGTCGGGTGATCTCGGTGGCCATGCAATGTTAGGACTACCTCGGCCTATCCACCGTCCAGGAAACTCTACATTCAGGTAGTTCCGCACGGCAACGGAATAATGGGGTGGAGCTCCATCGTGCTGGAACCACATCCTTCGCAGTGCTTGTAAGTTTACTTCGTCCAGAATGTCGCCCAGCTGCCCTTGCAGGAACTCCAGATACATCGGTCCATTTAACCTGGGAGGCAACTCGATCGGACCAATTATTTTGTTACCCAAAATACCCGCCCACATATTTACTGAGAATCTCTCTTTGCTCGACGATTCCCGGACAAGCTTAGGATTTTCTTCGGCCCAATGATGCAGGTTGTGGATATTTAATATTCCTGTTTTTGTAAATTGGGCTTCGTCTGTGAATAGAATATTTTTCATGAAATCTCCATTTCTCAACACATTTCGTAGCATCCGTCTACAGTAAATTAGTCTTGAGAAATGGTCGTTCTCCAGTAGACCTTGGCAGCGCCTGTAGTGGAAAGGTTTCAGGCGATGTTTTTTTAGGATTCTCCATACCGTCGTGTGTGTTATGTCTCCAACGATCATGGCGACGCGACGCACGGAAAGCGTCGGGTCTTCTGTCATCATGTTGAGGATCCTCTCTTCAACACGAACTGGAACATCATTATTTCCTCCGCCCTGAACCCGTACGATTCCATGGTCGCGCAGGCGTTGATACATCTGCAAACAAAAATACAATTGCTAACATTATTCTGTTATAAAATATCAGTAAAAATGAATGACGGGTGCGTTTTATATCAGTTTATTTCTGAGAACATAGAAATATTTGATTAACATAGAAAACGTTCCGTAAGTACGAATTAATTTATTTTGTGAGTGAAACTATTTAAAACAAGCTTTCTTGGAACCGATTTTGATTAGCAACTATTTACGTTGGGGGACAAGCACAAAATATGATTATTTAGTTCTTAATTTGGGTTATAAATAAGTGTTAATAACAATTTCAAAATGACGCGACGGCTTGATATTTTTTTCACAAGAATTTCGAACTTTAATTGTAATGAAAATGGAACTTTAAAGCATCTTTTACCAATTAACCTACGTAAATTATTCTTGTTTCTGTTGTATTATTATTCATTTTTTACATCAACTCCACACATTTTCGGGGATGCTGTGAGGAGGATATTAAGTTAAATGAAGTGTTATTTAAATAATTTGAGCTTAAAGAATTAGCCAAGTTGGGAAACATTACCCTATTTTTTTTACTTGGCACGTTTGATAGGTATTATCTTGGATTTCCGAGAGTGAAACATAAAATTTTGGAAAGTTTTGTAAATAAACATACGTAGTGATAACCTTTTTCCGTAACATTACAAGACACAATTAGGCGGATTTTTGGGAGCCTTTACAATGAGATGGCGGCATTAAATGTGTGTCTAGCTCTACGATAATAAATAGGTAGTTAGGTACAAACCTGTACGAAAGTTGTATGGTGTGGTAGACGTCGTTCTGGATATATTCTGCGATACTCTCTTACAGCTTCCACTGAATTTCCTCGGCAAATTCCATAAACAAACACTATATCTGCTTCATGGGCAGGTGGATAATTTTGAGGCATCTTTTAGAATAAACACTAATAATAACAGTAAAACAAAAACAAATTTCAAAGCAACTACGCACGACCCCGTTCACCGTCAAACTCCAAACACAACTGACCGAGCGGTATTCGGAAAGGGGTAGCTTCGCCGCGGTATGGGAGTGAGGGAGCGTGCTGCCGATAACTGTAGGGTTGGCTAGCGGATAGGGGGAGGGGTTATCGCGAGGTTGCCATATCCTTTACTCGAAATATGAGATCAGTGAAGGTGTGTAGAAAAAACAAAAAAAAATGTTTTTAATTGAAAAAAAATGTCACCGTACAGCAAAATGATATACAAATTTTTTTCTCCAAATAAGCTCATGAATCGCTGGTTAAAATCCCTCGGGTACGTCCTGTTACACTATTTAAAAATACTGTATGCGAAAGTTATGTTAAATATTATCTCCAAAAAAATATCTATTTAAAAAACCACCTGGCAATATGTTTATTCGCGTTACGAGGAGGCGCGCAGTAGAGAGTGAAAGAGTACGCTGCCAACAACGGGGTTCGGGTTGGCTAGCGGATATGGGGGAGGGGTTTGCGCGGAGTTGCCGTATCCTTTACTCGAAATATGAGATCAGTGACGGCGTGTGGAAAAAAACCAAAAAAATGATTTTATTTGAAATAAAAATTTCACCGGAGACGAAAATTTCATTTACATTTTTTACTCCAAATATGCTCAGGAATCACTGGTTAAAATCCCTCGGGTACGTCCTGTTACACCCTGTATACAACTAGAGACCAAGAATGATCATTATCGCTGTTAGTGAAGAATCACCTATTGTTTGACAATAATATGTTCAGGACTTATTTTAGGCTGAATAAAACACAGTCACAAAAAGACAATGTTTACAAAAGGAAGAATATCATTGAAAATAAATTTAATTTAATTTAATTTTTAAATTAATAATTTTTAAATTTCTTAATTTAATTAATTAATTTTTTTCGGAATCTAAGGAAGAAAAGTTAGAAGAGTTCAGAGTACAAAGTAGAAAGCTTTTTGACATAGCTGCATGTAAATGTAAAGAATTTGTAAGCTGTACTTGTTTGAGGGAAAAAGTGCCAAAAGAGAAACAAATGTTTTTAGAAGACCAACGCACTAACAGGCTAAAACTGTAAGGATCGAAGAGTTTAGAGTGATTGTACAAGAGAAACATATTTCGATTATAAAAGAACCAGGTACTATTTATGTTGGGTATGTGATTCCAACATCGGGCAGAGCAAGAAATATTGAAAGAGCTATCCGTAGCTTTTTAACGACTGAAAAGATATCACTAGAGGGTTTAATGGCTGTTGGCTGTGATGGAACAAACACAAATGCAGGGAAAGTGAGAAGCGTGATTCGTCTTTTGGAAAACAGACTATCTCGACCGTTGCAATGAATAATTTGTCTCTTACACGCCAATGAGTTAACATTGAGTAAAGCATTAAAGATATGCGAGACGCTGCTGTTGGCCAACTTTGAGAAGATAGAAGGTGAACTACCTCCACAAATATCCACAGATCTCAGTACAGACCAGAAATATTTACAAGAAATTACTACTGCTGTCATAAATGGATCCTGATCTCTTGATTTATTATTTATACCCGCTGGTTGACAAGAGCTAATCGCATACTGCGTTTGAATATTTCTACGGAAAATCCACAACAAAATCTTGTGACTTTAGCAAATCATACGCTCCTGACTGGTTTGCTATCAAAACACATACAGGTGGGGGTAAAAAATTGCAAAAAGTTGGTCACGTAGTATGGGTACATTCCCTTATTAGAATTTTTCATGTTAAAAGTTAACCACAAAAGAAGAAAATGTAAACCAAAGTTTCAGATATTTATGTGATGAAACTTTGGGAATTTTTTATTCATTGTTTTTACATGGAATGACAAAAAAGTGAGATGGACAATAACGATTTATAATACATTTGTATCAGTAATTTTAGTTAGAAAAAAACGTAATGACCAATTTTTAAAACTTTTTATGTTTCAGTGCAAAATTTTTATATTTCAAAAATTATTTATGTTTATTTCGAATTACAAAATTTTAAAGCGTATTTTATCACCTTTGCAAAACAGTTTTTGGTTTTCGAATATGTTCAGAAATATTAAATTTATTTGGATTTTGTTGCAAAATTTATTTGGATTTTGGTTTCGGCAAGTTTCGGCAAAAAAATCTAACTTCGGTTTCGGCAGATTTTCTGCCGAACCTTCGGCCGCACCGAAACTCTGCAAAAATTCTCAATAAATGGTTAATTTAGTCTTAGAATGATGTGATTGTAAATGCTATTTAAATTAAAATACTCAATTAATGAGATCCTTCCTTTATAACGTACATAAGTGAAGATTATTGACAAATTTTTATTCCAAGTAGTTAACATGCATGTTAATTTTTATTAATATCAAAAAACAAAAATTTCACATACTTCAATTATTGTTTTTTTTTTTATTTCATTAACACATGTTAACTCTTTGTATAAGAAGATTCGGTTTCAGTTTCAGTTTCGGTAGAAAGTCCTGTTTCGGTCAGACACTAATAATTACCAATAAAATAATAGAACATAAGGCTAATGGGAACAATTCATTTAGGTCTCATAGAAATCGTTGTCTCCCTTACTATAATGGTTAGAATATGAAATAAGCGGTGTTAGAAAGAGAAAACCCCAAAATTTATATTGAAATCTAAAAGTTACAAAATAATTAAAATGCACATCTTTATGAATCCAAAGTTTCTCGCCGCAATTTGAAAAAAATTACGATATTTTGGAATTTTTTTTATTAATTATTTTCTCATGAAACAAAAAAAAAAGAGTTGACGATAATGTTTATAATAAGTCGGGTTCATAGCTTCGACATTTGCCTTGACAGTCCCATAACAACATTCAATGTTTGTCATCAACATCATAAATATTGACAATTTTTGTTGTGTTTCGAGCTTCCCATTTGCCTAAAAAATATTTGCGTTATTATTTTTTTTTTTCAAAATGTTAGAAAAAGCGCAAGGTGAGCCATTTTTAAAACTTTTTAGGTTTGCATTAAAAAAATATATTTCAATAATTATGTTTATTTCGAATTATAAACTTTGAAAGTGTATTTTATCAATTTAAAATAAAACAATAACTTTGTAAACACCACTTTTATTTTTATACTTTATGCCGACCGGGTTTCGCTACAACCGTAGCTTCATCAGGGCAGTATAATACTCTACTAACATTAGATTACATTTGTGTTATAATATATATTTTACCAAAAATGGGCTGGGCTGGACTCGTCAAGTGGAGGAGGAAGAGGGAGGCATAGATGGAGAATTGGGAAGGGAACGGACGTGTTCTTTATCAATAGGGAACAATCTTAGTATGGGACTTTTATTTAAATTAAGTTGGTTATTTACTACCTTACTATTAGTGTTTATGGCTTTCCTAAGTTCAAGTGCCTCTAAATTATCCAACCTTATACCGATGTCGTTTTTATGAATAAGTTTGGCGCCAGCGTTTTTGTCAAATTTATGATCGTTTTCAATCAAGTGGTTTGCAAATTCTGAAAATCCAGAGCTGTGTAAACATCGAAGAAGGAGTTGAGTTGAACTCCTTCCTGTTGCTAATAAACTCCTTCCATAAACAAATTAAATTCACCATAGAAATAGGAACCAATTCTACCTTAAACTTTCTAGATCTTACGTTATCAATAATAAATAATAAAATCGAATTTAAAATCTACCGCAAACCGACGTTCACTGACATAACGATTCACAATTCCTCTAACCATCCCAACTCCCATAAACATTCAGCGTTTCATTCCATGACACATAGATTAGTTACAGTCCCTTTATCAAATACCAACTTTGCAATAGAACTATCTACGATCAAACAAATCGCAATAAATAACGGTTACAACCCAAATATAGTCGACAACATTCTAAATAAAAAATTTAAAAAATTATCCACTAGTAAATTTTTATACAATAGTCCACCTCATAATAATAATATACCAAGTAATAATAATCAACCTCATCAATGGCGTAGAATCCTGTACATCAATAATTTCTCTCAAAAAAGTGTTAAAAATCTCCCATCAGAAATCAAACCAGCATTTTACACTAATAATAATATAGGCAAAATTTTAATGAACGGTAAGGATAAGGAAGACAGTCTATCACACTCGGGAATTTACTCACTTCAATGCAGCGATTGCGCATTTTTTTATATTGGTAAAACAGCGCGAAACATAAACACCCGTGTCAAAGAACATCTTCGATGTTTACACAGCTCTGGATTTTCAGAATTTGCAAACCACTTGATTGAAAACGATCATAAATTTGACAAAAACGCTGGCGCCAAACTTATTCATAAAAACGACATTGGTATAAGGTTGGATAATTTAGAGGCACTTGAACTTAGGAAAGCCATAAACACTAATAGTAAGGTAGTAAATAACCAACTTAATTTAAATAAAAGTCCCATACTAAGATTGTTCCCTATTGATAAAGAACACGTCCGTTCCCTTCCCAATTCTCCATCTATGCCTCCCTCTTCCTCCTCCACTTGACGAGTCCAGCCCAGCCCATTTTTGGTAAAATATATATTATAACACAAATGTAACCTAATGTTAGTAGAGTATTATACTGCCCTGATGAAGCTACGGTTGTAGCGAAACCCGGTCGGCATAAAGTATAAAAATAAAAGTGGTGTTTACAAAGTTATTGTTTTATTTTAAATTAATAATGTCACATCACAAAGTATCCGCTTCATATGAACAAAAAAAATGTATTTTATCACCTTTCAGAAAACAGTTTTTAGTTTTCAGATATGCTCTCAGAAATAAAATAGGCCCAAGTTGGTTAAAATTAAAAGGAGCTTTATTTGTAAGAGATTACGTAGGTTTGGGTATACTACTATCTCAAACGGAATATTCCGTGATATATTTGGAAGCACGGACGTATATAAGGAGGGGGTTTTGGGGGTCCAGACCCCCCCCATTCACATCCATCTTATATGTCCAACAGAAAAAAATTACATGCACCACGCCGATTGTAGAAAACGATTCCCCCGCTCCCCGCACTGCGGCGGGATCTGAATAGCCAGGTACTACCCCACCTTTCTCTTCCCCATCTCCTTCCGCTTCCCACTACCTTCAGCCGCACAACATACTCCAATTGGAGATGCCATAGTCTCATTGCCTCCAGGCGGTTGGGAGCAATACAGTGAAAAATATTATGGCCTTAAAAAAATATGTTCATATAGACCAATAAACGCTGATTCTGAATATATAAGTTTTATTTCATAATATTAAACGTAGAGTTCTTAAAAAAATATTAAAAAGTGCATTTTTATACCTCTCATCAAAACACGCTGTAAAGTTGGTATTACTGAATTGTTAGTGCTGACGTCACGCGTCACCAGTCATTGTATTGAAATCTTTGATTATGTAGGAATGACATAAGCCATCAGTATTAACAACATTTCATATTATTCGTTATTTCATACTGTTTATAGAGATTTAGTTGTTGTATTTATTGAAACAATATTTAAGCCTAAATAATTCAGTATCAAAAATAGAGGTATCTCTATTATTTAAAATATTGAAAAACTACTGCACAAAAAAATAGTAATGCTACTTCTAGGGAGAATGCTTCGAACAACGGAATTCAAAATGGCGGCACTTGATCAGCTGATTGCCCAATCCTATAGTAATTTTTCAGGAGTGATGACGTCACACGATTCACCGTACATATGGTGGTCTTAGGGGGATCTTGAAAAATTAAAACTTTGACAATTATTTTAACTATTAAAACTAACTCTAACTCTAAAAATAAAAATGCAGTTATTGTTAGAAGGTCATTATTCATTAAAAAATTGGACTGGAGTTCTCTATTGGGACTATTGTGGGGTTTTCACGGATCACATCTCGGACCTCTCTTGTTTATTTTATATATCAATGATATAGGTAAATGCTTTAAAAATTCCAAATTCCAAATTTTTGCTGATGACGCTAAGATTTACAAAAAAATCACTAATATTAATGACAGCCTAGAATTGCAAGATGATATCAGTAGGCTTGGAATATATTGTGCTAACAATCAACTGTTCCTTAATCTGGAAAAATGTAACACAATATCATTCACCAATAGCATAAACCCCCTAATATTCCCGTACAAAATCAATGACGTAGAGATAAAAAGATGTTGTGAAGTGAGGGACTTAGGAATAATAATGGACTCCGGAATGTCTTTCCGAACACATATAAATTCCATCTGTGACAGGGCGTACAAACTTCTAGGATTCATCATAAGAGTGACCAAACCATTTAGGTCACCACACGTAATCAAAATACTGTACGTCTCTTTTGTTCGCTCAATATTAGAATTCGGATCAGTCATATGGAATCCCCAATACAAAGTAAATATTGAAAGGTTAGAAAGAATTCAAAAAAAGATATTGAAACACCTAGACTTTAAATCCTTTCGAACTTCAGAAAACCTAAAAGACTCATTAACATTCCATAATTTATCAACTTTAGAAGATAGAAGAAATATATCTGACCAAAAATTTTTATTCAAAATCATTAACAACGTTGTTGACAACAACTATCTTCTAGAACACATTAATTTCCACTGTCCAATAAGAAACACAAGATCAAAACAAATATTCCACATCCCACACTCAAAAACAAATTACACACAACATTCATTTCTCCGAAGGACGTGCACAAAATGGAAAATATCAGCGTCGTAAAAGATATCATTTGTCCTCAGGCCAATTTATTAAATCCATAATAGAAAAAATTAAAACAAATTGTTAATTACGAACTCTCCACCCCTGCTGCATGTTATTTTTTTCATTCTCATTGTGTTGGTTTTCCTTCTTTTTATTATAAAAATAATATTTGGATGATTTATATATCCCATATGCTTTAATTTGGTGTGTGTGTTTTTTTCTTTCATTTCTGTTGTATATATACATATATATTTTTCTTTTTTTTCTACCACTTTATGTTTTCTTTAATGTTTTAATCCATGTTTTTTATATATATATATTATAAATTGTAGCGGAAACTTTGCTGGTTAATGCAATCATGTAATATGTTACTTTCTTATTAAAATATGTATAACTGCTTGTTTCCTAAATAAACTAAAATAAATAAAAAAATAGCCTGTGGCGGGCCAGCGGGGGCGTCGCGTCGAATTGATTTGTATGCAAATCTACAGTTTTATTCCGATGCTGATGAAAATTTACACACTCGATCTTTCTGGGTGGGGAAAATGAAGGCACAATATTTCTGAGTGAATATGAGAATATGGCACAATCACTGGAAATCTGTAGCACAAAAACCTGCAATTGTGATCGACGCTATCGATAACTGCGATGATCAGTTTTCCCCTAAACATTGCCTGCGACTATAACACGCAAGTATAGTCGCGGGTAATCTATAATATGAGGTGTGTAGAATCAAATGCAGCATTCTCCACTTTTTTTCAAAAATGGACTAATGATGCAACTTTGTTAACAATTCAATCTTTTACCTAGAAAAGCAGTTATTTGGCATTAAAACCAACTTTTTATGCTTTAAAAATCTGAAAACTTCTTTAGCACCGTTGTGATTTGAAACTCGATGAAACAAAAAAGCGACACTAAAAAGAGACAAACGCATACATCTATAGGATTAAGGCTGCGAAAGAATAAGATAATAATTGATCTCCTCTTCGTGCAGTGCTTGTCCCCACTCTTGTCTACTTTAGTTTTCTGCAGGTTTCATTTGTACCGCGTGTGAACTGCACACTTGTATTTTTTTACATTAGCTCCACACAGGAGGCCTTGAGGAAAATAATTCCACTCAGGGCCTTTGTCATCTTTGGGGATACTGTGTGAAGGGTATTTTTAGGAAAAGAAGGCGAGAAGGTTCTGGGAAGCAAAAAGGGTATTACGGGTGGGTAGGAATCTGGGAGTCAGTGTGTCCAGAAGTGACGGACGTATAAATCTATCCCTCCCACTGCGATGTTCCGAGAGACCACAGCTGGAGAAGTCAAAGGGACTCCCACAACTATTCTCTCCCGATCCGGCCTGCACTCCAGCAGGTGGGCAGACGTATCCGCCGCCAAGACCCGGACAAACCTCACCCCATGAACCCGGGCATCCCAGCTAAGTCACTAAACATAGCGAACCACTTGAACAGAAGTTTTCATTATTTGTTTTTGGGGTGTTATGCCGTGTTGCGCTACGTCCTTATTTAGCCAAAGTGCCAATAACAAATAACGAAAATACTTTTGGCCGTGAAAATCTAAAATCATATCTATGCAGTGGTATTGTTTATCCAATAAATGGTTCCCGGTATGGCGGTACCCATACCCGCCTCCCAAATTCTATACTGTATGAGTACATTAAAAAACCTATTTTAATTTTAATTATACTAAAATTAAAATCATAATAATGTAATAATAATTACGAACTTCCCTGTGATTTGGTCGGTCCATTATGGTAACGTCATATTTATTTGTCAGTATCAAAGTCAGATATCTCCACACGTGTGAGAAACAAAAGCAGCATTCTCATTAGGTGAGTATCAAATGCAGCAATCTCCAAAATTAAATCCGTTATAACCTTCGATCAAGTACGCCAATGGTTATAACTAATCAATCAATACAATAAACAAAATCTACTTTGGAAATTATAATAGATAAGCAGTTTCCCTTTTGAATAAAATTATTAACTTATAAATGTGTGAGAATTGTTGAAATGAAACGTTTTTTTTTTGGTTTTCTCAAAATAACGCTTTTTGGAGAATGCTGCCTTTGATTCTATACCCCTCATATATAACTTAGGTTACTCTAAGTAGGCGCCTTTAAATAAAAAGTTATATGTAATGTATGTATTGCAATATTTATTCAAAAGTATCAAAGTTGAAACTTAATAAATTTAGTCTTTTACGTTTTATTGCTAACTGATTAATAATTTCTTCAGAAACAAGTTGCACCGCCAGATCTTGGTGTATGCTCACCAGTAAGTCTTTCATTGCCCATTTTATTTATTTGGTAAGTTTTTAACCTCTAAGGTAGAGAAAGATCTTTCAGGGGTTGCAGTGAACACTGGGAGTGTGGCTAAAATAATGAGAAGCTTTTTTATTAATTGGCGTTAGGGCTCTGATTTTTTACTTTGGGGACCCCCCCCCCCCCCCTCCCCTGTCAAAGCATAGCTACGTTCGTGTTTGGAAGGCATATATACAAGTACATACCGAGTGGTCTTGGAACAGATTGTGTCCTTGATTATTTCGTGAATTTTTATTACAGCTTTTTTTGTTAAGCGAAATCTTAATCTGAATTCGACATCGTCCAAAACTTCCAAATAATTCACTCTGGCTCTGAAAACCCGTTTTTTTCGCTTTTCCGCTCTTATATTCTCGTCGTGTTCCATAACATCATATATAATATCGATATCTTCTATCATTTCCATATACTCCATAATAATAAATTTGTTAGATTATTATGAAACTACGCAAACTTGTACAAAACCATAAATATACTCCCCTACAAAACTAAACACCTTCACCAGCTGTCAATTATTTGGTTGGCGGGTACGGCGGGTATTAGTTCATTTATGGGTTGGCGGCATTGCGGTTACTATCATAGAGTGTTGCCAACTCGGATTTTGAAAAAGACGTAGGCCAGGCTAGAAAATTACGTACACGTAGATCTACGAACTTTTTGTCTGCCTGAGTGAAAGGAAGAACTAGGTTAGATTTTGGTGGTTTGTTATATTTATGAGTTAGATTAAACTTTAATAAATACTGTCACGAATATATTTACCACAACGGAGGGGCAAAATGGGATATGGAATGGGGCGAGTGGGGCAGAATGGGATGGGTACCTTGGTACTTAGTGCAAACGAGGTCAGCCACGCGCTTGTTTTTAAGCCAGTTATTTTTTTACACAGACGGGGACTCCGCTGTCTTTAAGGAAAGTAACTGAAAATATGCCTCTTCGGGAGAATGAGTTGATATTTTCACATTTGAACTCCAGTCCAATTTTTTATTTTTTTTTAATGAATAAAGACCTTCAAACTTAAATAACTGCATTTTTATAGTTAGTTTTAATAGTTAAAATAATAGAGAACTCCAGTCCAATTTTTTTTATTTTTTTTAATGAATAAAGACCTTCAAACTTAAATAACTGCATTTTTATTTTTATTTTTATAGTTAGTTTTAATAGTTAAAATAATTGTCAAAGTTTTAATTTTTAAAGACTCCCAGAAACGCACCGTATCTATGGTGGTCTTCACCCACTCATAGTTTTTTACTTTTTAAGTTGTCATTTTGAATCAGTGATGTCATGTCGAGGGAAATTTCCCTAGATCTAGGGGAGAAAAATATTTTTTAGGGATAAGGGAAATCAGGACAAAATCTAGGGAAATTTCGAACTCTGGCAAAAATTTTATTACATATGACAATATTTTTTGGAATTCCTATGAATCTTAATTATTGTTCATGTACTACATGCAATGTTATTTTTAACACTGACAACTCAAAATTATATTAGGGAACGTACCCATACTACGTGACACGTTCGGGGGAGGGGGGGTCTTCAAAATACCACGCTTGGTACAAATGAGCAGCGGGTTGCTTAGGTTTTTGGTCACCGTGGGGGGGGGGGGTTAAAATGTGCAAAAAATTTGTCACGTAGTATGGGTACATTCCCTATGTATCTAAAAAGATAAATGGGACCTCTGAAAAAAAATTATTTATGTTTTAAGTTCCGTTTTTTCGGTGATTGCGGTTGATTTTTATTTTGCAAAGTGTTTTTTTATTTGGAATTCAGTTTCTAATTCAGTGGTGAGTGTATTCGTACTTTTAAATTATTACTTCACGTAGCAAAAAAGGTTTTATTTGGAAAATCACAGTATTATTAGTATATTTACCAAGTTCCAATATCTTTCCAATTAATTAATTATATTAATTAACATATAACAGGATTAGTGTTACACAATCAGGTGGCTACGTAGGTAATTGCGTAAATGTGAAATTCTAGGGAAATTTCACTTCGAAATCTAGGGAAATAATTTTTTTGGGCAGAACATCCCTGTTTGAATGAAGAATCCAGAAAAATCAATGGCGGAATGCTTTGGGATGACTTTTAGGTGTGAGGCGTGTTTTTTATTCAAGATTAACTGCTTTTAAAATAGAAAAATATTGGTAAAATGTCCACATTTCACCGGTACTGTTATTGTATTTTAACAAAGTGCAATATAAAAACAATAAATCATCTTTTTCATTGCAAATACAAGTGACATCGTATTTCGTAAGCCTCGAATTTTGTGTTCAGGCGTGACTGTACATTGTTTTATGTATAACACATACAGAAACACTGGTATTTATAATATACTGATCATGACGATTGTGTAATGACTTGTATAAAAATCCCTTTTAGTAAAAAACAATTCGAAAATACGACCGATGTATCGTAAACCAAATGTCAAATATGACATATGACCTATTTATGACTATGCTTGACCTCAAATATAGCCCTTTTACGTCATAATTTTAATTGTTGAGAGCCTAAATATTGTTTCCAATAAACACAATAACTATTATTTATCTAAATCTCTTTAACTGTATGAAAATAACCAAAAAAACACGAAATGTTGAATGGCGTGCGTGTCTTTCGTGGCGTAAGGCGTAAGATTTCAAATGTCAATACATCTTGATACACTTCGGTCAATTGGAATGGCGATATTACACACTTCAACCACATTGATGCGATTTGGTTGAACGGCGTATAATTGAAAGGGTGTGCTGTTTACACGTACTTGACAGAAGTGGACCATTGAATCACATTGCTGTCATAGAGTTTAGAATGTCTTCGAAACAGGTCGTGCGCGCGGGGATTATATCCCTCTGATTTAATGTTCCACAGGCTTGGATAGTTCTTAAAGTGCTCTAAGAACAGGGGTGTATGCTCTTCCCTCCATTTAAAAACCATTTTCTATGTTGACAACTCACTACAAAATAAACAGTCACAGTTTGACAATTCAATACGCGCGCACAGTGCTGCGCGCGCATGCAACGCCGCATTCGCGCATGCGCACGAAGGACAACAGAACCAATCGCATTGAAAATATTAAACAAGTTGAATATTTTCAATGCGGTGGAAAGATGACGCGCAATGACATGGAAACATTCAATGTCTTGTTTAAACGGTGCAATTTGGTATCTACAACCTAATTGCGAGGCAGAATTGAAACGTCTAATATGCCCATTAGCAGGTTAACAGTGACAACTTGACGCTGTGTTTTGAGGAGAGGTTTAAAAATGCACTTTTTAATAATTTTTCAAAAACTCTGGGTTTAATATTATGAAATAAAACTTATATATTTAGAATCAGCGTTTATTGGTCTACATGAACATATTTTTTTGAAGCCATAATATTTTTCACTGGAGTTCCTTATTTGCAAGAAAATCCGTAGATTCTGGGACTGAAGTTCGTAGGTGTGCAGGAAACTAAAATACGTAGATCTGCGTAAAAAGACGTAGAGTTGGAAACGCTGCTATCATAGCTAGTGATTCCATGTCCCAAAAATGAAAAACCATGTTTCAGGGATAACAAAAAAATCGTGTTTTACGGTGGTTTGGACGGCAAAAAAATCATGTTTGTTTTTTTTCCATTTCATGGCTTTTCACCCCAAAATAGTGTTCTGGCTAGTGTCAAGTGAATGATTTTGTGAATAATGTGTGTAAGTGTAATTGTGGGTAATCATGTAGGAAAAAATTGTGTTTTTGAAAAAAAAAAACACCGTTCAAATATAAAGATTTTACTTTAAAAAGGAGTTTTTTACCGTTATAAAATTTAATTTTTAATATATATAATTTTTTTTAAATGAAATAAATAAGTTTTTTCGGGTCGATGAGATGAGGAATAAAAAAATCCCCACAACACTGATGATATTTTTTCTGCATTTTACAGTAGTTATTAACAACCCCCATACGCACATTTCGGAGCGAGCGTGCCCCACACCCCTTCAGGCCACCGCGCCGCGCAGAAAAGACAGACAGTAATATAACGACTTACAAAACAGTAGTTCACTGCGAGACTTTCCTGCGCGGTAGCCTGAAGTGCCACGGGCACGGTCGCTCCGAAGTCTACGTGTGGGGGGTGCAAATGTAGGCACCTAAATAAAATTATCTGCAGTCTGTCAAATAAGAGTAGAAAACATAGGAGGGCGCCACTGTTGATTAAATGGCAATACTAAAAATACAACACATGGTGGCGAACTAAAGCTGTGTAACCTACATTTTTTGTAAAAAATCAAACAAAAATTATTGCAATTTTGATACCTACTCTCAAAATTAGAATTGCATATAGGTATATTATACCATTAAAATTGAAATTGAAACACTTTTCAACTTTTTTCCACTTATTTATTTCACCAGTACCGGTTTAATCCTATTATGGACATCTTCAGGCTGGTAATATATTATACCTTTGCAATTTATGTTAATACAATGAGGAATAACGATATTATAGTAAAATAAAAAGCACAGTTAGAAATTGCTCACATTTATTTAATACTAGCTTAAGTACCCAGCGTTGCCCGGGTTTTTATATCATGTCTCTAATTTTAGATCAGTATATATTTAACTCATTCAAACCTAAAAGTAGTGTAACTAAACTCATCATTTTAGTGATTCTTCCTTTTTACCTAATGCTAAATTCAAATTTATGTAATATTAAATGCAAGCAAATCACTTTATAAAACACTATTTAATCAAATTTATGAGATACCTAACAACAGTGCATCTTCGAATCAATTTTTTTTTCTTTAAGAACAAAAAAGTGTTACTTACAGTGTTTTGTACATTCAGTGTCATAGCGATTTGAACGAATATTTGACAGTTAAATTGGTGTTGCCAGCCTACAAATTTAGTAGTTCCATTTTTATTATTTTCTACTCTTAATTGACAGACTATACATGATATGTATCCCAAGTGGTTCACTACGTTTGGTGATTCAGCAGGGGTGCCCAGGTTCATGGGGTGAGGTTTGTCTCGGTCTTAGAGGCGGATGACCAGAACACACTGAACCCCAGATTCCTACCCACCCCTTAATCTATTTTCCTTCCCAGAATCCTCCTCTCCTTCCTTTCCTAAAAAAAAACCACCACACCGCATCCCCATAGATGACATAGATCCTGAGTGGAATTATTTTCCTCAGGGCCTCCTGTAAGGAGCTCAAGTAAAAAAATATATATATGTGTATATTAAATTACTTTTATTAATGAATATAATGAGGGGGGGGGGGGTGGAGGGGCTAAAGAATTTCATCCAAAAATTTCTAAATCGAACTGGTTCTTTGTGAAACATCTATAAAAAATCTATAGAACATCTATAAAAATTAAAAAAAATCTAGTATTAGAAAATTTATGAAAAAAGAGCGTTGGCCGCCAACGCCGCGAAACAGCCAACCGTTGAAACGGCCAATAGGTGGTTTTGTGTACGTTGGACCAGCATTACGACTATGCTATACGTGAGTGGCACATCTTACGCTATGAGCCTGTTTCAGCAAATTCTGAAAAAACAAGCCTCAAAACGACCGCTACTTTATAGTTCTGTCTGACAATTGGCCGGGGCACACGTACACTTCCGACCGCGTGCCTCGCCCCCAGGCTAAAGCGGCATGCGACCCTCCCGCCGAAACGCCGTGTCCGCCTGCCGGCCGACCCCTTGCGCTAAAAAGTCACCCCACTTCCGCGGGCAGGCCAAAGCGTCAGTTTTGACCATAGATTATAGAAATATTATAGAAGCTCCATACAACTGTGCCCTCACGAAGGTGGATGTCTATGGTGTTCGCCAAGCAGCCCGCCGAAACGCCGTGTCCGCCTGCAGGCCGAACAGGTACACTATTTTGGGTAAAAAAGTCGCCACACTTCCGCGGGCAGGCGAAATCGTTGAAGGGGTGACCTTGGGCGACCCTCGCGCGGAAGTGTACGTGTAAACTGATTTTCAAGCGTTCGGAGCGAACTGTGGTGTGTCGCGGGACATGTCGTGCAGTTCAAAAGTTTTTGCTACAGTTTTGACCATAACTAAGATGATACCTATCACATGCTTGTCAGCTGTCACATGGCTGTCACCTATCAAGTTTTGACAGTTTTAGCGGCGGTCACAAATTATTTATATGAATGAAATTGTAAACCAGTATTTTAATAAAAAATGACCATATTATCAGTGAGGCTACAAGCATATTATAATTATTTTGATAATGTTTAAAAGGGTGAAGTTAATTATTTTCATAAGTTAATTAATTATTATTAATTTTTGGGGATCGCTGTCAACGGTTAATACGCACTTTTTTTGAAAAAATCTTTTGATTCACCTTAATTACATTAAAAGACAACTATTTGCATTGGGGGAAGTGGAAAATATTTCATTCTAAATTTCGATTACGTAAAATTAAAATTAGCTTTCGTCTTGTGAGATTGTACGCCATTAGTAATTAGCTCATTCGCTGTCGCTGTCACTTTGGTGTTGGTATTTTTTTTTTTATTTTTTTTTTTTTTTATTTGGCTTTCACCCATTAAGGGTGATCTTGGCCATTTATTAAAGTAAGTTACATATTTTTAAAATTATTTACATTTCCAGTTTTTTTGTAAATTAGTTACATTATCAATTTTTAAAATTATTTACATTTTCAGATTTTTTTAAATTAGGTACATTATCAGTTTTTTAAAATTAGTTACATTTTCATATTTTTTTAAAATTAGTTACTATTTCAGTTTTTTACATGGAATAGATAAATTATATTAGAAAATACTTATAGACAATGGGCCAAGACAAATGTTCATAAGATTATACAAGTTGTACTACATACAGAGTTGGTATTAGTAGTAATTACAAAATTGTAGAGTAGGAAGATGTACAGGTTCCCAAAAATAGGAACCTATACAACTGTACACACAGAGTTGGCATTAATAATAATTACAAAAT
This sequence comes from Limnephilus rhombicus, assembly GCA_929108145.2. Lineage (NCBI taxonomy): Eukaryota > Metazoa > Arthropoda > Insecta > Trichoptera > Limnephilidae > Limnephilus > Limnephilus rhombicus. The sequence continues at coordinate 47,004,082 of OV815280.1, forward strand.
TGAAGAGTAGGAAGATGTACAGGTTCCCAAAAATAGTAACCTGTACATATTCCATACTTCCATTTTCATACAGAGTAACACACAGAGTTGGTATTAATAGTCATTACAAAATGGTAGAGTAGGAAGATGTACAGATTCCCAAAAAAAGGAACCTGTACAACTGTACATAATAACACAGCTAGAAACAAATGTATACGTATGGAAGAGAGAGAAATCTGATTGATGCTTAAATGTTGAGGCCATTTTTGTAAATAAATTTTGCTAACAAATAGTGAATTTCAGGAGAGTTGAGACTAAGAAGGCAGGGTACACTGGTAGGGAATTCAATTTTAAGTTTTAACAATTCAGGTATGAAGTTTGGAAATTGGTCATTGATAGGACACTCAAAAAAATTATGGTCTAAAGTATCCTCTGAACCACAATCACAATAAGGCGAATTGACTATGTGGAATCTGGCGAGATGGCTAAGACAACAAGTATGACCTAAACGCATTCGAATAATGGAAGAGATGTATTTTTTAGGCATGGAAGTGTATTTGTGAAACCAGGGCTTGACAGGAATAGAAGGTTGAATTAAAGAGTACTGGTGACCTTTTAACAGAGAGGATGATTTCCATTCAGAGGACCATTGGCGTTGTAACTTATTTTTTAAAATAGGAAAATAGTCTCTAACAGGAATAGGAATGCTATTTAATGGACCATGAACAGTGGATTCCTTAGCAATAGAATCAGCCATTTCATTTCCAACAATACCAAGGTGTCCTGGGATCCAGGCCAAGACCACTGACACGTGAGCCAGCGACAAGGAATGCAGGAGGTCTCTGATAGAGCAGGTAAGAGAGTCACTAATGGAATTGAGAGGGGATGCGCTTATTTTTTGTAATGAGCTAAGTGAGTCTGAAAGGATGAGGGCATTTCTAATGTTGAGAGATTTGACGAGATGTAAGCTTCTATGATAGCTATGCATTCAGCAGAGAAAATGGAACATTCTTTGGGAAGTCTGTGTGGGAAACACAATTTCCTGTGAGGAGCATAGACACTGGCCCCACAATGGGAGTCAGAACTGAGTTTGGAACCATCTGTGAAAAATTTTATATAATTTGGCCAGTTATTTTCAATAATTTTGTTGAATTCTGCATTATTGGATTGAACTGAGTTTTTAATATTTTTTTTACATATTCCTATAAATTGGTGCACCTTTGGATAGAAAGTAAGACTTTTATAGAGATAAGAGTATAAGGGGAGAGATTCATTGCGATAGGAGTTTGTGGAAACATCCAGGAAAGTGTTGAAGCAATTATAGAAAAGGGGAGGGGAATGTTTTTTCCAAAATGGATTCAAATTAACCTCATACTTTAACAATTGAAGTTTGGGAATCAGGGGATGAGAAGTTATTGAGCATGTTTTGAAAATATATTTTTCTGCTAGGCATCGCCTTCTTATATTTAAGGGAGGTTCGCAGCATTCAACTTGCATTGCGTTGATTGGGGAAGATTTCATGGCTCCTAAGATAAGGCGAAGAGATTTAGACTGAATTTTATCTAATTTAAGCGAATTTGAAGTGGATATTGGATCAAACAGACAAGATCCGTAATCAAGATGGCTTCGGATGAGAGCATTGTACAGAAGTTTTAAAGATGATGGGTGTGATCCCCACCACACTCCGGACAGAAATCTAAGGGGATTGATGTTGCTTTCGCATTTCATGATGACATGATTTATGTGAGAATTCCAAGTAAGCTTTGAGTCTAAAAACATTCCCAGGAACTTAACTTCTTTAGAGATAGGGATGATTTCATCGCCAAATCTCACCTGAATTTCTGGGAGCTTTCGACGACGAGTGAAGATGACAACTTTGCTTTTGGAGGGGGAAAGTTCAAGGCCATTAATATTTAACCACGCCAAAAGTTTTCTAAGAGCATTGTTGATTGCTGATGCTGCGATAAAAATATTACGGGATATTTTGTAGAAAGTCAAGTCATCGGCATATTGGAGTATGTTGCACAAGAATTGAATAGATTTTTCTAGATCATATGTGTAAATATTGTACAGGATCGGGCTTAAGACTGACCCTTGCGGGAGACCTTTGAAAATGTGTCTAATGTGGGGAGGGGATTCAGACCCATCTACAAAAATAGTTCTCTGGGAGAGCAAATTGACAATGAATTTTACTAATTTGGGCGGAATACCTATTGCCAGTAACTTTTCTTTCAGGATGGGAATATGAACATTGTCATATGCTCCACAGATGTCTAGAAACACTGCAATGCAATATTCATTTTTAGATAATGCTAATTTGATATCTGTAACAAGAGAGGAAAGGTTGTCAAGGGTACTTTTACCCTTTCTAAATCCAAACTGGGAAGGGGAAAGAATTTGATTTTTTTCTACGAACCAGTCCAATCTATTCTTAATCATTCTTTCAGATACTTTGCAAAGCGTAGAAGAGAGGGCGATAGGTCTGTAGCTCGAACCTATGCTTGGATCTTTGCCACTTTTGAAAATGGGAATGATATTTTGAATTTTCCAGTCTGGGGGAATAATGCCATAATCCAGAAAGACATTGATGAGAGAGAGAAAGTAGGTAAGAGAATTGTCATCAGAATGACGGATGAATATATTCAGGATTTCATCCTTGCCCGGAGCTGAGTCATTGAGGATTTCAATGGCTCTTTTTAACTCATCAAAGGAAAATGGAGCATCTAACCATGAAGAAGATTTTAAAGTGAAAGGCAAAGAAGGAAGTTCATCAAAATTAGGGACATAAGGGGGAGCTATTTTATTAACAAAGTCATCAATCCAAATAGCAGAATTACGAGATGGCTTTGGCAGGGAAAAGGAAGATCTAAACCTGCGAATCATGGACCAAACCTCCCCTGCTGGAGTAGCAGGGGATATATTGGTACAGAAATTACGCCAGCTGTTTTTTTTTTTTGAAACGGAATGTGCGTTTAGCAACAGCTTGGGCATTCTTGGCTGAGATGTAATTATTCATAGTCATCTGTTGGCAGTATGTCTTATTGGCCGCTTTCCTCTCCTTCAGCACTCTAAGGCATTCCTCATCCCACCAAGGGGGAGGGCGAGCCTTTGAGCCTACAGGAGATGATTTGGGGATAGACTTGTCAGCCGATTTTAGAATGGAATCAGTCCAAGATTTATAAGATGAGGTGCAATTATCAGAAGAAGGGGAAGGCAGGGAGAGGGAAAGATCCTGGATAGAGTCTCTGAAACGGGACCAATCCGCTTTTTTTGTAATAAATTTGGGCTTACTTTTAAAGTGATTGGTATCCAACCGTTGAGCCAAATTCAAAATAATGGGATAGTGGTCACTGCCGCAGGGATCTGAAGAAATTCGCCAGGAGATTAGAGGATAGATACTCGGGGAACAGAGGGATATGTCCACCGCACTGGGATTCTGTCCAGGGTGACTAAACCTTGTTGAGGATCCGTCATTTAGGAGACATATGTTCAAGGAGTCCAAAAGTTCAATTAATTTGATACCTGAGGGATCCGAGGAAGAAGAACCCCAGAGTGGGGAGTGGGCATTGAAATCACCCAAAATGACCAAGGGAGAAGAAATTTTGCTAAACATGTGAACCCACAGTGGAAGGTCAAATGGGGTAGAAGGAGGAATATAGAGAGATACAAATGTAATATTGGAGACAGTGGCTGCCACTAATTGAAAGGATGAATTTGGGGGTTTAATGGAAATAGGGGAGAAGGGGAGAGAGTTTTTGACGAAAAGGGCTGCACCACCCTTCCCATCAATGCGGTCGTCCCGCAGACATTGATAGCCACTCACCTTGAAGAGTTGAGATGGCTTGAACCAAGTCTCAGAGACGGCAGCAATCGATATGGAGTGTAAATGTAGAAGGCGGACGAGGTCATCCTTATTGGAGGTGGCGCTTCTACAATTCCACTGCAGAATTGCTGCTGTTGGGGCAGCCATTGGGAAGAAGAGAATACAAAGAGGAGAGTAACGAGGCAGCGTTGGACGGTAGAGAATTATTATTGTTAATAACAGAGATAAGTAGCATGAGAAGAGTTTGAATAAAAGAAGAATTGTCATTAGAAGTATTGTTGTTTATGGAATTTGCATTTAGATCAGGATTGAAAGCACTGCTGTTAGTTGAATTTGAGTTAGAAAAGACGGGGTTTTGAGGAAAAAGAGAGCTGATGTTACCATTTGGGAACAAGAGCTGGGAGTTATGGCCAAATTGATCATATCCAGGGGTTTTAATTGGACGAGAAGCTTGTTTTGTCATTACAGTTTTCTTGTAAGACAAGTTTGAAGGAGCACTAATTTGGGGTTGAGAGGCAACTTCAGCAAAAGATTTTTTAGAAGGAGCTATTAATTTGGAGGCATAGAAGTATGAAACGCTATTGGAGGCCATATAACTTTTTATGTTTTTTTGGCGAGAAAGTTCGGGGCAGGATGGATGAGTGGCTGTGTGCGAGCCTGAACAATTGACGCAAGTGGAGGAATTGGAAGGGGAGGAGCATTGGTCTGCTAAATGATTTTCTGCGCATTTAAAGCAGCGGGGAGAGGAGCGGCATGATTGCTTAGAATGGCCAAACCGACAACAATTAAAGCATTGGATTGTTGGGTACGAATAAATTTCCACCGGGAGAGAGTTGTGAAATAAATAAACGTGAGAGGGAAGGGACTGTCCTTCAAATGTCAGAACTACAGTTTGAGAGGGTTTCCAAACTACAGACTCAGATGATCGATCTTTGAAATTAAGACGCCTAGTCTTAATAACTTTTCCCGAAGATGCTGGAATAATGAGTTCCGAGATAAGCTCTTCTTCAGATAGGTCTACAGGAATACCTCTAACGAGACCCAAGCGAGAGATATTGAAAGAAGGGATATAGGCTTTAAATTTTTTTGCAGAGAGGGAGTCGATGGAATTTATGAATTTATTGGCATTCAACGCGGATGTGAACTCAACACAAATGCGAAATCTGCCCTCTGATCGGATACCACCTGGGGAAATGCCAAGTGGTTTTTTTCCAATGAATTTACCAAATTCAAGGGGATGTAAAGAGTGGCCAGGAGAGTTGTTTTGAACATAAACTATGATGGGAGCTTTTGCTGAAGTCGGATACAAAAAAGAGGAGAAGCTACAGGAACTGAGACCTGCGAAGAATCAGTTTTTGGAAGGTCGCAAACTTTCCTCTTTTTTGGAGTAGAGGATGGAACTTGAAGGTCTGTTATTTCTACCTCACTACCAATGTCAAAATTTGAAGGGTCAGGGGGAGCGGGATCAGGGGGTTTCTTCCCCATGGCAAAGGCCATTGGGGCAAAAGGATATAAAACAAAAATAAAATAACACTTACTGGACTTGGTCAGCAATAAACGAACTCAAAAGAGGACAAAAAACTAAAAATAAAACTGACTAAATGCCAAAAATAAAGGGGCACTTTCTTTTGTATCACAAACCATGTTACCCAAACCTAGCGTAGCCGCTAAACTACTTGAAAACTGGGATGTTTTTCTTGCCTTGACGCGAGCAGGCGGTATAAAGGGGGCACTTTCTTTTGTATCATAAACCATATCACATAAACTTAGCGTACGTAGCCGCTCAACATCGCAGAAATAGTTGACTTATAAAAATAAAATTTTAATGTCAAAAAAAATTCAAGCTAATAAATTTTAATCAACGCACGCAATACATGTGTATTAGGTAAGTACCTACTAATTAGGCGGAATTTTAGTTTTATAACATTAAAAAAAAACGCCCGCGCGATTTTGTCTCTAGCCGTTGGTTTCCGTTTGCAATTAACGAAAATGTTCATTATCAAATGTTTCAAAATGGACGGTCTCGTTTCACACAATGAAAGCTAATTTTAATTTTACGTAATCGAAATTTAGAATGAAATATTTTCCATTTCCCCCAATGCAAATAGTTGTCTTTTAATGTAATTAAGGTGAATCAAAAGAATTTTTCAAAAAAAAGTGCATATTAACCGTTGACAGCGATCCCCAAAATTTACCCATTTTGGTTACCTTATAAAACATATTTTTATTTACATACTACTTACATTAAAAAACAGAAGAAATAAATTATAGCTGTGATTACTTATAAATTAAAGATTGTCTCCGTTATGCTAGGATTTGAAAAACAGATCATACGTTGATATTTTTTTTATACTAACTCCACACAGGAGGCCTTGAGGAAAATAATTTCTAAAATATGCTGTGTGGAAGGTCTTTTTGAGGAGAGGAAGGACTGAACATGGGTCTTGAAGAGACCCAAGTTGTAGGAGGAGGAAGCACGGATGCTCGTTCCACCGCCGAGCTGTTGAACTCAAGAACCAGTCGGAAAAATGACCCGTTCTCGTGTGAAATGTCAGGACCGGTCAGTGGCTGAGTTGGCAATCCAACACGCGTCCCACCCGGGCATCGCGTGTTCAATTCTTCGGCTGGCTAAGTCCTCCTTCACGACACAAACAAAATTTTCGGCTGACTGTGTTGGTAGTAGGAGATTTTCAAACATTGTCAGGTTATTCGTAACTCGGGAATGATTGACTTTCTTTAAAAAAAAAAAACATATCAACCTTGTACATAAAATATAAACTCTATTTTTTTAAAAAGAAAGACAAACATTCCCGGGTTACAAAAAACCTGACTATTTTGCTTGTGTCGTGATGGAGGACTTAGCCAGCTAAGGAATCGAACAATGGGACTCCTGGACGCGATGCCAACTCAGCCACTGGGTCGGTCATGACATTTGTCACATGAGGAAGGGTCATTTCTATTTCTCGTTCTTGAGTTCAACAGCTCGTCGGTGGACCGATTTGCCAGCCTCTGTATTTCCTCCCTACTTATCTCTTCAAGATTCCAAGCCAACTCAGTCACTGACCGGTCGTGGGAACTATGTTGATGATGCATACAACTCAACTAGCACACTGCAATGATAACACCTCCCATATAAAAATTATAATATTTTACTATGACGGGAACAGCACTTTCAAATAAATATACAAGGGCGGATTTAGGAGGGGGGGGGGGGGGGCACGGGTGCCCCCCCAAACGGTATTTTTGTGTACTGTGGAGATTCCATCACAGTACAGAAAACTATCTTTATTAAACTTTTAATTTTTCTATTGTTTTAACACTTTCATAAACCTTCCTATACATACTTGAACTTGTTTATTTCTAACAGTAATTGTTGATTTTTTTTGCCTGTCCTCCCCTTGTGCCCCCCCCCCCCCCCCCAGAAAATAATCTTAACAGTGATTGTTGATTTTTTTGCCTGTCCGCCCATTGTGCCCCCCCCCAGAAAAAAATCCCGGATCCGCCCTTGTAAATATATGTGTAATTTAAAACCCCTAAAATTATGAAAAATTAACTACTTAATGGCCTGTATGTCGTAATATAAAATACATATCGATCATTCAGTTCATTGGTCAGACAACTCCGAAAAATCGATATTTAAGTTGAGTATGCAGTTATTTGCAAAAGTGTACCCTCTATCTGGTACAATACTCAGTTTACTCATAAACACCACCAACATCTATTATAATGCACAAAAACTTGTAGTGAATTAAACAAAGTGTTGATGTTTTCTGGGTCGATAGCAGGATATTTCAAAATTTTCTTACTAATGTACCGGACCTGGACCATTATGCCTCCCAGGGTTATTTTGTATTATTTTTAGTATGTAAAACACAGACAAGTGTAAATAATATTTGATTTATAGTGAACATTCAAATGTTCCTTTCCTCATTTTATCTCAAAACTTAGTATTGTATCTGTTCTAGATATTTTTTACACATTTGGAAAAAAAATAAAATTAAGTTTGTACAAATATTTTGGGCTCAAATACAATTTTAAAATTTGTTGAAAAAAGGCTGCGCAGCCGTTCCTCTTAAGGTGAAATGTCACGTACGTTATAATCTACGCATTCACAGATGGCGCCAATTAAATTATTTTAGGTTTTTAGTACTTTTTGTGCATTACGCTTTAAAATATTAAGGTAAATTAATTATTTGCGCCTGTACATATTTAAAATGAATATAAATAAATAGTTTTGTCCATAAACAAACCCAAATCTTTCAAGAAAGGCTGAAAAATTCAATTTTGTATCAGTGACTCAATCCAATATTGTATTTTTCAGCCTTTCTTGAAAGATTTGGGTTTGTTTATGGACAAAACTGTTTATTTATATTCATTCTAAATATGTACGGGCGCAAACAATTAATTCACCTCAATATTTTAAAGCAAAACATGCAAAAAGTATTAAAAACGTAAAATAATTTAATTGGCGCCATCTGGGAATGCGTAGATTATAACGTACGTGACGTTTCACCTTTTGTTTGCGACTGTACATATTTAATATGAATAAATAGTTTTGTCCATAAACAAACCCAAATCTTTCATGAAAGGCTGAAAAATACAATATTGGATTGAGTCACCGATACAAAATTGAATTTTTCAGCCTTTCTTGAAAGATTTGGGTTTGTTTATGGACAAAACTATTTATTTATATTCATATTAAATGTGTTCGGGCGCAAACAATTAATTTACCTTAATATTTTTAATCGTAACATGCAAAAAGTATTAATAACCTAAAATAATTTAATTGGCGCCATTTGTGAATGCATAAAAATAAATTGTAGAAGACCTTGTGTGTATTTATTTACTGTAGTTGTATCAATTCAATCACAATATAATTCTCACCAAATAAATTTCCTTAAACTTAAAGAAATATTTAACAGCTTAGTAACTGGCACTATTTAGCGTTGTTTTAACAACTGTGGTAGAGAGAGGTGCGTAATTTATTAGTGTGAAGATAAATGAAATATTTTTTTATAAAACATATTTTTATTTACATACCACATTAAAAAGTAGCAGAGATAATATAGCTATCATTACTTGTAAAATTAAAGGCTGTCTTAGTCATTTTATTTTTATTAAAGTTTTTATTCCAGCAGGACTGGGAGGATAGTGCAATCCCAGTCTGCCATATTACATAAACATATATTATAATATAATAAATTAAAAATCTAAAAGAAATAAAATGTGCTTACATATTAGGTCGGTTCCTAATTGATTAATGCTATGATTTGAAATTTTTTTGCTGGAGGTGAAACAAAGGTGCACCTTTCACATTGAACCTTTGTTTGCTTTGGAACACTTTGCACCTGTGGGAAATGTTCCAGCCAATGTACCTGATACCTTCCAAGGGGCGCGGGTGGGACTGGCGTACCCTTCCTGGAGCACTGGAACCCGCCTCCGCAGAGGGGTCCACCTCTACGACGTGCACATGTATCCAGCAATTAACCAGATTAAATACAATTCTCAGGTAGAACCGAACAGATCATATATGATTTTTTTTTTACATTAACTCTACACGGGAGGCCCCGAGGAAAATAATATCTAAAAGATGCTGTGTGGAGGGTCTTTTTGAGGAGAAGAAGGAGCATGAGCGTAGCCAGGTTTTGATTTAGGGTGGGGAAAAAATAAAAATCTAGAGTAGGTAACAACTTATTCATGCTTAAGGCTTTATGAATGCAGATAATAAGAACTGAAAAAAGGAAAAACCATCCTATGAAGTGCTGTAAATTTGAAAATGTGACTCAGTGGACAATCCCGGAGCTCATGCATCGGCAGGCCAGGCATGGGGCAAACGCTCCACCTTGCCTTACCGTGCCTACACCCATGGGAAGGAGTGAACGTAGGTCTTGTAGGAGGGAGGAAACACAGAGGCCGGCAAATCATTCCACAGCTCAGCTGTCGAACTCAAGACCGAGTCGTAGAAATGGCCGGTTCTCATGTGACAAAAGGATTCTAGATCACTAGTAGGATATTTCAAAATGTCATAATAAATGTCATACTAATTAATAGACAGTCTCTCAGTGTTATTTTACATCATTTTAAGTATTTAAAACAGAGACAAGTGTAATTAATATTTGATTTATGGTGGACATTTGAATATATTTTCTCAAAACTTAGGATTTGGAGATGTCTGACTAAATCAACTGGACGATCAATATCTGGACTAGATATTTCATACACATTTGAATAAAAAAATATTACACAATGTCAGTGGAGACTTTGAAATTACGGTTTGGAGGGATACCCTTTATCAACTTTCTAACTACCTTCATCACCTTGCACCGCAGTGGGAGGGATGGATTCATACGACCGTCACTCCTGGACACACTTACCCCCAGATTCCTACCCACCCCTAATACCCTTTTCCTTCCCAGAACTTCCTCTCCTAAAAAGACACTCCTCACAGCATCCCCAAAGATGAAATAGGCCCTGCGGGGAATTATTTTCCCCAGGGCATCCTATGTAGAGCTAATGTAAAAAAAACAATGTTTTCACTCATACCGTCATACCGGGCAGTCTTCTCACCCACATTACTGTTTTTGCCCATGTACATCTCAAAATCATAGACGAGCCCACCTACCTGGCTACTGGCCACTGGCCACACTGTGACTGGCTACCGCTCGGGAGAAGGCTTTGATGCCCCACTCGTGTGGCTTATTTTTTTATGTATTGCTTCAAATTATTTCTACCTTTGAACAGTATCATGAGCTCGTCTACAGAATTGAACTCCTCAGGTTCCACCTTGACCTTATTTTCATGCGGGGCATTTGACAACGGCCTTATTTTAAATAGTTTGTCGTAACCCTGGCATCCTCTCGGAATCAACGTGTTATTGTTGTTTAAATGAAAACACAACCGCAACTTAGTGAAACGATTTCTAGGCATGACATCTGCGATAAGAGATAGCCTTTTATCGTTTACCCAGTAAAGGTGGAATGCCGGATACTTGAGGATACCCATCATGATGTGCATTCCTAGAAATCAGTTCATTTCGTTGACTGAGGTGTTTACGCTAATGCTATTTTTTGTACAGAATACAAATTTGTCTACTCAACAATATTTTTTATAGTGTTTTCATCTATGAAACATAAAAAATATTGTAGACAGACATATTCAGTGGTGGGTTTGAAATGGTCACATCACAGTGAGAGTCAACATGCTCGTAATCTTTCTTGATCCACCGTAGATCAGCTCTCCGTCCATGGGAAGTTGAGGCTTTACCGGGCTGTCCTAGGGGTACAGTGTACAGTGCAGGACTCTGACTCCCCCCCTGTGGCTGCTGTCTCTCTTCCAAACTCTATAAATGAAAAAATATTACTTCATAGTTTCATTTAAAACCCAGACATGTTCATCGTTTTATAATAACATCAAACGCAATAATCGCTAGCAATAAGAAATATGGGTAAATATGCAGTTAGTCCACCTCACGGATAATACGGAACGTTTGTGTTGTCGAAGTTTGATGCACGGATAATACGGAATGTTCCTTTAGCTAATTTAGCTAATAGACAATCAAATATGACATTTGTCGGAAGTACCAATCTTATAAAATAAATTCTCTAAAATAAACACGCTTTTCATCATACTTTTAAAAAACATCCCAGGTTTTGAATGGTTTGTTTGGCTACGCAGGGTTTGTCTAGCGGGTTTGTGTAATTATTTTAATATATTTATTTCCATGTTCTACTGTTAAAAATACTTGTCAATGATGCATTCACTTTGTTTTACGCAAAAAATATTTTTCTATGATTGGCAGCATTGATGAAATGTTAAAATAAAAACGATGAATGAACATGGCGTTACCGTGCGAGTGAATTAATTTTAACAAAATTAAAATGTTAAATGCATATTTTTTGCATGTTTTTTTGTCTCCCCCGACATAAATACTCACTTTTCGTAATAATAAAGCTAAATATAACTGTTTGGATAAAAAGTTTTCCGTATTAACGAGTAAGCGGTTTAATGCATAAATAATGAAATATGTAATGATAAAAGTACTTGATCGATTTCTACCAATGGATCCATTCCAAGAGGCTTAGCTTGGCTCAATGCATCCCTCTGCAGGATTCTGGAAAACTTCTAAATATTCCACTGGCCAGCCCTCTTCGTCTTCTCCTCCGTCTGACTCCTAGCCTCCTTCCAGTATCATGGTGATCTAATCATGGTAATAAATTTCTGATGTAATATAAAAATAAGTTAGATGTAATATATAAATAAGAAGTATTTAAAATAAATAAATATAGGTATATTGAAATAATCAAAATAATATCAAGTAAAACAAACACCAACGACCAATGTGCCAGCTCGGGAACATGAATGTTTTTTCCAAAAACAAAATTAAAAACCAATGTTTTTGAATGGAAATCGTATTTATCTATTAGATTAGACATGTAAAATAAAGTAATTATTATTTTCAACTTTATTTTTTACCTATGGTGAAATCGGTGAAATTCATGTGACATCCGAGATATGTCAGCTGTCAAGCGTCAAACAAGCGTTTCGAATTCGAAGACAGTAATATTTTGTGTTGCCAGTACGCGATTGTTATCTTTCTCAAGCTATACGCAAAATACGGGGCTATTTGTTTCATACATAAAAATGGATTGAAAAACTATTATACAGTGTAAAACATTTGATGTAAATTACTAAAATTCACAATTTTGGAAACTAAATGTAAACTACTAAGTGTTTTTTTGAAATGAAAACTTCGTCAGCACGGCAAGCTTCACAAGCCTACTTACAATTAATGCAAAAAAAAACAGTTTATATTCCTTTCTCAATAAATGAATTCAAAACTTACCCCAACATTAATATAACAAAAACACAACAAAAAATGTAAGAAAAAAGTCTGTAATAATTCATGTACCATATTAAACCATACAACTAAAATAAAGTACCTCGGTGTAATAGAGAACTCCAGTCCATTTTTTTTAATGAATAATGACCTTCTGACTTTAATAACTTCATATATTTTTTTAGAGTTTGTTTTAATAGTTAAAATAATTTTAAAGTTTTAATTTTTCAAGATCCCCTGAAAAAAACCGCACTTATAGTGAATCGTGTGACGTTATCACTCCTGAAAATTTTTTCAACAGGTGTTCATTTTGTATGACGGTTATACGGAAGAAAGTATGGTACTTACTATTCGATAAGTTAGAACATTATTTAGGTGGAATTATTTATTTATTATATTACTAGCTTTTTCCTGCGGCTTCGCGCGCATGGTGTAAGGGGGGGTTCCCACTTCGCCTCTTCCACCCTCCCCCCTCTCACCGCCCTCCCTCCCCTTCCCCCCCACCCCCCTCCACCCCCACCAACCACTAATTCATGGAATTCCACTAATTCTAATTTATGGAATCATTGGATGGAGAAGTGCATAGGAAAAAATTGTAAGTCCTGTAAAAGTGGTACAAAAATTATTTCTTTAAGTAATTTTGAAAAGACAACCTACATTCCCTTCAGCATAATTTTTTTCAAAGTTTAAGACCTTCATAAATAAAATCAATATTACAAATAATATTCAAAGAAAATTTAATAATTTTTTTTAACTTATCTCATCATTAAGGCTTAAATTTAACATCCAAATTCCTCTATTTTCAACACAACAAATGCACAATTATTATATTTACAAAGACATAAAAGGTCAAATTATTATTTTAAAAAAATAACAACCATAACATCACCAATCAAAATGTTATAACTTCATTTCATGCCATATTAAAATTACGTCACAATATCCTAGTACGTAAGATTATATTTGTACACTCTTTGTAAAATTATGTAATAATAATGAAATAATTATGAAATAACTCCTACGCCAAGCGCAAGAGCTAGCACTCTTAATTGGCGTAGACATTTGTTAAAATATGTATTTCACTCAATGGCGTAGCGTGGGTTTCGGCCGCCCGGGGTGGAGGAAAATTCCCCCCCCCCCCCCCCCACCCCAACTTCTACAGGTACTTCTTCCGCAGTTTTTCAAGCGCTGACCGGGGGGGGGGGGGTTGGGTAGATATGTTCTATTTTTTTATGCCGATTATAATTCCATGTGCCGAGTACTCTTTCAATAAAATCATGCTTATAAATTCTACTACAAATTTATATAAAGCTGCTCGCAGAAATTGAGAGTGGTATACCTGTAATAGAATTTGCATCTTCATCACGCATACGTATGGAATTCAACTCAAATGCAAAGCTTCACTAGGTACACGATGTATCGGCAACTTATTGTTATGTTGATAACACAAAACTGGTTTAAATTAAACCAAATATGCGGTGTATCAAAACTACACTCAGAACAAAAAGATGATTTTTCTTTGATTCTAGCGGCACTTACATTCTGAACTGGTTTTAATTAAATCTGTATGCGGTGAATTGCAACTACACTCAAAACATGAAAAGGGTTTTTATTTGATTCTACCGGCACTTACATTCAGAACACGAAACTGGTTTTAATTAAATCTGTAGATGGTGAATCAAAACTACACTCAGAACATCGGGGCGTAGGAAAATTTCGCCGCCCACTTATTTGGGTTCTTCTAGCGGGGGGGATGGGGGGGGGGGGGTTGTATTCGGAAATCCCATTTTTGTGTTACGACCTGATTATATTCAAGCCGGATTTTTAAAAAATCACATTTGACGAGTATTCTTTCAACGAAAATCATGTTTATAAATTCTACTCCAAAGTTGATTTATTGATACTGCGAGAGTCCCCAAATAATAGTTACACACGCAACAAACAATTTCTCAGAATTTTACAGCATTATGTTACTCAAATGTAAAACTTCACTGGATGCACGATGAATCTGCAACCCGTTATTTAATTTATCGTTACATTCTGAACCCAAAACCAGTTTGAATGCGGTGAATTAAATTTACACTCAGAACATGAAAATGGTTTTACTTTGATTCTGGCATTAAATAAATAGTCTGCAAATAGAATTTTATAACTGCACATCGAATAACAGAATGCTTTCTTTCGAAATGTGTCAGCAGATGAATCCAACAATTTCCAGGAATTTTACATTCTGTACTGGTTTAAATTAAATCTGTACCTGGCGAATTTAAACTAAACTCAGAAGATGAAAATGATTTTACTTTAATTCTTGCAGCACATACATAGTCTGCAAATAGAATATTATAACTGAACTTCAAATACTCGACTCCGGCTACTCGACGCTGAATTCCTTAGGGTCGTCGGGTATTTCCCCCCAATCTCCCATTTACTTTTCTTTGAGGCATCACCGAGGAACCGGCTAAGGGGCGCGGAAGCTGAGTGTGGTTCACGACTAGACCGAACGTCATGCGCATTCTTGCTGGGACTGCCAATCGATTGGAGAGGACTCCCAACCGTTTGCCATGCCCTTATTACTTATCTACTGTGTCTTTCTTCCAAACAGGTGCTTGTAGGATACGCTGGATACAATCACCCAGCGCTTGCCACCTCGTGGACTTTCACCAACCTGTCCCACTGTCTTGTCTATATTTTGTCATACTAACACATATTGTATCTGTATTTCCTGCTAAGCACTTGCATGCTGCTTATTAACAACGTATGCAGGGACATTGGAGGTTTAGTTTCGTTTTCAAATGTAGAGTCGTTTTTACCAAAAAAATTAGAGTCCTTGCAAGAGCCTTGAAGGGGTAACCATCTGTTACCTATACCAGGGCGGGTAAGTGGTGGGTCCTCCAATGAACTTCAAATAAGAGGATGTTTTCCTTTGAAATGTGTCAACATACAGATGAATCCACAACTGGAAATTTACGTTCTCAACACAAAATGGGTTTGAATTAAGTCTGTATGCGGCGAATTAAAAGTACACACAGAACATGATAATGGTTTTTATCTGATTCTGGCAGCAGGTACAGGATACAGAGTCTGCAACTAGAATTTTATAACTGAATTTCGAATAAGATAATATTTTGCTTTGAATCGTGTCAGCAGATGAATCCTCAAATGGAATTTTACATTCTGAAAACTGGTTTAACCCTTCGAATAATAAGAAAAAATATCTATAAACTTTTGCCTGTCAATGTTTGTGTACGAAATTTCCGGTTCTTCTCATGTATTTTAAATGTTCCTTTTATTGTTTTTTTATCCTTTTGCAAAATTGAAAACAAAATTGTTCTTAAATCTAGATATAGTAATTTTTCCTGATGTGCTTATTAGAACATTATTGTTTTTAAATATTAAAATTTTGATATTGAAAATGTGGATTGGCTCAAAAATACACGCCTGCGAATATTCGAATTAAAGTACCTAATAGAATAAACTTAAAATTTTAAATACAGATTCCTTTTTTTTTTAAATGTAATAAAACTGCATCTTAACTATTTATCGCAATCACAAGTTTATTTTAATTAGATATGTGGGAAATAATTTCACAAATTTATTTTAAAATTAAATGTGTGGGACAATTTGTGTCTCCTGTGATTAGACGGGTTAAATTAAATTTATATTTGGCGAATTAAAACTACACTCAGAATATGAAAATGGTTTCTCTTTGATATTGGCAGCACATACATAGTCTGCAACTAGAATTTTATAACTGCACTTCGAATAAAATAACGGTCTCTTTCGAAATGTATCAGCAGATGAATACACAAATTAAAATAATTCGTTAATAAATTCTGAACACAATTCTGGTTTTAATTAAGAATGAATCTGTTTGCGATTTATCAGCTTTAATTAATATTACTCTCATAATATGCGTACGGTTTTCCTGTGAATTGCGAAATTTGAAGCTTAAAAAAATATAATTATTGATATTTTTAATAAATAATAATAACAATTGTTGGATTCGTAAACGAAAGTATCGTAGAACATTTTTGAATGATGATTTGAAATGGTTTAAATTTTTCCAAGATAATATTATTATTTATTGTGAAAATTTGCCGCCCCCCTTAAAAGTGCCGCCCGGGGCGGGCCGCCCCCCCCCCACGCTACGCCACTGATTTCACTATTAGTCCAGTCAATGAATGGCCCAAAAGAAGGTGTAGAGTGCGTGAGCAGGAACCTAAGCGATTCCTTCAGAAACTTGTTCAGGGTGCTTAGGGTGTGAACATACTAAAAGTCCTGACATCTAGGTGGTGAGCTAGAGGGGGGGGGGGGGGGGGGGGGGTCCCAATTTTCGGGTTTCCGCTTATATCCCGAAAACGGGGCGTCGCATAGGAAAATTTTCTCATAATAAGTAAAAGCTCATAAAATTATCTACAACTTTTATTCCATACGTAATTTTCGAAATCCTAGCTGTATTTGAGTTACACGCTCCACAAATGTAGATATTTTCGAAAAAAATCATTTTACTTCACATTTTTCATCAAAAATTCCTTTATATCGTCTAAAATATCCATCAAAGAAAGAAATTTATTTAAAAAAAGTCTAGAGAATTTAATTGCCTTTTAGAATATATATATTTGCATATGTATATATTCTAAAAGGCAATAATTTAAAATTGCTGTAAATATTTACTGGTTGAAGATTAATTTGCATATGTGTATATATATATATATATATATATATATATATATATATATATATATATATATATATATATATATATATAATATAAATTAATATATATATATATATATTAATTTGCATATATATATATATATATATACATATGCAAATTAATCTTCAACCAGTAAATATTTACAGCAATTTTAAATTTTTCAGTAAAATGTCATCATTTAAAAAACAAGCTGTTTTCATATTATTACTGACACACTACTTTTGTTTGTAACAGAATTTGGGACTTATAATAATAATAATATGAACATTTATTCATCAGTAGATTTTTTTTCAATGTACATTTTTTTCTTTTATTATTGATTCTGTTGTTGAAAAGGTCACTGCTCAGCTATAATTCAGAATTTCTCGAGGTGATGGGTTGAGGGATTCTGGTTGGAGAGGTCAAAAGACCTTCTTATTGGGATGGACGATATACATCGTTGTATTGTAAACACTCGATGTATAGTAACGATTCATCGTATTAAACCGATGTATTGTTAATACTTCAAAATCGAATATATATCGATGTGTTTTATTCGCAAATAATACACTATGAGATGAGACTACACATATAAAACTTTTATTTTTTCTTTTATCAAACTTAATTTACAGAAATCTATTTTCAATTAAATATTAAGATTAAAATATAAATAACAATAATAATTTTTAAAAAATTACGGTACCTAGAGACATGGTTATATTCAAATCATTTTATTAATTTATTCATATTATTATTAAATAAAAAGACGTTGTGAACCCGCAGTCCCGTACTAAAGTTCAAAATTTCAAGAACTACATTCCTGAATTCGGGATTTCACTCACGCGACCCATGCAAACAATAAACAAATCATATCCACTAAAAAGTAGATCATTTGGCGACCGCTAAAATACAATGTCTTGTTCGATATGGTTTTTTGAAAAAAACCGTGGAGGTATAAACGACCCAAAAAACCACGCATCTGGTAACACTGAATGGCAGATAAATCAATTCTTGAATAAAATCAGTCAGCAAATAGCCATAAACAAACAAAAAAAGTCAAAGACATCTCGCGCGGCACCCGCTCCAACCCGTGTGAACGCTCAACGGGCCAAACGCTGATACGAACTGGCGAGTGACTGGAGCGTTTCGCCTGCGAGTCGATCGCGTTTACACGTACGTTTCCGCCAACGATTCGGAGCGAAGTGTGCTCAGACTCGCAGGCCAAACTCTGCGTGTAAACCCCGCTATTACCTTTATCATCCACTTTGTCTATGCACTATGTGCGCATCTATTTCTATTATCAAACATCCTATAATAGCGCCGTTTACACGCACACTTCGGAGCGACCGAGTCCCGCGCCACTTCAGGCCTGAAGTGGGGCGGGACTCGGTCGCTCCGAAGTGTGCGTGTAAACGGCGCTATTATCTATGCATTATGTGAGATTGGTTTTTATGCAATATATGCACATCTATTGTCCACTATTATCTATGGATGTGATGTGATTGACGGGAGTCGTAAGCTGTGCTGTTTTAGAACATATTTGAAAATGACAGGGGATTTTATCTGGTAAAATATCCTATCGTTCTCAAATTTGACAATTTCCTCGTGCTTTTATCTATATTTTGGTGTTTAAAACCCTCTTCATTGAAAACCTCCAGATTTAAAACACTTCACAACATCTTTATGACAAGGTACTTTTCCCTATATTTATTAAAAATATGAGAAATATTTATATATAAAATGGATATTAGCTATTGTGTACGTTTGCATATAATATATAATCAACAATAATCTAATATTAGATTTTTGCTCAATAACGAATAACCGTTCGTTTGACAACAAAGGGCAATATAGGTACCTTGTGATGACACTCGACAAACCAATTACTCTTTCGTGTGTAAAACAGGTCCTGATAGTAAAAACACATTATAGAACTCATATAATACATCAGTCGTTATGATTGTTTGATAAATAATTCAGTACAACTAGCCCAAGGACTTCCTTATGATGTTCTCGAAAGAGAGTTTAGAAAGTGATATGAAAATAAACTTCCTAGTTTCTTTTTTGTGGTGTCGTTTTTCATTTTAATAATAAACAATATGATTTACAAAGTTATTTTTGAGTTCTCGTGAATCTACGAAACGAAAACCTTCTGAAATGAAATTTTTCTAGGTCAAAATTGGCTGCCAGTTTTTTTTATGTTTGTGGTTGTTAGGAGTGTTTAAAAAGATAATTTGTTATGCTTACGTGACTTATACAGATTGCTTCAGCGTGTAGGTACTCAGTTTAAATACAAAAACATTAGATTAGTGGTCGATAGCATGATAAGACCCAACGCTGTTGACAAAAATTCTCTCGCAACTACTTGAAAACGTGTCTAATTGCTTAGTAAACATGTGCAATTTATAAGTTGACGACTCTGATTTTAGCTTTACTGTTATATTGCTATTATTACAATCATGATCTTTAGTGGCGCGATTGTTAGATGCATTAATCTGCCTTCTCTATAATAAAAAATAATCAATTGTTACAACCGGCAATAATTATTGTATCAAACTACCCAATTCAATCAGTTATTTACCATTGTACACAGCCTAGACCAGGAAGGCAAAACCTATTTTGCAACATGTGGGTTAAGTTCAGGTTTTGTTTAGTTATATGATTAAGATCTTACCTTTTTTGTTTCGTACTTGCATTGTACATTCCTTTACGACATACTTTTAGTCATCTGTTACTGCATGCGGTGAATTTATTTCTATCTCTGTGATTATAAACCCAAACATTTTCATGGAACACATTTAATTTTGACCAACAAACATGAGGTAGAGAAGTTTCTATCGAAGTGTGCTGTGGTGTGCTATCAGGTGTCTTGTTTTGACTTGTATTGCAAACTGACATTCTTTGAAACATTAGTGAATAAATAAGTTTTCCAGTCCCTGCCTAAACATTCCATACCTTTATATTTATATATATTTCGAAGACAATGGAATATTGTTTTACTTAATTGTGAATTGGATCTTATTGTGCAATAACTAATCATCACTTATTTATTCTGTTCAGGGTTGATTATACTCGCTCAAAATGGTTGACTCATCTAGTTCTATATCAGTAGGAGACTCTCCAGAAGTTAAAGAAGAAATAACTGGTTTTCAATTTCCTCCGCCACCAAGATTGCCCACAAATGGTAAGATTTATGAATTTATCCTAACGACAGTACATATTGAACAATAATTATATTTATCTTATCTTTGTGTGCAGTATTACCAATGTCTACTTTGTATCAGTGTTTTTCCTATACTCAAACTATGAGCGTAAATCTGTATTTCCAAGTTTATGATGGTTTTAACTCAAAACACATTCTCAGATACAACTTTTTCCATTTTTAAGGTTAATCCATTAATGTCGGTGTTCTAATTGATCTATCTATAAAGCGAAAAATGCCTGAAAATAGTAATTGTAGAATACCAATTCAGGTACCGCCGCCCCGGGAACCATTTATTGGATAACCAGCATCTCTGCCATAGGTTACCCCAAGTGGTTCGATAGCATTTGGTGACTTAGCAGGGGTGTCAGGTTTGTCCGGATCTTGGCGGCAGATGTCAGATCTTTTGACCCCTCTCTCGGAACATTGCCTTGCACCGCAGTGGAAAGGATGAATACATTTGTCCTTCACTCCTGGACACACTGACCCCCAGATTCCTACCCACCCCTCATACCTTTTTCCTTCCCAGAACTTCCTCTCCTTTCTTACCCTAAAAAGACCATCCACACTGCATCCCCAAAGATGACATAGGCCCTGAGTGGAATTATTTTACAACATTTGATCGTTTATAAATATTTTAATTAAATACTTCGAGTAGAGCACATCTTGGCCTTTGAAATAATCGCAAATTTTTACAGGCCATGAAAAAATTAAGTATCTGGCCAATAAAAACTGTTGTTTAAAATCTCCTACTTGCGAACCCCCTTTCAGTTATGATTTTATTGTATAATGTGGCAAATTTTGTTCTTTAGAAAGTGATTGTAAAACATTTGTGCCTAACTTCGTATTTAAGTATTTGTGCCTAACTTCGCAAAATAAAATGAAACATAATTTTTGGCAATGTTTTTTTTTGCACAAATCAAAACAGGTGACTTGTGTAAAGCGGGAATTTATACCTTATCGTCATCTACATAAGGAGTGTTATTGCTAGCGACCCGATTTCAAATGTTACACGACATGGTGCATCACCTTCAGTGTTTCATTTGCTAAATATGTAACTACATAATATCCAAATTATCCAACTCTTCTTAGGCATTAAATAATTTCCCCACACGCGACACGTCAACTCAAGTAATGATGGTATTTAGTTGTTGCCTCACAACACATACATATTAATTTGATTGCCAAGGCTACCGCATATGTAATCTCCATCGGCGACTATTCAGATCGACATCGGCGATTATGATCCATGAAGTTTCACTAAAACTCGTTCATTGTGTTAAAACTTTGATGAGATAGATTGTGCTAATATTGCAAAGGTTAAGCATACGGGTCAAAATCATAGAGGTGAGCATTAATGCTTCTGATAAAGTTTTTCTTAATAAAATAACATGATATTACTACAATATTAATTTCTAAATAAAGATACTGTGCATAATTACAAGGCACTTAGCATATTTATTTTTCTATTATAATGTTTTACTTGATTTTAAACAAAACAGGCCTAAATAGTCATTCCAGGAACGCGTCCTTATACCATGTTTCATAGTTCAGGCAAGTCAAAAATGTTTACAATTACGAATTAAAAATGTCATATTTTAATATTAGCTCTAAAAATTATCAAATAAAGAATATATCTATAAATTAAATTCATATCAATTTAATTTCTTCACATTTTGGCCATCCAAATGCTGTCTGACATTTATCAAATCATTCCGTGAACGAGATGGATATTGGTCGATGTAATTAAAACAACATATCCTAGGTGGCGTTAGGGAGCAACAGTGTGAAGTTCACTATTCAAGGCAAACGGAGTGTGTCATGTTTACAGAAAAAAATAATTGATTTTGTTGGTAGGTACCTTTTAATTTGATATCTGTGAAGCGTACTTTAATTCTTTGTCATTACGGGAACGCTGTTTGGTGATTAGTTTTTCGAAAATTTGCTGACTTTTTTCAAAATTCTTATAAATATTACAGCTCACTTGTTCATAACCTCTAAAACCAATATCTAACATGGCGGCGTCAAGTGTGACATGAAAATATTTATCGAATAATCATTTCGGGAACGGTCATTTCGGGAATGTTCTCGTAATGACGGGCGTTCACGAAATGACAATCTGTGAACAAAATGATACTCTAATACTTTTAACCTTTTAAATGCCAGTATGTAGGAGTGTAGCTGTGAACAGCAGGCCATGAATTTTTAATCAAAATAAATCATTTTTAAATCTTATTTTTATAAATTAAAAACATTTGTTAAAAATTGAGATACTACCAGCACCTATGGGTTGCTTGAGCAAGCTCCCAGACGTTGATATTTCGAATGGTGCGAGGCTTGGCTGGACGCTGAGTGTTCGCAGCCTGTTTTAACTACCAAGTACATACTATGGAGGAAGCCATTTTTTTTGTAGATGCTTTCGAATGTCAAAATGTATAATCGTAGATTCTTTAAATGTGTGCAGGTTTTTATGTTATAAAAGTGCTAGCATCCCATTATTATTGCTTCTTCCCAACGCAAGTTTTAACAGTAAACAACTGCCAGTGTTTGGCCCGGTGTATTGACACCGTATTATAATACATTTATAACATGTCCAAGTGAAATAAACAGTGAAGTTTTTTGCAAGGATAATTATTTTATTTAAAAGGACCCCTATCAATTTTGAACATGGGCCTTACGATCCGGATTGCAATCAGAGGACTGCAATAATAATATAAAAAAAAACAAGAACCAGCTGCCAATTAATACAGATGACCAATATTACAATTACCGGAATCACAAAGATGAACAAAGGAAGACTGGATTCACATCGGAAATGAGATAAGTTTTTAGTGCCTTCCCACCCATACCCATTCTTTAACATCCATACAGAACTCATTCGTAGTTTTTTAACAAGATTAATCCCATAAATATTGTATTGTAAAAAATAAAATCACTACCCACGTAAAGATTTTATGCAACTCATGATTTTCAATTGATTGAACATTAGGTTCTCAATTAATAATTGCCAGGAATATTGTCGTTGTTGTTTTTCAGGCGGGTAGCTTCTCAAATAAATAAATACGCATTGTCGGAACACATTTTATCAGGGATTAAGCTACGAAAAGGTATTTGTACACAAAATGGATAAGATCAAATCTTTAATAGCCAAGAGAGGCGTGATTAAGGGGAAATTGACGCGTTTCGCGGATTCTATAAACTCCTTGTCCGCGATTGAAATTAAACTGAGGTACGACCGAATAAAGCCATTAGATCAATTCGAATCTATACAGGACGAAATTGAAATTTTATCGGATGAGGAACTGGAAAATTCTATTCAGCGCGAGACGTTTGAAAATCAATATTTTTCAGTCCTTGCTACTGCTAAAGGGGCGATGGACTCAATTAACGAGGGTAGAGTCGACATCAAACTCCCAACTCTCCAATTGAGGGAATTCGATGGGAATCAAAAAGATTGGGTAAATTTCGTTGAAACCTTTAAAACTTTGGTTCATAATAACAGTTCCTTGAGCAACGTCCAAAAATTCTTTTACTTACAATCTGCGCTGAAAGGGAACGCATTGAAAATAATTAGTAATCTAGAAGTTTCGGAATTAAACTACCTATCGGCTTGGGAATTGTTGCACGACAGATTTGCGAATCTCAGGGCTACCGTACATAAACATATCCAAACTCTATTTCAATTAAAGGATATGAAACATGAAGAGCCTGTAGCATTAAGGTATTTAATTGATGAAACTAATGTCAATTTGAAAGCGTTACAAAACATCGGAGTTAAAGTAGATCATTGGGATCCTTTGATTATTTACATAATTTCAAATAAATTGGATATAGCTACCCGGAGAAATTGGGAACAATATACATTGCAAGGTGAATTACCTACATTAAAGGAATTCATAAAATGTTTATCTGCTAGGGCACAAGTATTGGAGCTTATGAATGCTTCAGAGAAAAAATCTTCTAACCTACATAAAATGCAAATAGGCAACAATAATAACAAAAAAGATTCATCGGTATTCTTGGCAATAAAGGCAAACAACTGCATTTATTGTAATGATAAAGGTCATCAAATTTATTTTTGCAAAAAATTTCTAAAATTAAAATTACAGGATAGGATTGATGCTACGAAATCAATCCGGGCGTGTTTTAAATGTTTGAGGTTGGGTCATCAGGCACAGAGTTGCAAGACAAACCTAACCTGCAAAATTTGTGGCAAGTATAGCCACAATACTCTATTACACAAGGAGGTACCTCCGCCGGAGACCTCAAATATGGATGCTAATAACGAGGTTATAGTGTCGAACTTTTCTGCATCGGAAAAGGCAGAAAAAATAATATTATTGTCAACCGCCTACATAGGAATTGTGGGGGCCAACAATAAAATGTTTAAAGCTCGCGCCCTGATTGACTCTGGTGCGCAGAGTAATTTTATGAGAGCTGATTTTGCTATTAAATTAAATTTACCATGTGAATGGATAAACAAACCCGTGTCTGGGATCCATAATAATATCACACACATAAAAAAGAGAATTTCAGTGGAGATGACTTCGCTTAATACGGATTATAAACGCGAAATATCATGTCTGATTTTACAGGAAATTACAACCAATTTACCACAAGTGACAATGGCGAAAAAAGAGTTCAAAATACCACCAGGACTGGAGCTGGCAGACCCGAACTTCAATATAGCTGCACCCATCGACATCCTGTTGGGCGCGGAGAGCTTCTGGGAAATGCTAAACAACGATAGATTGAAACTCGAGTCAGGACCAACGCTTCAACGTACGCAACTGGGATGGATTGTGTCCGGTCCTATCAACGTGTACCCCAAACAAAGGCCTGTATCAGATTTTTGCAGTTTATCTATAAATAAGTTGAGTCATCAAATAGAAAAATTTTGGAAATTGGAAGAGATTAATTCCACTAAAATTCAAACTCAAGAAGAAAAGGCTTGCGAAGCCAGTTTTGTAAGTACTCATACTAGAGAAGATGACGGTAGATATGTAGTAAGTTTACCGCGTCGGGCATGCATTGATCAGTTGGGAAACTCATTGCTCACTGCCGAAAAAAGATTTAAAAACATAGAAAGAAAATTTGTGTCACATCCCGAGTTAAAGACACAATATGTAAAATTCATGCGTGAATATGAAGAACTGGGACACATGGAGATGTGTGACCAGTCAAAAGGGGATCGTGACTCCTATTTTTTACCGCATCACGCTGTAGTGAAAGAATCCAGCACTACTACTAAAGTGAGAGTCGTTTTTGACGGCTCCGCCAAAACCTCAAATGGAATTTCCCTCAATGAAGCCTTGATGACAGGACCTGTTATACAAAAGGATCTATATAACCAACTATTGCATTTCAGGAAACATCAAATAGTCATGACTGCCGACATCGAGAAGATGTACCGCCAGATTAACATGTGTGAAGATGACCTGGACCTACAGAAGATAGTATGGCGCGAGTCGCCACAGGATGTGCTCAAGCATTATCGTCTGAAGACTGTGACTTATGGACTGGCACCTTCCTCCTTCTTAGCCACAAGATGCTTAAAGCAAATTGGTATGGATAATAATTTAATTTTTCCTAGAGCTAGTCAGGTCATAGAAAATGACTTCTATATGGATGACTTGTTAACGGGAGCAGATGAGCTGGAATCCTGTAAAAAGTTAAAAGAAGAATTAATCAGCATCTTGTCATCTGCGGGGATGACGTTGAGGAAGTGGAGGTCCAATGCGTTGGAATTGTCAGCCGAGTCGGGCCAAGCTAAGTGTGCCGATTCAGGCGATTCCGACAAAATTATTACTGACAATCCAAAGACTGAGAAAATATTAGGATTAACATGGAACAATGAATCTGATTACTTTTCTTATGTAATAATGAAGCCATCAGGTCCAACCGAGAGCAAACGAGAGATATTGTCTTGCATCGCATCAACCTTCGATCCATTGGGACTCCTAGGGCCGATAATAGTCATAGCCAAATTGATAATGCAAAGGCTGTGGCAGTCCAAAGCAGCATGGGATGATCAGTTACCTAATGAAATATTAGCACCCTGGAGGACCTACCTGCAAGATTTAATTCAGCTAAATGTGTTGAAAATACCAAGAAAAATTATTTGCAAGCAAGCAAAAGAGCTACAGCTACACGGTTTTTGCGATTCGTCTGAGAAGGCTTTCGGAGCCTGTATCTATATGGTGTCAATGGACCACAGCGGTAAGTGGCATTCACACTTAATAACATCCAAATCAAGGGTAGCACCATTGAAGTCTATTTCACTGCCTAAGTTGGAGCTATGTAGTGCTGTACTACTGGCAAAATTAATGAAAACTATAAAACAAGCATTAAATATAATGAAGATCAACACATATTATTGGTGTGACTCTACGATAGCGCTGTGTTGGCTGAAAGGTCAACCTACTCGTTGGAGCACTTTCGTGGCCAATCGAGTAGCCGAAATACAAGAACTGAGTGATCCAGATCAATGGAGACACGTATCATCATCCGACAATGCAGCGGATATACTTTCAAGAGGAGCTACGGCGGATAAACTGATAAATTCTACAATATGGTGGAATGGACCAAATTGGTTGACCGACGGAGTCAACGATTGGCCTATATCGAACATTTCCTGTTCAAACCCTCCGGAGCTCAAGAGTAAAAATATTCTTTTATCTACTGATATTCAAGAATGGGAAATATTTGGAAAATTTTCCTCATTTATCAAATTGAAAAGGGTTACAGCATATGTACTGCGGTTTGTGAATAACTGCAGAAATATTAAAAGTAAAATTTCAGGTAATTTAAGTGTAGCTGAACTAGAAGCAAGTTTGAATTGTCTACTGAAATCAGCTCAGGCACATGCCTTTCAAAAGGAGTTGAAGACATTAAAAAACCAGGGAAATGTCAACAAAAATAGTAACTTAAAATCTCTTCATCCTTTTTTATGTGATGGTCTTATATATGTGGGCGGTAGATTAAATTTAGCTACACACCTATCGTACCAACAAAGACATCCAATTATATTGCCAGCTAAACATAAGCTAACCGAATTGATTATACGTCACTATCATTATGTAAACTTACACGCAGGACCTCAAGCGCTATTAGCTGAAATAAGATTAAGGTTTTGGCCTATTTTTGGGAAAAATACTGTTAAAAAGATATTACATAAGTGTATTGTGTGTTTTAGGTGTAATCCTCGTATTGGTAACCAGATCATGGGAAGCTTACCGAGCGAAAGAATCACACCGAGCCGACCTTTTGCTATCACGGGAGTCGATTTTGCTGGACCGATTCCAACCAAAAGTGGGCCACTGAGGAGAGCTCCACTCGTGAAATCGTATTTATGTATTTTTGTTTGTTTTTCCACAAAGGCGGTTCATTTGGAATTAGTTTCGGATTTATCTAGCAATGCTTTTTTGAACAGTTTAAAGAGATTTATATCCCGTAGGGGAGAACCTGATAAGATCTTTTCCGATAACGCTAGCAACTTTCGGGGGGCCAGTAATAGGCTCAAGGAGCTGTATACCAGTTTGAGAGAGAACAACGACAAGATTCAAAATTATTTAGCTAACAGAGGTATTGAGTGGAGGTTCATAACCCCTCGAGCCCCTAGTCAGGGAGGGCTGTGGGAAGCTGCGGTCAAGTCAGCAAAGTTTCATTTGTATAGAGTCACTAGTAATTCTGCTTTAACCTTTGAACTTTTGTATACCTTAATTTGTCAGATTGAGGCCTGTCTAAATTCCCGTCCATTGACTTCCTTGTCTGATGACATCCACGATTACCAACCCCTCACCCCAAACCATTTCCTCATAGGCACTAAATCCTCTATCATTCCGGAGAGAGATGTCCGAGCCATACCAGACAACAGGCTGACCCAATATCAGAGAATCCATGCGCTAATGTTATCCTTTTGGTATAGATGGAAGCGAGAGTACTTGATGGAGCTACAAAAAAGGACGAAATGGCAAACCAGTAATCAACGGGCACTGCAAAAGGATGATCTGGTTATTCTGAAGGAAGATAATTTACCTCCACCATTATGGAAAATGGCGCGAGTTATATCTACACATCCCGGCGCGGATGGTGTAGTGCGAGTGGTTACCCTGAAAACCCCTCAAGGAATCTTTGTCAGGCCTATCACAAAGATATGTCTAATGCCTCTGGACCCGGAAGCTGAACCTGTGACGGACGCCCCGGACCCTTCCGTCAGTCCGGACTCCCCGGACAACCATGATGAAACTTTTTAGGGTGAAAATATTAAAAAAAGACCCTTTAAAGATACCAATCCCAGGAACAACATGACAACCAATAAATTGATGATTGATTGCACCCCGCGCTGTGGTGCTTATATCGTGGACTGCACCTGGAGAAGATCCTAACCAATGGACTTAAAAAAAAAAGACAATTGTGTTGTGTTGGGTTGGGTTTTATTATAATATTATTTTGTGTTGGGTTGTGTTCTATTATAATAGTATTTTGTGTTAAGTTATTATTTAAATATGTAAAAAAAAAAAAATTTTTTTTTGGTTAATTTAAGTTTATATAATTAGTTTAGGTTAATCACCTTAAAATTCAACTTGTGAATGTACATTTTTAAATAATAGTATAATAAGCAGTGCAGGATCATTTAGTTTTGGCTGCTAATTTATAATAGGTAAAATTATTTGTTAGTATTTGTACGGTATTTAGAGTTAGGATTTGTGTTTTTTTTTGCTTTTGCCTTGATTGTCTTCCCCTGTTTTTGTTATGTTTTCTTGAAGGGTTCCTAAATCGGCATAAGCGATTTAGAAACCCCGAGGCGGAAGCTATGTTAAAAATTGAGATACTACCAGCACCTATGGGTTGCTTGAGCAAGCTCCCAGACGTTGATATTTCGAATGGTGCGAGGCTTGGCTGGACGCTGAGTGTTCGCAGCCTGTTTTAACTACCAAGTACATACTATGGAGGAAGCCATTTTTTTTGTAGATGCTTTCGAATGTCAAAATGTATAATCGTAGATTCTTTAAATGTGTGCAGGTTTTTATGTTATAAAAGTGCTAGCATCCCATTATTATTGCTTCTTCCCAACGCAAGTTTTAACAGTAAACAACTGCCAGTGTTTGGCCCGGTGTATTGACACCGTATTATAATACATTTATAACATGTCCAAGTGAAATAAACAGTGAAGTTTTTTGCAAGGATAATTATTTTATTTAAAAGGACCCCTATCAATTTTGAACAACATTACACCTTGAAAGGATATTTAAATGACTTAGCGAAAATCTTGAAAAAAAAAATATATATATTAAAAAAAAAAAAAATCTTGCTCAAAGAATAGCGAGATAACTCGCTATTTTTCTATGGCCGGCCTGCTGGGCACGGCCAAGAATGCGAGAAATCTCGCTCTTGGCACAGAAGCGGTTAAAAAGCATAACCATCCAAAATTTTGGTTTTAGGTATTAATTTAGTATGAGAACATGGAAAACGATAAAAATGAAGAGAAAGGGAAGTTAAAAAAAAACTATTAAAACAGGACAGTATAGCTTATAAAAGGAATCGCGAAAAGGCTAATGCAAGGAAGTGAAAGTTTTTCGATAAAATGACACCTGAACAAAAAGAGATGAAGGGACTGAAAGATAGGGAATGTTACCTAAGAAAGAAAGCTGAAAATAAAGTTGAGACTGTTAGTGATACGACTGAAAGAGAGAAGAGGAAACAGAGAAAATCGCGGAGAATAAGTTCTCAAAAGTATAGACAGAAAAAAAAGATGATGGCAAATATTTTAGCTAACAGCCCCCCAGATTCTGAAAATGAGATAGAAAACGACATTCGCGTGTTGAGGAAGAAAACAGGTTAAAAAAGATAAAGCACAGGCTTACAGAACCGTTAAAAACAGAAACATAAAATACAAAGTAATCAAATTTTATTTGATTAATTTGTTTTATTTCACAATTTATTCATTCAAAATAATATATAGTATATTTGCGGCACATTCCAGAGTGGAAGATAATCTCTCAGTATCGCCCTAGTGTAAGATCAAGATTCAGAATTGAAACGTTGCTTGAAATGGCTTTAGTCCTGTTTGGTGACCAGATCTGAATAGCCAGGTACTTCCCCACCTTCCTCTTCTCTATCTCCTTCCCCTCCCCACTACCTTCAGGCTCACAACATACCCCAATTGGGGACGCCATAGCCTCACTGCCAGACGGGAGTAGTTGGGATTCTTGGGCGGTATTCATATAAAAAAAAAAAAAAAAATACAAAGAACAATAGATAATCAGTTGCGAAAAAAGTAGAGAGAAGCAGAAGACGTCAAGAAAGATCATCCCAAAGGAGTGCTTCTACGCCTACTCGCGAAGTTGATGATTTGACAAGAGAATGTTCTGTTGATCCGGAAGTTCGTCTATTATTTGGCGAGGTTTTGACAACCCAACTAAAACACACCGTTGACAAATTACCGAAAAATTCTAAACAGCGAAGAAAGATCATCCCAAAAGAGTGCTTCTACGCCTACTCGCAAAGTTGATGAATTGACAAGAGAATGTTCTGTTGATCCGGAAGTTCGTCTATTATTTGGCGAGGTTTTGACAACCCAACTAAAACACACCCTTTGACAAATTACCGAAAAATTCTAAACAGCGAGAGGCTTTTCAAAAATGCGTCAGTGGCAACCGTATCTACTATCTAGGAAACTTCACCGTCATTTTGGGAACATCCCCATCATTTTCGGGAACATCATAAAAATGGCAAATAAATCACCTATAAGTAATGTTATAGTTAAATCTTGCATATGTATACAAGAAGAAATGACCTCTAAACTTGTGTATTTATATTATTAATATACCACATAGTGCAAGAATGTATACAATAAATTAAAATTTTGGAGCAGAATTTACACCAACTGAAAATTTATGGAGAGTAATTTGAAAAATAAATCTTTTGATTATAAAAATATACAAAATAACAACATTTTCCAATTTAGGAACAGGTTTATTACATTATTGAAGGTGATTCTTAAATACGTTGGTTATATAATTATAAAAAAAAAAAATTATAAGTGTTCTCGAAATGACTCATGACTCTGGCGTTATTCTTATTAACAGGTAGAATTTCTAAAATATATATTTTTGATTGTGCCTCTTCACAGGAAAGATTCATGACAAATGACACAACAGACTCCTCTTGTTAGTTTTCTTCAAACTTCATTTCTCAGATATTTGAAAACCTAAAATGCTCACCTCTCTGATTTTGACCCTTATGCAAACTTTTGACACAGTTGCAGATTTATACCAATCAACTGGCAGTGAAGAGGAAGACTGGGCCAGCTCCGGAGGTGAGGGGACCTCTAAGCGGACTCCGAAGAAATTAACCAAGTTCCCCATGCCGCCTCTGGTCTCCGAGTTCCTCAACCTCTCCACCGATGAGCTGCCTCCCATCGGTTTCTTCTGGGACATCGAGAACTGTCAGGTTTGAGCTGCTGAAAAATTAGACGAAGATATATTATTGAATAATTTTTTTTTCAAATTATCCAAACACAAAAGGCTCATGGCCTGTAGATAGTGGAACAGTGATTTTGGAAATGTTGGGAGAGGTAGAAAAGATACTTCTGCTGAGTGGAAGATACTTTCATTATTGCTCTGGTGAAAGACCACCATTCAGAATGGAAATGTTGCTCATAATGGCTTTAGTTATGTTTGGTGACTAGATCTGAATAGCCAGATACTTCCCCACCTTCCTCTTTCCCTTTCCACTATCTACAGCCTCACAACATACCCCGGTTGGGGTACCATAGTCTCACTGGCTCCAGACG
The DNA here is from genome assembly GCA_929108145.2 of Limnephilus rhombicus. Taxonomy (NCBI): domain Eukaryota; kingdom Metazoa; phylum Arthropoda; class Insecta; order Trichoptera; family Limnephilidae; genus Limnephilus; species Limnephilus rhombicus. The sequence goes on from OV815280.1 coordinate 47,036,415, forward strand.
GTTGGAAGCTGTTTCTCTTGTGTGGTGTACACTTACTGACCAGATCCGAATAGCCAGATAATTTCCAACCTCCTACTTCCCATCCCCGTGCCCTTCAGCCTCACAACAGCATGGTCTCACTGGCTAAAAAAAACCTAGCACACATCTCATATGAACTTACTATTAATCGTTCTCATACACTATATTGAAACCCTCGAAGTTTTCCAATGGACCGGAAAAACAAATTTCTGCAGGAAAACCTTACATGTGGGAAAAATTAGGTCAATTTTTTGACCGAGGGACTGACAAAACCAAACTTCTTAAGCCACGAAACTTCTTAAGGCTCTGCAACCGGGCCCGAAAAGAAGAAGATGGAGAGATACGAAATTACGAATGTTAGAGGAGAGCGCTAACATTTACAGCGACAAAATCAATGCGAAAATTGCGAAAATGTTTAATAAAACACGACTCGTTTAAAATAGAGCAAAAATCTCACAGGCATTATCTTAAACAGCATATAAAGAAATACTGTGAATTTTTTCATACATATAACTTGTAAAATAACTGACACAAATGTGTTAATAATAATTTTTGGAGCATACTTTTTTTAATTTTTTTCTTTCGAGGGAATTTTATATAATTTGCATTTCGGCGCAGGTAAAGTCTAGATATTATCTTCAAGAATAACATATATTTTTTAAGAGCTTTAAAACTAACCGTGTTTAAGGGAAATGTGTAATAAATTGGTACAAATCCGGGTTGCGGGCCCTTAAGAGGGAACTTCTAAGAGGGTTTCACTGTATAACTTTGCACAAATTTAATTATTCCAAACTGATTTTCATATTTATGGGCCTTGAGAAATAATGATTAATTCCAACCCACAAAACTGTATTGCAGTAGTTTTATGCTCAGTACAAGGTTATTCATTCAAACTTAAATTACTGTTTTTCAAATGATCTCGAATGAAGATAAGGGACTTGTAATTCGTTACCTGCTGAATTAATTTAATGTTTGGAATCGGGCCGAGTTCAATGACGAGTATTATGCCAACTTCACATTTGAAAAGTGACATCAACAAATAATAAGTGAATAGTGTAAATAAAAGAGGAAGCAAGGCCAGCAATCCATAATGGAGTTTTATTACCAACCCTAATGGATTTCTTACCCTATGGAAGTCTCTCGTGTCTAGGATGAACGAAGTATGAAGAATGAGTTAATGATGAATGTAAGTAAAAAGTCATGGTGTTTGAAAGAGAGAGTATGAAAACAGTGCGCAATATAGTTTTGAATAATGAATGCTTGGAGCAGGTGGATGAGTTTATGTATCTGGGTAGTATATTTACAAGAGATGGGAAGGTTGATAGAGATATTGAAAGAAGGGTAGATGCTGGTAACTCCATTAAATGGAGGATTGAATGCTGTTTGGCGCTAATAAAAAGTTGTCAAAAGAAACTAAGCTAGCAGTCCACAATGGAGTGCTAGTACCTACCCTGATGTATGGCAGTGAGGCATGGAACTGGCAGAGGAAGGATGAAAGTAAACTGAATGCTGTTGAAATGAGATCCCCGAGGAATATGTGTGGTAAACCATGTATGATGTGTGGTAAAACCATGTATGATCGTGGTGATCCGCAAAGAATGTAAGGCTATTGTAAGCATAATGAGTAAGATTAAGAAAGGGACCCTCAGATGGTTTGGGCATGAATGAACAAAGAAAGTAGTGTAAGAAGAATATATTAGAAGTTGTCGGGGATGCCCGAGAAAGACATGGCACGATCAAGTGAATCAGATACTTGAGTCGGGCCATGTCAAAAGTCAGAATAATAGAAGAGTACGTATGAGACAATGTATGAATGTGAGTGAGGCAAAGAGTGAGTGCCAAGACCGAGTTGTTTGGCGGTCGGTCCTCTCTGCCTACACCAGTGATGTTAGTTTCTGATGAATGGCAGTGAGACATGGAATCAGTAGAAGAACGATAAAAGTACACTAAATGCAGTAGAAACAAGATCTCAAGGCTTACCGACCCTGACTGAACATGTTCTATGTTATGAATTAAGGATATTCAAAAAGATTGCAAGGGCGATTGATGTAAGCTTAGATTGGACAAGATAAAAACGGAGCTAGATGATTGAAATGTGTAGAGCAAATAGATAGTGGAAGGAGTGTCCAGAGAATGTATAGCGCGCAAGCGGATGAAAGAAGAAGTCTTTTGAAATGAGCAGTCTGTTTGATGGATTCCCCTACCTTAACAGATTGCGGTTTTTAGAGCATGGAGGCCAGGTGTGAATGCTGTATTTAATCTACCAGTATATTTATTGGTAGAAGCTCCGAGGAGCATCGCAGAAAGGTGTACATCTTCGGCACCAAGTACGCCAAATGCATGCCCAACATTTGTAAACGGTTGATATTATTTTCGGTTGCTTCTATACACATCGGCTATGGAATTATTTGCCGGCCACTGTGTTTCCTCCAGTGGGAATTCCAGACCCAGGTTCACTCTTTCCAACACTCAACTTAGCCAATAAGCTAGCTGGGGATGCAACGACAACACATTCAGAACTACATATATTCATTGCCCTGGTTTTCTTAATAGCTGAATACAGTATGGGCTAGAAGCGCCCACACTTCCGAAGTGGAATTGCGATACCTGAGACCTTGGACGACCTCGCAGACCTAGATGTCTCCCTCTGACCCCCCCCCCCTGCCATAAGAAAGAAAAGGAACTTCTTCCATTCCTCAAAAAGATCCTCCTCAAAGATAACACAGGCCCTAAGAGAAATAATTTCCCTCAATGTGGAGTTAATAAAAATGATTTCAATATTATTCTTACAAAATATGTATGTTTGTTGATAAACTAACCGTATTTGTTTGGTGTGCAGGTGCCCAAGGGGTGTTCAGCCGTGGCAGTGGTGGCAGCCATCAGGAATGCCTTTCTTCCCGGACGCCGGGAAGCCGAGTTCACGGTGGTGTGCGACGCCCGCAAGGAGCAACCCTCGCTGCTGCAGGACCTCAACGACGCCCAGGTAGGCCCATCTGCAAAAAGAGTTCCATGACACAAAAGAACAAACAAACATAAAACCAACCTAATCTACATACACATGAATATCTTCTTCCCCTTGTCCTATTAGGGTCGGGGATCCATTGTATTGACAAGGCACCTCCAGGCTTCCCTGTACTATGGTCTGCATCCATAGCAGGCCCAGCCTTTTGTCGCACAGCTACTGGACTTTTTTCTATCATCTATGTCTGGGGCCATTTTCCCTCTGGAAACCTAACTAACCTATTATTGTGTTGTGTTTTGTTTGGTTATCGTAAACAGATTTGAATCTGCAACCTTCCTTTCATAGGTCGAGGATCATCTTATTTGTTAATTTGACACGCTCGTCGTCGCATTGGGTCGGTAAGGGTAGGGAAAAGTTAAGGAATTTGTATATAATCCTAAGATTCTGCGCAGAAAAGTCCAACAATGGCTGCGCTGCAAACTGTAGCGGACTTTACTTTTCTGTGCAGAGTCTTACAGCATTCAGTTTATGTGAAATCCTTACCGGACTGTGGGAAGGTGGGTTATGATACATATTGTTAAAATTCTCATTTATGCTTTTCTGGTATGGACTTTTAGCATGATCCAACTAAAGTTTTTTGGTTCGCTTGTTTGTTCCATGTCTCTCACGTACTTCCCTTTCTCCCCACATCTCTTCCATTCTCTTGAGCATCATATATTTTCTCCTATTACTTCTTTCACCGTCGATCCAGTCTACATGTCTAAACCCTTTACAACTGGCTTCACGAGCGTGAGTTTGAAAACAATTGTGTTTTTGGAAAAGGAACAAACAGTAAGTTGCCCTCCCCTTTTGGGATTATAACTAACAACATTACTAGTATGGCCCATCACATTTTAAAAAATTTTTGCCAACTGCAAAAGGCCAAGCCACCCCTTTCAATCTTTTATTTATTAGCCTTGCGTTCTTTCCGATTCTAACAGTTAACACAAATACCCTTAATCCTCTTAATAGGCCAGTAAACCGTCCTGATTTGGCGAGGCATATACCCTAATGGCTGATTTACCAGTCTCAACATCTATCTCTATTTCTCTATGGCCCAGAACACCGGTCTGTGAAAAAAAAACCGATACGATGTTTGATTCATTAGCGACGTCATCGCTATGATGTCATAACTATCGTATCGAATGCACGAAGAGGGGGAAAACTTGCTTAGGGCCTCAGGGTTCAAAGGGTTAAGGGATATCATTTCTGCAGCATTCAGTCTACTTTCATCCTTCCTCTGCCAGTTCCATACTCCAGAATTGGTATCAGCATTCCAATGTTCAAATTATATTTTGAATTACCATTTCCCAGGTGAATCTGTTGCACGTTTGCGGCACGCAGAAGAACGCTGCGGACGACAAGCTGCGCCAGTGCATGCGGCGCTACGCCGAGCTGCACGCCGGCGTGCCGCCATCACCGCGCTCCGTCAAGGCGCCCCCTGCCCTGCTGCTCATCTCCGGAGACGTCAACTTTGCGGCCGATCTCAGCGACTTTAGACATAGGTAGGGACCTTCAAATTCAGAAGTGAGATCATTAATAACCAATGATATCTTTTTTTTTATTAACACATCGATTGTCCAGTTGATTAGTCAGATATCTCCAAATACTAAGTTTTGAGATAATGAGGAAAACAATATTCGAATGCTCACCCCATTTTGTTTAATTTACTACAAGTTTTTCTGCATTATAATTGATTTGGTGGTGTTTACGAGTAATCTGAGTACTGTACCAGACAGAGGATAAACTTTTACATATAACTGCATACTCAACTTAAATTTCGACTTTCGGAGATGTCTGACTAATCAACTGCAAGGTAGATATTCTTGTCAGTATCAAACAATTTTCAAATTTAGACTCACTTACTTTACTACAGTACTGGACTTTACTAATACCGTGAACTATAGGCCTAGTTTCCACACGTTCATGACAGTTGAAAACTGTTAAGGGTATACCGTTACACAGTTGTGGCACATACTGTTATATAGAAATACATTAATACATTCACGGCTCACGATAGCAGTGGGCACGCTCTTATGCTAAATATGTGTGCACCAGTTGACTGAGTCACGGTCAAACCGACCATCGACCACCACAACCTTCTGTGAACCAAACCTAAGCGCCCTTGAGGTGATTTTCTCACAAAAACAGAGCTATAAAATTCATCCAACAATTATTATTATTATTAAGCAAACTTCAGAAGTTCAAAAAGTAGTAGAAAAGTTTTTTTTTTCTTGCTCTTGCTTTCACATACTAAAACAACACAGCCTATCTATTCCTTATTCATTTCTCATTATATTAGAGATTGAAAAAATGAAGAATATGTAGGACTAAAGTCCTATACACGCACACATTTGACCGTTAACCCCTCAGGCCTCGGACGTATTTTGTTGGAATGTTAAAATATTTCCGCTTTATGTAAAATCCAAATAAATGGATTAAAAATTTTAATGCAAAGATGAAAACGTTTTGAATATGACTCTCTGCATTTTTTTTTTACTAAAATTACTAAAATAAAAACACACATTTTTTATTAGAAAAATGTATAAGAAACGTTATTGTCATCTCACTTTATTGTCGTTTCATGCAAAAATAATTTATAAAAAAATTAACGAAGTTTCAAAAAAAAATTTTAAATTGCGGTTGGAAAATTTTGTTTCATGGAGGTGTTGATGAATTCTTCTGTGGTTAACTTTTTGATTTGAATATAAAGCTTTGTGTTTTCTCTTACTAATAAGGGAGACACAACGATTTCTTTGAGACCTATATGAGCTGTTCCTAAAAGCGAACAAATTAGCCTGAGGAGTTAAAGGTATACATGCATCAGGAGTGTGCTACAAGAGTGTGCTACTGTTTGCTGTACATATCACTAGCTAATGTGTTAAATTCTGTGAACAACGACGTTTGCACGCCTACTCAAGGGCTTAGGGTGCGTGTAAACACCACTACCCTTTCAATCAGTGAACCAATAACTTACGCAGAGATTGGCAAATTGCTGATAAGTATTACATTTTGTTCAACTAGCCATCCCGTTATCACCAGCGTACTCAGTCTGCCACTGCAACTGCACGTTTATCTGACAACACTGTTTATTTTATCCATTTGTATTTTATAATCTTCATTCCTTTGCAGAAAAAAAATGGAAGTGATATTAGTACATAAGAGCAACACCTCCAAAGCACTCATGGCTTGTTCCACCCATCATCACTGCTTCACCGCCCTCACCGCCCGCCTCCCCCGCAACTCCAAGGTATCATCTAACTTTCTATCTCCTCCAGCAAGCAAGCAAGTCGTCACACACCTAAATTACCTGAAACCATTATTACCTAAATTTACCATTGATTGAGTTTTCTGTAATACATGTCCCCCAAACGAGAGTTTTGTGCGATGTTTTACATCATATTCTATAATTTAGGTAATCTTTGAAAAAATATTCGATAATCAATCTGTATTTTAAAAAAAATGATACTATTTTTTAAGATATTGAATAACATCTATCCTATTCCAACGGAATTACTCTCTCCGCTACCCCTACCACCCCTCTCCGCCCGCATCCAAATTACTCTAAATAAATTAAATTCTATTATAGAAATTTACAAAAAAAGTATTCTGAAAGATCTATTCAATGTTATTTTATAGTATAAAATGATAATTATGTATTGGTCTACAAAAACAGGAGATATGATTTTTTGAAAATGAAAAAAAAACTTTTTTTCCACTCTACTGAACAATTAACATTTTGTCCTTTACAGCATTTCAAATTTTCATGATCGATATAATAAGTGTATTAACCCATTGGCCACAGAATTAATGAGCTAAAAAAATGGCCTTCACCGCTGAATTAATTTTGTACCAAAAATTGAAAACCTGCAATGGTATATAAATCTATTGTAACTTTCGAACCATATATTCAAATGAATTAATTTATTTAAATTTGTTTACATGTTTGATTTTAAGGTAAAGAAAAACATAAAAATAAAATTTAAAAAAAACATTAAAATATGTGTAAATGAGGATACAAATATAACCTTATCTTTTTTCGTAAGTTTTTTTTTCACATTTTTATTCATAAACTTACAAAAAAACATAATATTCATACATCGAACATTAATAATTTTTGTTTTTTACATAGATGTATACTAATAAAATAATTTGGTATGAAAGTCCTCAAAGCAATCAGGGACGTGCAGGGTCACTACCAGAAGCCTAGAACCACTCGCAATTTTGAAGAAATTAAATTGGCAGCTGGCTGCATACAAAACTTGGAACACAAATATCAGGGAAAAAACATAAGAAACATATTATTGCCAATTCTACGAAATGAATAATTAATTGCATACGAAGTGAACGGCTTTTAAATTTTGTTTTAAAAAATGTCACCGTCGAGCTCGTTTTCCGTTTTTTGGCGGACCTGCTCTAGCCCGTCAGCGCGTCGGGGTTTGTGGTTAAGTACCTGAGTTGCACACGCGACAGGCTGCTATGGTTTGTAGTCAATGGGTTAATAATATTGCCGAACTGAATAAAAACCAGTTTAAAAATCGAACAAGTTCTGTTCTTCGTACTGAATGCATATGAAAATACAACTTTTGTTCCAAAAAAAAAAGTATCAGGTTAAACGCTTACTAAGCTGCTTACATTTCATCTAATTTCAACCATACTAACTGAAGCAACCACATCGAAAGGTTCAGCTGCTCCACCATCCTTTCCTTAAACCTTTTTAATCCCTTTCCACATGTTTCCTTTATATTGGTCTGTAGGCCCCATTAGGTCTTGACTTGGCACTTACCGTTACACAATCATCAGTACCACCATTATAACAAAAATGACTTCCCAGCAACCGGTGGAGTGGTCCTGTACGTACTGCGTGGAGGTGGATGGGGTGCCCCCGGCGCCCCCAGGGGGCTCTGCCCGACTGGCGCGGAGGCTGCGCCAGCTGGCCGACAACTGCGGGGGTCGGGTGCTCAACTTGAACCCCCCCCTGGCAACGCTGAGGTTCCAGACGCACCATCAGGCGCTGCGGTATGTGAAAACTTACTATTATAATAGAGTCCTTAGGCAGGTAAAACATTATGTTGATAACGCTGTTTTTGTGCAGATCACTTCAGACTATACGCCATACATCGATCTACGTTCACAGCAAAAATTTTTAAAATCCCAACCACAGATAGCAGTACAACGCCTATAGTGACTAGTGCAATCTTTAAATCGGTAAAGACAAGACAAATCAGCCATTACATTGAAACTGACAGTTTGTGCAATTGGTGTTTGGCATATTTGTTATTGAAAGTGAAACTGACACTACTTGTCACAAGCTGTAAGGATTTATTATTATTATGGGCTCTAAGACAATCTGCACATTAAATAACTTAATAATCCAAAAATATATTTTGTTGGTCGGTAAGATCTAATAACATTTCAATGTCAGATAAAAGCAGACATTTTGTGATTATACTGTTAGGTTTGCAATACAAGAACATTTTTCTTAAATATTACAGCACATCTTCAATCAAAAAGGTTATTAATTTGTGCAAGTATAATATGTATTCAAAAGTTGTTTCTCATAGAAATTTAATAGTTCTTTTGGTAAATTTTCAGAACGCCTCTCGCCTTATATAATGTACACAAATTATTAAAAAAAAAACCTAAATAGGTTTATTTTTTCAAATGTTTTTGACTTTCACCCTTCAAATCAGTGTATAAATAAATATTATACTTTTAATACACACTTGGTTATTTCATTTTGAAATCACGAACACCCTTTTCTGTGATCCTGTATATTTAAAACAAGTTTAACCTGCCAATTTTTCACAAACTTATATTTTTTCTCAACTCTTCACTGAATACGGAATTTTCCTGCCTTCTTGAATTTCAACTCCAATTATTCCACAACAAAAAATTGAATTTAATTACAACATGATCCTCTCAGATTGTAAAATTCACTGTCGGTAGGTAGTCGTTACAAAACTCCACAGCTGGAAAAACTTGCCACAATAACATCAATGTTTTTTTTTCTTCAGAGAGTGAGTCATCTTTTACAAGTAATTGTTCATCCACCTTGACTTTAATAATATTATCATATGTTATTTTGACAATAATTTCTAAATATTAACTGCGGATATTTCATGTCAGTGACCCTTTGTTCTTTTCACGGAAACTGTCGGATCGTTCATTGGTCAATTATGACGACACTTTTCAGGTTAAAAATACGATTGGCAGTTTCGAGCCTATGTTTTGATTTCGACCAATGGACGCCATTTGAAGTGTCAATTTTTCAAGTCATGCCTTCGACAATGTGGCAGTCTTTCGAAACATTGTAAACGAGTGCACATGTTTTTAAAAGGGAACCACAGTAATGTGGATAATACATAAATTAATTGTAGATATTTATTATATCAAATTAGTTAATCACACAATACTTACAGGTGATTCTGTGGATTACAATTCACGATGATGCTAAACTACAATTATTTCAAAGACAGGTGAGGTTTGGGGTTCCATTTTCGGTATTTTGGTAATGTTTGAACATGTGTTTTTAAGTTTTGTGAATTTGTGTTTTTAGGGCACTGAAACGCATGGATGGCGAGGATGTTTTTGGACACAAGATAAGGGTTTTGCCACCCATAAGGACCTATTACAATGGTTTGTAAATTTTTTCATTATTCCATCTGACCCTTACCATGCGCAAATTACGTGAATTTTCTGATCCTGCATCTCAGATCCTCAAAATTTTATAATCACGTCTAAAGGATGAACAGTGCTTTCATTTGATAACTTCTATTTAAATAGATTTTTATTAGACCATTGCAACATTTACATATTCAAATACTTGACCCAAGGTTGGTAATTGAATTCACATTCATTGATTCAACTTTCTTTTTTCATTTTAATCCAAGAAGAGTCCAGTGAGCATGAAATTTGACTTTTTTTTTCTTCTTTTTTCTTTAGGTGCTGTAAGGTCATCAAGTGATGAGGGTTATCAGACGGGAGTGGGACGGCCCGTCAGTGCCCCCCCTGTCCCACCTATGCCTTCTTTCCCCCCTCTGCCACACCCGTACTGTCAAAGTGTAAGTACCTACCTCCTCACAATGTTAAAAGATTATTCTATAGCAATAAAAAAAATTGCTAGGTATATGTTGCCACATTAGAAAGGCTATTGAATTTCTGATACGGTGCCGACATAAATTGAAGTGATTTGAATGATGAAAACAGGCCGAGACGTAGGGGGGGTGGAGGGGCTCTGCTTTGCACTGTGTACCCATCCCCTCGGTGAAGATATGTCCAAAGCGAAACACTGACTTTTCATTTCAATTTTATATCAGTACATTTCAAAATTCTGTGTATTTTTTTTAAAGTAATTTTTCTTGAGACCAGCCAATAAAACATGGGAAGGTTTTTATATTTTGCATTTGTTTCTACACTTGCATTTTGTACGTGTTTGAATATTCTCCTTTTTTAATGGTGTCTTCAGAAATTGAGTGACAACTTTAGAGGGCATTTTCGAAACATGAATTTTTTGGCATTTTTATTGGGCATTGGAAAATATGAAAGGAACCAGAAAATATGAAAAAATGTGATAAAGCGGTATGTTTTTGTGCAGTAAAACTCTAAATGGTATTAATTTTTAATCTTTGAAAACAATAATAGCGACTCTCAAACAAAAATTTTAAAACAGAAAAATCACTAAAAGATATGGTCGCATCTAAGAAATGAACCCAGGACCTTAGCCTTGACGGGGCTTTGCTCTAGTCACTGAGCTAATTCTACCCTATCCCCTTCGTTCATATTTAACTGAATCATACTTCGACTTAGAACTGCCAACATTGTCTTCATTTTCTCAATGCATATATTTATTGGCTGCCATCTTTATGTAGCACAGCATTGCAAGATTCTTCCCGAACTAAATGCAATCTGGATAGTGAGTAACAGGTAAAAAATTTGTTTGATGACTGTACTGTCAAACTTCTTACCTGGAAAATCTTGGCGGAAACATTAAAAGGGAACAAATCTGTAATTTGTTTGGAATCTTTTGCTCTACAAAATAGTATGATTTTTATTTTCTTAAACAGATAGGTATTATTACTACTTTATTGCTTATTATTGCTTATTACTTATTATTACTTTATTGTTGTTGGTATCATCCCAGGCCATGGAACACGCTTCAAACGAAGACAATTGGACCAGTGCGCAACTGGCCCAGTCTTACTCTGAGGAAATGTTGGGGGGGACATTCCGCCGGCCAGTTGATAGAACGCCAACAGGATTTCGCAGCATCAAAGGAACTCACGGCAGCCACTCTAATAGCAGTGAGTTCCAGAATTGTATGTATTTGGAATTTATAAATGGTGTTGCCTTCGAAGGGGAATTTACTAAAAACAATGTGTGAATGTTGTATGCTAACACCTCTAAAACACTTGATTATGATTGAAAGTTTATGCGTAAAATATTAATAAAATGTATCATTTTCGTTATTTATTTTTTGGTTGTTATGTCGTGTTGCACTACCTCCTTCTTTAGGCAATGTTTCGGACAGCGTTACAGTGTCCATCATCAGGGCAAATGTTTGGCACGGCATAAAACCCCAAAAATAAATAACGAAATTACTTTTGGCCGTGAAAATCTAAAATTATATAAAAATGTATCATGTCCATTGTGTATTGGTGAAATTTTTATGATTTCAAGAAAATTGCAAAATGCACTCATAATAGTAATAAAATGAAAAAATATATAAAATTATTTATCTTTCTTTGGATGTTATTATGACATCCTCCGTGGTCGAGGAGTAAGGTTCTCGATTAGGAATCCGGTGGTCGCGGAATCAAGTCCCGGTGTGTTCAAATAAATTTCATTTGATTAATTTGTGTTATTTCACAATTTAGTAATTTAAAAATAATATAGAATGTATTTGCGGCACGTTCCAGAGTGGAAGATACTCCCAGTATCACCCTGGTGTAAGAACACCATTCAAAATTGAAACTTTGTTTGAAATGGCCCTAGCTGTGTTTGGTGACCAGATCTGAACAGTCAGGTACTTTTCCTCCCCTTCCCCCACTATCTTCAGCCTCACAATTGAGGATGCCATAGCTCACTGGCTCCAGACAGTTGGGAGCAGTTGGAACTGTTGTGCGGTATTCACATAAAAATAAAAATTATTGGTTTGCAGAAATTCAACCCTCAAGCTGCTGATTCCAAATTTTTTTTTCCACCATTTTTAAATGCATATGAATAAATTTCTAATAAAAATAATTTTCTCCAGGTGGTTCTCAGCTGCCCCTCTCGCTGTTTCAACCTACCCCTTCTCCATCACCTTCCCCTATTTTGTCTATCACCCCTTCCCCATCTCCTAGCCCTTCAATGTTGGATGTCACCGCCTGGAATATGTCTGAGCGCAGCATGAGTGAACATAGGTTCGTGTATTTTATTTACTGTTAATAAAAAATCCTTTTCAAGAACTTTTGAAATCTCTTTGGTAGGTGCACTGATGCATATTAGGAAATAGCTTTGTTCCATTTTTAAAAGGTGTAAGACATATTAAATAATGTATATTTTTTTACAAAAAACTTTATAGAATACACAAAAACATGTAATTTTTGTAACATTTATTAAATAAATAAAAAAAAATAAAAAAACAATAATATTTATCTATCTCGGAAAATATTGAAATTCTTCTTTTATCCTTAAAATTTAATAATCTTTTTTGGCAGATAGATATTGAGTAAGAAAGGGTTTTATGTATATGCTATTGAATAAGTACTTTAATGTTTCTCTGGTAGGTATTAGTGAGCAATTTTCCCTGCTCTGTGATTTGAGAAACTGCTTTGTTCCGTTTCTAAATGACTTCGATTCTTTTGTTTTGAAAGTGTTGGTAATGTGTGGTGCAAAAGAAGAATATGTATTTATCTTTGATTATATAAATGTCTAGATATAGCGCTCGAGTGACGAAGCGCCAAAAAAAATATCTGCCAAATGTTGGCAGATAAGCTCGGCCTGTCCGCTCAGTGGCGTCACTATCGTTGTACGGTAAACACATGTTGTGTGACATTTGAAAATGACGATTTGCGCTATATCAGTGTGCAGGAATTACATAGGACGATTGAAAACAACTAAAAATGTTACCTATCATAGGTTAATAACCTTTAAATAACCATTCAGTTAAAGAAACAATTCAGTTTTAATAGTGTAATTTGGTCTTAGGACAATGCCGTTTGACCCCATGTTTTGACGCCATGTTTACAGGGTTGCCTGTTCTTCAAATTAAATTTTCCCGATAATTATTTCGAAGTAAAAACCGATCAGATTTACGGTCTTCTGCATCAAGTTAATTTGATAAGTTTGGCCGTGGAAAAATATTTGGCCTTAAGATATCACTACATATAAGACAAAATTGGATAATATTAACCGGGATGTAAAATCTATACGAAAACTGTTTAAAAAACAAATTAAAAGGGAAAGTCATTAAGAATAAATAATAACTATCGATAGCTTTAGTTTTAAAAAGTTGCATTGTCTTTTTTAGTGTGACAAGATAGTTTTACCATTTTTAGGGATTTACCTGGATGTGGGCCACCTTCTTTATTTGATGATGATAAAAATTTAAATTTAGACACAACGATACCTGCCGGCCAGTTGGCAGCGTCTATGAATGTATCTTTCTTATTTTCTGTATTTCTTATTTATTTTTTAAAAAATAATCAAACAAAAATAAATCTCTTTTAACAATGATTTTCTTTTCATTTATATCATTATATGTAGAAAACTATCTTACTTAAATGAATTCAAAATTAAACGAATTATAGGTCCCGCTAAACCGAAACATATTTTTTACTCACTTTTATGGGAAATACTCGGGAGCTGGTATCACTCATCACGCCTACAGTGACGTTGAGCGCTTAACGTTAACAATATAAGTTACCTATACTTGTGTGCGTGTCACGCTCACAAGCGTTTCAAATCTGGCCTGTTCTTTTTTTCGGAGTTACAGCGCAACACTCTATCTAGACATTTGTATAATCAAAGGTATTTATATATTAGAAGTTTTTAACATTATTGATTTATACTATAAAATTTTAAATATTGTATAAAAAAAAACAAAAAATGGTGCAATATAAAAATCAACGTAACCTGTAATTCTCTAGCAGTGAAGCACGTTCAGGATCGCCCCCAGGCTCGCCCCCCTATGTGGACATCACCGTCACCAATCTGGAGCATTCTGCTGACCCTCAAGCGGTGAGGAGCATGCTGCACCGTATTTTCAGCGAGCATGTACCTGTAAGTAAAAAAATACAATAAATTTTCTTGGTAATTGTGTTAAAAGCATTCGAAACCACTATAGATTTCAATGGAAGATGACCAAGGTAGAAAAAATAACACAACAATAACTCGTCATACTTCAATTTGGGAGGCGGGTATGGGTACCGCCGCCCCATAAACCATTTATTGGAAAACCAACACCTCTGCCATAGGTCACCCCAAGTGGTTTGCTACGTTTGGTGATTTAGCAGGGGTGCCCAGATTCAAGGGGTGAAATTTGTCCAGGTATGAGGGCAGATGCGTCGGCCCACCTGCTGCGTGGCAGGCCGGATTGAGAGAGACTGGTTGAGGGAAGCCTTTTGACTTCTCCAGCTGGACTCTCAACCCTTGCACCGTAATTGGAGGGATGACTGTCACTCCTAGACGTCTGTCACTCCTGGATATTGACCCCTTATTCCTGTCCACCCCTCATATCTTTTACTTCCCAGAACTTCCTCTCCTTCCTTTGCTTTATAAGACCATACACACAGCATCACCGTCTGCACATAGAAAATACTTTGTTTTAAGTTACTTTATTGTTATTTTTTTTTTTTTTCGTCTACCGGTTTCGGTACCTCCGTACCTTCATCAGGACTGAATATAAAAATACTAACAAATACAGGGTAATACACATATATATATGTATATACAAATTGTGAAAGAAAGATACAGTAAATTAGAGTGGGACAGTGCGTCAGTTGTGGGAGGGAAGTGGGGGAAGAGAGAGTGGGTTAACGGGAAACATACTTATAATAGGGCTGAATGTTAGATTTAGTTGATTATTAATGATTTCAGCCTTTGTATTAACTGATTTTTTTATTTCCAATGCCTCTAAATTATTTAATCTTAGGCCTATCCCATTTTTGTGTAGGACTTTAATACCCGTATCCATACAAAGTATCCGTATTAATACAAAGTATTTTCTTTTTATTTATTTAAAATGTCTGGTCACAATGTGTTTGCTTCTTTTGAAAAATTAAAAAAACTTTTTTTCACGGTTAATAAAAAATCTTTCTTATTTAACTCGGACCCATAAGCTTGTTTACATGACAATGTAACATTACTAAACTTACATATGACGTATGAGGTGTGCCTGAGTTATTAAATAGTTATATTTAGCTTTATTATTACAAAAAGTGCGTGCTTATGTCGGGGGAGATGAAAAAATATGCATTTTATATTTTAATTTTGTCCAATTAAATTAACTTGCGCAAAGTGTTTGACATCATGATTGGCCAAGTTAAGTGGAATACAACAACTTTACCAATATAGCATAGCGTAGAGGAAGCAGCAATACCGCCTAAGTTATATACAGTCTAAAAAACACTTTTTTATCAATAGAGAAAATAGATAGAAAAGAGAATTCCGCCTGTTATATCACGCACAATGCTACCACTAATAGATGTGATAACACACAGTGGCAAATAAGCACTACCAGACAATGACATCACTTCATTTTGAACAAACGTATCTCCAATACTCCCGTCATAACATGGTTTTGACGTGCCACGGAAAGTTGATACTCCTTAAATTATTTATTCATCGACGATCTGCAGATTGTTAACGATTATACGTAATATCCTATAAATGAATCATACCTGCTCGAATTCTAGAAACAAATAACATAACTAACAACAATTACACCTAAATAATATTAAAACCGTTATGTACTTACGTAAGTATGACTTTACAGGAGACTCGATACTTTACCCTTATTCAAAGTACACCAGCTAAAATGTTGCAAATATTATTTTATTGATTACTTATAATGAATTAAATTTAATTTGAATTAAATGTCTTTATCATTGAAGCAACATAACCCTTTACAACGGGCATCGTATGAGCGTGAGTTTGTCTTTGGAAAAATCCTTTCAGAAAATAAATCCGTTTTTGGGAACGGAACCGGTGTTGATCAAAACATCATAACGTATAGGAGCTACTTATGTAGGTTACCTTCATGTACCTTTTTTTAATTTTATTTTTTTATGTGAATACCGCACAAGAGTCACTAACTGCACCCGTCTGGAGCCAGTGAGACTGGCATCCCCAATTGGGGTATGTTGCGAGGCTGAAGGTAGTGGAGAGGGGAAGAAGATGGGGAAGAGGAAGGTCAGAAAAGAAGCTGGCTATTCAGATCTGGTCACCAAACACGGCTAAAGCCATTTCAAGCAATGTTTCAATTCTGTATGATGGCCTTATACCAGGGCGATACTGAGAGTATCTTCCATTCTGGAACGTGCCGCAAATATACTATATATTATCTTTTTAAATGAATTAATTGTGAAATACTTACCACAAATTAATCAAATGAAATTAATTTGCGCACGCCGGGTTTGAACCCGCGACCTTCGGATTGCGAGTCGAGAGTGTTACCTCGGGACCACGGAGGCCCTCAGTATGTGTTTCAACCAGTAAGTCACCCAGCCCTTTGAGATCATAACTAAGAGCTTTACAAGGGTGGCCCATTATAATTTGATACATTTTTGCAGGTTGTAAAGGAGAGATAAGTGTTGAGTTTCCTGCAAAGAAGAACTTTTCTAGATAACATTGTTTGATTTCAAACCCTCGAATTAATAGTGATTATTGTTAGACTTGTAGAATTTGACTAACGATCTTTACCGTTCCCAGGTGGTAGAAGTGAGCGTGCGCGGCACGGCAGAATCCCTCGCCGCCCGTGTCCGAGTCAGCGGTGCCGGTGCTGCCCAGCTGGCAGTGGCGCGCCTGCACCGGCGTCGGGTGGCAGGCCGCCGCCTGCTGCTGTCGCTAGCGCCCCCGCCGCCCACCACCCCACTGCCCCTGCTGCGGAGGCAGGTGGCAGCCCTGCTGCAGGTAAAAAAAAAACATCAAAAATGTCCGGTGACATTTTAGATGTTTTTTTTTATTTATTTTTTCTACAAAAACATAAAAAAATGGTAGTTTTTGAACAGTTGGAGGCGGGGTAAGGGGTTCGTCAGACGCCCGGCTGAGTGACCAGTGACGATGTGCGGAAGAAATTTTTTTTTGTTTGATTTTGAAGAAAAAAATTTTGAAAAAAAAAAAAAAAGTCGTCAAAAAAAGTCACCGGAGACCAAAATTTCATTTACATTTTTTACTCCAAATAATGTCAGGAATCACTGGTTAAAGTAAGTCAAGTACGTCCCTTAACACCCTGTATATTAAAAATTAATGCTTTCTTTGTATTACGACTAACATAAACTGAAGTTAAAGTCAGTCTTAGGTCATTATAATGAAGTTTTATGTGTAACAAATGTATTTTACTAAATTACAAATAATTATTGTTTGATTATGGAAAAAAAATAGTTGAAGATTAATTGTTAATTAATGAACTGTTAATTCTAAAATTTGAAATATGAGATTGACTAATATGACGGTTTGACAGAAGGTATCAATGGCGGAATTGGTAAACGCGCACGTCCTGGTTAGAGGAGAGGTTCTGGGTTCGAGTCCCAGTTGTGACCATTATCTTTTTCTGTGTCTTGTTCTCTTTCATATTTTCGTTTCGATTATTATTTCTGTCTTATTCTTCGATGATATATTACATTGATGGGGGAATAACTTTCAAAAGTTATAAAAAGAGAGTTTTTCTTATAAAAAAATGATTTTGGTTTTCACTTGGCCCAAATCATTACAAAAATAAAAACAATTTCCACACCTCCTCTGTAAAGATTTATTATTAAGGGTTCAATGTAGGGTCCTGATGATAATATTTCATTCCAATGAACACGAGTAAAACTTCTATCACATATTTATGTGCATAACATTGGAATCTTTACAAAGAGATTGGGTATACAATATTCAGATAAAAATATTGTATAGCAATGCCTTTCTGGCCATTAAAGTAGGATAAAAGGTAAAATTATCTAAGTGTGTTAAAATAATTTAATTTCCAACCAATTTCCCCCCCCCCCCCCCCCATCATTAAATGTAAATCCCACCAACTGACACAATTGAATAATTCCAGAGTGCCCCCGACCAGCAGCTCCCGCTCTTCCGCCTGCGCGAGCTTTACGCCACCCGCCATGGGCGCACTCTGCCGGGGGGCGAGGTGTCCCGCCTCAGAGACACCTGCCTCCTGGTGGATAGCCCCCGCGGCCGCTCTGTGCGCCTGCTGAGGGCCCCCCCGGATACCAATCATCACACCGAGGTCAGTCCCAAATACACCACTTTTAAATAGAGTAAAGCATAAATAATAACATTTTTTCATGTTATCAATTAATTTTTTATTTGGTGGAGATTGCTGACTTTGCTTCTTCCCTTTCTTTAATCCCTCAGACCTTGGGCATATTTCGAAAGTCAAAATATTTCCACTTTGTAATAAAATCCAAATAAATGGAAAATTTCTGAAAGTATCCAAAAACTAAAAACTGTTTTTGAAAGGTGATGAAATAAGCTTCCAAATTTTATAATTGGAAATAAACATAATTTTTTAATGCAAACATAAAAAAGTTTTAAAAATGGCTTAAAATTAGATTTTTTCCAACTAAAATTACTGATAACGGTAAAAAAATAAAAAGACACATAATTTATTATATGAATGTATTATTTATTGTCACTCTATTTTTTGGTTATGTCATGTAAAAATAATTAATAAAAAATTCCCAGAGTTTCATAATTTTTTTTTCAAATTGCCGTAAGAAACTTTGGTTTCATAAAGGAATACATTTTAATTATTTTGTGGTCAACTTTTAAATTTGAATATAAAGCATGGTATTTTCTCTTTCTAATACTGTTTAGAACCGTATTTCTCACTACGAGAGTAAGGGAGACACAATTATTTCATGTGAGTTGTTCCCTATGCGTGGAGTAAAATTTAAAATGATAGGATGATTTGATTCACAGGTTACAATCAGTATGTAAAATAATTTTTTGTTGTTGTGATTTCAGTGGTGGGGTGAAGCAGAGGTATGCGTAATGCATGGGGCTCCCCCGGCGGCTGCGGAAGGGGGCGTCCCGGGAGGCGTGGGTGTTCAGCCCGTGTACGCGGAGCTCCCCGGCTTTACGCAGCGCCTGCACGCCATGCTGAGCGCGCACAGCGGGGTCCTGCTCCTCAACAGGTAGGGGGTGCATCAAACTTTTTCTTATCCATCCCTCTTTTATTATGGATCTTGAAATTAGTAACAGTACTGGAAGTTAACAACAATTAGAAAAAAACGGCCATATAGCTGTAAATTTACTTACCACCAGCAGAATTGCTTTTTTAAAAAATTAACTCTGTACAGGAGGCCCTGATGAAAATAATTTATCTCATCAGGGCCAATTTAATTCATCTCTGGGATGAGGAAACACAGAAGTTGGCAAATCGTTCCACTGCCGAGCTCTTGAACTCAAGAACAAGTCGTGAAACGGTTGGTTCTCATGTGATAAATGTTAACCGTGTACAAATGTTGGGCGCACATTTAGCGTATTTTTTGACTATGTGCCGAAGAGATCAACGATGCTAGTTTCTCGGAGCATCTTACTTTGAAATACCTGTAGAGCAAGCACAGCATTCCCACCTGATGCCTGTGCTCTAAAGATTGCTATTCTTTTGTTAAGATAGAAGATTCTATCAAACCAGCAGGTCATCATAAAAGCTAAAATCTCTTCTACTTATATATTCCATCTTCATTAATATTGAATGAATTGTCAGCCTGCCGCAATGCTACGCCGCCCAGTTTGGCGAGCCGCTTTGCATTGATGCAGCACTCGGTGTGCCGCTGGAACACCTGGTGGCCAGCTCCCGAGGAGTCGCCCTGCGCAGCTCTCCGGCCCCGCATCCTCGAAAGCTGGTCGTCCTGGCACCAACGCCAACAGTACCCAATAATGAAGGTTAGTCCGAATACAATTTGTAATACTGTTTCATTATATCATTGACGCTCTTTATTCTCAAATATATATATACAGTAGAATTCAGATACAACGACTTCGCTTATAACGACTTACCGTTTTTAGCGATGACAATATAAACTCAAGTACTTGGAAAACATATCCATTTAGTACGACTCCGTTTTATGCGACCAACGTGAGTAAAGTGACCTATTTTATTATTATTATTATATAATGAGCAGGCAGCATTCTGCTGATGCGCTCATATCTAATTTCACAATAGTTTGACAGTAAATTTTAATTTTTAACTAAGTTAGTCCTTTCTTCTCTCCAAATATGAATCCAATAGAGCTTTGAATTGGTTTATGTTAGTTGCATCGATGACATGTTGTGGGAGTTTGTTCCAAGCATCCACCACTCTATTTGCAAGGAAGTGTTTTCTAGGATTAGATGCCAAAGGCGTTTTGGTAAAATTTTTTTAGTGTCCACGGAGAATTATAATTATAAATTTATAAATTATATTTTTATTAGTAATGAAGATTCCTTGGATGCCAGGGCAGCTGTAGTGTCCAGATAAAATTTTGAAAATCTCGATCAAGTCACCCCTTTCTCTTCTATCTTTTAAGGTTGGTAATCTTAATTCCTTGAGTCTATCTTCATATCGCCGATCTTTCAAAGCTCTTGGTATTTTAGTGAAACGTCTCTGTACTCCCTCTATCATATTTATATCCTTTGCGAAGTAAGGACGCCATATTTGGAAAGCATATTCCAGGAGAGGTCGCACATATGTTTTAATGATAATTCGTCCTGTTAGAACGACGCACAGGGTTTTGTTTACAAAACCTATGCACCAATACTTCGCCACCCCGAGCCTCGCCTATTCCCCGCGCCCGACTACTCCCCGCGCGCCTACTCCTATCCTTATTAGCATGTGTAAATCACAGTCAGTGTTTACTTCTGTTGTGACTAGGTTAAAAGCTCGACACAATGAGTTGCGTGGAGCAAAAGTATTTTTCAATTGAAGAAAAAAGTGTTATATTACACCGTTTAGAAACGTACGGTGCGCAACGCTGTGATTGGCCGACATCTTTCAGTTTTAGCCATGTGTAAAATGCTGTATTAGCATCTGTCGGTTTATTTACGCATCTGTCATTCGGTTTTCGACTTGATTTGTGACGCTTCTTTCCGACATTATTCGCGATCATCAATTACTGTGTAAATGATGATCAGGAATGTTTCTTGTTTTGTTTTCGTTAAGTTTATTACATTCTGCAGAACAAAGAAAAACTTTGTCAGTGCGAGAGAAAAGGAACATTCTCAAAAAAGCTGATAAACAAGTTGGTTCATGCAATTCGCTGGAGCGTGATTTGGGGATACCTATTACTACGTTGGCTACAATCATAAAAAATCAGGAAGCAATCGAAAAAAGTGCAATTCAATGTGGTCTCAAGCGAAAAAATGAAAATACATAACTACATCATGATAGCAGCGCCCTTGAGGTTATTTTTCACACAAACGGCGCTATACAAGTCATCCAAATATTATTACATCGAAGTACGAAGAACTGACAGAAATTTTAAAAGAATGGTTCGTCAGTGCGAGGGCCAGCAATGTACCCGTCAGCGGTTCAATCTTTCGTGAAAAGGCGCTACGCATCGCGGATTGACTCAGTATCGAAGGGTTTACACTGCATCAAATGGATGGATAGATCGATTCAAAAAGAGACATAATATGGTCAGCGGTTCAATAATTTGTGAAAAGGCACTGCATATCGCGGATCGACTCAGTATCGAAGGGTTTAATGTATCAAATGGATGGATAGATCGTTTTAAAAAGAGGCATAATGTGGTCTACAGATTGATTTGCGGGGAATCACGAAGTGTCGATTTGGATTTTGCTGAAGATTGAAAGCAGACAGATGTTCCGACGTTAATTGCCGACTATGCTCCTGGAGATATTTTCAATGCGGATGAGACTGGGCTATTCTTTAGCCTACTACCGTGTAAGACATTCTCCTTCAAAGGGGAGGCCCATCACGGAGAAAAGTTAAGCAAGATGAAGCTCACTGTTCTTTCGATCTTCAATGTCCCCTCAGACTGAGTTAGGTGGCAGTATGCAGGCGCGCCTACAAGACTGTACTGTAATGGTCAATCTCTACAATTCTAAAGCCCATGGAGAGGTGTCAATGCAAAAGCAGTGAGCCTCATGAACAGTCAAACAAGTAGTTAGTGACATGAACAAGAAAAAAAAATAAACAAAAGTAAACAGCAACCGTCATGAGTAATCAGCTCATGACAGAGAAAGACCACACACAATCCGGGGGGCGGCACCGGGCGCTGTACAGAAAAAAGAGAAAAAACAGGAAAATAACAGATATGTACAGAATAGAAATGGTGTCACCTCATCCTGACTACAGGCAGTCCCCGAGATTATGAAGGAGGCTGATTGTCCAACCTCCCGACACCCGACAGCGTCGTCCTTAAGCCAGCTAGCCGATGGTGCCTAGACGAAAGTAAATGGAAGACGTGAAAGAAGACCCTAGGGAGAAAAGCGTTGGGTAGCTGGAGGCGGGATGGACAGCTATCGGATACCGTTCAGCCTTCCCCCCAGCCTCTTCATGTCACGGGGGGTAGCGCGGTCGACAAGGTGCAGCTCCACCAGATCCAGAAGACCGGCCATGGTTCGTAGGCGGGAACACGGTCCATGGTCCAACCCCTTATATGGGGAAAAGGATGGAACAAGACAAACAACGGAGTTCAGTTCTCGCGTTAATTCATAACTGAAATAGGTAAAGAAAAGAAAAATAACGAAGAAAAAAGAAAAACATAATGTTTAGGTACAGTGAAAGAAAAACATAATCAACGTTGTTGTTGCGCAGTGTGAATTCTGCTAAATTCTGTAGTGTAAAGCATTAAGAAATAAAATATATATACAAGGGAATTCTGCTGGCGACAAAATCCAGAAATTCAATATATGTGCTATGAAGAAAAGAGGAATATGTACAGTAGTAAATAACAAAAAGAAAAGAAAAATCAAAACATACAGAAAACCAAGAAACATGTAAATAAAAGGTAGGAAAAGAAACATTAAAAAAAAAAAACATAGAAAATAAACATTAAACACGTATTAGTTTACGTAGGACCTGGAAATAAACAGTAACTGAGAATACGTTTAAACAAAAAGAAAAACATATGAAATGAAAATTCAACTGTACATCCAAGCCGTTTATTCAAAAAAATTAGATTCTTGCGAGAACTCCGAAGCGGCGACCATAAGTTGCCTGTACCGGGGTGGGACAGTCGTGGGTACTTCAATGTTCTTTCGATATAGATTAATTTATAATATTACAGGAGGGTCTAGATTCATTAAAAATAAATGTAGCTTCCTTTTTACAAAAAAAATTAGAGTCCTGATGTGTGCGGCTAAGGAGGTTAAACAATCAGTTTCCTCACACAGCCGTGGGAAAGTGGTGGATCCCCTCCTATGTTCTTTTGATTACCTATTCAGTTGGCAGTGAGAAGCTTCCCCCATTAGTAATTGGGAAGCCTGAAAAGCCCCGCTGCTTCAAAAATGTGAGAACCAAATATGCAGCTAACAAAAAGGCATGGATGACTTCCGAGGCAAGCTTCCCCCATTAGTAATTGGGAAGCCTGAAAAGCCCCGCTGCTTCAAAAATGTGAGAACCAAATATGCAGCTAACAAAAAGGCATGGATGACTTCAACCCTATTTGAAAAGCAGCTTACTGCATTAGACGCTTTGATGGGAGTAAGAAATCGGGAAATTTTATTATTCCTCGATCGGTGCCCTGCTCACTCCACAAACCTGACACTGAGGAACGTTAAGTTAGCATTTTTTCCACCTAACTGTAAGAGTGAACTGCTCTGGATTTGGGGATAATCCGTTCATTCAAGCACTACCACTGAAGAAACTTCGTAAATAGGTTATTGTCCGAGTTAGATGAAAAAATTTAAGGTATCTATTTTAGATGCAATGCATTACACTGTAAAGGCATGGGGTGAAATTACAGCCGTGACTATAAAAAATTGTTTCCCGAAAGCTGGGATAAACAAGGAGCAGGAGGCAGCGACAGAAGAAAATACCGAGGATGATATTATCGATAACTGGGAAAGGATTTCAGATCAACCCTTGAAGGACTACATGAACCTTGACTTTAACGTGATGACGTCAGACTTGGTGGAAGTTGATGACATCGTGGACAGTCATGTAGCATCAGAAAAACTGTCCACTGAAGAAGAGCCATTCGATGAAGAAGAGATAAACGTTATCCCAACAAAAGAAGAAGCGATAAAGTACATCGAGGGTCTTAAAACCTATTTTTCAAGCCATTGGTGGCATTCAAGATGAAACTTTTAAATGTCTATACAGGATCGAAAAAGAATTAGAACAGGAAAAAAATGCAACAAACTAATCTATCCCTACTTTTATAATTTGCATTTTCCCTCCGTTTAGGTTTTTTTTTCAGTCCTTTAAAAACGTAAAATAGGGGTTTTACTGTAGTTTATTGCTGAATTTAATTACTTCACAATGGGTAAAAAACGATTCATGAAATTTTTTTTTTTTAAATAGGCAATTCACCCTAAAAAGAGTGTTTTGTATTAATGAAAGTTAATATTTGTATGTATTTTAATTTGTGAAAATACCTCATTCCTTGATTACTTAGATGTGTGTAAGTCTTCATTTTATTATTTATTTCAAGCAGTGTTAGGGACCAGCTCGCAGACCTCTGGCTCAGGAAATGATGAAGATGTACCTGGATCCCTGTCCTCATTGAGAGCTCTGCTTGCCAGGGAACTCCTCGATCTATTGAAGACCGTGCCCCGTTGCCAGATGCCCTTCAGCCGGTAATATTTTTAATAAAAGAAGTTTACCTACCTACCAACAAAAATCCTATTTCGTTTCCATCAATGTCTTGAATCCATTATGAGAAAGGGCTTGCTTTTTCTCCCCTTTTTTTTTTTACATTTTGCTTGCTTTTATACCCTACATTTGCCCCTTTTTTTTCCGATTTGCCACACTCTCTCTCTCTCTCTCTCCCTCGTGGCAACACTGAAATGCGTGTCACTGACTAGTGACACGCATTTCAGGTCACTTGATCTTTGTTTCATATTTGACTTGGTTTTTAAGATGTTTTGTGTTTACGCTTTGTTTAACCCCTCCGAATTTTCGAGAATATTAGCTTTTGGTGTCTTAAACGAAATGACATTTTACGAAAACTTTGTATTATTACCGCTTGACAATTAAAGCTCTATAAATGAAACATTTCTGAACGTAGCCGAATAGTAAAAACTGTTTTAGACAGGTTACAAAATAAGCTTTCGAATTATTATATTACATATAAATATTAACATTTGTAAATATTAAAATTTAGAATGCAAACATTAAAAAAATGTGAAAATGACTCACGTGATGTTTTTATGTGAAAACGGTACTAAAATCATAGATTATGTAAACAACAATACTTATTCTATTGTATAAATGTGTAATAAACACTTTTGTCACCTCACTTTTTTATCATTTCATATAAAAATATTTAATAGAAATTAACAATGTCGGGCGCCCGTAGGAAATTTGGCGGGATAAATTATGTGTCAGACTGCGCGTCTGACAGAATGTTCTTTTTATGTATTTCTATGGACAACTTGAATAGAGATGTGCAGCATGATTCACTATCGACCTTTCACTTTTTATTTGACGGATGTAACTAAAACAATAACGGAGTTATAACGGTTTCTATGGAGACACACGCGCTGACGTGTAAACACGCTTATTGTACTTGACTGCTGTCGTATTTTTAACGCATATATCTGCTTACGTTGCAGAGGGGTTAAGTCGCCTAAAGTGAAAACAATACATTTTATTCCCTCCTTTTTCATCATAAATATATAGTTTGTCATGTATCTTAACTTCCAATGGTAGACAACTTGATTGTGTCGGGTATCTTTTGATAAGTTTAAGGTTCAAATGATTACTATATTGTTTGTTTGTGGTGAATATTTACAATGAATATTAGACTAGACCATGGGCGTGGGCATGGTGGGGCGTTTGCCCCACCCTGGCTATCCGACACAACGACCTTTGAAATTGTCGGCCGTGTCGCGTTTTCAAATTTACAGTACTTCATATGATAGTTTTTCCGTTTATATTCTTTGTATGCATTGAGCCTAAAGCATGAATATGTTGTAGAGGCCTACTTTTTTCGGTACCTACTTTTTATTTTTATTTTTTACCCCACCCTAACTCAAAATCTGGCTATGCCCTTTGCCCATAGATGTCCTTACTAGGCTAGATTCTTCTCTTGCTCCGGCGGGCTGACTGAGGAAGCCCGCCCTATCTCACTAGAGCATTTGACCATCATCGTAACCGTTCGTACCTAAGATGTGAACTTCTGATAATTAACACAGCTGCCATCTGTTGGGATATAGCAAAACTTTGAATTATAAACTAACCTATCGTCATCTATTAAAAGAATCTGAAACTACAAGGATAATCAATGCACTACTTATGTAGTTATTACAGTGTGGCAGAGATGTTTAACCTCAATGTGATTCATAGTTTTAGTGTCAAAAAGTGTTTTGTTTTTTGTGACCATTATGGGTGACATATCTGTTCCTTGCAGACTGATACCCAGCTACCACCTGCACTTTGGGCGGCAATGCCGCGTGGCTGACTACGGCTTCACGCGGCTGGCTGATCTGCTGGACTCGCTGGGCCACACGGTGCAGGTGATGGGGGAGGGATCCGGCCGGGTCATCACGCTCAGCCACGCCGCGCAGATGAAACGGTTCACTGCCGACCTGCTCAAGGTGCTGCGTGCGCAGCCCGACAAGTCGCTGCTACTGCCCCAGCTACCT
Organism: Limnephilus rhombicus; assembly: GCA_929108145.2. NCBI lineage: Eukaryota > Metazoa > Arthropoda > Insecta > Trichoptera > Limnephilidae > Limnephilus > Limnephilus rhombicus. The sequence goes on from OV815280.1 coordinate 47,063,398, forward strand.
CTGCTGTATCGCCGAACTCTCGGTAAGATTAGTTCATCCTAACCTCTAAGTACATACCCTTGGTTAGTTCAAAATTCTAATTGTTCACTCATCTATTGGTAAGTTCAAAGCGTTATTTGTTCACAGAAACCCCGATAAGCTCAGCATCCTATTTCTTTGCCAAACTTCCCGTATTTTAAAGTTCTTTTCCAAACTCTTCCCCTCGTCATGCTATGCTTTGCCAGGATTTTGGTTCTGCCATTCGGTACTTTGAACAGATCATGGTATCGACTCTGGCTGGTACATATAAATCATAGCATCCCAAGAGGAATGGGATGTCGATGAAATTTTTTTTGTTTGCCAAATGCTGCACAAATAAAACATATGTTCTTTGTCACAATAATGCTGCAGTTCTTTCTTACACACTAAATAATAGTAAACAGCTGTTGAAGATGAGACAAATGATGTAAGTAAGTCTGCTTCCGCAAAGCAAATATCATTATCATACATCTGCCTCTTGCGTATTAAAGATATGAAATGTCATTGGCGTCACAGTGCCGTTATCATGGGGATTACAAAAGCATCCATTCTCTCAGTAAATTCAAAATGTGTTACCAAACTATTGTTAATTCAAAAAGCGTTACTTCTTCGCCGAACTCCCGATAAGCTTAAAATTCTGTTTGCCAAACTCTCCTTACCATAGCTTTTATCCATCTATTTTTGCCTTAGGACGAGACTTCGAAGCTGTAGAATACGGAGCGTGCCGGGCAGAGGATCTGGTGGGTGCCGTGGCGCGCAGCTGCGTCGTCCTGGGCCCCGAAGAGGGACGCATCAGCTTGCCCCGGCATAGGCAAACCCCGGAGGAGGTGGCACGCATCAGACACTTTGCGTCGCAGGTCAGATTCTTCAAAGTTTAATCGTCATTATTATTGATTTTTACAAAATTCCCAAATCCCTCGAGCCTACTGAGGATGAAGCGAGGTGCAAATATTTTTAGTATCACACCGACTCACTGTTCTGAAGGAGAGACTCGGAAAAAACAAAAACTCCACTGTTCAACACTCAGTTAGTAGCTGAGTAGACAAATGCATCGGATTTCCACCCACGCGTCATGTGTTCAATTCCTTGGCTGGCTAAGTCCTCTATCATTGCACAAGCAACATTTTCTCGTTGTAAAATATACAGTTCTAAATTTGTTACGTTAAATTGTTGGATGTGGTTAAATTTTTACAATCAAATGCCTAGTAGTATCAAAGAGAAACGATGTATCGATTGCAGGCGGCAGAGCTACTGCGCCACGCCCCCAACTGTCGCCTGGAGTTGTCGAGGTTTGTGCCGGCCTATCACACGCACTTTGGCCGCCAGCTGAGGGTGGCTCACTACGGCCTCCCCAAGGTGCAGGACTTGTTCCACGCGATACCTGATACTGTCGAGGTACGGACAATTTCTAATCTAATTCTAAATATTTCCAGTAGATAGGTTGATCAAGGTAGGTTGAGTAGACGTTATATTGTTTCGTGCTGTGTATGTCGTATACAGATTAGGGAACGTACCCATACTACGTGACCACCTTTTTGCTTTTTTTAACCCCCCCCCGGTGACCAAAAACCTAAGGCCCCGCCGCTCATTTATACCAAGCGTGGTATTTAGACGACGACCCCCCCCCCCCCCCCCCCTCCCCCCCCCCCCCCCCCCCCGCTAAACAGGTCACGTAGTATGGGTACATTCCCTTAACACCAACCAATGAAAAAAAATCATTTTGCTGTCATAAAATAAGTCAAACAAATCTTAACACAATTTAGGCGGGAGGGGAAGAGGGGTATTGTTTACGCCAGTCCTACTGGAAGAATATTTTACCAAATGGAAACATAAACTTTGACGAAAATTATTCTCTCTACTTACATTTTTTACCATAAAACATCCCTAAATGTGTTACTCTGTCCTATTACAAAGTAGGCTATGATTTTGGATAACACGTTTATAGTTGGATTGAGGTGAGCTATATAAAAATATTAATTCATGTGTACTATTATTTTTAATATATACGTCGTACTAAAATTATATTTGACATTTAATTCGATCTCGGTAAAAGTACAACAGCGCCATTGAGGGGCTTTCGAAAGTGCGATTTTGTAAAAATAGCACTATACAAATTATCCAAATAATATTATTATTAAAGAGAGAAGCATCCGCAATACACATATATTATATTAACGTGATTGTATGTCCAGATGTGGGTGAACGACGAGGGCGAGCGCGTGGTAGGGCTGCGCCCCGCGGCCGCCCGCCAGGTGCTGGCTGCACAACTGACGGGCCTCCCACTGCCCCTGTCCTTTGCAGCCCTGCCGCACGCCTACCGCGGGGCGCACGGTCATGCCCTGTTGCCCGCTGCGTATGGCTGCCCCGACCTCATCACTCTGCTGAGGGCTTTGCCTAATATACAGGTATGTCTTGCTTTTTGATCATCTTTGTTGAAGTGTCGTTATTTCAGATTGTATTCCACCCAGTAGCGTAGCTAGCAAGGGTGGCACCCGGGGCGAAAGTCACCCCCCAATTCAGAATTTCAGGGATAAAAGTAGTCCTCCACAAATATAGGCTATTTTCGCCTATAAAGAGACCGAGTGACACAAAATTCGGGGCACTCCACGGGAAGCCATAGAGCCATCAAATAAAGTAAATAACAGAGATTGTGCGTGTATACAATATTTTGGTGACAATATCCTTCGTAATTTTTTTTTCCACGGTCGGGTGTAACCCCTCGACGGGTGGCACCCGGGGCGGTCCGCCCCCCCCTCGCTACGTCACTGATTCCACCATCCTTAGTTTTATAAGAAAAATAAAGCTAAGTTTGTAATGTTTTTATTAACCATTTCAACGCATTCTGTCTCATCACAAGGTATGTTTTGACTTACATTGGATTTTAGTGAAACCTCTTGGATCACATATGTAACATCCGCTTGGGTCAGCCATTGAGTACATTTTTTTATTTATTTTTGCACCTCCATGAAATACATCCATATAGGTACATACATATATCTATCTCATTTTATTCTAGGTATGACAAATTACCATTTGTGCGTAAATGTTTTAACATAGATTAACATAATATTCAACACGGTTTTTTGTTCCATAGTTGGTGGAAGGAGTTGGCGAAGGCGGTGCCACCATCTACCACGCTTCCTCGTGCTCCCCCTTGTGCGTGGAGCCTGTGAAACAAGGCGCAGGTGGGGGCTGGGGCGGCTGCGCCCTGCTGGCCTACCGGGTGCTGGCCGGGGACCGCTGCGTCTCCTCGGGTGGGCCTCCGCTAGAGCAGTTCAGCGCCGAGTTCCGGGAGCTCGCGGGCTATGACCCTCCCATGGAGATCTTGAAGCAGAATAACTGCATTAAGGTAAGGATATCAGACTTGAAAAACAAGCGCCTCAACAACTTTAAACTAGCATGGTTCTCTCTGCTCCGGAAGACGTGGGTCTCACTAAATCTCAGCTGTTACAATTAGAGTCGCTGTGCATGTATGATGCACAAATAGGGCCTAAACAATAGACATACAAATTTATAGACGTGTCATAACATAAAATCTGGGTGTCATTTCGACAAGCTGGGGGCAAACCATGTGATCATATTTTTGCAGCGCACTCCATTGCAGTCCACACAGCGCAGTCCAGTCAATTGTGGGACTTTTCACAAAAACAAACCACAGAAAGGGAGATAGTCACACCTCCCCCCCTCTCCGCGCAACTTGATTTGTTCCCCTTTCCCTGAATTTAAATGTTAACGGGCCTAAAAGATTCTGAACTGGACATATTCAAACAACAGAACATATTGTAGAAGAATGTTTCCTTCATCCCTCTGGTAAATCTGTGCTGAACCAAATGACTACCAATACCGTCCACTGGCTGGATAACCTCAGTGTTTGTACCTACCGAGATGTCATTTATCCAGTACCTACCCTCCCTAACCACATCAAATTGTTGGAAAAGCATTTGAAAATGGAACAATGACAAGAGTGAATTGAAGTGCCTTTGTTTCTGAAAAACAGAAGATGATTTTGGGCCACATTGAAAGCATTTTGTTGGTTGTTAGTATATATATATATTAGTTTATAAACTAAAAGTTTTGACCGTGTCAAGATCGTTTTAAACTTATTTGTGTGGTTGTGGCGAGGTACCGAGGTGGAACTAAATAAACTATATTTGTAATTGTGTTGTTAGCCTTCGCAGATATAAGTGATTGGTGGTCGTTCTTCTTGTAATCCATTATTTTTCCCATTCACATAATATTATCACCCAATTACAGCACACACCCTTTCGATACATTATATTGTCTAATTTACAGTCCATTTCCAAGTGCATCTGACCTGTAATTCCGAAACAGTTTGGGATGCAACACTCAGCATCGCACTTTCACCTCCATCATACGAAGAAGAAGTCAATAGTATCATCAGTGTTGGTCTAATCCACATTTTAAACTTAAAATTTCTCTGTTATTTCGTAATGAAATGATCTAATTTATAAGAGTAGTTTGTTGCATAAATGACTTTTAATAAGTTGTTTATTGAAATGGTCAGGTGTCCAACTGGCGAGTGGTCCTGCCCCTGCTGTGGCGCTGCATCGGTCGCATGGTGGCGGAGCAAGGGGAGCGCGTCCTGTCCTGCCAGGCCCTGGGGCATCTCTACCACGAGCAGTACCAGCATCCCTTGCCTTTCCAGCGTCTAGGTAAGCTCTAGATTACATTGCTTATTAACATTATTTATAAAGAAACATTGTTAACCCTAAAACGAAGATGACAAGATGTACATGTTTACCGGCCGAACCGTACATAATAGAAAGAGGGAGATTAGCCAATTTTTTTTACATTAGCTCCATGAAGGAGTCCCTTAGGAAATAATTCCCTTCCGGGCCTAGGTCATCTTTGAGGTTGCTGCGAGGAGGGTCTTTTCAGGAAAGGAAGGGGAGGAAGTGAAGGAAGAACTTAAACTTGAAAGGAATAAGGTATGAGGGGTAGGTAGGAATCTGGTGGTCAGTTTGTCCAGGAATGACAGACTTATGAATCCATCCCTCCCACTGCGGTGCAAGGCAATGTTTCGAGAGAGTCCTGCTGGAGAGGTCAAAATGTCTTACTCAACCAGTCTCTCCCGATCCGGCCTGCCAAGCAGTTGATGGGCTGACACATCTACCACCAAGACCCGGACAAACCTCACCCCTGTGAACCCGGGCACCCCTGCTAAGTCACCAAATGTAGCGAATCACTTGGGGTGACTTATAGCAGAGGTGTTGGTTATCCAATAAATGGTTCCCGGGGTGGCGGTACCCATACCTGCCCCCCAAATTGAAAACCATTACTGATATAAAATCGCACATACAAAAGTGTTCCCAGCATCGTTCACCCTTACCACTAGTAACGGTTCGTAACTTGACTGTGCTAGTGTGCTAAGATTGAATATATGTACAACAACATTATTAACCGGTGGGAAGCCGGAGCTGAAACTAACTTCCATACTGGAAATTACAGAACTTTTCATTTTGAAGTAGTATTTTGTAGATTTATGTTGAGCTATTGTATATTTTATTTACCGAAACACATTCCTTGAACAATAATCCATCTATAAAAACTAGATTACTTGTGATTATTTGATAAACTGATAGGTTTTTCGATGTTTTTGTCACATCCGGATTCCATAAATAATTCATTTTAAAATATTCTGGTGTAGCCAGGTGAATGAAACTTTTGGCTGTACCAAGAATGATGGCGCAAGCGATGCTGACCTTGTTTTTCATACAGTTTATTTATACATAAGGGTTAAAATCGCATTAAAAAAATTTTTTTTTCGAAAATTTGTTCCGGCGTGCGGGCGCGGTTCCGGCCTATGAGAGGTTAATGCCGTTTTTTTTTAAATATTAGCTCTCCAGCACACCTAAAAGTCACGAGCCTCCCTTTGTTTCTATTATCTATGGAATAGACCATTGGTGTTCTATTACTGCAGGCGAGAAGACTATATAAATATGCTGACACTGGCTTCGATAGCTGTCAGCAGGGCCGGATTAACCATGTCGGGCCCCTAGGCAATGCACGCCACGGGGCCCCTTTACCAATGGTGGTCTAGGGGGGGGGGGTAAGGTTTTAACACATTTTTTTTGATTTTGTAAAACATGTCAATATATTGAGTATTGTGTCAAAATTTGAAGTAAATCGGAGCAAAACTAACAAAGATACAGCGTTTCAAGCGACCGGCCCTCATGCTCGATTCAAGTATATTTCAAGTATAAAAAATTTTAAATCGGTTTTCTCGCAAACAACATTTCTGAAGTTTGTGAACATCATAACTCAAAATGTTGACTTGACTTGACCGATGCTTTTGAAATTTTGTACACTATTTCTACACATAAATCAACAGGTAGTCATAGGGAGTTATTTTTACCATTTTATAATAACAAATTCACCGAAATTTTTTAGCATAAATCGCGTTTTTCACTTCAAAATGCTGCTAAAAAATAAAAAACAATCGAAAAAAAACTCCCTCTGACTACCTAGGAAAACATATTACCTTTTAAACGCATTTCGATTTTTTTGTTTCAAATGATCCGGTGACTAGTTATTGAGTTCACGGCATAACAACTTTTTTTCGAGACGCTTCCAGAGATTCGTACTCACGGACTTATTTATTGATATTTTTAATTGAATTTTTTTCAAAGATACTTCAGATGTTATACCATAAAGTGTGTATGAAATAAATAAAACCAACATTATTCATCTCAAAAAAAAATCATGATAAATGCCTTTATTTCGCCTTTAAAACCTTACCCCCCCCCCCCCCCTTAAGGCACCAGGACACTGTAAAAAATACTTTTGTAATTTTTTTTTATTTATTTCATTTTATGAAAGATGCATTTGTTAAAAATGCTCTCACCAAATGTTTTAAAGAAATTCGAAAAATTGACGGAGATACAGCATTTTATCTGAAACCATTTGAAACAGTTTGTATGTTGAATTATCCTTCAGCAAAACTTTGAATGCGTTTTTCTCGAAACTTTTTTCAACCTGGTTGACAACATATTAAAAAAACTATACATTCGATTTGCATGCACCAAGTGTTAATCTGTTCGAAAATCTACTGTCTATGGCATAGGGGATTTTGATATCTAAAAAAAATAAAAAATGGCGGACCAGCGAATTTTATTTTCGATTTTATATGGAAAATTTTCATTTTCATAAAAAAATAGACCTTCATAAAAAAATCCCGAAGTGGTGCCATAGTGACTGGATTTTCTAACTGTTTAAGATTTAGTGCATGCAAATCGGATATACATATAGTTTTTCTAATATGTTGTCAACCAGGTTGAAAAACGTAGTTTTGATAAAATCGCTTCCAAAGTTTTGCTGAGGATAATTCAACATACAAACTGTTTAAAACAGTTTCATATAAAATGCTGTATCTCCATCAATTTTACCAATTTCCTCAAATGCATCTTTCAGAAACTTCGTTGCCTACTAATTGAAGCAAGTCATTTTTTCTCGGGACACGGGGCCCCTAGCCGATGCGGGACCCCTAGGCAGTTACCTACTCTGCCTTAGGGATAATCCGGTACTGGCCGAAAGTCACTTTTGAAGTGAAAACTTCTTTAGCACCGTTGTGATTTGAAACTCGGTGAATCGAAAAAGTGACACTAAAAAGAGATTATGGTAGTCTTGTAGTATCTAATTCCGACATAGAAAAACATCTTTTGTTTGACTGATTTCGACATGTCAGCAACCGTTGAGATATACAGGGTGTTAAGGGACGTACTTGACTTACTTTAACCAGTGATTCCTGACATTATTTGGAGTAAAAAATGTTAATGAAATTTTTGTCTCCGGTGACATTTTTGATGTTTTTTTTTGACACCCGGCTGAGTGACGAGTGACGACATGTGGAAGAAATTTTTTTTTGTTTGATTTTTATAGAAAAAAATTTTGGAAAAAAAAAAGTCGTCAAAAAAAGTCACCGGAGATCAAAATTTCATTTACATTTTTTACTCCAAATAATGTCAGGAATCACTGGTTAAAGTAAGTCAAGTACGTCCCTTAACACCCTGTAGTAGTTTTCTTTAAATGCCTAAACACAAGAGTATCCATAAACAAATTTTAACATCTAAGAAACAGCGCAATAAAATAATTAAAAAACTACCAAAAATCTTTATTTTTATTTGAATAATTCAAATAAAAATTAATAATTCATTTGAATATTGTGCAATAAACAACATTCTGCCAATAAGAAAAGATATACCTTCGGCTGAGGTAAAAGGTGGTAAAACCAACAAAAATCCTGTAATCCCGGGATTAAGACAAGTGCAGCACCGGGATTACTGTGCCGACAAATGTCCGGAATTCCCAGGATCCCAGTTCTCGAGATCCCGGGATTGAAAGCTTTAGCTGGGTAGAGAGGATGGTAGCCGCCGTACCTCATCTAGACAAATCTCTAAAACTTTAGTAGTTTTCTAACTGGCTAGTTGTTATACTCCTCCTGTGTTGTGTAAATTCCTTTTTGCACCAGAAATTAGCTCAGAAATAATTATTGAATATTAGTTAAATAAAAGCAGTTCGAATTTATTTGTGGCAAAATTTGATTTGTCACAGTCGCATGGGCCATATTTGTTATATTACATGCGTTATTTAATAGTAACGACTAATTGTTTTGTGTAGGTTATGAATCCATAGAGGCCATGATCGAGCACAATTCTGAGATCTGGGAGAAGCAGGGAGGGATGGTTCGTGTCAGACAGGGCCTGTCCACTCTCCTGCCCCCGGTGTCCAAGCCCCGTGTGGAGCTGCTGCCCAACACTCCGCCAGGACAAAAGGTACTACATAACCCCGAATGCTCAACCCTTTCAGACCTAAATTAAAACTGGAAGTGATACAACATATTTATTTGTTGCTTGATAACAAACAATTGGTAGAGTTATTTGAAATTTTTTGTTGTTTTTTTTTTTCAATAGTTTAGAAGTTATTGCTATTTTCATTTGAAAGAACACTAGGTCTCCGAGAGCATATTTCACATAAAATGACAAATCTTACAATGTATTATTATTTTTTTTTTAAATTACTTCAAAATTTAACATTGCAAAATTCCTTCAAAACTCACATTTAAAAAAATCAGGAAAAAATATTTGGTTGAGATTAAACTCCTATTAAATCCTCGGGCCTATTTTGTCAGAAGGTCAACATATTTTGGCTTTGCAATAAAAATCAAATAAATGGAATATCTCTGAATGCATCTGAAAACTAAAAACTGTTTTTGAAAGTGATGAAAGCTCATTCAAATTTTATAATACAAAATAAACATATAATTTTTGAAATATAAGAATTTTGAACGCAAACATAAAAAAGTTTAAAAAATGGCTCAATGTACGTTTTTTCTAATTAAAATTACTGATAATGAAAAAAAAAAATACATACTTTATTAGGTACGTGTTTATTAAGGTTATCGTCAACTCGCTTTTTTGTCATTTTCGTGTTTTCTCTTACTAACAGATCATATTTCTAACCATTATAGTAAGGGATATACAATGATTTCTATGAGACCTATATGAGTTGTTTCGAAAACCAAACAAATTAGTCTGAGTGGTTGAAATCCTATTTTTTAATAAAAATAATTTTTCAAAATATAAAAATGAACTGCCAGCTGAAATCCAATTAAAAATTCACGCTTGATGGTTTTACTTTCATTCAAACGTGTGTCAATGTGTGTATCATCTCGCTCAATGCCTTTTTTGTTGAATATCGCGCTAACGGCTCCATGTGAAAGGGATTCAAGGACTGTAATTCTTCGACAGAAATTTACAGTGCTACATGTCGAAAACGTGACATAATTCTAGTAGGTTTGGTTGCCAGATAAAAATACTGTAGTTCATGTTCACGCCACCGCTAATATTTGACCGAGCATCTTAGTGGTACGTCTGTGGCATCTTGTGTTCAATCGCTCGAGCATGTGGATGCAATGCAACGACCAGCACCAACAAGTCAAGGTGCTCTTCAATATACATACATGTGTACACAACATCAAACCAACCTTACTTTACAATGCTATTTTATATTCTCATATGTACCAAGCAAAACATATAACACAACCCCTTGTCCTTAACAGTACTGAACTACATCTCACCTTATAATTGTGGCTCTTCTTTCAGTCGAGTGGTGTGTGGAGCACCCCCCCGGCCGTAGCGTGCGGACCTTGGCGGGCCCCCCCTGCTCCCTCTCAGCTGCCCCTGCCCGCCCCCCAGTTGCTCACCAATACTAATAACACAAACAAGAGTAAGTGCCCCCTTAATGAGCTCACTCACCGAGTTCAATCTACTGGTGTTAGTTAGAACATTTATTTGATTTGTCCCTTTTCAGAGTCATTTGTCTTCAGCTGCTCCATAAATCCTCTTTTTTTTTTTACTAATAAATACATAATGTTGCAGTGACAATGTTACAAAACAATTTAGAAATGATATTTAAAAAAAAAAAATTGATAAATTCATGTGGTAACATTACAATATTTGCTAAAATCTGCCCCGTCTTTGACAATAGAATGGGTATAAATGCAACTTATATATATATATATAAACTAGCTGAGCCGGCCACGCGTTGCTATTGCTAATGAAACCCAACGCCGTCTACTGGATGATCCAACCTAAATAACCAAGTGTTGTGTCGATAAATTAACTCACACTGCCATATGTTAGAAACTTATGGAATTTACAAATAGTTACAATTACATTGTCCTATAACAAACATTTAAAATAGGTAAAAATGACTCACGTGATGTTTTTATGTGAAAACGGTACTAAAATCACAGATTATGTAAACAACAATACTTATTCTATTGTATATATGTGTAATAAACACTTTTGTCACCTCACTTTTTTATCATTTCATAAAAAAATATTTAATAAAAATTTAAAATGTGTAGCGCTGTGGTGCTGCCGGTAGCAAATGTGCGTTAAATATTTTTGTCAACTACACGACTGACAGCTGATTCCTGTTATGTATTTCCATAGACAACTTTATAGGGATGTGCAGCTTGATCTACTATCGACCTTTTACTTTTTGTTTTAGAGATGTAACTAAAACAATAACGGAGTTAGAACGATTTCTATGGAAACACACGCGCTGACGTATAAACACGCTTATTGTACTTGACTGCTGTCCTATTTTTAACGCTTATATCTGCTTACGTTGCGGAGGGGTTAACATAAAATGTGTATTGTGCCGTGGTAATTAAAAACATAAGCCTTCCTTGAGAGACTCAAGGGAGGTACTTGTTTTAACTTACGAAGGCAGTATTCTTTTCATAATCAATATTCTAACTGTTTTTGTGAAATCATAAATACATATATCTATGTATTTTTCAAGTCCACGACTCAAAGAAAATGAGCTTGTAAAATAAATATGCCGTGTCGAGCATTGAATGAATGTTTGTTTGGTTGCAGGGAGGGTGCGCTTGGCGGCACAGTTCGACACCCCAACTTAAGAAGAAGATCTCAGGAAGCCTTTATTCCACGTCCACTAATTTACAGCGAGATCCATTTATATAAAAATGTTATTGATTTTTTTTTTACTTGTGTTCATTTATTTTTAAGAAAAATTGAATGTGTTTTTAAACTTCTTACTGAACTGTATGTGTTTTAAGCTAGTCTATGTTTAAATCTACCATTTTAGGTGTTGATGTCAATTTATAAAGCTAGGGACACCGAGAGTAAAACATTATGAAAGATACTTACATTTATATAAGCAAAGTATTATTCCATAAAGATTTCCACATTTCATAGTTTATTGCTCCTTTATTTACGTGCTAATGATAATAATCCGTCTTTCATAATGTTTTATTCAAGTTTTGTACTAATACTTATGCATGATCAGTATTTTGTAAGTGTGATTGATACATGTGAGAATCATTGTTAGTGAATGGTTTGTTGTAAGAAATGATGTGTTGAGGAGCCGTACTAAAGCAACAAGATTCTACAAAACATATGATTCCTGGCTCCAAGCCAAACCAACCAAATTTACCATCAGTGGCCAATGTTTTAAGATAACACCAAATCCCGCATATACGTAACATCTAATTAGACATTACAACAATCAGATAATGTTGAATTAATTGTAAAACTATCCTAATTACAATTGCATAATAATTTATTAACTTGTACATTGATTTTGTAAGTCTTAAAATGTTGGCCATAAATGTATTTTTACCGTCTTATTGTATGTAATATTTCTGTGATTTCAGTACATAGCCAGTGTTTAATGTAACTAGATTGAATTAAGAATCAAACTACTTGAGAATATATTTTATAAAATGTATTAATAAAATGAATTCTATGAAAATATGGAAATTCCTTGCCTAGCGTCAGGTACCCTAAGAATTAAATAATTTCCATGCACTCTCTTTATTTTGCTCATTATGTATAATCTTAACGTAATCTAATAATATGAACCGTGATTTTAAAGTTGAAGAGTCTATTTTCTTATGTATGATAATCGTGTCCCGGAGTAAGTTCTAACAGAAGTTAAGTTAATTAGGGTCTCCCGAGAACAATCCGTCACAGGGTAAGGAAATATGGTGCGAGACTGAACGCAACAAGCTGAACATATTACCACTGAAGCAACAAACAAACTAACCAATCCCCCCCCTCCCCCCCCCCCCTTATATATTATAGACTCAATCGATCCATGTTCATATTATATCAAAAGTGTGACATTCCCAAATGGTATATACATAAATTAATCTAGCAAATTGATGTCTACGGTACATAATACTATTTATTTAATAATAAAGATAAATAAGTTTTAATAAAGACTTTGATGTGCAATGGAAGACCTAGGATAATAAATAACATTGATCTATTTTAGAGTATTAGTATTGTTAGATTTGCCCAAGTGGATTGTGTGGGTGAATTAGTGAAATTAACTCTCTTCTAGGCTCTAGGCATATTACATTACATATTGTGATCTGTTATTTTTAAAACATTTTACATTTCCGATTTTATATTGATGTGTTTTATTGATAAGTGAAGTAGGTATAGTAGTCCCAGAGAGAGGTCGTACATGTGTCATCAACAAAAATCTTTCGTCTCGCACGTATTTTACTAAAATGAAAAAGACAGGAGATGTAATAACAATGGTGTGGCGAACTCTCTTTGGGACCACTGTATATAATAGTATTGTTGTGTTCCTTGTCCTTCCTTTTTAAAGTTTTAATGATTGGATTATTTTACCAATTTGAACGCCAATTCAGCCACAGCTCAGTGAAATTTTACCTATCCAACTACAAATTATTTTTAAATAACTTTGCACAAAAATTGTAAGGTTTTTTTTTAATATTGTTTCATTGAATAAATTGATTTTAATTAATATGTATTGTCTCATTATTGCTTTTGCCGATGTTGTCTTCAAATCATATTATTAACCCGTTAAATCACAGGAGACCATATCGTCGGCAGAAAGGCTAATTGACGTAACCAGCAAATCCTCTACTTTCGGGAAAGTCAAAAAAACAAAAACAAAAAATCAGAAAATAGTAATGGTAACCCCTATGTCGTTGATTTTTACAATGAGCAACAGAATAATGTATATGTTTCTACCAATATAATTAGATCTATGTAATTATTTTAAAAATGATGATTTTAGTGGTTACATCCATTCTTTTTTGTGAAAATTTTACGATTGCTTGGCTGTAACCAACAATATCTAGTATGAGAAGCTCGGTGTGCGATTAATTTACGGAAAGGCAAAAGGGCGTAACCTCTTTTGTGTTATTTGTAGCTCCTAAAACCATGGTGTAAGCCTCTTCGAAGGGAATCAAACTTACAATTGAGGCCCCTAGAAACAAAGACAGAAGTGTCCACTTTGTTAAATTGTTGGCAAACTAAAAAAAAACCTTTAATCAGTCCATTATTCATCAATATGGAAGGAGCATTTAATATTATGTTAGTAAACCGGTTTAAAAATAATATTTCAAATCATTTATGTATCTGAATGCCATAGTTTCTTTAAAAAATGCATTTTTTTGATGGACACTTCTTGTTTCAATCATTTGGACACTTGCTGTTTTGTTTCACAAACAATTGGACACTGCTGGTTTTGATTTAAAAGACAATTTCGAAGATGTTGCAGTCAATGTAAGAAATCAATATTGAAAAGAAGATTTTTTTATAAAAAAATTTATTTGAAATGGAAATAATATGAACAGCTTAGTTCACATGAATTTATCAAATTTAGAAATATTCATAAACTCCGAGAAATATATATTAGATTTTTTTTAAATAATGAAATTACATCCACTATGAAATAGAAAATTTGGTAAAGTATGGACAAGCCGCCGCATGCCGCTACACTATAAATAGGCATAAAATTTGAAAAGTAAACTACTTTTAAACTTAATTACCACAAGAACCATCGGTTTCAGTCGGTATAGACGGAAAAATATGCATTAAAATTTGATTTTCATTTAAAGTTTAAAAATCACCATCTCCATTACGGCCATGTTTTTTGTGTGGATTTGACATTTGCGAAGTTTCGTTTCAAACTAAAACCGGATGAATTACTTAATTTACCTAAACTAAGAACCTAATAACCTATTTTGTGTTCGTAAATACTCGTAGTTGTTTCTTGTATGTTGAATGAATCTATAACAAATAATAAAAAAAAAATCTGTTGTTATTAATTGAAATATTATATCAAATAATTTATTTAGGTATACATAGTTGTCAAAACACATGGCCTAGCTGACTCGATCCACATATCCTTACAAAAAAAATGTGAACAAATTCAGATAAATCTTCAAATGTCATATTTAGACATTTGCCTACAACATAACGGCGATTTATCTTTTTTCTTGGTAATGTTTGCCTTGCATTTGTGTGGTTGTTTGGCACTTTTTCTCGCTAATTCTGGTGGCAAAATATCGGGGAAAGCTTCCATTCTTGGAATATGTAACGTCCACTAACAATAAATGGTTATTACAACCCAAAAAATAACTCATCAGTGTGCGATTCATTGACGCTTTTGCAGGAGTTTGTATGATTTAAAGTATGGCGGCCATTATGAATAGAGCATCCTGATTGGCTATTTGAAAAACTGCCGCTTTTGTTTCGGAAGGAGGTGGACACTGCCGTATTTGTTACAACAACAAAACTTTAAAGCCAAAATACTATGATGTTTATGTTACAAACAGATATATTATGGAGAAAGAATGAACTTTTCTCTATGAAACTGCATATTCAACTAATTTTTGACGTGTGGTGGACACTTCCGTCTTTGTTTCTAGGGGCCTCAATTAGTTGATGTAACCAAATTTAAATTAAAAAAATATTTTCGTAATGGGGGAGGTACGGTGAAATATTCTTTTAACAACCGTTTTTTTTCATATCGAAGGCAATAAGTTGACAGCTCGCTCATTTTTTCGGAAATAGAGTTATGCACATCATTTTTTTTTGTTTTTTAAGCTCTATTTAAATAGCGTCGTCATTATATCATTACTTTTTTTATACGCATCACTTATTTTTTTTAAATATGGCAATCGAAGTTTTTTAAAACATAATTAAATAATAAATAATATAGGGAAAAAAAATTTTAATTTTAAAAATATCAAAAAAAATTAAAAAATTGTACACCAAAAACGTCCAGGCTGGTGGTCGGCCGATCAAAGAACTCTTCAATGGGGTGATCTAGACTACAGTAATTCGTTGGTTTCATTCTTGTATTTGATTTAGTCGTTGAGCGTGGAGCGGACGGGACTGGGAAGATTCTGTCATTTTCCAGGCTGCCGGTCGGCAGACCTGCTTTTTTCTCATTTACTAATCGACCCCTATCGTATGAGACCATTCACAATGACCATGAGCACAAATATTCACCGATGAATTTACGTCTTCACGTTCACCCTGCATCGGTCGGATGCGCACTGGACGCCGAAGCAGGATGCAATAACACGATGTTTGAGCATGACGCATTTTCGATTAAAACAGTGTAACATTCTCCACCAAATAAAAGTCTTAAAATCGGTGGTAGTATTCAACTTTTAATAAAGTTTTTAAACTTACAAAATGATGTTACTAAAAACTTCCGATGCGGCACAACTTATAGTATTAACTTGTTTCATTGATTTCCGTGTTCTTATGAAAAAAATAATTTTCCTTTACATGTACAGTGTTGTTCTTCCCGAAATGAGTTTCATAAAACTCATTGGGAGTCATGTATTATAAATTGTATATAATAATTTTGTAATATATTATCTCTAATAAATAAAATAAAAATGTAACCAAATAAAACTTAAAGCTTTAGTCAACCATTTGCCGTAAGCGAAAATGTTTCCTAAAACACGGAAAGGCTATTTGACGTAACCATATAATTTTTTATAGTAAATAAATACTAAAACATTGGACACGCCCGGGTTCAAGGGAGTAACCCACATTTTATTAAAAAACGTCAGATTTTCCATCACTTACGTCAATTTTTGGACGGACTTCCGCAAAAAACAGTAGGTATTTTAAGGGGGTAAACTTTCAAATTTTCATAATATATAAACTTCGAGTACACAGATCGATGCAGTTTTTTTTTTTCAAGTAAAAAGGCATCAAAAAGTGAAAATCTACAAAATGTTGACTACGTCAATTAGCCTTTCTGCATTCGATATTTGTGCCAGCTCACTTAGGTCTCATAGAAATCATTGTGTCTCCCTTACTGTCATAGTGAGAAACAGTGGCGGCCCTTCCATAGGGGTCATTAGGTCAATGACCTCCTAATTATTTGAATCGAAAAAACTAGGCAATTCTCTATTTTAATGCGCCCTAAAGTTTGTTCAGACATTGGAAAAACAATACTTCATTTGTGTATTATACTGCCATCTCGTATCCAAATCAGAAGCTATTTTATTTTATTTTATATAAAAAATAAAATCATAGCGTACCTACTAGGACTAGCGCCATCTTGCGTCCAAATGAGAAGCAATTGTGCGAATTCATCGTAGGGTCAGTTCGAAATTTGACCCAGGACGATCTACTATCTCTTTCTTTGGTATACAGGCAAAAGAGGTAAAACGATCATGTCTAACGTATGCCTAGAATAATACCAAATATTTTTTCAAAGAAGCTTGGGTCATGTCCCGGGCGAGACAGAAGTTAGTTTATTAAGGATGTTAGAGTGAGACGTCAAAAAATGTCAGCCGATATGTGATTTATTACATATTTTGTTTGACTTGTGACAAGGGCAAGGCCATCTTGGATTCATTAGTCAGCAGAAAGCACGTTTCATTGTTGACGCGATTAGCATTCAATAAATTAGAATGTCGAATTCCGTAGATAATATTTTGAAAGAAATATCGGATAATTCATTGAACCATGAAAAACGTATTCAAATTAACCAGAGAAAAAATAAAGATATTAAACGTTACTTTAATTTCAAAAGTTAATTTCTGTGAATGGATTTGAGCTGTAACAAAAGAAACCTTTACTTTTGTTTTAACTGTTTGTTATTTGATTCAAGTGATACGCAATGGACACGGATAGGTGTCAGTGATTTGAAACATTTGAAAGAAAAAATAAAAAAAGCATTCTAATTCTACATTGCACATTAATAATTCAATGAGTTTTGTTTTGTTAGGAACCATTGATATTCGGATTCAATTAGATACCTAGTGCATATTGTAACGCTTTTATCTCGGTACATAGATTTTTGTAATTTTTTTCAATTATAGGGGAATTCCATAGTAATAAGAGCTCAAACGATGTTAAAAACATTAATTAATAACATGTACGTACACTAAAGTTTAAAGTTAATTGCGTTAATAATTTTGAATAAAATAAATAACTTGAAATAAAACCATATTATGTGTGTCGTTGCTTATCCAGAATATATAATGTGAGATATCAGCCCTATTTCCCGCCAGCGTCGGTCTTATCCATTGCTTTATCTTGAATTTCCCGCCATTCCTCTGCAACTCCCTTCAGCTGTCAATTGTCGCCGTGCAGTTGGCATCTTGAGATGCCGTGTTAATTCAATTTTGGCGTTGTTTCGCCCACGTCTGGTCGAAAATTTTTTCGTTCGTAATTGTTTTAACGAAAATAATATCTGTTGCTACCCGCAAATTCCGTAATTTTATGAAAAATTAGTGCAAGTGATTAGTGCAAACATTTTTGACAGATTAGCGTATTCCTACTACCTACGCTATATAAATCTGCGTCGCTCGTTCTCGAAAACGGAAGGACGCCGCGCCGATTAGCAATCGCTTCTCGGCCTGTTGGCTAAGATAAGTGTATTATCAGCTTAATATCTGATAGTTCCCGCAATACGGGACCAGTTTATTAAACTGGTTTTTTGAATGTGACGGGATGTTCGGGGCTTGCTCCACTCCTGTCACGGGTTGGCTCGGCCGGCATTGCCGCTGGGAGCGACCCATTTATATCCATACTAAAGATAAATTAAGCTGAATGTATTGTCTTACGTAATTACCTGATTTATGGATCAATTGTAGACACATTTAACCATTTTTCCACCTTTGGAATTTAAGTAATCGATTTTTTTTAATGAAATATGACCATCGGCGATGTCATATTAAAATACTCAAATTACAAATACGAAATCATGACATTCATGTTCGTTTGATAATCGTTTGACGCAATTTGATGTAGTTAGACTTATCTATAATTCAACTTTATTTATAAAAGTTTGGTCCTGCTTTTGACAGTTTCAAGCATGTTACAAACTCGGGCGAGTGGGCCAATGTCCGCTATGCATCTGCTTTAAAGGAATATTTGGCTGATCCAGGCTTCAAGGAGCTGGAGGTATACTGCGAGGTGCTGGCATTTGTCACCGCCTCACCAATATTTACGGCCATGTAAAAGATGCTGGCATTGCATGCCTCATTGAAGCAGAGAGTGCTTTCAACAGGCTCTCCAAAAAACTTATCAAATGGGAAAGTAGTTCAGAAGGTTCCCTGTCAGGTCTTTACAGGAACAATGGACAGCTGTAAGATTGGAGTGGAACGGAGGCTCTTCAGCAGAATTCCTCCTTCTACCACTCATCCTTTTGGGGAAGAAGCACTTTCTGCCCAGTTGCAGAAACTAGGTGGTGTAGCAAAGTGCTTTAGTCCAGTGCGTCTACCTCAGGGTAGCCACTCGGCGCACAACCGCCCTTCATCTAAGGAGGTTGTTGCCTTTCCCCCAAGCAGACATCAAAGGAGAGGATGGCATTTCCCTTGTTTCCCCGGCGGGCAGACCACGAGTGAAACCCCCCATATTCCTCCCGTATGAGGGATAAGGGGAGGGAACAGAAGCGTGGCGCGAGGGGGCAGACCTCTCGTGGCCGCTTCAACAGGTGTCGAGCACAACCGCCCTTCAACATCTAAGGAGGTTGTTGCCTTCCCCCCAAGCAAACATCAAAGGAAAATATGGCATTTCCCTCGTTTCCCCGGCGGGCAGACCACGGGCGAAACCCCCAATATTCCTCCTGTACGAGGGGTAAGGGGAGGGAACAGAAGCATGGCGCGAGGGGGCAGACCTCTCGTGGCCGCTTCAACAGGTGACTATCAACCATTTCGGGCGGGTCAACTACACTACAGGATTATTGGAGAGAGTGGCAGGCCTTAGATGTCCCAGAGACCATCTTACATATGATAAGAGGATACCGCATACCATTCATCCAAGAGCCCTCGTTGATAAGTCCAAGCCAAGCTTCCGCAAGGAGGTTCAAAACGAAAGTAATCCCGGAAATGACAATGATGAGAGATGGTACATGGAAAGAGCTGACGACAATGCCACCTTCCTATCAACACTTTTTCTGGTTCAAACGAGTGAAGGCTCGAAACAGTCGATCTTCAATTTAAAAGCTATCACAAATTGGATTGCAGAAATCCTGCGTAGACAGGCTATCAGGATCATTGTGTACCTAGACGACTTTCTCCTGGCTCATCAGACCAGAGAGATCCTCAGTCAAGCTTGAGA
This sequence comes from Limnephilus rhombicus, assembly GCA_929108145.2. Lineage (NCBI taxonomy): Eukaryota > Metazoa > Arthropoda > Insecta > Trichoptera > Limnephilidae > Limnephilus > Limnephilus rhombicus. The sequence continues at coordinate 47,083,329 of OV815280.1, forward strand.
AGCTCTTTAATTGTTAGAGCGGTTAGGTTGGTCGGTAAATTTCCAAAAGTGTGTCCGTCAGCCAGCACAGTCAATGGAATTGTGTAGAACCCCCATCTGAAACAGAAGTCCTTAAACAAATACAGACGCCAAGGTCTTTGGAACTCACTTCAGAGATCCGTGACAAAAGGAAGATGGACTCTGAAAGGAGCTCAGAGTATTCTCGGAAAGTTGAATTTTGCTACCTTTGTGGTCCCCAGAGGTCGACTTCATACTCGGCTGATACAATTACAGTTAATGCTGAAGCTGACCCCTCAGCAAAAGTCTCTGATAAAGAAGGAGGTCTTGTCAGAAATGAAATGGTGGATGATCAACTTAGATCATGTTTCAACTCTTCATTTTCCCAGCCCAACACATTCTCTGACTACGGATGCGGCAGATCACGGCCGGGAGCCCTGATCGACTATGTACCTCTGTTGGGTTGTTGGACAGACAGTTAGAGGGGGGGATATTGCAACATGAAGGAGATGACAGCAATCTTAAATGCCTTAACATCTCTGACTCAGAATTTGAGAAGTTCAGAACAGGACAGTCATAGCCTACTTGAGGAACAAGGGGTGCACCAAGTCGATGGGTCTCCTTCATCTAACATTTCAGATTCTTGCGCTTTTGGACAAGCACAGAATCTCTTTACAAGTGCAGTATTTGCCGGGACGCTACAATGGCCTCGCGGATTATCTATCCTGAGGGATGACATTACCAGAATGGCACCTTCTACCCCCAGCGGTAAGAGCTGTTTTTCACAAGTTAGGGGCAGTCCAGTAGTGGATCTATTCGCTCCCTCGAGGGCTCACTTCGTGGATCAGTGTGTCCCGATAGATTCCCACGACAAGAGAGCAATGCTTCACAGCGTGTTCAGCAGGAGTTGGAATTTCCCCTTGGCATGGATCTTTCCTCCCCCCTGCTTAATGCCACGAGTGCTGGCACATCTGAACAAGTCATCAGGGGTGTACCTGGTTGTAGCCCCAAATTGGCCAAAAGTGTTTTGGTTACCAGACCTAAAGAGAAGAGCCCTAGACCGACCTCACATAATACCCATGTTGGTCGACAACTTGATAGACTTATCGACAGGACTTCATCTTGAACAGGTCCAGAAGCTCCAACTACAGGTGTGGAAGATTAGGGGTGGAGTGAAGCTTTGAACGATTGGTCACAGCAAGAAAAAAGCTCTATTGAATGCGGGTTGGCGCAAACCTAAGCTTACAACTTATCACATGGCATGGAAGAGCTGGAAGGAATGGTGCGCCATTAATAATACATGTCCTAATAACCCTTCGTGATCTCAGCTGGCACGGTTTTTTAGTATACTTAAGAGTGAGGAAAGGCTTGGATCCCAATACTACAGCACTTCACAAGTCTGTAGTGTCGGTTTTGTATGACCCCATAGGCGATTTGAGGATAAGTAATCATCCCTTGGTCAAGCAAGTGATGAGAGGTATAGGAAATTCTGCAAATAAGAAGCTTAGAGCATTTACTTGGGATCCAGGACACTTGGTGTCTTAGCTTTGTAAGAATCCTTCAAATGACCTGACTCTTTTCGAAGCATCTCGTAGATGTTCTGTTAATTTACTTCTGGCATCAGGAAGACAAGTACAGGATCTGACCTTACTACATGCATCTTCTGATAATCTTGTTGACAATGATGATCACATTGTATTATTGCCAAATTTTTTGGTTCTAAGAAGGACACCTCTACACATAGACAGTCTGGTTGGAAGCTTTACAAAGCAGAGGATCGTAATATAGATTCCATATTCTGGTTGAGAAAGCTTATGTCTTTGGGTGAGAACAGAAGACATGAAGCTGGTGTTGAATGTCTGTTTATTTCCACGTTGGGGCCTGCAAGGCCAGCCTCGAGAACTGCTATTGGTGATTGATGCCTCTCCTGGGAGTTTGAGATCAGCTGCAGCTTCAAGAAGTTGGCTGGAAGAGTGTCCTATAGACACCATTTTGGAAAGAGGAAGCTGGAGTTCAGAAAACACATTCAAGAAATATAGACAAATCAGAGGTCTCAATGTTGAGGTGCTGAATCCCCCCATTCACTCTCAGTCTTTGACCAAGTTATTGCAAGCAATACAGTAATAGTCACAATTTTGGCTTTAGAATTGTCACCAAGCGATAACAAACACTTCTCACATTATATATTCTGGATAAGCAACGACACACATAATGTTGGAGTTTTACCTACCATTAAAACTCTTATTATGTTGTCTTGCTTATCCAGAATATATTTAAGCTCTGCTTGGTGAGTCCAAATCGAATTAACACGGCATCTCAAGATGCCAACTGCACGGCGACAATTGACAGCTGAAGGGAGTTGCAGAGGAATGGCGGGAAATTCAAGATAAAGCAATGGATCAGACCGACGCTGGCGGGAAATAGGGCTGATATCTCACATTATATATTCTGGATAAGCAAGACAACATAATAAGAGTTTTAATGGTAGGTAAAACTCCAACATTGTGCTACCGGCTTCAGAATAGGTGAGTACTGGCGTTTTTATAATATTCCCTACACATTAACAATAACTCTGATAAAAAAATTTCGATTGACCTTCCACTTCTAGACCCCTAGAGCCGCCTCTGGTGAGAAATATGATCAACGGTATTGGAAAGAGAAAACAACAAGCTCTATATTCAAATCTAAAAATTATCCACAAAATAATTAAAACATAACACCTTTATTCAAAATAAACCAAAGTTTCCGACCGCAATTTGAAAAAAAAAATTAAAATTTTGTGAATTTTTTAGGAATTACTTTTACATGAAACAACAAAAAAGTGAGGTGACCATAACGTTTACAATTAATTTGTCTAGTGAAATATATGTGTTTTTATGTTTTTTTCATTTTCTGTGATTTTAGTTAGAAAAAATGTAAGGTAAGCCAGCCATTTTTAAAGTTTGCATTTAAAAATTTAAAAAATTATATGGTTTTTTCTAATACTAAAATTTGATAGCGTATTTTATCACCTTTCAAAAACAGTTTTTAGTTTTCGAATACATTCACAAACATTGGGTTAAGATTAACGTAAACTCTAACCTCTGTTATCACAAGTTGAAGTAGGACTGTTATCTTCCTAACCTTATCTTCATAACTAACCTTTACACCATTATCTCAAAGAGTAGGCAGAGAGAAACACAACTCTGTTTTGGAACATACTCCTCGCTTCATCCAAATTCTTAATTTGGACAAGAAGCATCATCTCACACACACTATTCTATTATCTGGGTGTTCCTGAATTCTTCTTTCATCCACTTGTTTGTTATAATACATTCTCCTAAAACTTTTATATCTGGTCATCATCCGCTCAATATGTCCTAACCATATTAACCCGTCAGGTCTATTTGTTCAGTTTTCGGAACAACTCATATAGGTCTAGGTAAATACGATCGAGGCCTGAGGGGTTAATGACACGGATGTGTCGAAACCGGTAGCGGAAAATTAAAAATTTAAAGTAACAAATGTGCAATCTATCCCACTGCATGGCTCATTATGACACAGTGTATGGGTTTTATTTTTCATGGATTACATATTCGAATCCGCGGGCGGGGATAGCTGCCGATGGATCACATTTGCGACAGCCGCGTACATAAGGTTACTATTGCAATTATTGGAAAACTCCCTCACGAGTCGAGTCGGTAAGCAATCAACATAAACTGGGTGTGTTTAGAATGCGTGATACCGAGAGTGTTGCGTTCCATATATTTCTATTAGTGCTCTCACGCAGGTCAATATGGAGCGGGATCAGTTGTGTACTTGCGTAGGGTATTGCATATTCTTACTACATTCAGTTTATGCTGATTCCTTACTGACCTGTGAGGTAGCAGCAAGAAACATCGGGGAAAGCTGCTGGGTAAGTAATAAAACACAAGTATTATTTAAACGGATCTATTATATACACTGATAAATTAACACTTGAATAAATGATGCAAGAAGCACATGTGTAAGGAGGGTGCCTCAGAGGTCAGGCTTCATACCAGTACCCACGGGGCCGTGGCGACGCTCCCACAGCATGCGGTGCTTCTGTTTCATGTACACGTTGCGCGCATCAGCATAGAAACCGAGATCACCGTCTGCAAAGTAAAAATCAATTCACTAACATGTATCAGTACAGGGCTATCTTTGGCGATCATCAACTGTTGAATATAACCGTTGGAAATAACGCCGACGTTGATGCAAACACAAACCAATATAATAAATAACTATCCTGATAATATCAAAATACCAAAATTTAATACCAAACTAATGCAAAACAATTATATCTATTTAGGAATAAAGTTTTTCAACAACCTTCCGATTGAAATAAAAAAAACCAAAGACATCAATAAACTGAAACTCAAACTGAAGCTACACTTCATCGGGAATAATTGACTTAATAATTACCTGTTTTTCTCTTTCTTTCTATGTATTATCAATCTATATTCATCTCTATTTTATTTAGATTTTTCGAATTTCACTTAAGTGCATAATATTTTAGTATGTAACCGTATCCCATGTATGTACACCTACACTTATAGAAAATCCAGAAGTTTCAATTGTTCCCATTACATACTTACCTATTGCATAATGTTATTCTATTTCTGTTATAATTAGTGTAACTCGCTCATCAAGCACAAGAACTAGTTTCTTCTTTGGTGAGATTGCAATTTTAAATAATTTTTGTACCGATATGTAATTTATATAAAACCACTGTACTATATATCTATATTAAATAAAAAAATAAAAAATAAAAAATATTAGGGAATTTCAACATTAAGGAATTCCAGCAACTGAACAGTTATAATTTTTTTTTTTTTTACAGTAAATACCACACAAGAATCTCAACTGCTCCCGTCTGGAGCCAGTGAGACTATGGCATCCCCAATTGGGGTATGTTGTGAGGCTGAAGGTAGTGGTGAGGGGAAGGAGGTGGGGAAGAGGGAGGTTGGGAAGTACCTGGCTATTCAGATCTGGTCACCAAACACGGCTAAAGCCATTTTCAAGCAACGTTTCAATTCTGAATGGTGGTCTTACACCAGGGCGATACTAATAGTATCTTCCACTCTGGAACATGCCGCAAATATACTATATATTATTTCAAATGAATTAATTGTGAAATAACACAAATTAATCAAATAAAATTTATTTGCACATGCCGGGTTCGAACCCGCGACCTCCGGATCATGAGTCAAGAGTCTTACCCACTGGACTACGGAGGTCGTCAATGACAACAGCTAGAATGTTACTTGTCACTGGAAGAACCGCTTGATGCTAGGGGCTATGTATCGGATAGGAAAATCTACAAAGAGTAGGAAGGTGCCATTATGAATCTTGCAAAATATCATTCACAATATATAAAGCCGGGTACAGACTGCTGTAGCGTAACATGCAATGTAACATGAAAGGACCATTTCATAAGTGTGGACGCAGCGCGTGCATGAACCGAGCATGTACCTACTCGCATCTGTTTCCGGCATGTGCGCGGTGAACATAGCTCAGTCTGCCGAGAACAAGTTTTCCATTGTTCGCGCGTGTTCTGCAGTATAGACACGAACAACTGACGCTCCGTGCACACTGCGTGCCCCTTTGTGTTCGGCGAAAAAACCGACACTTAGTGGATTGCGGCGCGCACGAGTTGAAATGGTCGCACGGTTCGTGCGCGCAAGGCGTCCACACTATGGGAATTCTGTTACATTGCATGATACATTGCGACAATGTGGACGACACATTCTTTCATTGCATGTTACGTTATAGCAATCTGTACCCGGCTTTACAGTTAAACATCCTTCAGAAGTTCCCTCTTGAAGTTTCGTGGCTTAAAAAGTTTGGTTTTCGGTCCCTCAGTCCAATTTTTCCCACATACAAGGTTTTTCTGCTTAAGAAGTTTGTCTTTTCCGGTCGCTTGGAAAACTTCTTAAGAGGTTTTCACTGTATTAACTTTCACTTAAATATTTTTTTTATTGTAAAGAATATGTGTCTGAATAATGGTCATGCATAACTCATCAGAAAAGAGGAGCCCTTGTGCCTGATAAGGGAGCTACGATTCTTAACTTAGACCTGTCAGTAGCTGAGTTGGCATCGCGTTTGGGTCCCACCCAGGTGTTCCGTGTTCAATTCCTTGGCTGGCTAATTCCTCCATCACAACTCAAGCAACATTTTTGGCGTACTGTGGTAGTAGTAGGAGATTTTCAAATATTGTCAGTTTATTCGTAACCCCAGAATGTTTCTCTTTCTTCACCTCTCCCCCCCCCCCCTCCCCCTTGTTGATCTTCTAAGCACCTGAATCAGTTGCTCAAAACATTAACAGCCTTACTAAAAAAAAAAACTTTTCACGGCAGATAACCTGTGTTATTGCAATAACATAAACACGTTTTATTACCAATAACCAAGGGGCATTATTGGCGCGCCTATGCATTAGTTCTTAACGGCCCGCGACAGCCCGCGATGACAAAACAGCTCGGTGTGTTTTATGGCGGGATATTGAAAATTTGTTAGTACCTAAATATTGTGATTTTACTTAATAATTTCTATTGGAGTGACGAATTTACTCTTCTGTTCACATAATTGATATATTTACCATGTTATTTGTGTGGTTTACATCAGTTTAATCAAGCTATTGTACAAATGCCGTACTTTCAAAGTTGAACTGTCAGAATATTGTTTTATAGGTTACTTAACCCCTCCGAATTTTCGAGAATATTAGCTTTTGGTGTCTTAACCCCTCCGCAACGTAAGCAGATATATGCGTTAAAAATACGACAGCAGTCAAGTACAATAAGCGTGTTTACACGTCAGCGCGTGTGTCTCCATAGAAACCGTTATAATTCCGTTATTGTTTTAGTTACATCCATAAAATAAAAAGTGAAAGGTCGATAGTGAATCATGCTGCACATCTCTATTCAAGTTGTCCATAGAAATACATAAAAAGAACATTCTGTCAGACGCGCAGTCTGACACATAATTTATGCCGCCAAATTTCCTACGGGCGGCCGACATTGTTAATTACTATTAAATATTTTTATATGAAATGATAAAAAAGTGAGGTGACAAAAGTGTTTATTACACATTTATACAATAGAATAAGTATTGTTGTTAACATAATCTGTGATTTTAGTACCGTTTTCACATAAAAACATCACGTGAGTCATTTTCACATTTTTTTAATGTTTGCATTCTAAATTTTAATATTTACAAATGTTAATATTTATTTGTAATATAATAATTCGAAAGCTTATTTTGTAACCTGTCTAAAACAGTTTTTACTATTCGGCTACGTTCAGTAATGTTTCATTTATAGAGCTTTAATTGTAAAGCGGTAATAATACAAAGTTTTCGTAAAATGTCATTTCGTTTAAGACACCAAAAGCTAATATTCTCGAAAATTCGGAGGGGTTAAACGAAATGACATTTTACGAAAACTTTTAGTTATAACCGCTTCACAATTAAAGCTCTATAAATGAAACATTTCTGAACGTAGCCAAATAGTAAAAACTGTTTTAGAAAGGTTACAAAATAGGCTATCAAATTATTATATTACAAATAAATATTAGCATTTGTAAATATTAAAATTTAGAACGCAAACATTAAAAATAGGTAAAAATGACTCACGTGATGTTTTTATGTGAAAACGGTACTAAAATCACAGATTATGCAAACAACAATACTTTTAATATTGTATATATGTGTAATAAACACTTTTGTAACCTCACTTTTTTATTATTTCATATAAAAATATTTAATAAAAATTTAAAATGTGGAGCGCGGTGGAGCTGCCGGTAGCAAATTTGCGCGGGTAAATATTTTTGTCAACTACACGATTGACAGCTGATTCCTGTTATGTATTTCCATAGACAACTTGATAGAAATGTGCAGCTTGATCTACTATCGACCTTTGACTTTTTGTTTTAGGGATGTAACTAAAACAATAACGAAGTTAGAATGATTTCTATGGAAACACACGCGCTGACGTATAAACACGCTTATTGTACTTGACTGCTGTCCTATTTTTAACGCTTATATCTGCTTACGTTACGGAGGGGTTAAGATAAAATTTACATTTTAAGATCTTTATTTTAAGAGAATTTCTTAAAAGTGATAATTTTTTATAATATTAATATCTAATACATGTGTTCGTAAACGTATCAAAAAAATTAACGTCTTTAGAGGTGCAAGAAATCTGTTTTAAATTTCGGTAATATTTCTAAGTTATTTTTTTGGCAATAAAAAAAACTTTGAAATTTTTTATTATTTTTTTATTGTATGAACGAGGAAAAAGTGAGGTGATAGTTTCCTTCCAAATTTATTACACAAAAGGACTGTGTTTTTCAAATTTTGATTTTTTTTTAATTTCTCTACATTTTAGTCAAAAAAAATTTGGTAAGAAATTTTTTTCCAATTTTATTTCCGAGTTTGAATCTTAAAATATGTCAGTTTTAGAAAACTAAACTGTATTTAAAATACACAAATCTAAAAGGTAATTTTATCTAGTTTTCATAAATGGTATTTGTTTTTACGACACCTTCAAAAATAAGAAATATATAGAACATTCAAAATACTTTGGAAAAATTCCAAATTTCTTTCCGACATCATTAATAAAACAGAGATAAACTACCCCCTCAGGCCGTGTAAACCAAGTGTATTTTTTCCATGAACAATTTTTTAATTAGTAATGTTTTCACATCCGCGGCCGTTTGTCAATTGAATAAAATTTTCACTCGGTTTTTTAGTAAGGCTGTAAGTTTTTTTGCATGTAATAAATAAAAAATGACAAAAATTCTTGGTTACGGCCCGGCAGTAAGCGCTCAAAAAGAAGAGGAAGGGGAGATATGTTAATAAGAAAGTTAGAAGGAGCGCGCTCATATTAAAAACGATAATATTTAAGCAAAAATTGTGAAAATGTTTAATAAAACATGACTCATTTAAAATACAACAAGAATATTTAAATAGCATTTAAAGAAACAATGAATTATGATTTTTTTCAATCATTTACAATAATTATTAATTTCATATAATTACCTTTTCGGCGTGGCAAATGTGTAGATATTATCGTCAAAAATAACATTTATTTTTTAGAAATTTAAAAAGTGTTCAAGAGAAATATGTTACAAAACGGTAGAAATTCGGAATGCCGTGGCTTAAGATAGGATAACTTTACCTTTATTGAAGAAGAGTGCATCTGTTCTTCGTTGAGATCTGTGTTTAATGTATTTTAAAGGTTTCCGTTTTACAAAATAAGTAATATTTTCTTGATGAAATATTGTACCTATAAATATTGTAATTCCGAACGAAAATAAACCAACACCATTTATTGGTTTTACCTTGAACGTAGTAAAAATTTTATCTGGCAATTTTGACTAACTTTTTTTAATTAACCGCCAAAATTGAAAGTACTTTTATAAGTTCTTTAATATTACCAAATGAAAAAATCGAGAGCATTTATTGTTTTGGCCTTGCGGATATAATATTTTCACCTGCGGCGCTTTATTTTGACCCATTTTGATAGTTTTATTAAACAAATTTTGTTTTACAATATATAAAGTAGGTTTGCGACTCCACTGACAACAAAGTTAACCAGATAATGTTGTACATACCCTCCCACCAAGGTCCGCAAACAAACTAATAATGGATACATTAATAATACTTCGACTAAACAGGTTGATCATTCCTAAAAAACAGCGGCGGGTGAATTTAAAAGCAGGTCGCGCTTTAAAAAAGTTTGAAAACCACAGCCATATTATGACACAGCCATCATTGTATGTATGTAGTGGGTCTGTCGTGACGTCACAAGCACCGTGGTGAGTTAATGACGTCAGAAACATTGCCAGAAACAAAATTAAGAACTTTCCCTTTGTCACGTTCATGAATGCGGTGCCTAAAAGCTATCTGTAAGACATATATTTTTTTTATATTGAGATAGCTGACTACATTTTCAAAAATAAAGTCCGCAGCGTGTACCTTGTACAATATTTGGAAGTGTGATATTTTGTTTGAAAAAAATTAACGCGGTCCGGACAGCTAACACAAAAATTAGTTTCAGTGTAGACCTTAAAAACCGATAAAAGGTACAACACAAAGCACTATGGATCTAAGCAGTGCAAAACAATGCACGGACTTTTTCATAAATGGGCCTTGAGCCAATTTTATTTGGTTTCTAGCGTCATTTTGCATATCACAGGGCACGTCTAGATTTCATACGTCAATGTATACAACAGATAAACTACTCTCTTTGGATGTATAAGCAATGTACGAGTATATATCATTCCATGAACTATTTTTTTGACATTTTCTAATAAAGTAAGGTTTTCACATACATTGGTCATTTATCAATTGAATAAAATATTAACGTTTTTTAGTAAGGCTGTTAAGCCCCGTTCTGATTGGGCAAGTAATTTAGTCGAGTAGCGAGTAACTCGCCACTTGACTGACTGAATGCTCCTACTTACTACTAAATGTATGGCGTTCGGACAAGTTAAGTTATTAAAATACTCGCTACTCGACTAAAATACTTGCCCAATCAGAACGGGGCATTTGAGATTATACATACACTTAATGAACCAATTCTCTTCAGCATCTTTGTATTGCAACAGTAGTCCCCTGCAGGTTTCCTTCTCGGGGGCTTCGTAAATGGCACAGTCCTCAAATCGCTTCTTCAGGATGGTCAAAATTTCAGTATCTACCTGCCTGTAACCAAAATAACACAAACATTTAAATTGATATTGTATGCATCATTGCAATATAAAATAACTGTTAGAGAACAACAAAAAAGAGTGTTGGAAAGAACTGCAAAGTGGCAACTATATACATTATTACGAGAGCTGTCCGTAAAATAAGGTCGTGTAGCCTGGTTCCCCCACGCCAAATCCCTACCACATTGCACTCCCAGCGATGCTTAATCTCGACGTGACAGCCGTACGCGATGGAGCTTCCAGTCGACGGTTGTGAATTACGCTCTGTAATTTGTTTTGAATTCAGCAAATCTGAATGAAGTCACTTACGGGATTGTTCCTTTGTCTAGGGTGTCGTGTAGTGTTCCCAGGTTTCGTCCCAAGTCACAATTGAGTTCAGTAATTCCTCGCCATCGATGTCGTAGCACTCAAGAAAAAAGGGGGCTGCTTCAACCCGTTGTTCTTTGTTATCTTCGGTGAGAATTTTTGGGATCCAACTTGACCAGACCTTGTGGTATCCCAAATCTTCTGTCAAAATCTTCGCAATAGTGGTCTTACTGACATCAGGGATCATGTCACAGTGCTCCCGAACCGTTAACCTCGATCTGCTTTGACAATTACTTTTTCCACTCTGGCAATTATTTCGTCTGAAACCAATAGCCGTCCAGCAAGCTTTTCATCATGGACATCTGTACGTCCGTTTTTAAATTCTCTGCACCATTTATGTACGTTTTTCGTGCTCTTATGCCGTTTTCCGTAAACTTCGCGTATCTGAGAACGAATGTTTACCGGGGATTTGTTCTTTGCACACAAAAAATGAATTACAGAGCGTAATTCACATCTGGCAGGTGCGCCGAATGGAAGCTCAATCGCGGATGGCTGCCACGCCGAGATTTTGCATCGCAGAGAGTGCAGTGTAGTGGGGATTTGGCGTGGGGGAACCAGGCAACACGCCAGTGTTGATGGAACCCGCATTAAATTATTCCTCACGGCCGCAGCCCCTTGGAGACCTTATTTTACGGACAGCCCTCATATTTACAAATTTTATTATTATTATTTTGCAATTCGAAATAAATAAAATAATCTTAACTCAGCTGCAAAATACATAAATATTTATGAATGTTTCACAAGTTTACTCAAGTGATATTTTTTCTTTGATGAGGTACCCTACGTTGTCATCTTTTATAGGATAACATGTATTATACTACAAAAGTCAATCAAAATTTAATATGTATACATCAAAGTATAATTTACCTAGAAATTTAGGAGGTAGAGGTGTAGTCAAAATAACATCTTTGAAACACAATCAGGTAGAAATGCTTAGAAATTTTTTCCATAGGAAAGCCAATAGCTCAGAAATGCACAAAATAATTTGCAAGGCAGATATAAACATTACACCTTTAAATTTATATGACGAGAATGCCAACATTCTTATAAATACTAACCAGGAATTATTAGATTCCTGGTCAAATAAAATTATTCATGCAAAACACTTCAATTATCTCAACCAAACATATTTTGACAAACTTTCGTCAAACAAATGGTTGAGTATTGGAGAGTTGAGCGCAGAAATAGAAGGATTTATGCTTGCCATTCAAGATAGAGTCATTAATACTAAAAAATTATAGGAAGCATATAATCAAAGATATAAATCAAATTGATGATTTATGTAGAAAATGTTTGGCTTTTCCGGAAACTATAGAACATATTATATCGGGATGTTCTATATTAGCGCCGTCCGAGTATACATTTAGGCACAATCAGGTTTTAAAAATAATCCACCAAAGTTTGTTAATTAAACATAACTTGATTGACTGCCGTAATATAGTACCATATTATGAATATGAACCAAATTCATTTTTAGAAAATGAATTTTATAAAATATATTATGATAAAACTATACTAACAGACAGAACAATTAGTCATAATAGACCTGATATAGTTTTACATGACAAAATTTAAAAAAATAACTTATATCATTGATGTAGCTATTCCAAATTCCTGTAATATTAAAAAAAACTGTTTCTGAAAAAATTAGAAAATACACAGATTTAGGAAATGAGATTAAAAGAATTTGGCATTCTCGGACTATAAAAATATTACCATTTGTTATTTCGGCTACTGGCATTATACCTAGGTCTCTGATTCAAAATTTAGGCGTATTAGATTTGTCAAAGAATTTATATATAAAAATGCAAAAATCGGTAATTTTAAATACATGTAGGATTACAAAAGATTTTTTAAATATTTATATTGAGGGATCAGTAGGATTTATAGGTTCAATTAGGAATTCCACAGAGCCGAACCCTCTGATATGAAAATATCTGGAGTCGGTGAATTATTTTCCCATCTGGTCTCTGGTAGGTTGACATGTTGTTCTTGTATTGTTTTGTAATTATAATACTTATATAGTGCAATTGCATAACGTGGATTGATCAGATGATCATTTGGGAAGTGTGTGAAAGGGTTTAGTTTTTCCTGTGGGGAAAATTAAACCCGGACATTTAAATCTGGTGCGTAAAAAGTTCCCGCCTCCCAAATTTTCAAATTGGGAGGCGGGAACGGGTACCGCCGCCCCGGGAACTTTTATTGGATAACCAACAACTCTGCCATAGGTCACCTCAAGTGGTTCGCTACGTTTGGTGATTTAGCAGGGGTGCCCGGGTTCACGGGGTGAGGTTTGTCTAGGTCTTGGAGGCGGATGACCAAGACACACTGAACCCCAGATTCCTACCCATCCCTTAAACCCTTTTCCTTCCCAGAACTCTCCTCTCCTTCCTTCCCTTAAAAAAACCCTCCACACAGCATCCCAAAAGATGACATAGGCCCTAAGGGAAATAATTTTCCTCAGGGCCTCCTGTGTGGAGCTCAAGTAAAAAAAAAAAATGATAATAATAATAATATGTAGGTATTATAAAGAAGCATTATTATTAAATCTGATTATACAGAGTGTCCGGGGGTGTCGGCGATTGTGGCAACATGTAATGCGCGGTAGGCTCTCGGCAAGTAAGATCGTACCCCACACTAAGGATTTTTAGTAGATATGTCTTTTTATATGGGAAAAAAAATGTTGGAATTTCGGAAGAAGTTGTTAATCTTTTTTGCTCCTACCATCATGTAGAATCACCTCCCGAAGTTAATGCACTTTACCCCCGGACACCCTGTATAATTATGGAGATACACAAGACGTCTGCGTGGATGCCCAAGAGAAAGCAACCCAGAGGCAGGCCAAAGAAGTGGTGGATAGAGTGTATGGGAGAGGAATAGAGCAGGACGGGAAGGACTGAGAACCGGAGCTGAATGCCAAGGCTCTACAACCAGCGGAAAGCATTTGGAATATGATGTGATGATGATGAATATTTAATTAAGTGTGTTATTTCTTACCTGTCCCTTTTATATTGAACATTGGCTTCGAAATCGCAAACTACGTCATCAGTGTAGCACTGGTCGACAGTGGGCACACGGCGAAACTGCTGGTGGTACCATGCGTACTTCTTCTGGTTGGGACTCACCACCCTCTCTGAAACAACCAGGGCAGTGTCAGGAGCGCAGGTGGATGGAAGAAATCGGGGATCTCTCAAGATGATACAACAATACCCAAAAAATTAAAAAACACATCAGGGAAGATGGTAAGACATTGAAAATGGTAAAAGCATTGGACAAAAACAGGACTCCAGATACTAATATCTGCTCAGATACTATAACAGCCCGTATGTCGGACGAATTTCTACAGCTCATATGTTGGACTAATATCTACGAACTTCAGAGTGTTGACTAATATCTACAGAGCTAAGGTCGGACGAATATCTATGACGGTCCCAGTATTGACTAATATCTACAGAGCGTAGGTTGGACTTATATCTACAGAGGGCAGCTGAGCAAGAGGTTGTACGGAAAAGCATAAATTACGTAAGGGCTTAAACGTTTAAAGTACTTAATGAAGTTTTTGCATAATATTACGTATTTTGCTGTTTACGAGGACAATAATTTATTAAACAAACATCGAGGTCATAATACAAAGATATTTATTTATTTCGAAATACACGGCACCACAACCTAACCTAACCTAACCTAACTGACATAGAAATGGTCATGGTAACAGACTAAATAATTTAGAAGCACTCGAAATAAAGAAAGCTGTTAAAACAAAAACCCAAATCCTTAATATTCAGCTAATTGTGTCCAATAGTCCGATATTAGGGATTTTTACATACATACATAAATTAAGTTTTTTAAACTGCATATGCAATATTACGTTATTCCAATATGCTATACATAAGTGCAAATCCAACCTCTGCCAGTGCTGTAGATATTCGTCAACACTTTGGTTCTCATAGATATATTAGTCAGCAGTTTGAGCTGTAGATATTCGTAGGCAACTTTGGTTCTCATAGATATTAGTCAGCAGTTTGAACTGTAGATATTCGTACGCACTTTGGTTCTCATAGATATTAGTCCGAATTTTTCAGTTTTTGGATTTCCTGTAGATATTAGTAGATGCCTCCCAAAAACAGTGGTATTGGGGTAGGTACCGCGAAGTGTGAAAGTTTGCAATTTTTATTTCCATGTTTTGTCAATCGAAGTTTGAAAATTTCATATGTTTTGACATCTTCGGCTATGTTTTTTTATTGATTGTATTCCAGTGAGTGGAGGGTCCAGCATTTAGAAATTTTAGCAAACTAAATCTCGATTTTGCCTGGTACACTAGCAGAACCTACGCCTGTTATTTAATGGTATGTTAAAATAAACGTTTAGAGATGTCTGACTAATGAACTGGATGGTCGATTAAGGTATTCTTCTTTTATGCAAATACTTTTACGATACAGCACTAAGGGTTTTGCTATAGAAAATCTGGTCACCATTTATAACACAAATAGTAGTGACCGACCGAAGGTTCGGTTTCGGTAAGTTTCGGCAAAAAAATCTAGTTTCGGCATTAGTTTCGGTTTCAGCAGATTTTCTGACGAACCTTCGGCCGCACCGAAACTCTGCAAACGATCTTAATAAATGGTAAATTTAGTCTTAAGAATGTTGTGATTGTAAACGCAATTTAAATTAAAATACTCAATTAATGAGGTCCTTCCTATAATGTACATAAGTGTTGATTATTGACAAAAAAATTCCAAGAAGTAGTTAGCATGTTTATTAATTTTTAGCAATATCAACAAAAAAAAATTTCACATACTTCAAATATTGTTTTTTTTTTTTAATTTCATTTAACACCATGTTAACTGTTTGTATAAGTGTAAAAGGTAAGCCAAATTTCAGTAAACAATAAAACAATAGATTTTTAACATGTCTAAAAAAGTTTCAGTTTCGGTTTCGGCCGAAACTCAGACAGCTACCGAAGATTCGGTTTCAGTTTCAGTTTTGGTAGAAAGTCCTGTTTCGGTCGGACACTAACAAATAGATTAATGTTATGATCTATATAAAAAAAGTTGATAACAACATGCATTAGAAAAACTATAATAAGCATTACAATTCTGTAACCAACATAAAGCATTATTCGAAAGTTAACCCGCCATTGGTGACGTGTATGTCTGTGAGACCGGGTTATTCAAAAAAGTGTAATAATTTTTTACCGTTTTTTTTTTTTTTTTTTTTTTAATTAATTTTATACATTTTACAAATATAAGACAAAAAGTCGCGATAAACTACTTTTTAGCAGTTTGTCTAAAGGGTTCTTTACATTAAAGATCTTATTATAGTGATTTAATAGTTACATTTTTACAATTAAAGATATTAAATTAAATTAAATTTTTTACAGAAATATACTCAGATACATTTTTACAATTATAGATATAAAATTTAATTTAATTTTTTACAGAAATATACTTAGATAAAAGAAAAATTATGAAAACATGAATAACAATTTTAAAGTCTTTAGAATAAATAATATGTTATTGTAAGCTAATACAAATTAATTCTTTCCGTAAGCCAAGTCTTCAGTAAGTTCACCAATTGTTTGTTTTAAGCACAGTTTTTAATTTCAGCTGGAAGCATATTTAAACAACTGGGAATCATGTAATTTAACATTATTTGTCCATATTTATTTGTATGTTTAGGTACAATTAGTCCTTCATTAAAGTTAAAACGAGTATTATGGTTGTGTTCCAGCCTGTTTATATATAAAGGGTTATTTATATGCTGAAATATAATTTTGTACCATATAATTGCTCTCACTGAAAGAATTTTGAGACTTTGATAAAAGTATGGAATATTATGTCTTTCTTTGTATATATACATTTTTTTCAGCTAATAATTTAACCAATGAATTTTGCACTGATTGAACATGGTCTATATTTGTTTTACAGGAAAATCCCCAAGCTGTTATTCCATACCTTATAACAGATTCAGCTAGAGATAAATAAATTATTCGAAGTGTGCAGATAGGAACAAAAAATTTTAGTTTATACAATCTGCTTACAATTGATCTTAATCGTGCACAAACTTTGTTTATTTGTATATCCCACTTGAAAAAGCAATCAATAATAACACCTAAATAAACATATTCTTTAACTAGTTCCATATTTTCACATGTACACGTTGCTGGAATACCATTGTGTAAGCAATCTGATGTATGTGTCTTTATTTCAGGTGCAATACATACCTTAACATTAGGGGATCTTATGTGTAACAATTTAGTTTTTTTTGACATTTATAATTAAGCCAGAGTCATGGGACCATTTTAAGAGTTCAATGTAGTCTTTTTGTAAAAGATCTATACAAGTTTGCAAATCACTGCTAGAAATAACTAAAGCAGTATCATCCGCGTATACAAAGTACTTTAAATGTCTAAAAATGAATTTAATAAAAGATACATATATAACCCCTCCGATTTTTCGAGAATATTAGCTTTTGGTGTCTTAAACGAAATGACATTTTACGAAAACTTTGTATTATTACCGCTTGACAATTAAAGCTCTATAAATGAAACATTTCTGAACGTAGCCGAATAGTAAAAACTGTTTTAGACGGGTTACAAAATAAGCTTTCGAATTATTATATTACAAATAAATATTAACATTTGTAAATATTAAAATTTAGAATGCAAACATTAAAAAAATGTGAAAATGACTCACGTGATGTTTTTATGTGAAAACGGTACTAAAATCACAGATTATGTAAACAACAATACTTATTCTATTGTATAAATGTGTAATAAACAATTTTGTCACCTCACTTTTTGATCATTTCATATAAAAATATTTAATAGAAATTAACAATGTCGGGCGCCCGTAGGAAATTTGGCGGGATAAATTATGTGTCAGACTGCGCGTCTGACAGAATGTTCTTTTTATGTATTTCTATGGACAACTTGAATAGAGATGTGCAGCATGATTCACTATCGACCTCTTACTTTTTATTTTACGGATGTAACTAAAACAATAACGGAGTTATAACGGTTTCTATGGAGACACACGCGCTGACGTGTAAACACGCTTATTGTACTTGACTGCTGTCGTATTTTTAACGCATATATCTGCTTACGTTGCGGAGGGAATAATATACAGGATTGGACCTAATACGGAACCTTGAGGAACGCTGGCAAAAAAATTCTTTTTTTATTTAAAGATTTTAAGAGTTTATAACGTTAGTTATTTATATTAAGTAATGCGTGAATTCAAACAGAGGACTTTTATTCAGGAGAAAAATATAACACAACAATAATAAGACTAAGTACACGGTGATATAACAATACTTCGGGAGGTAGGTACGAACGCGGCGCGTAATCTCCAAAGCCGGAGATTAGGTCTGACTATCTCTAGGGACTCCTCTACCCTATCAGTGTGGACAAGAAAATATCTCACAGCTGATCCTTGGTATTGAGCCCTAGGACTGTATTTCTGGATCTCTGGTTGTTCAAGGCCGCGCTGTCGTTTATATAGGGCTCCGGTGGTACATCCTTCGGTAATTAGGTGGCCGGGAGAGGGGAGCTGCCCGGTGATTAGCCGATGGGTTGAGTGGTGCGACCAATGCTATCCCTACGGCAGGCTGCGTTTGTAGATAAGGATGGCGCATCATGTGTGAGCGAGAAAGTATTCGCGCCCGTGCGGTGTCGCTTGTTATATTCTCCCCCTCTGGATCAAAGGACGTCCTCGCTGATGATCCAGTAAAGTATAAGGGAAGTTAGACTGTTTTCTTCTTTGGCCGACCTCGTCGTCTGAGGGGCACTATTCGTTCTGGAAGAGGCAGCTCATTTCCTCTGTATGGTGTGATGGCGGAGGTATGATAAACACCAAGAGAAACCTCTGGCTCTTCAGGCGTTGCTACTTCATAGCTTGTAGGCCCGTGTTTGCGCATAATTATATATGGGCCATCTCTGCGAGGAGCTAGTTTAGTGCTAAATCCTTTGGAAGCATTGCTAACAGCGTGCAAGTGGATTAGGATGTGGTCTCCAGGCTGGTACTGAGGATCAGGGCGTCTATTGCGGTCAGCATATTTCTTCTGTTCATCACACCTTTGGTTGGCATATTCGCGAGTCACTTTTAGGGTGTCGGTCAGGCGAAGCAGATATGGCGTTATTTCGGGGATAAAATTCTCGGACTGGATGATTCCCTTTAGGTCTCGACTCACATCATCCGGGGATCTCAATTCACGGCCAAAAGTGAGGTATGCGGCACTATGACCAGTTTTCGCGCTAAACGCTGTATTCATTGCAAATCTTATAGCAGGTAACATGGCAGGCCATTGCGCGTGTTCTTGTCCCACTAATATTGCGAGTTGTGGTTTTAGATCTCGATTCTTCCGTTCCACGGGGTTAGCTTCTGGGTGGTAGAATGGAGTGTAGGAATGCTTGATCTCTAGACAGTATGTTAGTTGCTGCATCACTGCACTGACGAACTGGGTTCCATTATCGCTCATAAAACGGCGGGGGGTTCCATATCGTAGACAAATTTCGTCGATCAAAACCCTGGCGCATGTTTCTGCGGTAGCTCTTTCAAGCGAGAATAACTCGATCCAGCCTGTAGCTACGTCTTCTACTATAAATATCCAATTCTTGTCATGCTTTGAAGATGGTAGTGGTCCAAAGAGATCAAATGCTATTATCTCAAATCTCTGGTTGGCTACTGAAGTTTGCAGGAGTCCGGCTGGTTTAAGATTACTCGGCTTATATCGCTGACATTCCACACATGCTTTTACGTAATTCGTTATGAATGTACGCATATTCGGCCAATAATATCGTCTTGATATACGTCGTATAGTACGTTCCACACCGTAGTGTCCAGCTGTAGGTGCGTCGTGATATTCTTGTAATATTCGGATTCGTTCTTGGTCTGGTACTACAAGTTGGGCATCTTCTTCTTCAGCATCAGGGGCATAGCGGTACAATATTCCGCTCATCATTAGGTAACCTTTGGTTGTCCAGTAACTGATGTTTTCATCTGGGTGTGGTTTCTCAAAACACTCGATTATTGTCTTCAGTTTGGGATCACTTAGTTGGTTTTTCCGTATATCGTCGGCAGCACGAACGGGTAGGTCAACGGCGACAGTGCACACAGCGCATAACACAGGAAAGGGTTCTGATATCGGAGGTCTGGATAGCGTGTCGGCCACAAGATTGCTACGGCCTGGGGTATATTTGATGCTCAAATTGTAGGGCTGTAATTGTAAAGCCCATCGTGCTAGACGTCCTGCTGGCGATTTTAGTGACATCAACCACCGTAGAGCCTGGTGATCTGTAATAACGGAGACTTCTGATCCTTCGATGTAGCCTCTAAATTTGTCCACGGCCCACACTACGGCTAATGCTTCCCTCTCAGTAGTCGAATAATTTCTCTCTGCTGGGGTGAGAAGGCGACTGGCGTATTCAACAGGGTGTTCCTCGGGTCCCTCCCCCTGCACCAAAACTGCTCCCAAAGCGTAGTTGCTGGCGTCAGTTTTCATGATAAAAGGTTGAGTGTTATCGGCCTGGCGTAATATCGGGGCACTGGTCAATAGCTTCTTTAAGGTTGAGAATGCAGTTCTTTGGGTTTCCTGCCATTCCCAAATTGAATTTTTCTTTGTGAGATCACTGAGCGGCTTGGCTATGTGTGCAAATGCTGGGATGAATCTGCGATACCACGAACAAGTCTGCAGAAAGGTTTGAACCTGTTTTACATTTCTGGGTTCCTGCATCTCTAGAATGGCTGCAACCTTTTCAGGGTTCGTACTGATTCCTTGCGGAGTTATCACATGTCCCAGGTAACGAATACTTGAGCAGAAGAAGTTGCACTTGCCTCAATTGGCACGTAAATTGTATTCTCTCAGTTTATCAAAAACTCTTTGTAGGTCATCACAATGTTTGTCGAAGGATGTAGATAGCACAATGATGTCATCCAGGTATGCCAGAACATTCACCTTGTCCAATTCTATTTTCATTCTATCAATAAGACGTTGAAAGGTGCCGGGAGCATTACGAAGTCCGAAACTCATCCGGTTAAATCGGTATAGACCGAACGGTGTGATAAAAGCCGTTTTGTCTTTGTCTTCTTCCTGCACTTCAATTTGCCAATATCCAGCTCGTAAATCGATGGTACTCATAAACAACGTCCTTTTTTGCGGTGTGTAGAAGATCGTCTATCCTTGGTAACGGGTATTTGTCTGGTGTAGTAATTTCGTTTAATAAACGATAGTCGATGCAGACTCGTTTTCCCCCATCTTTCTTCGGTATCATTACCACTGGAGCAGCCCAGGGAGAGTCTGATTCCGTGATCACGCCTTGCTTTAGCATCATAGAAATCTCGTTTTTTAGCTCATCTTGTCTCGGCGGTGATAACCTGTATGGTGGCACGGAAATTGGTCGGTGACTCCCAGTATCTATGCGATGAGTGATTTTCGTCGTTACTGATAATTTTGGAGAGAAGACGGCACTATTTCGAGTAAGTAGTTTGTTTACTTCCATCTTCTTCTGGGAACAAAGGTTTTCAGCTTCATCTTCTCGTAGTTTTATGTCGTCGATGGAGATGAAATATAAGTCGAGAGTATTGACAGTTTTCCTTTTCTTGTATGGGGACTCGGGAAACAATGTTAGGGATTTTTCCAATGTCCTTTCCAATTCTTCTTCTTCTAAAGCGAATTCCGGGAACAATTTATTTATTTCCTTTGCTCGTTCCCGCCTATCACTTCGTGGGGGGGTGAGCATCAAAGGGCTTATGACTGGCACTGAATAGGGAGATGTATTCTTTTTCTTTTCGGGTGTGCTTGGCAAGGGGCTATTCAGTGGCGGCAAAGAGAATAATTTATTTTCAATTACCTTTTGAACAATTATATCTTCTTTTGCTGAGGTAGACCGAACAACTTCATCTTCTTTTTTAAAGCCATAAAATATCCCCGGGTTCTCAACAAATGACCACGAGCGCTGGGGTATATTAATTATGAGGCCCGCGTTGCCGATGAAGTCTACGCCTAGTAGAGTGCGGTTGTCCTTACCACCAGAAAGTACCACAAAGCTTGTTGTAATGAACTTGTGTTTCAGGTTCACCACAGTTGTCATTATCTCCACTGTTTGACGGTGTAGCACCCCGTCTGCCATTATAACATCCATCTCTCGAGTTTCAGAGGGAATCTTCTGTTTCTTAAGATGCTTATACAGTTGCGTGGATGCTATGCTTAGTTTAGCTCCGGTGTCGAGGTATGCAGTGCCGCTGAGAGAACCAATATTTATATCAATCATTGGCCTGGTCCACGGAGTCACTGCTAGGTTTGCCATGCAGAAGTCTGCTTGTATCGGGATTACTGATTTTTGCGGGTTGCACTTAGGACATTTGTTTCTAGTAAAACCTGGGTTACCGCATCCATAACACGTTATTTTTGGTTTGGGGTCCACAACTTCGGTTTTCGTGAATCTCCCAGCCCTTCCATATTCTTCATGTGTCCGGCATTGTTTTTCGGTATGCCCACGGCGACCACAGATGTTGCACCGAACTTTTTCTTTCCCATTTGTCATGACATTTGTTGGTCCGCGGCTTGTATTTTGTCACTCCTGCAAGCTTTCCTCTACTGTTCGTGCTTTACACAACAGATCTGAAAATGTTTTTATATTCTCCCGTGGTATGCTGTCTCTCACTTCAATCCTGAGGAGACCGTAAATCATGTCAATCTGTACCGCTTCAGGATGCGCTGGTGGTGGCAATTCTGCAAATAACATCCTCTTCTTACTTATGAAGATGTCCGTTGAGGTGGATGCATCTTGCGAGCAGGATTTATCCATAATTCCTAGATAAAGTTTATGTGCTGGTTTTCTGGGAGCAAAGGCAAGCCGTAGGAGGGTTGTAGCCTCCTCCCAGCTTCTAACTTCACTCTTGATGCCTAGCCACCACGTAGCTGCGTCTTTTTCCAGTAGTATCGACAGACCGGTGAGTGCATCTCTGTCACAGATGTGTTCTGCACTTTTAAATGTGGAAGCTGCTGCAATAAAACATTCTACCGTGTTTCGATCTCGAACTCCATTGTATCTTACGGTGCAGGAGGTGAAACTTCCACTTCGTCTGTTCTCCCGCGAGTCTCGTATGGAAGTAAGAATATCCCTAAGATCTTCCATGGATACGCCCGATTCATGTTTTGGTTTCACCATCGTGGACTGCAGCAGAATTTACCGGTTTCGAAATACTTTTGATAAACAATCACTTCTTTACACTTTCACTTTCACTTTTAAACACTGTACTTTACTTATTTGAAAAACACTTAAAAGTCTCTGGCCACGAGTTGGGCGTCAATTTTATAACGTTAGTTATTTATATTAAGTAATGCGTGAATTCAAACAGAGGACTTTTATTCAGGAGAAAAATATAACACAACAATAATAAGACTAAGTACACGGTGATATAACAATACTTCGGGAGGTAGGTACGAACGCGGCGCGTAATCTCCAAAGCCGGAGATTAGGTCTGACTATCTCTAGGGACTCCTCTACCCTATCAGTGTGGACAAGAAAATATCTCACAGCTGATCCTTGGTATTGAGCCCTAGGACTGTATTTCTGGATCTCTGGTTGTTCAAGGCCGCGCTGTCGTTTATATAGGGCTCCGGTGGTACATCCTTCGGTAATTAGGTGGCCGGGAGAGGGGAGCTGCCCGGTGATTAGCCGATGGGTTGAGTGGTGCGACCAATGCTATCCCTACGGCAGGCTGCGTTTGTAGATAAGGATGGCGCATCATGTGTGAGCGAGAAAGTATTCGCGCCCGTGCGGTGTCGCTTGTTATAAGTTTTAATTTCAAGCATCGGTTGTTTAAGTAATTTTCAAAAAGTTTTAGTAGTTTTCCTCTTATTCCTATAATTTCTAGTATTTTAAGTAATTTACCATGAACAATAGGATCAAAAGCTTTCGAATAATCTATAAATAAGACTAATGTATGTTTTTTACAGTTTAATTCATTATTTATCATGTTGGCAAATTTTTGAAGCAGAAATTCGGTACTCTTTTTTTTTGGAAACCGTATTGATTAGTATCTATTATAGAAAAATCTTCTAAATATTTTATTAATTTTATTTGAATATATTTTTCAAGAATTTTTTCTAAAGATGGCAAGATACTAATTGGTCTGTAGTTATCCAATACAGTGTGGTCACCTCCCTTATATATAGGTCTTATAATACTACATTTTAAATCATCGGGGATTTTTGCTTGAAATAAGATTCTGTTTATAAAATGGGTTATAATTGGACCTAGGATTAAAATATGTATTTTAATATCTTTCATCCTGATATTATCAATTCCTGTTCATCGCATAACACTGCGATTTCGAGTAGCTGGCTTATTCCACGCCCCCTACCGCCAGTTTACCCGCGACAGCTACGCGGGCGCGCGTTACAGAGTTTTGGCGCCAACCCGGTGCGTGAGACCGGCGTCACCAACTATGTAAGTCAAATGGTTATTGTGTAATTTTTTATTTTCCTTATTTTGATAAGGCTGTTGCCTGTTTTTGTTTTTCAACAAAATCGGTCCAGCCGTTCTCGATTATAAATGGTGTAACTAACCCGGCTTTGTTTTATATATTAAGATGATTATATAATTTAAAGATTTGTAAGTTTTTTGCTCAATTTGATCGCTATTTTATGAAATATTTACGCGTTTGTCATCCAAATTATGAATTTTGTTTCAGCATGTCTTACAAAAGTAATCAGCGACATCTCGAGACACTTCTGCAAGAAGCATTATCTGATATGCTTCTGGAACGGTTTCTGTTTCGAATGAGGATGGCAAAAAAACCGAAAAACCAGGTTCTCTTGCCATAAATGCAAAAACTATGTATGCCTTGAGCACGTAGTACCTACTTGCTTGAGTTGTTTGGCTGTTGAAAATGAGTGATTTTAGTATCTATTTATTTTTATTTTTTGGTAGAAGTATTACCATGTTTTATTTTATTTTATGTTTCAAATGACGTAAGACTGACGAAGACTGATTTTGTCGTTAAATATTTAAGATTGTTGGGAAATCTTTTAGTTTAAATAAATATTGTTAAAATATCTCATAATTTTAATGCATCTAAAGATATTGTGTTATGTTAATAAAAGAGATTAAAGGAATACCTATGTTCAATTGACAGAAAAAGATCTCATTTTATAAACTTTTCAATGAAAAGTAGTACGAACACTAACTTATTGAAAAACTGGTAGTCAAAAACCCCGGTGCGTGAGACCGGGGTCACCAACGACAGCGGGTTAATTTATGATGACATTTTAAAAGTATTACGGAAATTTCAAATATAAACTGAAGGATTTCCAGAAATCGATATTATATTTATAGTCCAATAAAACTTTCTCCGTTGTGATTTTTTACTTTGACTCCATGTTCTTGAAGGGAGTGCAAATATGCAAACGATGTTTGTTATTGAAACCTGATTTTTTATATTTTAATTATGTGTCATAAAAACATGCATGAAAATATACAATAATAGTTAATCATATTTTGTTTTATTTGTCAACAAAATCAGAAAGGCATTTGTTTAAGGTTTAATTTAGAATTTAACACAAGTTAAGGATGAAATCAATAAAAATTAAATTAATTTATGCATAAATTAATTTGAAAATGTGGCTGTTATCATCCTAGTGAAAAATATATTTACAAATTAGTATGAATATTTTTGACATGAACATAACCTGAAAAATATTACATAATGTATGGAATAATAAGGGAAAACACTGAATAAAAAATAAATCCAGGAACTCGTACTATATATGCGAAATAATTGAAAATATTACGCAAAAGTGATATAAGTAGGAATAATAATATTACATTGACATAAATTATATTATTTAAAAATCTGACAGGTATATTTTTTATAAGTAAACAATGTATAAATTTACCCTTAAACCATGTTACCGGGGCATCCACAGTTCTGACGACTGCATTAACAAAAGCTTCCAATCCCGACATCCTTTCTAATTTTCTGAAAAGAATTGATATTTTAGTTTTTTCAGAAAATTACGGTGACAGACAAGCCCATAGACAAAAATTCAAATATCTGATTTTGACTTTACTGCACCGGGTGGCCCATAAATTAGTGATGGGCACATTCGAGATATTTCGATAATCGAAACATCAAAATAATCGAAGATGCTCGCAGTTCAGCTGTAGCAATACCTGCGTTCAATGGCACGATTGCATCATTTGACAGCAATGGCAGAAAATGCGTTTAACAAGGTTAGCTCATCGAGGGGGTAGAGCGGTGATTGGCTAAAAATTCGTGACGTAACTTGCAGTCCATGTTCCACTGGAGATTTTTTTCTTTGGTACAACATTTTACGTTTCTTAGTACAATTTTAATACAATCCAATAATGTTGGCCTCACTGAGTAGCTTACCCGTTCTGAGGTTTAATTACCTAACTGCAACAGAAGTGGCAATGTTTTACTTCAAGCTATGCTACGCGTTCGAAGTTTCGTAAACGGCCTGACGAGTTTTTTTTTCAAAAAAGGCCCGCATGAGCTAACCTTGTTAAATGCATTTTCTACGAACCTTGGGTTGTAGGCACTTATGAAACCTAAACAAAACAAAACCAAATATATATTAAAACAGTCACCATTCAATTTTATGCAATCTGCATTTATTGAATAAGTATATATTTGTACAGAAAATGTTTAGTTCTAACAACGATATTATATATATATATATATATATATATATATATATATATATATATTTTTTTTTTTTTTAAATAAACCATATATATCTTATACAGCCACACAAAATATGTTGAGGTACTCACAGTACTCGATGAGATTACAGTGATTGTGATATCATCGAGTTGAGTTGATTGTACCTAATGCACCTCATCATAAGTTGCTGATGTTGTTATTTTCATGTTCATTTCGAATAAATCAAAGGCACGAGGTAGAAGTGAAACCTACAGAAAACAAAAGTAGACAAGAGTAGGGAGGCTACGAAGCACCGCACAAAGGGGAGACCGATTATTTTATCTCTTGCAGGTTTAATCCTGTAGATGTATGTGTTTATCTTTTTTTAGTGTCGCTTTTTCGATTCATCGAGTTTCAAATCACAATGGTGTTAAAGAAGTTTTCACTTCAATAAACCAATACCGGGTGGCCTACTGGGTGTTGCACATGCGTAATTGTGCGCAATCTTCACATTGCTTCACATAAAGTACCTTACACCGCCGGTGTATATAAGGGGGGAGGGGAGTTTTGGGGGTCGGACCCCCCCCCCATTCATATCAATCTTACTTGTCCAACAGAAAAAAATTACATGCACCGTGCCGATTGTAGAAAACGATAGTTGCTTAGCTTTTACCCTTTCGTTGATCATGTTATTACAGAACTCGACACTCGTTTTAAACCACATGAATCGACGATCGAAGGAATTCAAATGCTGCTACCTGAAAAAACCAGTAATGACTCCAGGATAAAAGAAAATCTTAAAAAGATTGCACAAACATTTCTGGGTGGGGAAAATGAAGGCACAATATTTCTGAGTGAATATGGGATATTATGGCACAATCACTGGAAATCTGTAGCACAAAAACTTGCAACTGTGATCGACGCTATCGATATATATATCGACGATCAGTTTTTCCCTTTAATAAAAAAGCTTCTCGTTATTTTAGCCACACTCCCAGTGTCCACTGCAACCCCTGAAAGATCTTTCTCTACCTTAAAGAGGTTAAAAACTTACCTAAGAAATAAAATGGGCAATAAAAGACACTGATCTGGCTTTAATGAGCGTACACCGAGATCTGGCGGTGCAACTTGATTCCGAAGAAATTATTAATCCGAAGAAGTTCAATTAATTTTTCACTGTTATATTTTTTATAGTTTCTGTATTTTATTATTTTGCTGGTTTTCGTCTTATTTCTTTTTATGTTATCTGTAATGTGGATAAGGTTTTGATCGGTTATTTTTGGTTCATCAAGAACTTTTACATTCAAATCCAATCTATTTGATATGACAAGGTCATATTTATCTGTTATTCGTGTCTCACTTTTAACAAGTTGTTTCATTCCCAAAGTTTGAATAATTTGTTTTAGTCTTTTAGTATATGTATCCTTAAAGTTTTTGAAAATTATATTGAAGTAACCAGTTAAGATATTATCTTCTTCTTCTTGGAGATTTATGGTGCACCAGTTCTCTATAAATGATAGAAATTCTTCGGTACTTGCATTTGGAGAGTGGTAAATTACTCCATAAACTCCTTTCTTATATCCCGAAGTTATCCTTATTGCAAGTATCCAGCAGTTCTTTTCGTACTGTGTGTTGGAAATTACTTCACATAGTATGTTTTTTCTAATAATTATCACTACTCCCCCTGTATGTCTACTATAGGAATCACAATGTACTGTTGTATATCCCTGAAAAGTAATTTCGCTGTCTTCAATGTCGCATGTTACGTGAGTCTCGCTTAACATTACCATTGTGGGATTATTTCGTTCGATCAGTATCTGGACTTCCTCACTATTCGATATCAAACTTTGAATATTTAAACATAGAATTCCTTGCACTTGGTTGATTTTTATAAAAAATTGACCTTTTTCTTTACCAATTCTAATTTTCTTTTATATACCGGACATTCAAAGCTCCACGCAGGATGATTTGACTCTATGTTTATCTTTAATTTGCTTTTGGTATTCATACAATTTATGCATTTTTCTGTTCCTCTAATAGAAGTACATGCTTCACTTCTGGCATACAAAGGAGTCTTTTTGCATTCACTTCCTTTATGATTAAACCCATAGCACAATATCATTTGTAGCACCGTTTAATGTAAAATACTTGGACCCTTTCCCATCCAATATTTATTTTTTGCATTTGTAACATTGTTCCATGTGTTTGTGAATCTACTTCCAAATAAATTATGTATTCTTCTCCTGTTTTTGATTTTTTGTTTTTTATTGCGGATACTTCCATTTTTGTGGTTCTTCTGGAAACTCGTTCTGAATTTTTATGTTCTGAACGATTTCTCTTTCATCCATTTTGTGTGTTATTCTAACGACTTTTATTGATGGGAATCTTTTATCCGGGATCTTCGTTGTATATTTATATACGTATACAGCCTTACTCATCATGAAACCGTACCACGGCTCTGTAGCGTCGCGGTAGCTACACAGTGGAGTAAGCCTACACTGCTCAGGGTAAAAATCTTTACTCATTATCATAATGTTTCTCGACAGCTGTTATGATTTTTTTACAGTAGCAACACTGCTCCAAAGCTGAAAAACACGGCCAATTTTAGCATTTCGCGGCATGTTGCCAACTTCACGTTTATTCATACGTCAACATCAGTCAGCACCAGGGGCATAAAACTTGGCTTTAACCTTGAAACTGGCAGGAGTGAACCAAATTCTTATAGATAAAGCTGAATTTTATTATAGAAAGGTCTAACTTTAAACGTCAAATTGCGTCATGCGATTATCAAACGAACATGAATTTGAATTTGTGTTGTTGACATCGCCATGGGCATATTTCATTTAAAAATCGTTTACAGGAATTCCACAGGTGGAAAAATGTTTCAAATGTGTCCGCAATAGAGAACTCCAGTCCATTTTTTTTATTTTTTTTAATGAATAAAGACCTTCAAACTTAAATAACTGCATTTTTATTTTTATTTTTGTAGTTAGTTTTAATAGTTAAAATAATTGTCAAAGTTTTAATTTTTAAAGACTCCCAGAAACGCACCGTATCTATGGTGGTCTTCATCCACCGATAGTTTTTTTTACTTTTTAAGTTGTCATTTTGAATCAGTGATGTTATGTCGAGGGAAATTTCCCTAGATCTAGGGGAGAAAAATATTTTTTAGGGATAAGGGAAATCAGGACAAAATCTAGGGAAAATTCGAACTCTGGCAAATTTTTTATTACAAATGACAATATTACTGGTATTATTTATATATATATATATATATATATATATATATATATATATATATATATATATATATATATATATATATATATATATAATATATATATTTATATATATACGTATATATATTTTTTGGAATTCCTATGAATCTTAATTATTGTTCATGTACTTACATGCAATGTTATTTTTAACACTGACAACTCAAAATGATATTAGGGAACGTACCCATACTACGTGACACGTTCGGGGAGGGGGGGGGTCTTCAAAATACCACGCTTGGTACAAATTAGCGGCGGGTTGCTTATGATTTTTATTTTGCAAAGTGTTTTTTTTTTTTAATTTGGAATTCAGTTTCTAATTCAGTGGTGAGTGTATTCGTACTTTTAAATTATTACTTCACGTTTTATTTGGAAAATCACGGTATTATTAGTATATTTACCAAGTTCCGATATCTTTCCAATTAATTATCATATTAATTAACATATAACAGGATTAGTGTTACACAATCGGGTGGCTACGTAGGTAATTGCGTAAATGTGAAATTCTAGGGAAATTTCACTTCGAAATCTAGGGAAATATTTTTTTGGGGCAGAACATCCCTGTTTGAATGAAGAATCCAGAATGATCCAGAAGAATAATGGCGGTCATGGTGGAATGCTTTGTAATGACTTTTAGGTGTGAGGTGTGTTTTTTTATTCAAGATTAACTGCTTTTAAATAGAAAAAACATTGGTAAAATGTCCACATTTCACCGCTA
Source organism: Limnephilus rhombicus (assembly GCA_929108145.2). NCBI lineage: Eukaryota > Metazoa > Arthropoda > Insecta > Trichoptera > Limnephilidae > Limnephilus > Limnephilus rhombicus. Next base: position 47,114,062 of record OV815280.1, read on the forward strand.
CTGTTATTGTATTTAATCAAAGTGCAATATAAAAACAATAAATCATCTTTTTCATTGCAAATACATGTGACATCGTGTTTTGTGTCAGGCGTTACTTTGTAGGTACATTTTTTTATGTATAATACATACAGAAACACTGGTATTTATAATACACTGATCATGACGAGTGTGTAACAACTTGTATAAAAAGCCCTATACTAAAAACAATTTGAAAACACATAACCAAATGTCAAAATAGGACACGACTTTAACCTCAAATAGACAAAATTTATTGCAGATTGTCCGCAAATATAGCCCTTTTCGTAAATTGTTGAGGGCCTAAATTATGTTTCAATAAACACAATAAATATTGTTTATCTAAATCTCTATAAACAGTATGAAAATAAACCAAAAACACGAAATGTTGAATTGCATAGGTACGTGTGCACTTCAAGTCATTTCAAATGTCAATACACACCATCACCAGGTGACAGGTTAACAGTGACGTCACCGTTAACCATTTCAGTAATGCCAACTTAATGCTGTGTTTTGAGAAGAGGTTTAAAAATGCACTTTTTAATAATTTTTAAAAACTCTGCGTTTAATATTATGAAATAAAACTTATATATTCAGAATCAGCGTTTCTTGGTCTATATGAACATATTTTTTTAAAGCCATAATATTTTTCACTGGAGTTCTTTATTGATCCAGAAATCAGGTAATTACATGAGACATTAACATTCAGCTTAATTAATCTGTAAATCTATTTGAGGTTAAATGACATTTGTATTGATAAAATATTCTTTCAATTTTACTTTAATAAGTATAATTGTAATACGTACGCCTCGTACGTCATACATATGTCTGTTAATGTTATAAAATCGTTAAAACAAGCTTATGGGTCCGAGTGGTTAATGTTTCACAAATATTGTTTCATAACATGTTCCAGACTTTGAATGATTTTAGAGCTTTACGTGAGGAACACCTTATAACATTGTTTGGCAGACCATAACACTGTTATGGTCTGCCAAACAATGTTATAATTAAATGCTACTAATTTATATGTTCATATGAACAGAAGTGAGAATACTTTTCCCTTGTGATAAACAAAGTATGTCATCACAAGGGAAAAATACTGCATATTCTGTTCACAAACTTTGTTTAATGTGATATATTTTTTTCAGAACACATGATGCGGTTTTTACCGTGAGATGGCTGAAATGGGTCCCCGATGAAGGTATAGGTACTCTGTTTAATTTCGGTTGAAAGGAAATTTGAATATGTAGATTTTTTATTTCATTCTACAAGAACTGTACGGTGACTGCTGGAAAGGAAAAATGGCTAAAACGCTATATAGATGTGACATTGAAGATTAATGTATACAGGGTGTTAAGGGACGTACTTGACTTACTTTAACCAGTGATTCCTGACATTATTTGGAGTAAAAAATGTAAATGAAATTTTGGTGTCCGGTGACTTTTTTGATGTTTTTTTTTTTTTTTTTTTCTACAAAAACATAAAAAAATGGTAGTTGTTGAACAGTTGGAGGCGGGGTAAGGGGTTCGTTAGACATTCCGGCTGAGTGACCAATGATGACATGTGGAAGAAATTTTTTTTGTTTGATTTTTAAGAAAAAAAATTAAAAAAAAAAAAAAAAAATCGTCAAAAAAAGTCACCGGAGACCAAAATTTCATTTACATTTTTTACTCCAAATAATGTCAGGAATCACTGGTTAAAGTAAGTCAAGTACGTCCCTTAACACCCTGTATAAACAAACAATACACCTATTGTTTACGTTAATCTTTAATGTCACAGCTGTATGACGCTTTAGCCATGTTTCCTTTCCATTCCTTTGTCGATATTCTTTTTCAAACCATTTTTCAATTCATCGAATTCACCGAACCAGTGTTTTTATGTGCTATTATCGATTGTCTTTCTGAAAATAAAAAGAATTTAAACATGTACCCCCGAGTTATCATTTTTCAAGCAGAAAAATGTAAATTCGTCGTAGAAAACCATAATCATTATTTGAAAATGTTTTCCTTTTATAAGGAGTTCATATTTCAAGTATTTTAGGTTTTTTACTATCGCTTGAATTTTTGATTTCCTCAGGATAACAGGTTTCCATCTGACAAAGCTCCTTGCTGAGAAAATGAGCTTTAAAAATTATGTAAAGCTCATTCCCTCAGGCTTTGTCAGATGGAACGTTGTTTTCTTGGGGAAACTAAAAACATTTTTCTGCTTTCGATCATTTTTATTTTTAAATAATTTATTTGGCTAATGAATTAATAAAGTAGGTCGAATGCAATTATATTGCTTATGGTGGCAAATGGCCTTGAACTTCCTCTATGTTATTGTCTTTGGTGGACCATTTTATTTTTGGTTAAGTTGGTGACAGTGATGACAAAACTTCTAGTATGGAGAAGGCCCGAAGATATCGATCTAGGGATAGGTTTATTTATGGTCAGCACTCAACACAACGTTTACTTCCTTCCACAAAATTTCCTTCTGTAACCGCAAATTGATCGTACCTTTTGGGTGAAATGCAGATCCCGCCAATGTGGGGGATTTTAATAAAAATGCACTTTCTAGATGAGAAAAGTGTGGAAAAGTTGAATAAAAAAGAAATTAAGGTGCGCTTGGCAAAATTGAGGGAGATACAGCCGTTTAAAGAATAAATAAAATGACACTTCGTGAACTTATACTACGCCATTTTGTTACTATTATGTTGGTATCTCAGACTTGCTATTCGAAGGTTGATACGATTGTAGCCAACTTCGTGTGATATATAATAAGGCGCGTAATTATGAAAAACAGAATTAATAATGGTCACAAACCATGTTACACAAACCTGGCGTAGCCGCTAAACTACTTGAAAACTGGGATGTTTTTCTTGCGTTGACGCGAGTAGGCGTTATAAAGGGGCACAAACCATGTTACATAAACCATGTTACACAAACCTAGCGTAGCCGCTAAACTATTTGAAAACTGGGATGTTTTTCTTGCGTTGACGCCAGTAGGCGTTATAAAGGGGCACAAACCATGTTACACAAACCATGTTTAGCGTAGTCTTAGGTTAGGTTACTTTAATTTGGAAGGTGATAAACAGTTTAAAAAATCGTTTAAAAAAAGTCCGCTAGAAAAATTTCATAATTACGCGTCTCATCTATCACATGAAGTCGGCTACAATCGTATCAACCGGTTCTATAGTCATATTGGTAAAAAGCACTAACTTTGTGGCTCGCCATAATTTACAATAAAAAACACATAAATTTGCTTAAGACCACTTTTATTTTAAAACACTCTACCGGTTTCAGAAGCACCCTTCCTTCGTCAGGAGAATATTATAACTAAACTATGATACAGAATGTTAGGTGTTTGAGTGGGAGGTGAGCAAAGGGGGGGGGGGGGGTAATTGCGGGATTCCCGGAAAGAACAGAGCGGTTAATTGGAAAAATATTTAGAATGGGACTAAAAGATAAATTAATTTGGTTATTCAAAATACTAGCATTATTATTTAGGGATTTTCTGATTTCTAGTGCTTCTAAATTATCCAATGTTTTGCTTTTATTGTTACAGTGAAGAATTTTAACCCTTGTGTCCTTATTAAAAGTGTGATCTGTAGAAATTAGGTGATTAGCCAGCTCTGAAAAATTATTATTATTTAAGCATCTTAAATGTTCGGTGATTCTAATGTTTACATTTCTAGTTGTTTTACCTATGTAGAACGAAGGACAATCATTGCAACATAGTTGGTAAATGCCTGAGTGGCTTAATTTATGATCTCTATCTTTAGTGTTTTTTAGTAATTTACCTAAATTGTTATCAGTTTAGAACGCGGGCTTAATGTGGGCAGGTAAGTTTTTTGTACTAAGTGAGGAAAAGTTGGATCATAAATATACCAATCCCGAGCTGCCTTAAGAGACACTCCACACAGCATTCCCGAAGGATCATCCCCACATCTCTAAGAAAAATTATTTTCCTCGGGTTAAAACCGAACTTCCATCCGCTCAGGCAATTTGTACTAAAACCGTGAATCGTACATGTTATCATTGAGAGAAAATTTAAAATAAACTAAATGGACATTAAGTAAGAATGGATATAGACTTATGCAGGTGTAGGGTCTTTGGGTGTAGGTGGTAGGTGGTTTCCAAAATTCACATAGAAATGAATACGAATCCACAAATCAAATTAAAAGTTCCTCCAATTAATTATAAAAGCATAATAACATAATATAATTGTAGCGAATTCCTTGTAATGTTCCTTGATTTTCCATAACATACTTTCTTTTTGTCAAAAAAAAAAAAATATATATATATTCATTCGTATTTATATTTTCTTAGTTATAACCAGGGTTGCCAGGTTTTTCCAAATATTTACCGAACAGTGAGCAAAAAAAAAATTCGGTCAGATGAATCGTTTATTTGGGAGAAAAATTAATCAGAAAAAAATACCGAACGGCCCATACTTGATATTTTTGTCATACCGAACACCGAACACGTTGCTAAAATACCGAACGGTTCGGTAGAATACCGAACACCTGGCAACCCTGGTTATAACACTTAAGCCTCGATGACACACGGCGAGTTACAAGCTACTATCTACTAAGTTTTAAAAGCGGGTAAATCGGCGAGTGAGATTGTCACGATGACACACAAAACTGTCCACTCGCTCAGAAGCGTAGGAAACTGAGGCCGCTTTTAGCGCCAGTAACAAGAATAACGACGCCTGCGTGAACTAATTCTTCAGATTTTTGACAGTCGAAATCAGCTGTTTATTGGAAGCCATGTTGGAAACGTAATTAAACCAATCACGAGCAAGCGTGTAGGCGAGTAAAGTTGACAACCTTTCAACTTTTTTTCGTAGATTGTCAACAATCTGCTAGTTAACAAGTGACACGATGACACTGGGCGAGTTTACTAACAGATAAGTAGTGAATTTCCCAGATAGTAGCTTGTATACTAGCCCTGTGTCATCGACGCTTTACCTACACCAAATATAAATGTCAATTTATTACTACATTAATTTTATTGTATATCTTAATTTTTTCCATCATACCAAAATGTATTTATCACAGCACGCATATATACATGTACAATCAATTATGAAGTTCTAACTAATAACTGCATTTATGTACACTCCCATTCCATATACAAGCAAATGCTTCAAATGGAAGAGAAATAAATTCGATGTAAATTACTTTTAAGGTGTATTTATACCATAAATAAATGATGAAAAATAAAACATGAATTATTCTATAAATTTAGACGGTTTTATTGATTTACTTGAATTTCTAGGCAAGGTATCTATTTTTGGTTATCGTATCCCGAAAAGCGACGGATATACTTTAGGGCAACATTGCACGCTGCGGACCGAGCGGCTAGATATCGGCCAGGTCTCTCTTCTTCGACAGCCAAAAAATTTAAATGTTTTTGTTTATTTTATTGTTTCAATAGCTCATTATTTAAATTAATTTTGAAATTTCTATGTATTTTACACATAACCAAATATTCTTATCATCAATTGAACGATTAAACCATTGTTTCTCACCAAGAACGTCGCAGTCTTATCGCATTGAAAAATCTAGTCCCACGGTTCTCGCCGGAAACGAGGGTATTGATTTTACAACCCTAGTTTCCGTTTCCGCTGAAGCCGCTAGAAGCTAGAATGTTCCTGGGCGACTTTGCCTTCTGAAAATAGCATTCTTTACCACGATGTCGGCAGCGACGGTCGCGCTCTCTGGTAAACCTACCTGCTTGCCGAACCCTGAAATCGCAAAGGGTAAGTTACTTTTGAATATCTTTGTCATCCATTTGTTTTTATCATTACAGTGTTTTGAATATTTTCTAAATTTAACAATTCTCGTTTCTTAATGACTATTTTTTTTGATTTCCTCTAATCTAAATGGCACTTTAAAATCATGTTTTCACTGAAGGTCATTTTAAGGCGTAGTCACCCCGGCCGCCATTTTGACTTCGTTTCTCAGTACTGCAGTCTTGGACTGTCCGATAAGAATATTAGTTAAATTCTAAATGATGAAATTGTATCTTATATGGTTAGCACTGAAAAATCTATGTTGACATCTATTTACTACAGCGGTCTGATGAACATCACCTTGTTCGAAAGACTTCCCGACCCAACAGCCTTCCTTGTACTAATATGGCTGTTTCTTCCACAGGTTCGCGCTCGGGCCATAAAGACCCACCTCCGTTTATAAATGGGTAAAGCTTGAATGGCCGACGCATGAATTTAAACATGGAGATTTATTATTGAATTTGAGGTTTCTTGACCAGTCAATTCGATAGGTAAATTTATTTTTGATTTATTCTCTACAGCGTAGCGTATTTATGGCTACGGCGCGGCTGTTATTTATTTAATTTTTCTGGTAGACCTTTACGTGATACGTGTCTGACGACATAGTCCCGCGCATAGCCCAATTATACACCTGGTTGGCTTCTCGGTGCTATTTCTATCAGATTATTGCAGTAATTGGTTTACTGTTAAAATTACTGTGTAAATTCTGAAATATCCGTCATATTGGTCCCCTTTCTTTGTTGTTTTAGCTGTGACGCTTGTTGGCATACAAAATGGCCGCCATTAATTAACGGTTTTCGAAAGTCGATTCCCCTTCCGTGCATAACCGGAATTGCTTTGTTCTAGTTCTACATGCATGTAGAACGCGTGAACTTTAACTTCGTTTTTATTTATTTTTTACGACAAAGTTCTGGGTCAATATTACAAGGGTGCGGTTTTGGTATTCAGTGGTCACGACCTCTTGTACCAAAGCCAGCGATTGCGAAATAACTTGTATTTGCGCTTGCGTACAGTAGAACACCGCTCCCCGCCCGGTTCTTTGTCTGAAAGAACTAGATTACATCATTTTTCTCGGATTAGACTTTTGAAAAACAAGCCGAAATGAGTGGTGTTCTATTGTAATTTTTTCTGCATTGTCCAATTATCATAATTCCCCTTCTATCACATTGTGATATGTTCAACTGGAGGCCTTTTCCTCGCAATGTTAAATTGTTTTAATAGTTTGTTTTATGTTTGCAAATTTCACTGTACCAACCCCCCCGGATGGTCGACTAATTATATTTCAAAGTGAGTATTATTAACATTTTTCACATTTCTCAACTAATAAATAAATTATTAAATTATTTTTTCATGATGAAATTAACATAGAGCCAAATTATGTATTTTATGAAACATACATGATATTATATGATAGGTCTGATCTTTTTGCAACAACATTACAATGTTTTGATTTCAAATTTCTCTTTACCCATTATTAATAAAATATTTCCAATTGTTTCAGATTTTCCGCAAAACCACTGCAACTGAGGTGAAAGGCAGTTAGTTGCCTATACTCTTCAGTAAATTAATTAACCTTCTCTTTTGGCAGTATTTTCTCTGCTCTCTATGCTACAATATGCAAGCATTGAGCTGAATCTGTTTTTGTATAAAAAGGCCTTCGCTAACATTTTCATAATGTTCTGATGATTTTTTCTCAAATTTTGAGCTGAAAGTGGCTCGATTCGCTGCTACGCTCATTGGTCCATGTGGCCCCACTATGTTTTCACCTCACTTTTTTTGATTCTGAGAATCAGACGGTCTGGTAATGACGTCGCTGGTAATCTAACCTGCCTGATGAGACCTTCTGGGTCGAAACGTCAATAATAAAGATATTTATCTGGTGTTCAATTAATAAGTATGAGGTGACCCAGGAGTTCTTTTGCTAAGCTGGTTCTGAATGGAAATAGGTAAAACTGGTCGGTAAGTTTTAGTCATAAATGTGAGTAGATTCTCATAGAATAAGTGGCAAAATGTATACTGGCAACGCCCACTGACTGCAAATTTAACTATCTGGCTCTAAATATATTGATTGATGGCCATCGCAGGTGTTGGCTCCATGTTATTATTGATGCAAATGAGGATGCTCCTAATTTTTCATTTTGATGAAAATATATTGCCTCATAAACAACACAATTAAGGACGAGTTGTTAAAATTTTTGAAGTTAATTTTCATGTTCTATGTTAAGTTCTGCTATTACAGTTTTTTTCGGTTCACAGGTTCAATCTTTGTTGACCTACTCGACAATTGAAATCTAATTGACAAGTGTGAACACTTTGTCAGCAAAGTTAATAAAGTTTTTTGTTGACTAGCTAAAGTTGATAGCCTATCTACTTTTGATGTTCGAGTATGATCATCGCCATCTTGGTATGATTCATTGTTTGAGTTTCATACTGAATTGACGCGTATGAACACATGTTTCCACTCGCTTGTTATTCTTAGTTACTCACGGGCAAAAGTAGAAGTCAAACTTGTTAGCTCATTTATGTCAATATTTGTTAAGACATTCCTAGTTTCTACCGTCATGGAATCCGTATTGTACGAAAAAATATCTGAAATGGTCAGATGATTTGATGTTCTGATTTATGGATCTGTACCAAAGCCATCCCTGTCTTTGGTATCAAAAGCAAGAAGTATACAAAAATAGAAATGCCCGTGATACTGCAATAAATAATATTATTTTTGAAATGGGTATTGTGGAACTGACGCCGGCCGATGTAAAAAATAAAATAAAAACTGTTAGAACGATGTACAAGAAGGAACTAGGATTAATAAATAAATCGTGCTTTTGAATTTTATTGCCAATTTTGGCAAGCAGCTCATCAAATTGTTTTTCTGTCATCAAGTGATTTCTATATCCTTCGGAGTCTTCTATAGGGCCATCTCTTTCAAAGTTGTGTTGGAAGCGCCTAATTCACTCCGTATGATCCATTTTCTTGCCCAAATACGACATTTTTATGCTTTTTGTCTTGTAGAACATCAGAAATTAGAGAGACGAACGCAATGATAATTTCAGTTGATGCCATCTTGAATGTTAAATTCGGTTCAACTTAAATTGAAACGTGTGAACATAATCTTATTCAACTTTTTACGTTAAATAGAAGTGGATCAATAACAATCGAAACGTCAACGTGGCAATAGGCCAGTTGCTTCATAAAACTGAAACATATAACTCTTGCTAGTTGCTTCATATAACAGAACTTGAAATAGAATTTTCTCATAATGTGAAAATTAACTTTATGAATTATTCAAAGATTTTGAAACAAAATGTCCTACGACTTGGTCGGCTTGCATAAAATGAAGTTGGCATTAAGACCTGGGCCACACCAGCTGACTTGGTGTATTTTGGCATAGCGCTCGCCATGCATTTCCAATGGGAATCTGTCGAGTTTTGTATGCACAGTGGGCTGCTAGCTCCTTACTCCTTAGAGCAGACTCCATTGAAATACCTGTAAAACAGACTCTGCAAGCCTACATTGTGTCTATGCATCAGAGATAGCAACTGGTCTGTTAAAAATGGATTCTCAATCATACATACTGCCCTCTTTTGGACAGAATCAAATAGGTTTATCAAGTATTTTGGAGTGTTGGAAGACATCCAGTTTTTTCTAGAAGCTCGGGTTTCTATGGAGCCCCGATACTTAACACGTTCAGTGTCCGGGATAAATACTTCGAGCATTTCAATGGAAGTATTGGGCAGGGAGCTCCCATCAAATTGCACCACTCACTGATCTCCTCTGTGCTGAAATCAGAAAAGCTTGGGTTTTTGAGATGTTGAAATTGACTAATCCAGGTTTAACTAATGTTGGGTTGGTCTTAATCCAGGCACAAACCTCTAGAGGTGGTGGTCAACTTTTTGTCTCAGACTTTCCGAGCTGTTTGGAAGTCATAAGTGAAATGGGGCTTCTCGAAGAGACGAAAAAGATAAATCGTGAATGGTGCTGTCATCAGCGTAGCAATGAATTAGTGGAAAACTAAATAGACAGAATTGAAAGCGCCCATATGCCGCCTGTTTGGCGTGTTTGAATTTTTGCCACAAATAATAATTTACTCACCATCCTTAAAAATAATACGCAAAGAGTTTGTTTTGCTGTGTTTTATTGTAGTAATTATTGACATCAAATATACATAGTTATTACATCATCAGAGATATTGCAGTTATTGAATGCGCTTTTTTTGCATTACAACATTCAATTAATTAATTAATTAAAAACTAAGTTATTTATATAAAAATATGTACAAAAGTCAGAAAGCTCCAATAAAAAAGGAAGAGCTAATGTGTAGTTAAAATATAAAAATTTCACTAATATCAAAATTTAAGAATTAAAATTATTATCAGCTTTAAATGAAATGTTGTACAGTGTTGAGTGACAAATTATTGTGGTTAATAAATTACAAACGAGTAGATTCATTGAAAATACATATACCAATTAAGTTGTAAGTGGGTTATAGGTAAGTTATAAAAGTAGATTCACATCTTTTTAAAAATAATATTATTGTATTTATTTATTTAATCACATGTGTGCTTTTTGGTAAAGTAGTCCCAGAGAAAGATTGTATGTAATGTCATCGTTCTGTCTTTTTCATTTTTTTACAAGATGTGTCAGAAGGAAGAGGACGATCGTCGATGATGTACCTACGACCTCTCTCTGGGACTTCTATAGCAAAAATAATGAAGTTGAATTTAGAACTTATTTTAAATAGATGGTAAGGAGATATTTCATTTTATTTAGAATCAATTTATAGAAAAAACAAAACATTATGCATTATTTATGTTTTTGAAACTGTTTGTATTCAGTATTCGGTCAAATGGTTCGCAATATTCGGCCGAATACCGAATAGTAAATAAAGTAGCCGAATACCGAATAGTAGCCGAATATTCGTGGCATCTCTAGTTTATAATATTACGTAACCAGGCCAAGTTTAACCATGTATATAACGATTCGAGCGAATATTTGGCTACCAAAATTTAGGTAGGTTTTTTTAAATAATGAATTATAAATTTAAAGATAAAAAATTTTTTCATAAAGAAATGAAGTGAAATGGGAGATGGCACAATTAGCCCAGTGCTCACGGAAATCACCCATAACGGGGCCGTCACAAAGATAAAATAACGCTCGCCATACAATCCCATACAGATCTGTCACACCTAAGTAGATGATGTGCTCGAAGCTCAAAGTTAAACGACATAATCTTCCGTAACCGCTGCTGAGGCGATTTGCGAAAATTTATGCGATTATGGGGTCATCTTAATTACGGAGCTACGTAAACATGTGGATGACAGCTGTCAAGTTGACAGATCCAGTACAAAGAAATGATATTTCGCGGCAGCTTTCTAATTCTACCATAGGAAGAAATATTTGATAGCGTAGTGTGACGGTACAGCACATAAGCGCTCATGGTTCGACAGATAAGTGCTCGTCCTTTTTTAACGCTGTGTGTGACTGAAGCTTAAACTATCTCCGCTTTAAATCTTAAAGTAAATAAAAATAAATCGAATCTTTACTTTAAAAAAAAAATCATAATATGAATGTCCTAAAATTACAATTTTAATAATAAAAATTAGGAAACGTTGTTAACTGATAGATAATAATAATTATTTATGAAATGAAGACTTTCTTTGTGTGTTCAAGCGCCATTATTTTTATTATTTATACACATACCTAGCTAAATATTATAGGTAAATACTAATAAACATTATGAGAGCTTGGTAACTGAAAAAAATATTTTGAGGTGATAATTGGTATATTCTAACAGATAAAAAAAGTGTGATACTTATTTGTAAGACAAAATAATTTATTTTTTATAGTAAGCATACAGTGTTAATTAATTATAATCAACAACCCGCCATCTGTTGAGCACAGTCGTCAGCATATCGGGATCACAAAAATTGGAAGTTCATTCGAAATGTTGACATTGTCTTGACTCTCTGCCCAAAAATGTACAATAAGGAACTTGAGTGAAAAATATTATGTCTTAAAAATATATATATATATTCACACAGATCACCAAAATGCTGATTCTGAATATATAAGTTTAATTATATAAAATTATACTTTGAATTAATAAATCGTCATTGGAAAACGATTAAAACCGTAAGAGATTTAAAAGCCCTGTGATTAGTCGGCGGGTTCTAACAAAACACCGATAGTTCTGACTTACACCGCTACCTCAAGGTTCGGGCGGCCGCATTCATTAAGAATGCGGACAATTTTGTGCTAAGTTGCGTTGCGTACACTCGCACACGGGTTTACCTCTGTAGTATGCAATTTATTTCAAAAGAATTCATGTTTTTTGGAAATATTGCCAAATATTGAAATTGGGATTTTTTGATTTCATATCGACCCGAGTGGGATTGACCTTACTGTTAACAGACAAAACTGAGGTACGTATGGCGTTAGCATACTCTGTCAGACTTCGGTCGTTTTGGCAGGCTATGAAAAATGCAAACATTGAAAATTATTTCAAGTACAAAATCGACATTTAAAAAAAAAAAAAAAAATACTTGTATTTTAAGTTGAAAGGTGAACATTCATAAAAAAATAGACTGGAACTCCTCAAATAATCTTCAGCGTAAATTTTCACGAATAGTAGAATATTATAAATAAAAAAGATAATGTATACCTTGATTATGAAAATATACACTTTGTCATGGTAATATTAGTAAGTGAGCAGCAACGAAATAGGCTTGTTAACGATAATCAGTAGACTTGTAAGGTAATACTCCGAGCGCATTATCTCATCATGAAATGTCCATATTTCAATCAGATGTGTTATTTGGTAGATTTGCGGTGTGCACCACTTGTAATACTGAATATTATACTGTATATTCATTTATTATCAAGAGGCATATAATATTTATAAATAAATGACTGTTTATTAATTTACGAGGAATCATTATTATCTTTATTCTTCATAATAATATTTTCACTTTAATAATAGTAGTTCAAATGTTCATAACCTCATTCATCTTTGTACCACACACCACAGACCCCGCATTTATAAACCAAAGAGATTCCATACTTCGCAGAAGTATGTATTACAAAAACCTTAAGATCTCTCTTATGTCAAAATACACAATCTTCCAGACAATCTACCTCCTAGAGACTTCCTTCTAGATCTTTCTGGAAATTTTCCAAAGACCTCAGGAATCTATGTTGTACAGATAGATGTCTTGAAATCTCCCCTCACATTCTCCGTCAAGACTAATTCCTTCGGAAGATCTTTCAAAATTCTCTAACACCTCTGGAAAAGTCTCAGACACCTCGTAGAACTCTCAAAGATTTCAGTATAATAAATATCTCACATTGAGCTCCCGGGGACTTCCCAGTCACCCACCGGAAATCTGCTCAGGGTAAAGAAAGTGTTTTTAAAGCGTAAAATTCCTAAAATATTCTGTGATGTGTGATGATATCCACTGCTGATATATTCTTCGTCCATCTAGCTAAGATTCTATCTCCGCTATTCTTTTGGAAACTGTTCATTAGAAGATCTGTTAAATATTTAGTTCACTAGTTCACCCCCATGCATTTGAGTGAAGAAGTACCACATGCGTCCAGAATGTGGGTGCAGCCTTGGTCACCATGGAAATTGGAGTGGGGACACTATCCTCAGCAATGAGGAAATGACTTAAGAAGAAGTTCACATTTTCCCCAATCCTGCGGTAACTGTGTGCTCAGACGGGCGGGGAGAGGGGGAGGGGCGGCGGGGCGGAGGGCAGTGAGGGGGGTGGGGGGAGGTCTGGCAGGGAGCAAACCTCCTTCAGCTCGCTGTACCTCCGTTCCACCCTCTCCGAGAGGACCTCCTTGTACTTCAGGGCCGTCCTGTCGATGAAGGAGGGAGTTTTGACGCAGTCGTCACCGCCGAACTCGCAAACCTGGAAAAGATTAACGGATCACTTTAAATGAATATGCACCTCCATTATTGGAAACTGGACATGCTTGAAGGAAATAAGGAGAAAAAGAAGACGTTTGGGAAGGACCTGGCTATTAAACGGTAGTAAACCAGAGTCATCTGCATTTCAATAGAGATCTTTCACCAGGACTGTACTATACAATCTTCGAATTTCTAAAGTGAGAGTGCCTATATGTCAAATTATTACTAACTGTATCGAATGTGACGAAGAAAGCATATAACAACCCTGCAAATTCAAGAATGGAATTTACGCTCCCACAGAGTACCATTTCGCCAGCACGTACCGCCCTAGACAATCTGAGAGCTGCTATTGGCTAGCGGAACAATGTGCATTTGGTGCACCTTCCAAATGATGTCTAAAATGCTATTACATCTTTTAATTAACTAATCAATTGAAAACATAAACGAAATTGATAATAAATACATGCAGCAGCCTCATTGGAATGGAAAACACATCTGAATAACCACCTAATGCTTCCACCAGGGACTCCAGATAGCAATGATCAACGTCAAGGAAATGGCTGACTATTTACATCACCCCCATCATGCGAACAGCCGAGCCACTATTGGTCAATGCTGAACAAATAATATATCTGAATCGTAAATATTTACGACAGCGAATTCATCTTCCGAAAAACTTGGAGCTCAATTTCGAGAAATTGGCAATAATTTGTGTACGGGACGTGGCACTGTAATCGCCACCCGCACAGACGATGTAGTGGGAGGGGGACCGGCTGGCCGTTTCGACGCCTTCGGGAGAAGGGGAGAGAAAGGGTAGGTAGAGGGAAAAGTGGGGTAAATGTAGGGAGAAAGGGAGAAATGGGGAGAAAGCGAGGGAAAACGGGGAGAAATTGTAGGTAGAAAGGGAGAAACGGATCGAAGGCAAGGGGAAGGGAGGTAGAGCGCAGTAGAGGGGTTACCTTCGCCTTGAGGAAGGCGTTTCGAGAAATTGTATGCGGAGTCTTCTTGGGTGGGCTGGCCAGAGGAGCGAAGAAGTCCAACTTGCCGTAGGTAAAGGGAGAAACGGGAGAAGGCGAGGGGAAGAAGGGAGGTGGAGCGCAGTAGAGGGGTAACCTGCGCCTTGAGAAAGGCGTTTCGAGAAATTGTAATAGGTTCTTCAGGGTGGGCGGTTCGGCCAGGGCCAAGAAGAAGTCCAAGTTTCCCAGTGGTAGATCGGAGCAGGCAGGATAAGGCGAGATGCTTTTGTGGCGATGAGATCTGGAGCTCTGCCGATCTAGCGCAAAATCGGCCGTATTTAAAGGGCTCTAAGCCGGGAGTCTGCCCATACTAGACCCTTTTTTCATCTCAATTCTCCGAACTGAGATGAGTTCTAGGTATGTCGGCCGTTAGAGACTTTAAACGCCACTGCGTTCGTTCCGCTGTTGCGTAACGAAGCAAAAACGCCACACCGTCCAATCTCGCCTTACTCTGACTGCTTCCCCGATCCTTCGTTTATTTATGAGTTTGCATAGACATGGTAGATTTTATGAAAATAACAAATTCAAGTGTGTAGGTATGTACACAAATCATGAAACTTTGCACAAAATAGAATTAAGTTACATAGAGCCAATTTGTGCAGGATAAAAATACATAGTTTTGCACAAATTGGGTACATAAAGAGATATGAATGACTTTGCATAAATTTGAATTTGCGCAAAGGTCCAAAGGGTTGTAGGTATGTACAACAGACCAAGAAGGCTTTGCACAAATCACAAATTTATGCAAAGTAACAAAATACGTGTGTAGGTGCGTACACAGAGGTGGGAAAAGGGGGTGAAGGGGTCAAGTTTTGTTTTTTATCCCTTTGGAATTACTTGACCCCGGTAGCTGATTTATTAATTATTTACAAGTTAAAATACAATTATTTAATTGTCAAATCACGTCCGGTACATCTTGGATCAAGAAATAAATATCATCACCTAAAAATGAGTATATGCTACAATAACAACTCAAAAACTGACGTCTACCAGTGATTGTTGCACTATAAGAAAAATATTTACTACTTAAAATTGTACCTTATATCACATAATATGTAGACTTGTACCTTTTCTTGTAAAAACAATAAAAATGATGTGGGACTTTGGTTTCCAGAATTGGTACTGTCTTGGCAAGAACTATCACACATAATTTTAACACAGCTGACTTCCAATCTTAGCGACCAGGGAAATTACCTAAAACAAGCACCTTAGAAAAATTAAGGAGGTTCTGTCCCCCAAAAGTCCGACCCGATTTTGCCCCTATAAAAATAGAAGGCAAACCGGTAGGAAGTCAGTTCAAAACTATCAGCCAAGAAGAAACAATCAAAGTCTCCAAGTTCAAACCTCTTTTCAAGTGTTTTAATAAGTCTCAGATTCAGTTTACCTCTCCCAGTATCCCAGTAACCTGAAACCCTAAAAAGCCCAGTCTCCCACAGTCTCCAAAGTGAAAAATATATATTTTAATCTAAGTACTCAAATGAGTTTTTGCCATTATACCTAGAAGCATTTGTCAAAGTGGTAAATTCATCCAAAAGACCAGTGGTGTACCAAAGTCCATTGGCGTACCAAACTCCATTGGCGTATCTATTCAGCTCCCTATTTTATACAGTATATGTACATCTAGTGCACTAACTCCGTGGATATTTTGGGTACTGAATCTACAACCACGTATGTACTATGAGGTACTGGAATTATTGGTCTTTCCTCCCACCTAATCCCTTCCTTCATTTTCCAATTTTCCCAAAGTAACAAGAATAACGACGACTGCGTGAACTAATTCTTCAATGTTTGACAGTCGAAATCAGCTGTTTATCGGAAGCCATGTTGGAAACATAAATAAACCAATCACGAGCAAGCGGAGCAAGCGTGCAGGCGAGTAAAGTTAACTTTTTTTCGTAGATTGTCAACAATCTGCTAGTTGCTGCTAGTTAGCAAGTGACACGATGACACTGGGCGAGTTTACTAACAGATAGTGAATTTCCCAGATAGTAGCTTGTAAACTAGCCCTGTGTCATCGACGCTTAACCAAAGATAATGTTTTTCAAAGTCAAACACAATAAATTGAAAAGAAAAAAATCTGTCTTCTTGAATCCAACTTCTTGTATGAAAATATTCCTGTTACGGTTTTTTGTCCCGGTGACTTTGCTGCCATTGGGTCGCCCAATATTATTTTTCCAAAGAACTGGCTATTTTGGATCGGTTCAATTTGGCTTTTATAAGATTTGAGCAGTGCCTGAAAAAATATATATCTAAAATTGTATATTATATAAATAGACATCTTGAAATTTTAAAGCTCCCAGCGATTTGGTTCGAAATTGTTATAGGGGGGGAAACCAGAATTTTATTTCAAAATACTTACACAATTTCGGTGGCATTTTTGTTTTCTTGAGTTCTGATGTCTGTAAATTTCTTAGTTCATGGGACTTGTCTAGTTAGTAGAAATTAGTTTTCATTCTTCCAGTGAATTTCAAATGACCAACGTTATTCGGCATAAATACAAGGTTTTAAAGGACGTATTTAGTGATTTCTGGCATTATTTGGAGTTCAAAATTTAAATGAAATTTTGATCGATTGTGACATTAAAGGGTTTTTTTTTCAACTTAACCCCTCCGCAACGTAAGCAGATATAAGCGTTAAAAATAGGACAGCAGTCAAGTACAATAAGTGTGTTTATACGTCAGCGCGTGCGTTTCCATAGAAATCGTTCTAACTCCGTTATTGTTTTAGTTACATCCCTAAAACAAAAAGTAAAAGGTCGATAGTAGATCAAGCTGCACATCCCTATCAAGTTGTCTATGGAAATACATAACAGGAATCAGCTGTCAGTCGTGTAGTTGACAAAAATATTTACCCGCGCAAATTTGCTACCGGCGCTCCACCGCGCTCCACATTTTAAATTTTTAATAAATATTTTTTTATGAAATGATAAAAAAGTGAGGTGACAAAAGTGTTTATTACACATATATACAATAGAATAAGTATTGTTGTTTACATAATCTGTGATTTTAGTACCGTTTTCACATAAAAAACATCACGTGAGTCATTTTTACCTATTTTTAATGTTTGCGTTCTAAATTTTAATATTTACAAATGCTAATATTTATTTGTATTATAATAATTTAAAAGCCTATTTTTTAACCTTTCTAAAACAGTTTTTATTATTCGGCTACGTTCAGAAATGTTTCATTTATAGAGCTTTAATTGTGAAGCGGTAATAACAAAATTTTTCGTAAAATGTCATTTTGTTAAAGACACCAAAAGCGAATATTCTCGAAAATTCGGAGGGGTTAATATAAAAAATCAGAAGGTACTAGACTGGTAGGGTTGGGGTAAGGGGCTGGACGGTTACTTGGCAGAGTGACCAGAGATGAAATGTAAAAGATTTTTTGTTGTTTGGTTTCGAAGAAAAGACAGAAAAAAAAATCAACAAAAGTCACCGCAAGGCGAAATTTCATTTACATTTGATTCTCCAAATAATGTCAGGAGTCACTAAGTACATCTCTTAACACTTTTTTTATTATGTAGGCGTTCACGTAAAAAGTAAATTTTAGAACACGTTCTGATTATTGCTGTTGTACATAGAAAGGGTCAAAAATATACAAAAGTCACCTACAAGTATGTTTCCAGAATGCGCAAATTAAAAAATGGTAACAGTAGAAAAAATGATGAGCAAGTTAGGTTAAGATAATAATATTGGTTTTTTTAGATAATAGTTTTTTTAATTGAAGAAGATAACAATAATAATCTAAACGAAAATGTGAAAGAGAACAAGACTCAGGAAAACAGAAAAAGATAATGGTCACAACTGGGCATCTTTTTTCTGGGCATAGTTTTTTCCTTCATCATTTTTCTTCAATATTATCTTTTGTCATAAAAACAAAAATAAATGAGAAAGAATAAAATAATTATATTACCCGATAATGATGTAGAATGGCCTGATCAGGTGGCACACTCAAAGCCCCGCTCCCCGACATGAACTCCCACACGAAATGGTTCCCGGCCTCGAGAACCCTCTCCGGCCTGCAGATATACTTGCTCCTCTGCTTGTGTGGGTGCAGCTTCTGCCTCCTCCTGGTCTTCCTCTGTGAGATGAGGGAAGCCGAGAGCTGCGGGTCTCCGACGCTGTAGGGCTCATCCTTCCACTGCAGGTAAAAGAAGGCATTCTGGAAGGAGAAGGCGCCGGCGGACCGCGAGTCGGAGCGGGCGGACAGGGTGGCGAGGAGTGGGGGAAGTGCATCCTCCTTGCGAGGGATGATGAACTCGTCCAGATCGATGAGGGCGGCGAAGGCGTAGTGGTACATGCTGCGGTACAGACAGTCATTCAGTGCAGCGAATAGACCCTCAGTCCTAAAAATTAAAAAGCATCCCTTATAGTTTTTTTTTTTTCAATTATTTCTGGCTTTCACCCTTCAAGGGTGTTCTAGGCCATCATTTAAATACAGTAGACATTATAGATAATAGAAACAAAAAGGATATGGTATAATGGCATGTCGACTGCCGCCGAGCTACGACCAAACTACACAAACTATCAAAGCGGTGGAGCCAATGAAAGTAATGCGTTGATATATAGGTGAAACAAAGGCGGGGCGCCACTCTGCGTAGATGCCATTTGCAATAGTATGGGTAGCAGAGGCACAAAGGCATTCTGAATTGTTTCGTTAAACAGCCCATTCTTCGAGTGTCATGGAGAGACCTACATCAGTAAAAATGCAACAAAATGTAACGCAACGTTCTCCCAGGTCCCGGATCTGGGGTCCTGCATGCCCACGTGCCTTTGTGGCGGGTGACTCGAGAGACCCCGCGATAGTCGCTATCTGCCTTTTATTGTGCTGCGAAAATCTGAAGGGGAACCACCGATCACCGTTCCATTGTTTCAGTGATAAATTACCTATAGATAACAAATCATTCTTTAACCCCTCCGCAACGTAAGCAGATATAAGCGTTAGAAATAGGACAGCAGTCAAGTACAATAAGCGTAATTATACGTCAGCGCGTGTGTTCCCATAGAAATCGTTCTAACTCCATTATTGTTTTAGTTACATCCCTAAACCAAAAAGTAAAAGGTCGATAGTATATCACGCTAAACATCCCTATCAAGTTGTCTATGGAAATACATAACAGGAATCAGCTGTCAGTCGTGTAGTTGACAAAAATATTTACCCGTGCAAATTTGCTACCGGCAGCTCCACCGCGCTCCACAATTAAATTTTTTATTAAATATTTTTATATGAAATGATAAAAAAGTGAGGTGACAAAAGTGTTTATTACGCATATGTACAATAGAATAAGTATTGTTGTTTACATAATCTGTGATTTTAGTACCGTTTTCACATAAAAAACATCACGTGAGTCATTTTTATCTATTTTTAATGTTTGCGTTCTAAATTTTAATATTTACAAATGCTAATATTTATTTGTATTATAATAATTTAAAAGCCTATTTTGTAACCTTTCTAAAACAGTTTTTACTATTTGGCTACGTTCAGAAATGTTTCATTTATAGAGCTTTAATTGTGAAGCGGTAATAACAAAAAGTTTTCGGAAAATGTCATTCCGTTAGAGACACCAAAAGCGAATATTCTCGAAAATTCGGAGGGGTTAATTTTGAAAATTGCATTGAAATTATTCTGGAGTAGGTTGAGTTCATCTGAAGACCATAGGGATAGACTACTTTCGTTAATGTACAAGGTTATGATTGCAAGAAATCAATCTGAACTTGCACCGCACCGACCGCACTACTATAAAGGTATCGTAGGCAGCATGCAAAATAACACACATCATGTTCTGTTGTCTTCATTCGACACAAAAATCTACATTAAGTGCACGATGCTCATTCAAGGTAAGTCTCGTCTGTGTTAATGTTGAAAAAGATCATGCCTTTCGGTACAAATCACAAAAACCTCCATATACAGGATGTCCGGGGGTAAAGTGCATTAACTTCGGGAGGTGATCCTACATGATAGAACAAGTAAAAAAGATAAGTAACTTTTTTCGAAATTCCAACTTTTGGGGGTAATATTTTGGTAAAAAGATAAAATTAGACCGGCGTGTGCGGGTGGCATTATTATTTTACACTGTTGCCGAATCCCCGCTCCAAGTGCTCAGTGTCAGTGTTGAATTCGAATGTAACAATTTTATTCGCATAGTAGTGTTTCACTTTAAAAACTTTACTGTTGTTAGTCAAAACTTGTTAATTTAATGTGTCTTTATCTAGTGTGTATTTATAAGACTGACTTAAAGGAACAACTTCATTCAGTGCGTGTTTTTTTCAGACTTACTTTTGTTTATTTAGTTGTAGACTTGCCTAACTGTAAAAATGGTGTTTATTTGTGCGTAATTTTGTTATTGAATTATTCGGTCAATGCCTTACTTTACCAACAAAGAACGGGTAAACATTCATTAATGAGATACGCCACAACGTACGAATTGATAATAATATTACTTTACGTTTACATGCTTGCTTACAAGCTGAAGGTAGACATTTTGAAAATTTGTTAAACTAGTTAAAAGCGATGTCATTAGTTAAGTGTTCAATTAGTTTAAACAATTTAATCGTTAAATGTGTGCCTTCAATTGTTATTTAAGTGCAGTTATCTTCTTACATTTGGTTCAAAACCTACGATCTGTATAAACGTCAAATTCTCTTATTGTTTACAAATGGTTTCCATGGATACAGGCCAAATCACACCAAGCAACGTTGCAACAATTGCGCCCGGCAAGCTAACAGCAACTTTTTTGGGTAAGTGCTACCTTACATTAAGGATTTTTAGTAGGTATCTCTTTTTATATGGGAAAAAAAAGTTGGAATTTCAGAAAAAGTTATTAATCTTTTTTACTCCTACCATAATGTAGAAGAGCCCCCCGAAGTTAATGCACTTTACCCCCGGACACCTGTATTAGTACCTCCATTAGTGCAACTTTACTGACGAAATAATTATCATATTAATTTGACTTTCTTTCATGAAATTGGGCGGTCGAAAGGTTATGCAAATTTTACATTTCCAGTAATTGGCTTGAATTTTGCACTAATAAAGTGGTTATTTGGAAGTTGGTTTAGGTATCCTAACCAACATAAGCTAAAACCAGCAGCTTAGCCATTATTAGCAAAAACTTACGACATCTGTGGTAAGTTCTTTTACTATCAGGTGAGTTTTTTTTTTTTTTTGTATTATAGCGACTATATAAAATTTTTTTACATACAAAATGTAATGTGAAATTAAGTATAAAATATTGTATTTCTTAGTCCTCCCCACTAGAAGGTCCTGTGCCGAGGCGGACTAAGGTTATTTAAATATAGTTCATTTGTCTTCTATGTCGTTTTTAGCGTCTTCGCTAGGGTTTTCTCATTGACCTCTTTAAGCCATATTTTTATTCTTGATTTGTATTCAATTGGATTTTTTATTAGTTTTATGTCTTGGGGAAGGATGTTATGGAGTTTTGTTGCAAAGTATGTATAGTTTCTTTGTCCAAATGTGGTTTTATAACTTGGAATATTTTTTATATCATTTTTATTCGATCTAGTGTTATGCATACACGGTCTAGTAGAGGATTCATTATTTTTGAAGAGCTTCAATAATATATTTTTGGCACATATTTGTTGTACATTTGGTACGTCAAAGTTATTGAAAATTTCGATTGAAGGCGTTCTAATTGGTACTTTCAATATGGTCTTTATGATTCCTTTTTGAATCGTATTCAGGCTGTGTAGGTACGTATGTGCAGCAGATCCCCATCCTATGATTCCATATTCAATTCGAGAATGACATAACGCGTAGTAGACCTTTTTCATATCCTTTTTATTTAACACGTTTCTTAGATTTTTAAAGAAATATATAAGGCTTGTGAGTTTTTCCGTAATACCTTTGATGTGTAGGTCCCATCTAAGATTTTCGTCAATTATTACTCCGAGATATTTTATGTTTTGTGTTTTTTCGATGACGGGGCAGTAACATTATATATTATTTCCATGGCATTCATGTAATTTTAGTTCTAGTGATTTTATTGGTTGGCCCCTTGAGTTCATTGAAAATGTTATATATTTTGTTTTGCTTATATTAAGGGTAAGCGAGTTGATTTTAAGCCAATTTTGAAGTGCACTAAGCCCCTTTTCAGCCTCATTGAATGTATCAGTCCAATTTTCTTCTTGAAATAATAAAACAGTATCATCAGCAAAACTGATTATGTTTCCTTTAATTGTAAGGTTAGTTAAATCGTTGATATAGATAATGAATAGAATCGGTCCCAGTACACTTCCTTGAGGAACGCCATAGTTTAAAGATAGAAGTTTGCTCTTTTGTTTGCCAATGTTGCAGTGTTGCAGTTGCAGTGTTTCGACAGCCTACCCTGATTAAAAACTCTGTGGGCACGCTTTCCCACTAATAATGGGTCTTCGCCTACCTAATTTGTTTTTCTTATCTATGGTTAACATACATCACTTTTAAGTTTGGAATCCTGAATGGCCCACCCCCGAATTCATCACCGAGCTTCTCTCTCAATCATATGTTATTGTTTAACTTGTTTGTCAAATGTGTGAGTGATATTACCTTATTTCCTTCTGTGATAGCATGTTGAGTTGCCAGGGCAGCAGCGAAAGCAGGCCCTGCTGGCGGTAGTGCTGCAGCACGCAGGCGGCCTGGCGCCCCACTGTGTGGTTGTACATCACAAAGTGTGTAGCACCCAGCACCGTATTAAGTTCCACAAACTCCATTAGCTGGAGCGGTCTGGAATGAACATTATTTAAAATATAGGTAATGTAGAACAGAGCATGTGAAATTACCTGCAGGCCAAGAGAAACATAGATGCATGAGGCTCTACACAGGAGGCCAGGGGAAAATAATTTCCTTCAGGGTCTGTGTCATCTTTGGGGATGCTGTGTGGAGGGTCTTTTTGAGGAGAGGAAGGAGTGAACATTGGTCTTGATGAGACCCATGTTGTAGGAGGGGGGAATTTTTTTTTTGCCACAATACTACAGATTAGTTATTTAATTTAATTAATTTTTTTATGTAATTTAATTTTTGTATTTATTTTTTCTTAATTTAATTTTCTGTTTTTTTTTTTTATATTTGAGGCACTGCTGAAAACCAGCTGCATTACAGGATAAATCCTGAATTGTAGCTGAGCAGTGACCTTTTCATCAATAGACTCAATGACAAAAGAACAAAATGTAGTTATAATACTGCAAAAAATCTATTGATGAATAAACATTTTTATTATTTATTATTATTATTATAATACAAGTTTGTATGCTAAAAGTCATCTTTCAATGTCTTCCTTCAACATAATAATGTCAGCTTGTAACATAGAACATTGAGTGAACAGTGACGCTGTCAAATAGTTACTTTGTTTCACTGGGCGATCTCCAGTGACTAGAATAGATTAAAATAGCTAAAAAATTAATCATGTAATAATTAAAAGGAGTTAATTTATGCATCTTCATATCGAGGGCTTGAAGATAAATGACATTATCTACCTTCTGTAAAGTTGTACAAAGTGCGGAGTGAGAACGAGTGAGGGGAAGGGGAGGCGGAAAGGGAACGGGACGAATGAGTAAGGTCACGCAGGGAGAAACAATTTCTTTACTAAGTGGCAAGCAACGCATGCCGGGAACTCGCTAGTTTATTATAAAAATATAATGAAATATAAAAGCTAAATGAAATATTAAATAAATATAAAAATGTTATGAAATATAAATAAATATAAATTTGTTGTACATAAATTAAAATTACTACCCAGAAATGTATTTTTTGCAATGTTTTATTTTTTTATTACACAAATTGGTCGTAAGTACATAAATTAAAATTACTACCCAAAAAACATATTTTTTGTGATGATTTTTTAAACTTTATTTTTCATTATATTAATATAACATAATAACCTGAAACAGGTGGACAGATTCAAATACCTCGGGGTCGAATTTTTCAGCGATGGACGGCAAGACGTAGAAATTGATCGAAGCATAAGTACGGCAAGCGGTGTGTTGCATCCTCTCTACAGCTCAGTGATAAGGAAAGTCGAGCTTAGTATCAAAAGATGGCAGTGTTCAAAAAGATATACCACCCGACGCTTGCGTATGGTCACCAGATTTGGATGCTAAACGAACGAACACACTCTAGAGTCCAAGCTGCCGAAATGAGGTACTTGAGAAGAGTGGCAGGAGTTACGAAATGGGATCATATCAGAAACTCGACGATCCGAGACGATCTAAACATTGAACCACTGTTACTCTTCATAGAAAAATCGCAACTGAGGTGGCTTGGGAACGTACTAAGAATGTCTGATAACCGAATTCCTAGGAAAATACTGAGTGCGATTCCAGAGGGTAGACGTCCAATGGGCTTCCCTAGACACAGTTGGGCAAGACAACTCCAGAAACTGTGTGAGGAGCAGGCATGGCTGGCGCTAACGTGAAATAGTGCGCTGAACCGCCAAAAAAATTGAACATCATTTTACTGCTGACCGCGCGCCGCACGGCCGACCCGAAGAGCTTTGGCATTCTTCGGAAATATTCCGAAGCTTTGGTTCCAGCGATAGTAGGGTTTGAACAAGATTATATTAAAGTAATAATATTTCTCTTCCAAAATGCAACCATTAGTCAAAGGGTCAGCTATGCGTCTCGTGTGATATTATCTTGTTCGAGCCCTTGGGATGTATCTTTTTGACTTTATTATTTGTTTGTCACCTATTGTGAACTTCACAGGTCAGTAACAGATAGTAAATGGCGATCCACGCCGCAGAGTGAAATGTTTCTTGTGTGTTAATTATTGGATTATTGCGTTATTATTATTATTATTGGAAGGTTGAGTATTTTTAAATTGATATCACACCCACCCTTTCCACTAATCTTCTAATAGATGTAATATCAAAAGTAATGGAGTGTAAAATGCTTCTAAAAATATTGATACCAGAATAATTCTATAATAATTGGATAATTTCTAGAGCGCCGTTTTAGTTAGGTATGTTGCGTTGTACAATTTATTATGAATTCCTAGGCTATATGTATTTTTATTATTTAATTTTACAAACAGATATAGAAAACTACCTACTTACCTGGCATGTCAATTCCCATATACGCATTTTTATCAGAATTTTTATGATTGGAGAAAATACGACTTTGCAAGCATAGGATACTATATTAAAAACTCTAGACATCATCATGTTTTTACATTGTACGATATTTTTAATATTACAGTTACATGATATTTTTAGATAGTAAATAATGTAAAATTATGCACGATGTCTAGATTTTTTTTAATATAATATCTACCTTACGTTTTTGATGAATGGCTTGGTGAACCACCTACAATTTGAGGCACCGGCCGTGCCTGGTGAGGAGAGGATGGGACTGCCATTGACGGAGGCCAAATAATCAGCGCAAAACAGGGACGAATGGAGGCGCCTTGTCGATGCAGTGGGTTCCCAACCCAAATAGGACAAGTGGAAGAAGATGATGATGATGATGATGGACTTTAAGCCCTCGCATTATAATCCAATGTCTGATGATTACCTATTATAAGTGAAGTGAAGTGGCTTGACGCAAACCACTAGGCTATCAGGTGGGGGTTCCTTGTTGGGGGCCTGCAGCACCCGGAGCAAGTTGGCGTGGGCGGCGCGGGGGCGCGACACCACCGACACGCTGATTGGCACCGTCTGATTCCTCTTCAGAGGGCACACCACGAAGCAGGCGCTGTAGCGCAGGTTCCAGTTCTCCCGGATCATCTGGAAAAGGAAAAAAGTTCTTGAAAAGCACATACATACACCATAATATTTGATATTAAATAAAAAACACAATTTCCAGTACACATTATAAACTAATTTATTGAAATACGTAAAAAGCAGACCGGGTTTCGATCAGTTCAACCTTCTTCAATATTTGAGCACTGAAGAAGCTTGAAAATTGGTTTTTCCTTTGGTATATTATTTGGGTTTTGAAAATTGAAGTGTTGCCAGCACATTATGGAATCATAAAGTACCTTGAATATATTGTACCAGAGATAAATATGGATCTCTGACAAATACCTAACTGGAATATGAATTAATTTTACTGTGCAGGAGGGTATCTTCAGATATTGTATAGATTAATAGCTGGTTCCCAGCACGCATTGCTATGCCATTTAATAAAGAAATTGTTTCTCCCTGCGTGTCCTTTCCCATTCGTCCCGTTCCCCTTCTGCCTCCCCTTCCTCTTCCGCAAACCCCTTCGCCTCTCGCGTTCCCACTCTGCCTCCTCCACCTTCCCTCTCCCCACTCCACTCCTCCTCTTCCCCTTTCCCCCGTCCCGCGAACCTCTCTCCAGAATTCCCCTCCCCCCTCCTAGGTTCCCATCCCCCTCCCGGATTCCCCTCCCCCATCCCGCGAACCCCCTCCCCGAGTTTCCCTCCCCACTCCCGCATTCCATACAATCAGTCCCGGTACATCTGTATTCAAACAGCTTGCTTACCACCTGTTGCAATTTTTTAAACAAATTTCATAATACAAGAACTCACCAGTTGTTTTATACAAACCTTGTCCTGACAATAAGGAACACAAAAAAAAAAAAATACAATTTGGTGCAGTCGTTCGTTCAGAGGTTATGCATGTACACACATTTCGGTGATTCATTTATATAGATAGATAGATCATAGATTCTCAACCTTTTCCTGCCCACCGCCCACTTTGAGAATATTTTTATATCTATCCCCTAAACTCGTGAATCGGAAACAGCAAACGGTGGGGGCGTAGTAAAATACCACGACAGGATTACATTTGCCATAACGGAGGGGGCATAATGGGATACCACGATGGGGTTACATTTGCCACAATGGAGGGGGCGTAACAGGATAGGGAAAATATTTTAAGGTGTGACGTAATTTATGGATGGCCCCTAATGGGAAGGGATGGGACAAGATAGGATGGGACGGGACAAGATAGGATGGGGTGGGATGGGTTTCTCTGGATCTCCTACCGCCTTCCTGAAAGTCTGAAACGCCCCCCAATTGTCTCTTGGTCTTCTACCGCCCCCTTAAAGGTTTAAAACGCCCCCAAGGGGGCGTTATCACCCACATTGAAAACCTATGATATAGATAGATGTAATAACTATTTTATGAACTGAATTCTGAAATATTTTTGTCTCTAGAAACTCATTCGAGATTTTTGTAATATACAGATGAAAGGAATTTTTTTAGATGTTTTTAAAGTTGGAAATATTTTAATAAAAAGAGAACGATTAACGAGTGTCCAGTGTAATTTAGTAGGTACTTATAATATTTAAATACCTAACTTCCAACTAACTGAACAAAGGGTAAAATTTCTTGATTAATAACTCAACTTAATAATGTATGCAACTTAATATAATTCCTGGATTAGTAAAAACTAACTCAACAGCTAGCATGACTTGTATTGTGTCTCCCGAGGCAAGGGTGGATCCAGCTTTGGCGCCAGGGGGAGGGGTCACGGTAAAATTCAAATTTTCAATGCATTCGTTCCCGAATAATGCGTTTGCCATCAAAAAAAGTATTATATTAAATTAATCAAAATCTATATTGTGACAAAAAATATATGAAAACATTATTTTACTTATTCTTAGTACATTTACATTACAAAGGTATAATATATTATCCTCCACACTAGGAGTTCGCCTGTGTTGTGGAGGACATTTTTCAATTGTAAATTATAAATTATATATTGTGAATAGTAAAACAAAAGAGTGTTCATGGTTAAGATGAAGTTATACGTGAAATCCCATTTAGATACTATTTAGATTAATCTTTACGACGAATCGGCTTACAATATGAACATCAAAAAATATGCTACGGATAATTTGAAGCTTTTCTATGTATTGGAATTATAATAAAATTATTATTTACATAACAAAAAATATAAGCATAAACCACTAAGAAAAATGTTTTTTCATGACTTAACTATGAAGTAATAAAAAAAACAATTTGAAAAAAATACCCCCTTTTGGCTAAGACTATTTTTAAGGTTTTCTATGTTCTAACTTTTTTTCGTTCTTATAAAATTATGCACAAAATAAATAAAAACCACTTTTTCGCTTACTTGCCTCGCGCAAATAAGACGCTAGATTTTAAATTTTGCAGGCATGAGAATCGAAATATTTCTAGCGTTTATATTCCTCTTAATATAAAAAAAGAGAAACAATAAAAATCAAAATATAAAATCGACTTCAATTCAACAAAATTACAAATTAAAAGGATTGTAGCCAGTTCCTTATGTGTTTTTTGTATTCAATAATATTAGCTGTTTTATATTGTGTAGGAAGAGAATTGTATAGTTTTATAGCCTGGTATCTTGTCCTGGTGTTTTTGTCCAAAGGATGTGTTTGTTTCTGGTATTTTTAGTTGGTGAGCAGTGTTAAATGTGGTTAAGTTCTTGTAAAGGAATGTTAGTATTTGTTTTGAATATAATTTTTGAATTTTCAGCACTGGGAATTTTTCGAATATGATTGAAGCGGGTGTTGGTATTGGTAATTGAAGTATTACTTTTAGTAGGGTTTTCTGAGCTTTAAACAGTGTATTAATGTATTTTTTACTGGCACAGCCCCAGGAAATAATGCCGTATTCCATTATGGATTGTGCTAGTGCGAGGTATATATTTTTTATATCACATATGTTTAAAATATTTCTCAAGTTTTTAAAAACGTAAATCAACTTGTTTATTTTTCCTATTACCGAATCTAAATGTCTATCCCATTTTATATAACAATATAAAATTTGAGTTCTATTCCCGTGATTTTTAGTTTATTGAATAGGTTTTGATGATGAATTGTGTCAAACGCTTTTGCCAGATCTAGGAATATTCCAAGGCATTTTTTGCCCTGATCTATATTTGTTTAACAATTTTAATTAGTGGTCCACCTAGGTCCTGGACCCAGCCCATGACCTGATGGGGGCCATGACCCTCGGGACCTCCCCCTGGATCCGCCCTTGTCCCGAGGTGGCATAGCAGTCCTACTAATTCCCTCAGTAAGTTTCTATCCGTATGGAGTAGTTTGGCTTGGGGTCTTGGAGTAAACAGAAAAGTAATAATCTGTCATTTATCTAACCTTCGATGGTTACTTATTGAAATTAGTGGTCCACCTAGGTCCTGGACCCAGCCCATGACCTGATGGGGGGCCATGACCCTCGTGACCTCCCCCTGGATCCGCCCTTGTCCCGAGGTGGCATAGCAGTCCTACTAATTCCCTCAGTA
The DNA here is from genome assembly GCA_929108145.2 of Limnephilus rhombicus. NCBI lineage: Eukaryota > Metazoa > Arthropoda > Insecta > Trichoptera > Limnephilidae > Limnephilus > Limnephilus rhombicus. Next base: position 47,143,969 of record OV815280.1, read on the forward strand.
AGTTTCTATCCGTATGGAGTAGTTTGGCTTGGGGTCTTGGAGTAAACAGAAAAGTAATAATCTGTCATTTATCTAACCTTCGCTGGTTACTTATTGAAATTTTGTACTTCTTTAAAATGTGATGTCTGTTTTGGTTACTGTTGCACGTAATATTATTACGTGTAATATTAATGCGAGTAATATTATTACTTACTTATCTTGTTAGTAGCGTACTAACTCATTCTATTTATGACTTTTTTTACTGCTTACTGTTTAAAGCTTACTGTTTACCATTTTTAACGTGGGCTTTAGTTGTAAATATTACTATTGATGATTTAATCTGACTCCATTAGCACTACGTCAAAATACACGGGTTTTAAATAACAAAGAGGGTAGTTATAAACTTGGTTAATTTATTGCACGGTAGTTTACAATGAATACAAATATTTATAAGCGTCCTGTCGTGAGAGATTCAAAATTGCAAGTAATGTGAATTATATCACATATAACAAAAAAAACAACGGAGAGGCAAGACAGAGAAGGTGAAGTGGGAAAGCGTGAGGGGAAGGGGAGGTGGGAGATGAAGGGGAGGCGGAAAGGGAATGGGATTAATGGGAAAGGACATGCAGGGAGCTTTATTAAGTGGCATTGCAACTTGCAACGCATGCCGGGAACTCGCTAGTGATAAAATAAATAAACACAGTTAATCTTCTCGGAAGAGGATTGGAGCAGGATGGGATGGGCAGAATAATTTTTTTTAATTTACCGCACAAGAGTCCGAACTCCTCCCAATCCTTTACGGCCAGTAAGAAATCCCTAATTGGGGTTTGTTGTGAGACTGAAGGTGGTGGGGAGGGAAAAGAGATGGGGAAGACGAATTTGGGAAGTACCTGGCTATTCAGATCTGGTCACGAAACACGGCTAAACTCTTTTAAGCTTAAACGTTTCAATTCTGAATGATTGAACTGGAGGTAAATGGCGAAGGACTGCAGCCTGCAACCAGCCAGAGACCAAATTCTACCCTGGGATAAAGCATCGATATTGGGTAGGTACTTACTTTAACCTTTGCTGGAACGGTTGTCGAATGGTTAGAAGAGTACCAGAATCTACACCAAACCCTCTCAGGCCCACGGGTCTTGGTAGCTCCAATGAGGCGTATTACTCGACCAATGCGCCGCTCGTAAAAGGCTGAGTACACCAAGAATTTATATCTGAAAATAAATACAAAAACCGTTAAAAGTTTGATTGAGTTCTTAAAATCTAACGTAACCTAACCTATCCTACCTATAATTTTATCATGTTCTATTTTGTAACTGTTCTTTTCAGGGATATCTCACTTTTCCAAGTTCATTTTTATCATTTTCTATTTTGTAACTGTTCTTTTTTGGGATATCTCAATTTTCCAATTTTGTAGGGTTCATCAGGTACATAGATGGCGGCTACGGGAGAGCCTTATCATATTGATGGCGGACCAGAGTTTAGGAAGCAGTGAGAGTCCAGGCTGTCTCTCGGGGGAACTTGTATGAGATGGGCATTTCCCATGTTGGCCGATTGCCACTCAAGGCTCTGCCCCCCCTCCCCCCCCTCCTCCCAAACGTTACGTAAGGCCCAAGTGACAATTTTTACCTGAAAGTCACAATTAAGTTGCGCAAAGTACTGGAAAGTTGCTTAAATACCTTTTTTCTTGTTTTAATCGCGTTTGCGATAATAAATAAAACAAGAGATTTCCAGAACGAAAAGGGTTGCTAACTTGGAAGATCTTAATTCCCTAGTTTTTTAATCTAAATAAAGAAAAACACGTTACGTAATGCGTTGTTCGAACCCCCCCTCCCCCCCTGGTAACGCACAGTAACTTTCACAAGACCTTCCCCCCCAAGTGCGTTACATAATACATTCCGTGCAGTTTGGTTGTAGTACGGCGACAGTCGGCACATTTTTATTTAGTAACTATATATTTATTATTTTTTACATTTTTATCTAAAACATGTTAGGTATATATATATATAAAATAGAAAATATATTCGTAGTCCTCCTCACTAGGAGACCTTGTGATGAGGGGGACCAAGCTTTAGATAAGTTTTCAGCGACTTCTATGGTTTAACTTCATTGTTTGGATAAGGCTTTCCAGAAACTTCTATGACGATGTTTTAAGTACATATACTAGTAAGTTCATTTTCCGATAGTTCCTTCAGCCAACATTTAATGTCGTTAATGTAGCTACTTTTTGTTTTAATTTGTTTGATACTAAGTGGGATTTTATTATATAACTTTACTGCTAAAAATTCAGAACTTCTTTGTCCAAATGAAGAGTTACACTTTGGTATATTAAGTATGTCTGTTTGTTTGGCTCTTCTTCTCTTTCTTTTGACTTCTATTCCATATTTCCATATCTCCCTTTGATTCTATTAATAATTATCTATGACTTTAGATAAGTAGAAACAATTAAACATGTTTTTGGATTTTCTTGCAGTAAGCAGGGATAACTGTATAAAACAGAACATGATAAAAAAAAAGATAAGTGAGTCTAGGTTTTTTCCTACACTTTTCTTGTAAAATGTTCTGTTTTGTCAAGGAACCGTCAGCAGGTTATAGTTTTTTCATATTCGTTATTACCTGGTGCCCCCAACAGGCTGCCACATGCCATCTGGAGGGGTAGTGTTGGTGGCTAGGGGCGGGGGCAGTTTCTCCTCGGGGAGAGGGAAAGCTCCCCGATGTGCCTTGGTCCCCTTCCCACTCGTGCCAACGCGCACTCCTAAGTAATCTTCCGCCTGCAATGAACATACAAGAACTGTTAACCATGATTGAGCAACATAATTAAAACCTGGTAACTTGTAATAAATAAGTTGCGACTTTATTCAAAAATACTCTAGAAAAAATGTCAGGAAGAGATCGTATGCAGGTCATTGAGGATTGACCTAAGAGCCGTTCATAAAAATCTATCTTCTTAGTATGTCTTGTATGAAAATGAAAAAAAAACAGAAGATACTAGTATGTCGAATATCTTTAATCATGTTCCTACAGACATTTTCTCTTGAGGCAATTTTTCGCAAAAACAGCTCTATATAAGTTGTCCAAATTTATTATTATTATTTTGCGAAAATAAGTTTCTTTGTAATTGTATAACCAGTTGTATTGCCAGTAATAAAAACAATGGTAATAAAATTCTCATAGGATGAGGTATATATATAACTTTAATTAGATTTTTTTTTGGTTTTTTTTAAAGAACGACAAAATTTACGGGTTACGAATAACCAGTAAGCGGAAAATGTTGCTTGTGTCAACATGAAGAACTTAGGCTAGGAATTGGACTTAGTAGCTTAATTTTACTGTAAATATAATATGATAATTTCGTTATAAAATAGTACTTATAAAAGTTCCTGTCTGGGATGACTTATTTCTAGAATTATAACGCTTCCAATTCAAAATTGAAATTTCAATGTAAGGAAATGGTTGGGTGACCACTCAATTTTTAATCTCGTAAATTTTAGAACACTTGAAAAATGTATAAAATATATTGATACGAGCATGAAGAGTGACCCAAAACCCCGTCACTAAAAAATAGACGCAAAAGGGAATCAGTCACGGCTCGAATCGAGCTACCCAGTGTAGTCTAGGTACTTTCATACGGTGGTTACACAAATCCATTTTTTTTTAAACGCACCAGAATTCGAATTGAATTGTTTTGTTTCATTTTTCTCTTTTTGACAGATAGGAGTTTTTTTTTCAGAAGCGTCATGTGAGACTGTAAAAAAAAACATTAACTGATATTCTGTGAACTTGAAAAATAAACTATCGTACCGAGATACTTGTATTTTGTTTCTGAGCCCACTAAATTGATACTCGACCCTATCAATATCAATAATGTAAAAAGTATAATATATATAGAAAATATATCTCTTGTGTTCTTAGTGCGAAAATGTTATAATTTTTTTTTTGTTTATTATTATTTGTAAAATGTTACAAATGAAATTGTATTTTGATGCCATTTTATTTTTCTATATAGGTATTCATAATTATTTTTTCAGAAAAACATTTTCGAGTGAATGAGCAAATATGTACATTTAAATAAATAAAATTCTAGTATTAACTGGCATTTTTATTTCGATTCCACGTATATTTATTAATGTATGCATACAAATAAAATATTATGTATCTGTTTCAATCAATGTTTTTACTTATTGATAGAACATTATTAACATAAATATATTATAAAATAAAGGCCCCGTCGATTATAGAAGAATGGTCACTGCCACCCATTAAGGTTAAACGTAATAATAATAATAATAATAAATTTGGACAGTACGTTGTAATCTACGCATTCACAGATGGCGTCAATTAAATTATTTTAGGTTTTTAATACTTTTTGCACGTTTTGCTTTAAAATATTGAGGTGAATTAATTGTTTGCGCCCCTACATATTTAATACGAATATAAATAAATAGTTTTGTCCATAAACAAACCCAAATCCAATTGTATCTTTTATACCTACTTAGTTTACTTTGTTATTTACTACACACTTGTTGTTATATTCCTTTATATCTTAGGTAACGTACCCATACTACGTGACCCGTTTAGGGAGGGGGGATCTTCAAAATACCACGCTTGGTCTCAATGGGGGGCGGGGGGGGTTAGGTTTTTATCACGTAGTCAATCTAGAAATCTTTTTATATTTTTTCCACTTTTAATTATAGGTATGCATGCACTCTTGATGTCACGTAGCAAGTGCCGCGTGACATTTAATATAAACAAATATAAGCCAAATAATTTTTTTAAACTTTTTGTTAGCAAGAAATGGTTCAAAACCATATGGTAAATATGCAGTTAGTCCACCTCACGGATAACACGGAACGTTCGTGTTGTCGAAGTTTGATGCACGGATAATACGGAATGTTCCTTTTTTAACTAATAGACAATCAAATATGACATTTGTCGGAAGTACCAATCTTATAAAATAAATTCTCTAACATAAACTCGCTTTTCATCATACTTTTAAAAAACATCCCAGGTTTTGAATGGTTTGTTTGGCTACGCAGGGTTTGTCTAGCGGGTTTGTGTAATTATTTTAATACATTTCTTTCCATGTTCTACTGTTATAAATACTGGTACAAACTTGTCAATAATGCATTCACTTTGTTTTAGGCAAAAATAATTTTTCTATGATTGGCAGCATTGATGAAATGTTAAAATAAAAACGATGAATAAACATGGCGTTACCGCGCTAGTCAATTAATTTTAACAAAATTAAAATGTTAAATGCATATTTTTTGCATGTTTTTTGGTCTTCCCCGACATAAATACTCACTTTTCGTAATAATAAAGCTAAATCTAACTGTTTAGATAAAAAGTTTTCCGTATTAACGAGTAAGCGGTTTAATGCATAAATAATAACCATATTTATGATTTACTACGTGAAAACTGTAGGGGGAGGGGGGGGTTTTGGAATATACTACACGTGGTCACCGAGGGGGGAGGGGGGGGGGTGTGTTAAAAATTGCAAAAAGTGGGTCACGTAGTATGGGTACGTTCCCTTAGGGGGCATTCAAGTATTACGTAACGCAATTTTTGAAGATTTTTGACCCCCCCTCCCCCCCATGTAACGCGCCGTAACGTTTTTCCATACCCCCCCCCCCCCCCTTAACGATACGGTGTGAAATGATGGTGGAATAGTGGAGAAGAAATTTCTGAAAAATCCTGGGAACTAAATAATTCACTCCAGCCGACAGGGCCATAAGAGAGAGGGGTAAATCAGGATCGAAGGGGACTCTTCCTTTCAGCCGACAGGGCCATAAGAGAGAGGGGTATATCAGGATCGAAGGGGACTCTTCCTTTCAGCCGACAGGGCCATAAGAGAGAGGGGTAAATCAGGATCGAAGGGGACTCTTCCTTTCAGCCGACAGGGCCATAAATGAGAGGGGGAAATCAGGGTCGAAGGGGACTCTTCCTTTCAACCGACATGGCCATAAGAGAGAGGGGGAAATCAGGATCGAAGGGGACTCTTCCTTTCAGCCGACAGGGCCATAAATGAGAGGGGGAAATCAGGGTCGAAGGGGACTCTTCCTTTCAACCGACATGGCCATAAGAGAGAGGGGGAAATCAGGATCGAAGGGGACTCTTCCTTTCAGCCGACAGGGCCATAAATGAGAGGGGGAAATCAGGGTCGAAGGTTACTCTTCCTTTCAACCGACATGGCCATAAGAGAGAGGGGGAAATCAGGATCGAAGGGGACTCTTCCTTTCAGCCGACAGGGCCATAAGAGAGAGGGGTAAATCAGGATCGAAGGGGACTCTTCCTTTCAGCCGACAGGGCCATAAATGAGAGGGGGAAATCAGGGTCGAAGGGGACTCTTCCTTTCAACCGACATGGCCATAAGAGAGAGGGGGAAATCAGGATCGAAGGGGACTCTTCCTTTCAGCCGACAGGGCCATAAATGAGAAGGGGAAATCAGGGTCGAAGGGTGACTCTTCCTTTCAACCGACATGCCATAAGAGAGAGGGGGAAATCAGGATCGAAGGGGACTCTTCCTTTCAGCCGACAGGGCCATAAATGAGAGGGGGAAATCAGGGTCGAAGGGGACTCTTCCTTTCAACCGACATGGCCATAAGAGAGAGGGGGAAATCAGGATCGAAGGGGACTCTTCCTTTCAGCCGACAGGGCCATAAGAAAGAGGGGGAAATTAGGATCGAATGGGACTCTTCCTTTCTCCGATGTCTGTGCTATGTTATTTGCAGGTTGGTTGACTGGCTCATCACCTGGTCCAAGGCAAGGGCGTATATAATAATGGGGGGGGGGGGGAGTTACGGGATTCAAAATCCCCCCCCCCCCCAACGGCCTCAGTATTGTGTAGGAAAAAAAGAATGGTACTCGTGGATTGCATTCCTGGAAAATAATACAATATTATTTGCACCATCTCTTTTATTAATGTGATGTAAATAAGTTGTGATAGGTAGAGATCCCAAAAATGTTTCTAATAAATTTTACAACCCCCCCTTTCTCCCGTGTCCTCCCCCCAAGATCAAACTCCCCCTAAGATCGAACCCTCCTTGGGATCAAACCCCTCCTACGTGAATGCTGTAACTACGCCTTTGGTTCAAGGATCCGGAGGATTGGAGATGAATAGCTAGGGACTGGAGCTAGTGGAGGAAATTCTCCCCAGAGATTGAGTCACGGAATAAGTTGTTTATAGGTAGGTTGCCTGGCTCACCTGGAACTGCTCATAGTCCGGCCTGTCCCGGCCAATGACAGGCAGGGATTTGGGTGCGGCAGGCTGTACGAGCAGCAACTCCGTGAACACGATGAGCCCGAACACGCCGAAGAACATGACCACGATGAAGAAGCTGGCTCGGGCACGCTCCCGTGCGCGCGCGCGGCTTCCCGCACCTCGCGCGCCCATCGCCCCATAACCGGGGACCTGCAATAAACAATAAAACGTAATTTTATTCTGCGCTGTATAAGAGCGGATAAACAAATCACCCATTCTCTTCTATTCAATGAAACGATACAGCAACAATGGCGTTGTTTTTTGGCGTTGGATAGAAGAAGTTGGGTTTTCTTTACTCTCGTGCCCATGTTACGTGCATGTTCCCACTCCCATTTTACCGCCCGCAGATGTGCCACCCAGTGGCACGTTTCCCCTCGAATATAGCACTGTTAACAAGGCGTTAAGGGTCGAATTTATATTATAAGGGCACGGGAAAAGTTGACCAGGTTTTTTTTTTTAAGGTTGAGAGTTCACATCGTGTTTAAAAATATATACATTCAAAAGTGAATGGTACCTACCATGTTGGAAGTAAATTTTCTTTTCAGATATTACTTATGGGGTGGTTCAATGCTCGACCCTTATACGAACTGGATGCTTTCTCAGTATTCAATTGTGCACGGCGAAACATCGGCGTCACCAATTGAAGAGCAATGCACAATTTTTATCAAAGAATCGCAAACTAGGTACAAAGCTTTATTGACTACTTTCTTATGTTAAATGGTTGTTATCGGCAAGGCGGTTGATTAATGACTGCCATACCCATAGCAATTCATGTTAATATTTACTAAATGTGCAATTAAATTTTGCAGATACGGCTGATTCGCTATACACAATTGAATATTTCCGATGAGGACAGCATTATTTTTTATAGGTTTAAGGGTTAAGGTTGAGCTTTAACCTTCACACAAATAGAAAATGGTATTTTCTTAGGGGGAAGGGAGATTTTTTTTTCTTATCAACACATAGATAGGTAATGACATTTTTTATGCTTTGTTGAAAAATTTTAAATTCTTACTAAAGTGAATATTTATGTAGGTACATTTTTAGATTTTGATGAGACCTATAGCCATGATTTGTGAGGAATTACGTAAATAATCTTCATTTCTCTTAGGAAAAGCAAAATTTCTTGCAGCGTTGTTCGGAATTCAGTTTTAATTTTTAATCCTAATTTTAATTCCTACGGCGACGGCACAAAAAAGGCAAAAAACTTATGTTCCTTATCACAATACACTTTCTTACACACTAAATATTAGTACTTTACGTATGTTCCTTTACGTATGTGGTACTTTACTTTACGTATGTTCCTCTAAAGGTAAAAAATCTCCCTCACTCGTATTAAAGAAATAATGCTGCGTGCCGTTGCCGTCGCCGTGCCATTGCTGTGGGAATTATAAAAGCAGCCATCGTCTCAAATTGATCTAAAAATAATCTACAGATTTACACTTAAGGAATGTCATTTCCTTGACAAATTCCGATCAAATAGTGAGTACCTATTTCGCGTAAAAGTTGGAATGCAAAGGAATTAGATTATTATATTATTATCTTGCAGCCTTTAAGAATGTGAGGCCCCGAGACGTAGGTATTTTAATTTATAGTTAAATCTGGCCCTGCACCAGGAGTTCTAGAGCTCATTATTTTTTAGATGCACTGGCCTAAGGTTCTTAGACACAGGCGCCGACCACATTACCTACTGGCTCGAGAGTTTTCTAGCAGGTTTCTTCCATTTTGTATTATTATTACATATTATTATTACTATTATAGAAAAAGAAGGTTAGTTTAGGTGAAAGTCTTATATGTTGATAGAGGATTGCTTTATCTCTATAAAGCAGTGGTGGGGAAACTGTGGTCGCCAGAAAATTTTGTGCGGCCAGCAAGCACATTTGGTGAACTTAAAAAAAAAAAAAATAGTTACATCCAGAATTTGAGAAGAGTTTTCTTTCACGGTGTGTCAGATATATTTTAAAGTTAGTGAAATAAATGTAAATTTTTCTTCATGTTTTTATTTATTGTTATTTTTATTATATATATATTTTTAATTAGGTTTGTCAACAGTGATTCACATCAAAGCGCTTACAAATACATTTACACTGAACTTGGTTGATACTTTCACTAATTAGACAAACACAATATTGATAACATAATACTTATACATACATTACATTCAAACACACACACACATACCATATATTGCATAACAGTAATAAGTTTTTGCAACAAGTTTTTAGATTATTAAGTTTATAGAACAACATAATAATAAATCTTGTTAAGAGATCATTTGAAGGTGGCCAATGATAACATTGTCAAATTAATGGAATGTTTTTTATAAGTCTCATTAAAAATACAGCACATTTTCGACAAAGCTGAATCATACCCCAGCTTAGTTCGATATTTTTAAATATTTAACAGAATGTAATGAACAATTCGTGAACCAATTCTAGGAGCATTGAACCTGATTTGATGAAGTAGAAGGAGGAAATGATTAAACCATAAACAATTTTGAAAACAAGGTTTAAATCTATATTTAGTCTTCTCTGTTCAAGGGTGCGTACATTGTAGAATTTTAGTCGATCGGTGTAATGGGGAAGTAATCAAGCTCGCCTATCGGAATACGCTAGGTGGTACATAAAATGTTTTTTAACCCGCTCTATTCGCTGAATACGAACTTTGTAGGTTGGACTCCATACAGCACTTGCGTTAACACGTTGCGGGTGAAGGAATTGTACAGAGTTATTTTTGATTTGGGATTTTGAAAATGTTGATTATTTCGTTTGATAAAATCCAACATTGTTAAGGATCTAAAAATAATGTTGTCGATATGAGGTGTGAAAGTTAGTTTTTTTTTTATCAAATAATACGCCTAGATCCAGAATGGTTGCGACTTCCTGGATTTTAGTACGTCGATAAAATATTGAGTTGGGATAGAGTTGTGTTTACGAGTAAAAGTTACATATGTGAACACCTTTTAGAGAATTCGGAAACATTCTATTGTCGTTGTACCACTTTGAAACTCTGTCAATATCATTTTAGAAGAAGAAGTATTGAATCTAGTAATGTGTGGATAATTTTGAATATCTTACAATCATCGGCAAACAACAAAATTTCAGAATCCAAAATAAAATCGCACAAGTCATTTATAAAAACAAGGAACAAGATCGGGCCCTTGAGGCACCCCGGACGGATGTTATGGAACATTCAGAGTATTAACACGACATTATGGGTATAAAATTAGAATAGGCCACTTGCATGGATTTCATAACGACTTGGAAAAAATCGTGTGGATAGATTTGTTTACTAAGATTACGAAAACGTTACTGAAAATTTTTAGAAATGTAGTTTTTTTTATTTTTAAATAAATCCATTATTTGGGCCCGTGACGTCACTACGTGAAAAGGAGGCGTCTACTAATATCTACAGGAATTCCAAAAACTGAACAAACCGCACTAATATCTATGAGAACCAAAGTGAGGACGAATATCTACAGCTCAAACTGCTGACTAATATCTATGAGAACCAAAGTGAGGACGAATATCTACAGCTCAAACTGCTGACTAATATCTATGAGAACCAAAGTGAGGACGAATATCTACAGCTCAAACTGCTGACTAATATCTACGAGAACCAAAGTGTGGACGAATATCTACAGCACTGGCAGAGGTTGGGTTAGGTTAGGTTAGTTATTAAGTAATTCAAGTAATTTGTGCTTTTCCGTACAACCTCTTGCTCAACTGCCCTCTGTAGATATTAGTCCAACCAACGCTCCATAGATATTAGTCACCACTGGGATCGTCATAGGTATTAGAGCTGTAGATATTAGTCCAACATATGAGCTGTAGATATTCGTCCGACATATGGGCTGTAGATATTAGTATCTGGAGTCCATGAAAATGTCCCGTCTCCGAAAATGTTCCTATTAATTTTGTAAAATTCCACACTGATTTTTTTTTTTATATGGCAACACTTTGATTTCAGGCGAATTTTTGAATTTGACATTTAAGGCCTCGTCAAACAGAAGGCGTTATTAACGCGTCGCGTAGTTTCTATTTGAATTGTTTCGGCGTTAGGTAGAGCGTAGACCCGATTGATTTATTTCAATTCCAATGTCTTCCCACAATCTTGCCTTTAAAGGAACATTTTTGTACGCACTGTTCCTCATTTTATACAAACAAGGATGTTTTCGGACACATTCAATTAACTTTTCAATATTCATTTTTACCACTGTCAAGCTAGAACGCCCGGTGTTAAAAACAAAATTTTGTAAAAAAATACAACGCGACGTTCTAACGCGCTCGCTCTGTTTGACTGGTCTAGACATGTTCAGTACAACACAACGCAGTGTTATAACGCGGCGTTATTCACGAGGCCTTTAAGACCATTGTTTGCCGGCGACCGAAGTAGATCTTCAATAATCTCATGTCTTTCGTTTGTCCCTTTCTAACGAAATATTGTATTTGCGGTGTGTAGCGGGGAGGCGGGAAGGGAAGATTTCTATGTAGTGGTATTTAGTTGCAGCGCTAGCGAGCAAAATATGGTGTTATAGAGTTTTAAAGAAAAGGGCGCGTAATTATTATGTAACATCATTTTATCGGAGAATACGAGGAATGATCTTTTTGTGTAGTGCCTTGAAATTAACGGAGATATTATATTGTTATAGGAGATACGGGAATCGGATGCATGACGTAAAATTGTAAATAAGTAAAATTGAGCGTTACAAAATAAGGCATTTATTTCCATGCCCGAATACTTGCACGAAGACGGTGCAATGCCCCTTTTGTTGATAATATCTATAGCGACACGTCCTATAATATGGGAGACTCCCGACATATTTCGTAATGGTGTTAGTGTGTCCGGTGTCCCGCGTTTCGACGTGTACACAGTAAAAACGCGAGAAACCGAAACAAAATTTTAATTTTATATGTCAATATATTTTCGCCAAGACGAGAAATCACCCTTTTGCTTAGTTCATTCAATATTAGCTGAGACATGTATTGTTAGAAGAGCTCCGGAAAAAATAATGATAATATTATACAATTCTGCAAGGAACTCTACGAAACATCTATGTATAAAAATCAATGTATGTTTGCTTGTATGTATGTTTGTTCCATACGCGTTGCTAAACCAATCATCCTATTGCGATGCAATTCTGGGGATTTGATGTGCGCATGCCCGCGATGGTTAATATATATAGTGGTAAGATTTTTTTTTTATGAATATTAAGAGAATTTTAGAAATATTATTAGAATTTTAAGAGTCCCAACTGCTCCCATCTGAAGCCAGTGAGATGCCTCACGGCAACCCCAATTGGGGTATGCTGTGAGGCTGAAGGTAGTGGGGAGGGGAAAGAGATCGGGAAGAGGAAGGTGGGGAAGTACCTGGCTATTCAGATCTGGTCACCAAACACGGCTAATGCCATTTCAAGCAACGTTTCAATTCTGAATGGTGGTCTTACATCAGGGCGATACTGAGAGTATCTTCCACTCTGGAACGTGCCGCAAATATACTAGGTATGTATGCTTTAAGTGGCACGCGAGCTGTTTGAAAACTGAAAGTATCGGGACTGAATTTATGGAATGCGGGAGGAGGGAGGGGAGTTAGCAGGACGGGAGAAGCGGAAGATGGGAGTGGAGAGAGGGAAGACAGAGTGGGAAAACGTGAGGAGAAGGGTACGAGAGAGAGGAAAGGGGACGGGACGAATGGGAAAGGACACGCAGGGAGAAACAATGTCTTTATTAAGTGACATTGCAACGCATGCCAGGAACTCGCCAGTAAGAAATAAAATATTGTACCTTTAGAAAACTTAAATTCAAAATAATAACCTTTTCACCCACCCCTTCTATCTTTTTATTTCCCAGAACATCCTCTCCTCCCTTTCCTAAAAATACCCTCCACTCAGCATCCCCGAAGATGACATAGGCCCTTATAGGGGAGAATTATTTTCTTCTGGGCATGTGTGGAGCTATTGTATAAAAACATAATCTTGTCCTTTGTTAATATGTCAGATTTGAAAGTCAAATAATATGTGTAACTTCACATTCAATTATTCTGTAAAGTTCCAAAATCGGCGTCTCGGAATTTACTATGTATATATATATTTGTTTTCTGTGCATACGCCTCAGGGATCTCTTTTTACACCTTTTTTAACATTAGCTCCACACAGGAGGCCCTGAGGAAAAGAAGGGGTCTTTTTAGGAAAGGAAGAAGATGAAGTTCTGAAAAATAAAAGGGTAAGTATTGCGGATGATTAGGAATCTGTGGGTCAGTGCATCTAGAGTGACGGATGCAAGAATCCATCCCTCCCACTGCGATGCAAGGCGATGTTCAGAGAGAGTACCTACGGCTGGAGACGTCAAAGGGTTTCCCTCAACCATTCTCTCCCGATCGGACTCGGACAAACCTCACCCCATGAACCCGGGCAACCCTGCTAAGTCACCAAACGTAGCGAACCATTTGGGATGACCTATGGCAGAAGTGTTGGTTATCCAATAAATGGTTTCCGGGGCAGTGGTACGCATACCCGCCTCGCATTCAGTCTAGGTACCTACTTTAATTCTCCTCTGCCAGTTCCCATGCCTCACTGCCATAAATACCTAGGTAGGTAGGTACCCCGATATCGTAGAAAATATTTAAAAAATAAAAGCTGAACTGCAAAAAATGATAATCTTACTACCTACCAAGTGAACACAAATACGTTGAATATGGTTCTCGATTTTTTCGGTAACGATTCGAAAACGATTCTAAAACAACGAACACCTGCATATTGTCAACAAACAAAGACATAGATACACCCATTGTTAATGTATGGCGATTGAGTTATGTATGTATTATATTTTGGTAGAAAGCAGTCACTTTGTGGTTTGACATATTAATTAAAGGAAAACAATCACTTTGTTTGTAACCACGATTTATTGATTTAATTTTTATTTACCGACCGGTTTCGCTTAATACAAGCATCATCAGGGTATAAATTAAAACTAAGTTTTAACATCATCAGGGTATAAATTAAAACTAAGTTTTAATTTATACCCTGATGATGCTTGTATTAAGCGAAACCGGTCGGTAAATAAAAATTAAATCAATAAATCGTGGTTACAAACAAAGTGATTGTTTTCCTTTAATTATTATGTATGTATTAGTTTGTCTGGCGCGATTTTACTCCTTCCCCCGACCCGCGCAAGCTACCCCGTACAAGCTGCCCCGTCCGGCTGGCAAATGAGTGGATGAGACAACAACAAAAAACCTAAGTAATTTTACTACAAATCTGCGCGCATCTAAATTCGTTTTTTTACACGAATAAAACTGTTTTCAGTTCAGAATAAAATTTTATCGTATACTTCATCATATTCCTGACTCAGGATATGAGGAGTTTTTTTTTTAAATTGCGTCCATATGCCCAGAAAAAAATTCCAAAGTTGCCTCCTAAATTCATGGATAAATCGTCATCTTTTGGGGCCTATATTTTATAATTTAAAGCAAAAATCGAAAATCGGATTCACATCCTAACTGTATACATGCCTAACTTATTATTTAAAAAAAAGAAAAAAAACAATTAATTTGATATTTTAGCCGTAAATCCAAAACAAAATTTTGTATGAAACAGGCCACGCATGCGTTCCTCTTAACGTTCACTAGATTTATTGTTTGTTCTCTGCGAACTTATCATTTGGTTTGACTTTTTGACAGATGTTGTGAAGAGAACCCCGTACATTTTAAGCCGTCTGAACGTGTTTTAGAGGTATAATGGTAGTGGTGCTGATTTTAACAAAATCAAATTTAATAATATTCTTATTATTATTATAATTTACAAGTACAAGTATATTACATTGGATTTAGTAATATAGACGTTGAACATTATAATGATTTATGATCAATAAGATGGATCAAGGAAAAAAATATTTATGAGATGTAATATATTTGATATGCCTCGTTATTCTCCTGTGCCCTTTCTTGTGAAAAACATTACTTTTTTAAAAAATGATTTTCGGCTATGTAATTATCGTTTTTTCGCATCTATAAAATTATGTCCCGTCTTTCCGGTTTATAAAAAATGGTCTGATTTGGTGACAGTGGTGCCAGTGGAGTGACAGTGGTCACAATGAGTGAAGAAGGTCAGGAGACTACGGCGGTGAAGATCACTGGTCTTCAGGGAGCCGGCGTGTTGCTCTACACCATGGCGGTGTAGAAGTGACCTTGGTCCAGGCGGTCGATCGGCGTCGTGCTGACGAGATATGGCAGCTGTGTGTCCTTTGAGTCGGCTCACACACGTGACGCAGGAAGGAACCTTGAGAGGCGATGAGGATGATCTCTGGCAGCGGAACACGATGGGTTCGATTTGCCAGAGAACGGGTTGCATCCCAAGCAGAAAGCACGGCGGGCTCTATGTGCTGCGGACGGAGACATCTCATGTCGAGGCGCGAATGGGCCGGACAGCGGATGGTGGTTGGAGAAGGAATCCTCGAAGGTGTTGGTAAAGTTCCTGGAGTCACACTGGACAAATGTTATTCACTTGTTGCGAGACGGGCAGCCCGCGTGGGCCGATATGGCGTAGCGGCACTGATCGGACTGTGTTGCTTACTCGACCGATGAATGAAGACTAGGTACTGAGACTGAGCGGGCGAGCGGATCTGCTGCTTATATAGCCGCGGCGAGTAATTACTCTCACGGTAAGTAATGCGTGCCACTCGGCAGTTGACGAGAATGTTCGGCGCCGTACAGATATTCTACGGTGCTATCTCGAGACCTTTCTAGGCGGAGGCGATATTATTATTTACGTGGCCGCCACAAATATATGCTTTAAAAAAGACAAAAAAACGCGCTAATCATGAACTAATAAAGCAAAGTAAACTTTAATTTTGGGTAATTTTTCTTTGTAAGTATTATTTTAATCAAAAAAAAAAGTGTGGGAAAATTCACATATTTATTTTGATAGTTCGGGAAGTGGATGAAAAGAACTGAAAGATTCCATTACATTCACATTCACATCTACATTAAATTGGATGATATGAATTTTTTATTATACATTTATTTTTTATTATACATATAATATTATCATCTTACGTGTATTATTATTATTAAGAATTGACACTTTATCATGAATACAAGAAATATACAAAAATATTGCTTTTTTTTGCTAAACAAAAAGGTTTAACAAAAACTTTCATATATTTTTAATAGAGTTATTGATTCCGTGACAGTTGTGCCCCCTCCCCCCCCCCCCATATGTAAAAAAATATTGGGGGACTCTAGAAAAAAATATTCTCAAAGTGGGCGGTGGGCAAAATTAGCAATTAATTAAAATTTTGGGCAAGTTTTGTGTTTAGAAAGTTACAATTAATTTCAAGCATTGTTGACGCATTTCGACGGAAACCATTATCGTGTTCTAAGTGCAGTTATAAAATTCTAGTTACAGACTTATAAGTTGCAGGAATCGGAGGAAAACCATTATAATTTTCTGTGTAGTTTTAATTAAAGCTGGGACTCACACAAAGATTCATTATTACGACTGAAAACTACAAAATCAGGCTGCGCACCGATTATCGCCAGTGGTACACGTTTAGACGAGATATTAGTGCGTAACGCCGCCTCTAACTGTATAGCTCTATGGTTAAAATCAGTTTCATGTTCCGAATGATCTATTAAAATTCCAGTTGCGGACTCATCTGCTGACAAAGTAAACCGAAGTAAACCAGCGAAGTAAACCGTTCTAATGTTCCGAGTTGAGTTAAAATTCTAGTAAATGCTGAAGGAATTGTAGAAAAATCATTTACATACTATTAGTGTAACACCAATAAAAGCTGGGGACTCGCATACAGATTCCCTCTTAAGTTAAAACCAGTTTTGTGTTCAGAATGAAACGATAAAATTCTAGTTGTAGTTTCATCTGCCGAGACATTTCGTAGGAAAATGTTTTCGTGATCGAAGTGTACCTAGTCATAAAATTCTAGTTGCGGATTGTGCTGCCAGAATTGGATGAAAACCATTTACATTTTCATGTAAATGGTTTTCAATGTAGTTTTAATTAAAGTGATTGCCAACATATAGATTCACTCTTAAATTAAAACTAGTTTTGTGTTCAGAATGTAACAAATAACCAGTTGCGAATTCATCGAAGAAAACCATTCTCATGTTCCGAGTGAAGCTTTTAATTCCAGTAGCACACCACATGCTGCACAATTCGTGTGTAACTATTATTTAGCTTGTGCACTCTTTGGTTAAATCAAAATGCAACCAAAATTCAAGATGCGAGATCCTCTGTGAATGCAATTCAAGGGAAACCATTCTCGCTTTCCTAGTGCAGTTATAAATTATTGTTGCAGAGTTTGTGGACATGACATCCGGTCACGCATTTCTCAATTTCAAACACATATTTTTATTAAGAGAATTCTTGTCAGGTATTTGGTAAAATCATAATAATATTGAGGATTACGAACCCCCCGATTTTATTTTTCATATGATGTTCATGGGTGCCCCCGCATATATTCAATGATATTATTATTCAATTTATAAAAAACCTTTTATTTATTATACACAAGTTTTGCTGGGTAATTATTATAAAAATACCTATTTAAAATGGAGCCTCTACAAAATAAATTTGGTAACAATAAATAAATACTTATTTATATATACCTAAGAATTATAAATAGATGTTATTCTTCTATATCCATTTTCTATATATTGTGGTTTCTCGTTATATGTGAGCTTTGGTGTTATAATTAATATTGTGAAATTGTTATGTGACAAACTGTTTTTGGCAGAGTAGGGGTGCTTTTAATGAAGAATAAAAAAAAATTTAAAAAAGTAAACCACTTTGGTTGAATTTAAGTTCCAATCAAATTTAAAACAAATAATCCAAAAAGAGTATTGAAACTCACCTGCAAACGGGTTGTAACTACATACTGCAAGTGTTTTTTCATCGATGTGCCCTGATATATTACTAGAGGAATAATCTTCTTCTACATAAAAATTAATGTTTCTGTGTTTCCCATATGCGTTCCTATACCATTCATCGGATTGCGATGAAACTTAGGTGATTTCTTGTACGCACGCCCGCGAAGGTTTCTATATTTAATGGTGAGCCCTGGCGTTCTGAAATTTGCATACAAATTTTACAATAGGTGTCCCGCGAGTTGTTTGAAAAATGTGTGTATTTCATGTAGTTTAGCGGCACGGGGGGGAGGCGGGAGACACTTCTTATTTTTATAGTAAGGCAAAAGTTTAAGCATAACCGATTTGGTGTTTATCAAATAATGTGTTGAGAGTTTGAAATAACCCATTGTAAACGGTGCCAAAATGATAATACTTAGGTATCTAATAATTACTTTACAAGCCGACTACCTCTCCACCCATGTTATGCAAAAGAAATTTAAAAAAAACTATCAGCTAAAAGTAGACTCCTACTTTATAAATCAACGATAAGGCCAAAACTAACTAATGCCAGCCCTATCTGGGCCCACGCTTCAGAGTCACAATTGAAAAAAAATCAAACATTTCAGAATGAAGCCATACGCACGGCCCTGGGCTCCCCCAAATGCATAAAGGTATCCCAACTCCACAAATATTCTGAAATCCCCTTATTAAAAAAACACATCTTACCTAAGTCTCGCGGAAACATTTTATGAGGGAATTCCCACCCATGAAAACGCGTCCATAAACTGCCTCGCCCATTACGACGAAAACATACCGCATTTAAAAAACCTTAACAAATCCTCTGTAAAGACTAACCTCCCCATGGTAATGCCATGTCCCCATGCAAATAATTTTTCACAAACAACCAAATAAACTAATTTTTCAACAACCTTTGTTATAAATCCATGATGAAAGAGAAAGGGCCATTTTGACCCGGAGCTCTGTATGCCAATAATAATTCAAAAAGTCTACCTCCCCAAATATGGACTTCATCCGCAGAGTGAAGACGTTAGTTACTTCTAAGAATAGTGTTGTTACCATTAATGGGTACTTTTACACAATGGCTGCGTGTTGCAGTTCACCCCAGCCGCCCACAGAAAATATTAGATAAGTAATTAATGTTGAGGGGGCGTTTATTCGTTTATTGACGAGTGAGTTGGGAAAAGCGATACGATTGTAGCTGGGAGCTTTTATCGTAATTACGTTCAGTTGATGGATGTACAAACATTCTAGATTACGTTATTCGCGTATGTTCGCGTAGGTACTGAGAACAGGGCCGCATTTACCGATGGGCCGAGTGAGTACAGTACACAAGTCCTACAATATTTTCAGCCCCGGTAGATAGAAGATCGGCAGAAAACCGAAGAGATAGATCGATATAACCGTGTTGTGGACATGTGTGTCAGAGCAAGTAAGTTTTATAGGATTACTTTTAGGTTTAGGTAGGTATTATAATTGCGCACTTGAAGTGAAATAACACAAAACTGCGCCATACAAAAATTACGTTATTATTATTATTAAGTTTAATGTATTTTTCAAACCTTTTCAAATATCAATATTGTTTCTTGAACAGAAAATCTATTTCAAAATGCCAATTGAAATGTTTACCTAATGTGAATCGGCGATATAGGTTTTTGTTCAAATCAGTAAAACCTTTTTTTAAAACTTTATGAGTAAAACATCAAATTGTAATATTTAATTAAATGAAGACAATATTAAGACCATTGTTTGCCGGCAACCGAACTAGATCTTCAATAATCTCATGTCTTTCGTTTGTCCCTTTCTAACGAAATATTGTATTTGCGGTGTGTAGCGGGGAGGCGGGAAGGGAAGATTTCTATGTAGTGGTATTTAGTTGCAGCGCTAGCGAGCAAAATATGGTATTATAGAGTTTTAAAGAAAAGGGCGCGTAATTATTATGTAACATCATTTTATCGGAGAATACGAGGAATGATCTTTTTGTGTAGTGCCTTGAAATTAACGGAGATATTATATTGTAATAGGAGATACGGGAATCGGATGCATGACGTAAAATTGTAAATAAATAATATAGAGCGTTTAACAAAATAAGGCATTTATTTCCATGCCCGAATACTTGCACGAAGACGGTGCAATGCCCCTTTTGTTGATAATATCTTTAGCGACACGTCATATAATATGGGAGACTCCCGACATATTTCGTAATTCCGGTGTCCGGCGTTTCGACGTGTACACAGTAAAAACGCGAGAAACCACCGAAACAAAATTTTAATTTTATATGTCAATATATTTTCGTCAAGATGAGAAATCACCCATTTGCTTAGTTCATTCAATATTAGCTGAGACATGTATTGTTAGAAGAGCTCCGGATATAATAATGATAATATTATACTAAAGTCATGGTGTTTGAAAGAGAGAGTACGAAAACAGTGTGCGATATAGTAGTGAATGATGAATACTTGGAGCAGGTGGATGAGTTTGTTTATCTGGGTAGTATGTTTACGAGAGATGGGAAGGCTGATAGAGATATTGAAAGGAGGGTAAATGCCGGTAACTCCATTAATGGAGGACTGAATGCCGTTGGAACTAATAAAAAACTTTCAATAAAAGCGAAACTAGCAGTCCACAATGGAGTCCTGGTACCTACCCTGATGTATGGCAGTGAGGCATGGAACTGGCAGAGGAAGGATGAAAGTAAACTGAATGCTGTTGAAATGAGATCCCTGAGACGTATGTGTTGTAAAACCATGTATGATCGTGTTAGAAATGTGGATATCCGCAAAGAATGTAAGGCTGATGTAAGTATAATGAGCAAAGTTAAGAAAGGGACCCTCAGATGGTTTGGGCACGTAGAGCGAATGAACGAAGAAAGTAGTGTTAAGAGAATATATGATGCAAATGTGAATGGTAGAAGAAGTCGGGGACGCCCGAGGAAGACACGATCAAGTAAATCAGATACTTGAGACGGGCCATGTCAAAAGTCAGAATAATAGAAGAGTATGTATGAGACGATGTATGAATGTGAGTGAGGCAAAGAGTGTGTGCCAAGACCGAGTTGTTTGGCGGTCCGTCCTCTCTGCCTACCCCTGCGGGGAAACGGCGTGATGGTTAGTTAGTTAGTTATACAATTCTGCAAGGAACTCTAGGAAACATCTTTGTATAAAAATCAATGTATGTTTGCTTGTATGTATGTTTGTTCCATACGCGTTGCTAAACCAATCATCATATTGCGATGAAATTCTGGGGATTTGATGTGCGCATGCCCGCGATGGTTAATATATATAGTGGTGAGATTTTTTTTTTATATGAATACCGCACAAGAGTCCTAACTGCTCCCATCTGAAGCCAGTGAGATGCCTCACGGCATCCCCAATTGGGGTATGCTGTGAGGCTGACGGTAGTGGGGAGGGGAAAGAGATCGGGAAGAGGAAGGTGGGGAAGTACCTGGCTATTCAGATCTGGTCACCAAACACGGCTAATGCCATTTCAAGCAACGTTTCAATTCTGAATGGTGGTCTTACATCAGGGCGATACTGAGAGTATCTTCCACTCTGGAACGTGCCGCAAATATACTAGGTATATATGCTTTAAGTGGCACGCGAGCTGTTTGAAAACTGAATGTATCGGGACTGAATTTATGGAATGCGGGAGGAGGGAGGGGAGTTAGCAGGACGGGAGAAGCGGAAGATGGGAGTGGAGAGAAGGAAGGCAGAGTGGGAAAACGTGAGGAGAAGGGTACGAGAGAGAGGAAAGGGAACGGGACGAATGGGAAAGGACAAGCAGGGAGAAACAATGTCTTTATTAAGTGACATTGCAACGCATGCCGGGAACTCGCCAGTAAGAAATAAAATATTGTACCATTAGAAAACTTAAATTCAAAATAATAACAACTTCAATTCTCAGCGAGTTAATTCCAAGGAAAAGTTTATCAATATAATGTCGTAGAAGACGTAGAATATTTTTGGAATAAAAAAAAAAACAGCAATAAAAACGCCTATAAAAATTTGAGTGTTAATACTCATTTTGGGAGACAGGTATGGGTGCCGCAGCCCAGGGAACCATTTATTGGATAACAAACACCTCTGCTACAGCTCACACCAAGTGGTTCGCTACGTTTAGTGACTTAGCAGGGGTGCCCGAGCTCATGGGGTGAGGTTTGTTCGGGTCTTGGCGGCGGATGCGTCTGCCCACCAATTTCATGGCAGGCCAGATTGGGAGAGACTGGTTGAGGGATACCTTTTGATTTCTCCAGTAGGGCTCTCTCGGAACATCGCCTTTCACCGCACGGGGAGGGATAGAATCATTCGTCCGTCACTCCTGGACACACTGACCCCAGATTCCAATCCACCCCTTCTACCTTTTTATTTCCCAGAACATCCTCTCCTTCCTTTCCTAAAAATACCCTTCACTCT
This sequence comes from Limnephilus rhombicus, assembly GCA_929108145.2. NCBI lineage: Eukaryota > Metazoa > Arthropoda > Insecta > Trichoptera > Limnephilidae > Limnephilus > Limnephilus rhombicus. The sequence goes on from OV815280.1 coordinate 47,166,496, forward strand.
GCATCCCCGAAGATGACATAGGCCCTAAGGAGAATTATTTTCTTCCTGGGCATGTGTGGAGCTATTGTATAAAAACATAATCTTGTCCTTTGTTAATGTGTCAGATTTGAAAGTCAAATAATATGTGTAACTTCACATTCAATTATTCTGTAAAGTTCCAAAATCGGCGTCTCGGAATTTACTATGTATATATATTTGTTTTCTATACATACGCCTCAGGGATCTCTTTTTACAGCTTTTTTTAACATTAGCTCCACACAAGAGGCCCTGAGGAAAATAAGGGGTCTTTTTAGGAAAGGAAGAAGAGGAAGTTCTGAAAAATAAAAGGGTAAGTATTGCGGATGATTAGGAATCTGTGGGTCAGTGCATCTAGGAGTGACGGATGCAAGAATCCATCCCTCCCACTGCGATGCAAGGCGATGTTCAGAGAGAGTACTTACGGCTGGAGACGTCAAAGAGTTTCCCTCAACCATTCTCTCCCGATCCGGCCTGCCATGCAGCTGGTGGGCAGACGCATCCGCCACCAAGACTCAGACAAACCTCACCCCATGAACCCGGGCAACCCTGCTAAGTCACCAAACGTAGCGAACCATTTGGGATGACCTATGGCAGAAGTGTTGGTTATCCAATAAATGGTTTCCGGGGCAGTGGTACGCATACCCGCCTCGCATTCAGTCTAGGTACCTACTTTCATTCTCCTCTGCCAGTTCCCATGCCTCACTGCCATAAATACCTAGGTAGGTAGGTACCCCGATATCGTAGAAAATATTTAAAAAATAAAAGCTGAACTGCAAAAAATGATAATCTTACTACCTACCAAGTAAACACAAATACGTTGAATATGGTTCTCGATTTTTTCGGTAACGATTCGAAAACGATTCTAAAACAACGAACACCTGCATATTGTCAACAAACAAAGACATAGATACACCCATTGTTAATGTATGGCGATTGAGTTATGTATGTATTAGTTTGTCTGGCGCGATTTTACTCCTTCCCCCGGCCCGCGCAAGCTCCCCCGTACAAGCTGCCCCGTCCGGCTGGCAAATGAGTGGATGAGACAACAACAAAAAACCTAAGTAATTTTACTACAAATCTGCGCGTATCTAAATTCGGTTTTATACACGAATAAAACTGTTTTCAGTGCAGAATAAAATTTTTTCGTATACTTCATCATATTCCTGACTCAGGATGTGAGGAGTTTTTTTTTTAAATTGCGTCCATATGCCCAGAAAAAAATTCCAAAGTTGCCTCCTAAATTTATGGATAAATTGTCATCTTTTGGGGCCTATATTTTATAATTTAAAGCAAAAATCGAAAATCGGATTCACATCCTAACTGTATACATGCCTAATTTATCATTTAAAAAAAAGAAAAAAACAATTAATTTGATATTTTAGCCGTAAATCCAAAACAAAATTTTGTATGAAACAGGCCACGCATGCGTTCCTCTTAACGAAACTCAATCGGAAATCTGGAAACAGATAAATCAGAAAAAGATATTTGCTCCTAGGTGAAGTTTCCAGACTTTCGATTGAGTTTCGTCGCTAATTTAATAAAACAATTCAATTTGAGGTTTTCTCATAACATTAAAAAAAATATATGTATATTCATCATAGACTCGCAGAAAAGTCAATAGATGTAGCATATTTAAAATAAAATGGATAAATATTTATCCAGACACATCTAGATAGCATTTAGTTCGTGTTTGAATCTTGCAATCGTACATAAAGATGGCAGCCAATAAAATATGTTAAGAAAATGAAGATAATGTGGGTGATTCTTAGTCGAAGTATGATACGTTTAAAACATAATAACATAATCGGATATCGACACCTTGGCGCAGTAGTTAGCGCATTTGGCCGAAAAGCGAAAGGTCCTGGGTTTGAGTCCCAGAGGTGCAAATATATTTTTCTGTTTCCAGATTTTCGATTGAGTTTCGCTAATATTGTCTTCATTTAATTAAATATTTTTAAACCCTCTATACGGCTTACTCCAAAGCATTCGATCCTGTTAACCACTATGTTCTTTTACATAAGTTATTGGGTCTAGGAATTTACTGTGATGCCTATCTATAAATGGATCGCATCATATATCAGTAGACAATCGGCACCAAACCACGGAAACCACGGTTGTCAATGGTTTCGTATTTTGCTTAGCGGAAATTGTCTCAGTGTGTCCCAATACCTTTTTTTTATTTCTCATTTATAGATTTTACTTTTTTAGTTTAAGTCACATAAAACTTATAACCATAAATTCTGTTTATGTATCTATGACGACATTTTAATATTTATTTAAAAATAATTTACAACAGTTGTTGCAAATTTTTATTATTTAAATCTAACCTAAATCTAGTTTTAACATTATTTACAGAAATTCTAATATGGTCCCTACCTACTTTTTTATTAGTGAGATTTGAGATCCTTTTGGCCATTATTTGGGAAAAGAAGAGTGCCCTGCACTTTCAAGTTTCTAGTTACTTCGTATCAGGCGCGGCTGGCGCTAACGTACAATGGGGCGCTGAACCGCCAAAAAAATTCAACATCATTTTACAACTCATCGTATTTCTACGTAATGTGTTTATTTATTAAATTGATAAAATTGAGCACAATCTTTAAATTTAATTATAATTATTTATCAATCTAACAATTAACAATGTATTACGGCCAAATAAACGCATTGTTCCCACCCGCCAGTTACGGCGGCTACCCGCTAGGAGCGAGGAACCGAGGTAGGTACAATGCCAAACCGCGCGCCAGAGCTAAGCGCCCCGTAATTTGAATGATCCTCGTAGTAAAAAATCCCAAAACGTCAGAAACATGTCATACTAAAAATCGGCTGACCGTGCGCTGCACGGCCGACCCGAAGAGCTTCGGCATTCTTCGGAAATATTCCGAAGCTTTGGTTCCAGCGGTAGTAAGGTTTGAACAAGATAATATTAAGTAATAATATTTCTCTTCTAAAATGTAACCATTAGTCAAAGGGTCAGCTATGCGTCTCGTGTGACATTATCTTGTTCGAGCCCTTGGGATGTACCTTTTTGACATTATTATTTGTTTGTCACCCATTGATCGAAGTTGTCACGACAGTAAATGGCGATATTGGCGATCCACGCCGCAGAGTGTTTCTTGTGTGTTAATTATTATTATTGGATTATTGCGTTATTATTATTATCTTTGGAAGGTTGAGTATTTTTAAATGGATATCACACCCACCCTTTCCACTAATCTTCTAATAGATGTAATATCAATAGTAATGGAGTGTAAAATGCTTCTAAAAATATTGATACCAGAATAATTCTTTAATAATTGGATAATTACTAGAGCGCCGTTTTAGTTATGTTGCGTTGTACAATTTATTATGAGTTCCTAGGCTATATGTATTTTTATTATTTTAATTTACAAACAGATACATAAAACATACCTACTTACCTGGCAGGTCAATTCACTATATTAAACTCTAGACATCAGCATGTTTTTACATCGCACGATATTTTTACTATTACAGTTACATGATATTTTTAGATACTTAGCAAATAATGTAAAATTATGCATGATGTCTAGATTTTTTTTTAAATATAATATCAACCTTTCGTTTTTTATGAATGGCTTGGTGAACCACCTATAATTTGAGGCACCGGCCGCGCCTGCTTCGTATACCTAATATCCGGATTAAATGATTTTTTAAAACTATATATTCTTTATCCGACTGTTTGAAAATAAAATGCGATCTTGATCATCTGGGCGCGTACTGTGAATCAAACTTTTGCCCTAAAACATCTAAGAGGCACTCAATAAAAATAAAATCATCTACCCTTACAACTTGAACAGAAAAGATTTACGTGTTTACACAGAAAATTAATTTTTGATAAGCAATTCGAACAAATTATATCAAAATCCTTCAAGATGCTGGTATCCTATTAAGAATATGTGAAGTTTTCAAAAATGCTAAGACTCTAGAAATGTTGTTTTGTTCATTGGTCAGAAATCCACTGGATTATGATTCCACAATACGGAATCCTCAATACAGATTTAGTACCTCGAAAGTACAGAATAAATTTTCGAAACATTTATTCAAGAAATACAACAAAATTAAAAATAATAATATGTTAACTTTACAATAAAGAAGCACATTGTCTGAACTGTTTGTAGGTACATAATCTGCTAAATAGGTTTAAGGTCAACTGGGGTAAATGCGTCTACGGGGCTATTGCGTCTATCCATCCTGCTTCGTTTAATATTTAAAATAGATGTAATTAATGCCATCTAGTGGTTTTCTTGTATATTATGTCATAACTTAGAAGTCTACAGGCAACGCTTTCGGCGACAGGTTGGAAGTAATTCGCCATTTAAAAAAAGTGACTGAAAAACGAGTGACGTGTCGCATTCTGTGGTCTTCTATATTCTTGAATATCTCTGTGATCACTAGAGTATGGAGTTTGAATTTACGGTGAGTTAAGAAAAAGTAATACTGTTTTCAATTAAAATAATTATTTTAAAGAAATCATTGCGTATTTTGGAGAAATGACAACTGAAAAAATACGATTGTTTATTAGTGACCCGGGGTAAATGCGCCTATTTTTTTGGGGTAAATGCGTCTAGTAGACGCAATTACCCCGTTTCCAGATATCGACAACCATAAATAGTATATTTTTTCAACTGTGCATAATATTTCATTATTTATTTACTTACATGTGTAGGTAAAGCGTAATACATAGTTCTATAAATTATATTACACTTTTCATAAATAATAGTGATTACTACCTTTATAATAAAGAAATATACCTCTTTAAGCAAACAAACATTAGGTTGCCTGTTTGATATTGTCAAGTTCATTTGTTGACACAAAAAAAACTATTAATTTATTATTGTTTACAGGTTCGACTATCTTCTACGTATAACTTACACAAAATGGTGCATAATTACAAGAGAAAAACAAATGATCCTCTTTATACAGAAGAGACATTGCAGAAAGCGATAGAAGATGTCCGTAATGGTACATTAAGTGGTAATCAAGCCTCCAAAAAGTACATAGTACATACACAATAATATATTTTTTTAAATTATTATAACAATAATTAAAAATTATTCACTCAAAATACTTCAATTATCTCAACCAAACGTAAGTTGACAAACTTTCGTCCAACAAATGGTTGAGTATTGGAGAGTTGAGCGCAGAAATAGAAGGATTTATGCTTGCCATTCAAGATAGAATCATTAATACTAAAAATTGTAGGAAGCATATAATCAAAGATATAAATCAAATTGATGATTTATGTAGAAAATGTTTGGCTTTTCCGGAAACTATAGAAAATTATATCGGGATGTTCTGTATTAGCGCCGTCCGAGTATACATTTAGGCACTTAAAAATAATCCACCAAAGTTTGGTAATTAAACATAACTTGATTGACTGCCGTAATATAGTACCATATTATGAATATGAACCAAATTCATTTTTAGAAAATGAATTTTATAAAATATATTATGATAAAACTATACTAACAGTCAAAACAATTAGTCATAATAGACCTGACATAGTTTTACATCACAAAATTTTTAAAAATAACTTATATCATTGATAGCTACCTATCCAAATTCCTGTAATATTCAAAAATCTGTTTCTGAAAAAATTTGAAAATATACAGATTTAGGAAATGAGATTAAAAGAATTTGGCACTCTCAGACTATAAAAATATTACCATTTGTTATTTCGGCTACCGGCATTATACCTAGGTCACTCATTCAAAATTTATGCATATTAGATTTGTCAAAGAATTTATATATAAAAATGCAAAAATCAGTCATTTTAAATACATGCAGGATTACAAAATATTTTTTAAATATTTATATTGAGGGATCAGTAGGATTTATAGGTTCAATTAGGAATTCCACAGAGCCGAACCCTCTGATATGAAAATATCTGGAGTCGGTGAATTATTTTCCCATTTCCCATCTCTGGTAGGTTGACATGTTGTTCTTGTATTGTTTTGTATTTATAATACTTATATAGTGCAATTGCATAGCGTGAATTGACTAGATGATCATTTGGGGAAGTGTGTGAAAGGGTTTAGTTTTTCCTGTGGGGAAAATTTAACCTGAACATTTAAATCTGGTGCGTATAAATTGTAAGAGAAGAATAATGCAAATTGAAAAAATCTCCCGAGAAAAGATACATGCCGCCAATGGGACTCGAACCCACGGCCTTCTGCTTACCTTATTTACTTATTTTTTTAAATACCAAAGGTTTTAACCGCTGTTTTTAATATACCGCTAGTGTTTGAAATAACTCAAATTAGAACAAAGACATATTTAAAGAAGATAAATTCCCTCGACATATTATATTCCATCTATCTTATAACTAAATGGTTGGCAATGCATGTTTAGTAGAAGGGGTAAATGCGGCATTCACTAAATTGACGCATTTGCCCCGTAATTTCTAAAAAAAAATATATTTCGGCTGTCTTTATCTGGAAATATATTGTTGTATTTTGATCAGAAGTAAAAATGTATGAACAATTAAGATAATAATCTTTGTTATTGGAATTTGAAATTTAGGTAAAAAAATATGTCTTGGACGCATTTACCTCATAGAGGGGCCAAGAGAGGGGCAAATGCGTCTAATTTCCATGTTTTACTTTCACTTCATTTTAACGAAATCAAGAGGCTTTTGTAAATTAAAGCAAACATTTTCTGAAAAAAAAATTATTGTTGATGAGTTATTCACAAAAAAAACAACTTAAAATCCAATGAGTTGCAGTCAAGTGATCTGTAAAAAAAATTGTTCAAAAAAAAATCAAAAAATATGCCGCAATTGCCCCAACTGACCTTATTTATTTATTTATTGTTTCTTTACACTGCAGGTAAAAATGTTTACAATACAATTTGTTACCTCACTAGGAAAAGCCTGTGTTGAGGTTAACAATAATTATACAATTTAACAAAATAACACAAAATTATACAGATTTTGAAAGAACAATATTGTTGTATTTGGTACCTACTAAACTGATGGCGCTAGGTAGTACATTAATGTAGACTTTTAGGGTGACCATAGTTTTGAGATCTGATTTAAAATAAGATAAAATAAAGTTTTTTTGTTTTTAAGGATTAAGTTGTGAATTATAAATATATGTATAGAATTTAACATGCTATAGATTTGGCAAGAGGAAGATGAACAAAAACGGTTCAAACGAAAATATTATTATTTTAGCTTATTATTATAAACATACTCATTTAGCTAATAATTTAGAAAGGACAAAGTAGAGAAAATCAATTGGCAATCCTCGACTAACACAAATAATTTAAGATCCTTCTTAAAAGTGTACAAGAAATTAGATGACTTTATATGTTCTGGAAGGCTATTAAATATGAGTGGAGCTTGATAAAAATAATTTCTTTGACCAAAAGAAGATTTAGTTTGAATTGCCATAAAGTTCAGACCAGAGCCAATTCTCGTAGTACGAATTTGCTGTGTTCTTTCTGCAAAATTAATATTATTAAAAAATCTACAAAGCGTTTGTGTAATATATAACTGTTTTGCGTTCATTACATTACATTCCTTAAAAAGTAAATGGGTTGGATATTTATTTTTTTTCTTGAACATAACTTTAAGAATCATTTTTTGGGCAATATTAAGTGGTTCTATATAAGTCTTTGGGCAGGATCCCCAGCACACAATATTATAAGAAAGCAGAGACTGGATTATTGCAAAATAAACAGTTTTTAATTTTTCTTTGTCTAGTATATGTCTCAGTTCTTTAAAGATATAGGTAAATCTCCTAGTATTATTTACTAACATATTAATATGATCATTCCATCTCAAAAATTTATCTATTTTTACACCAAGGTATTTGATCCTGACTACATTTTCTAAAGGGTTGAAGTTACATGTTTGAAAACAATTGTGAATAATCAAGTTGTGAGTTTCAGAAGGCTGACTTTTACTTGAAATGCTAAAAGTGATAAATTTGGTTTTTTGTGCATTCAAAGTTAATATATTATTGTTTAACCAACTATTTACCACTTTTAAACCTATATTACTTTTGTTGAAAGTTTCATTCCAAGTTTTACCCTCAAATATTAAGGCAGTGTCATCTGCAAAACTAACAATGTTACCAGGAACATTCAGACTATATAAATCATTTATATAAATAAGAAACAATATTGGCCCAAGCACACTACCTTGCGTGACTCCAAAGGAGATTGATTTACCCTCGCTTAACATCTTATTTATTTCCACTTGTTGTGTTCTGTCACTAAGATAAGATCTGAACCAGCCCATTGCTGTATTATTAATGCCTAAAGATGATAATTTTTTAAGTAGCAATTTGTGGGAAACAGTGTCAAATGCTTTTGATAAATCCAACAACACCGCTATGACTTTGTTGCCATAGTCCAGCGCTCTTGTAACTTTGGTCAATACCTTTAAAACAGCATCACTCGTACCTTTATTTGCTCTGAAACCGAATTGATTGTCAGAGAGTAATTTGTATTTTTCTAAGAATGAAACTAATCTTGACTTGGCCAATCTTTCTATCAATTTTGAGAGAGTATTGAGTAAAGATATGGGTCTGTAATTGTTAACCTCTAGGTGATCCCCACCTAGGTACAATAGATAGTCCGGATTTGGTATCCGTCATTGGTTTAAATAAATAACAAAATGCAACATAATTGTAACAAAACAGTAAATAAAATAAAATAATTCTAAAACTCATCATTTTCCACAGAATGGCGATAAAAATCGTGACCATTAAAATTTCTTCCTGGTAGGTACCTAGATAGAATAAATTAGGGAGGAACCTTGTTGTCAACTGAAAGTTGAAACTACTGTTGAAAGTAGCATAAAAATAGTCAAAAACGCAATTTAAAAAAATTCATTGATTAATTTTAGAATCCTGAATTCCCGTAAAACGGACCAATTGAATTATAAAAATAAAACGATTGATTATTAAAAATTCAAGAGGTAACACCATACAGTAAGTAGGTACTAAGTCATTCAAAGATTTCTAGTCACACAAGTTATTTTTTGTTTTTTGATCTAGGGATTAATTATTCGTAAATAATAATACATTACCTAAGTATATATTTTTCCAAAATATGCGTCCCAATCAGCGTTGCCAGGTCTTTTCCAAAAATATACCGAACAGTGAGCAAAAAAAAATTCGAGGTGAAATTTATTTCACGGTGGTACCTTGGCAAAACCCGCGTCAGGGGGAGGGGGGGGGGGAGACATTGTACGCAGTAAAATTATTTCGAATAATCACATTTATATAGACTACAGGGTTGCCAACTTAGGGGTTTTCCACCCCCAGATTTAGGGGGAAAATAAGTGGGATGGGATTTTTTTAGGGGTTTAATATGTTTAGGGGTATTTTTGGGGGTTTTGTGATTCCATGTATTTAAAAAAAATTATTATATCGTATACACGGAGCACTCATACACTTCACAATTTTATTTATTGACTACTAAAATAAGCTGCGTAATATACTCTCCATTGAAATGCTTCAAAGCATGATGATGGTTCGGTTCACATTAAAAAGAAATGGTGGATCTTGCACTACATTTAATCCATCTCCTGAAATGTTAAGCTTATTCAATGTTAACATGTATGATTTTTAAAAATCTGATTCTTCTCAAGAATATGATGCAATATTTGATTTTTTAAATAATTTATGAATAAAGATTATTAAAAAACATTACAGCATATCATTTATTAATTATTACTCATTATTTTTACAAAAAAAATTTTTTAGGGGTATTTTCAAGTAATTTGCCGGTTTCTAGGGGTTTTTGAGTTTAGTTTGGGGATAAATATTTTTGAGAGTTGGCAACACTGGTAGACTAATCCGCAAAATGGCTTGGAAAACAGTGAGCGCGTGCACGAAGCGGTAACATCGCACAAACTAGTAAGGATGCTACGCAACATCGATTGCCGATTGCATCAAATCTGATAGTTGAATCGCTTATTAGGGAGAAAAATTAATCAGAAAAAAATACCGAACCGCCCATACTTCGGTATTTTTGTCATACCGAACACCGAACACGGTGCTAAAATACCGAACGGTTCGGTAGAATACCGAACACCTGGCAACCCTGGTCCCAATCCCCTCGTTATCTCTCGGCGCGTAAACGAGTACCTACACTTTCGAGTCGAACCGCCTGCTCATGGCCTGCTCTGACGAGCCACGCTCCATTTATAAGCGCCACAACAAGTAAATATTTTCTACTTTTGATGGCACACATAAACACGCGTAGATTTATTTTAATTTTGATTCATTTGCAAACATGATCGCAGTTTAAAAACATTGATAAGGCGTGAGTAGGTACCTACCTACCGACAAGTTTTATCTTCTGCCGAGTTTCACAAAAAACATCGATCACACAAAACATTGTTAGGACTTATCTAATTCAAAATTAAGACCTTGATTACTCCTATCAAATACCCCATGCCCCATAATACTGATAAGACCTCCAACTTGTCACATTTGGGAGGCGGGTATGGGTACCGCCGCCTCGGGAACCATTTATTGGATAACCAACACCTCTACCGTACGTCACCCCAAGTGGTTCGCTACGTTTGATGACTTAGCAGGGGTGCCCGGGTTCATGGGGTTTAGGTTTGTCGGGGTCTTGGCGGCGGATGCGTCTGCCCACCAGCCGCATGGCAGGCCGGATCGGGAGAGAATGGTTGAGGGAGTCCCTTTGACTTCTCCAGCCGTACTCTCTCATGAACATTCTTTCAACTGTGAACATGAATATTAACTCTTTCTAACAAAATTCTGAACGACTGTGACAGGGACGGAAGTCCAAAAATCTTGAAATTCGTGTGACGTCATTTACGGATGGCCAAGGCCTACTACAGAACAGGCCTAGGCGCCCGGCGGATTTTAAAATGTCACGTGATCAATTCAGTGCTGTCAAGATGTTTGGTTTGTTTATGCTGTCAAGTTTCAAGTTTGCAAATGGCGGCGGTTGTTGCTTGATGCTCGTTGTGACTGCTGATTTGTGTTGTTTATCTCAAACATATTAAATAAACAAACTGATTCGACTACTTTAAACAGTGAAGTTTACTTGGAAGTTGAACTGGTAAGTGGATATTGTATTTATAATGCTGATTTAGTTAAAAAAAAAAAAACAAATCTTATTTGACGTTTCACAAATAATCAACAAGTTGCGTTGTACTTATATCAATGAAAGAGACTTTTTACTTGTTACTTTTTAAGCTGATAGAACTGATTGAGATTAAATTTTGAAATGCGTTTATGTTAATTACCACGTCTTTTATTCGTAACATTATTTTCAACAAAATCATTTTTATATATTTGAGGTTATCTGTCGTTTGAGAGTGGTTAAAATAAACGTTTATCTAAGGAGCGATTTAAATCAAATTTCTACTTGTTATTATTGATACACCTAATCAATGCGCTGTATAATATAAATACAGTGTTATCTTGATCAATTACAAAGAGCTTTGCACTTAATGTTTTGTCCGAAACGCAAGTCAAATTCATTCAAATTGTTTTGTAAAAATACACTAATCGTGACGCGCTACCCTGAACTAAACCAAATTTAGCATTTTTAAATACCTGTGACTTATTTCGTTTATGTTTTATTTCAGGTGATTTACAAGAACAAGATGGGAAGGTGCTGCAGTGTGATTGGTTGTAAATCCAACTATCGCTCTCAACATGAAAGTGTATCCACATTTGCCCTACCGAAAAATGATGTTCTACGGAAAAAATGGCTTCGTAGGATTCCAACGGATTTCTCTGGAATCAAAAATCCGTACATTTGCATAAAGCATTTTGATGAATCATCAATCACACGAAGCGACAAATGCACAGTTCGCGGGGAAGTTATAGATGTGCCTCGCAAAATTCCCAAGCTTCGTGAGGGTTCAGTCCCTACAATATTTCCCAATACCCCCAAATACCTGTCCACCATCTCCCAGGCGTCAAGGAGACTCTGCGATGTGGAGGCATCCCGGATGGAAGCTGCTCTTGAACAGAGCCTCCAAGACTTTAAGAAGCACAAAGAAGCAAAGGCTATTAAATCTTTAGATGACGTATCAAAATTCTTTTCTTCTGGAAGAACTTCAAATTTAATTAAACCAGAATGGGTTTTGACGGAGACAGCAGCACATAAAGTTTTGTGTTTAATCGGTGCTAGTGATACGCCTTGTGTTTTAGGGGCTGTAAAAGTGATGAGTGACTTACAAATAGATTTATTTTTAGGTGATAAGTTAGTGAGTAAAAGTCGACACCCAAAAAACATGAGTTTAATTCAAAGTGTGGATGATTTAAACGAACTGATCAATTTTATCGAGTCATCGATCCATGACAATACCCCCGCTTTAGATTTAAATGATATTCTCATGATGCTGCAAAGACACTTTCCAGACACTGATCTGCGAATTATGTTCATTATAGAACAAATTAAGCATGCCGCTACCCTTAAAAATCTCCGTAGGTACAGTGGCAATACTTTAATATTTGCTGCATCTATGTTTGTACATTCTTCGGCCGTGTATCATATGTTATATAATACTAATTATTTGTGCATTCCCCACCCTAGAAATATTAAGAAATTGGTTTCAAAATTTAGTTTATTTGATCAAGATATAAAGGGTAGCGTAGAATATTTAAAAACGAAAAAACAATTTTTAAAAAAAGATGAACTTTTAGTGAATTTGCAATTGGATGAAATTTATATAAGTCCTCAACTTAATTTTAAAGGGGGCAATTTGTATGGAAGTAGTAAAACAGATCCATCGAAAATTGCAAAAACAGCTCAAGTATTCATGATTTCTAGCATTTTGTCAAAATATAAAGATGTCGTTAGTATAGTGCCAGTAAATAATTTGACTGCCGAACAGCTGAAATCAATGATTTTAAATGTTATGAAGGAGGTTGAAGATATTGGCTTTCAAATCATATCCCTAATATCCGATAATAATGCCATCAATAGGAAAGCATTTGAATTATTCCAACCCAATAAAATTTTACTTCCCAGTGTGCCTCACCCGATAGATAACAGTAGAACATTATTTTTTATTTTTGATCCTGTTCACATAATTAAATGTGTGCGTAATAATTGGATATGTAAGAAGGGTGACAATTGCGTAATTAAATTTCCTAATATTGATAACTTTGATGTAACATTGGAAGCTCAATTTCAACATTTGCGTTTAGTATACCAACTGGAGGAGAAGTCACTTCTTAAATTTGGACACATGTTGTCATACAAAGCATTGTATCCTAGTAGCATTCAAAAACAAAATGTTTCATTAGCTTTACAAATTTTTAATGAAAAAACTATTGCAGGGTTAAAGTGTGTTGCACTCAAAAAGCCTGAAACATTTGTAGACCCTGAGGGTACATTACATTTTTTAAATATATTTTGTAGATGGTGGAAAATTATTAATGTACATAGCGCTTTCGAAGGAAAACGTTTTAACGATCCACATAGGGAACCCATGAGAGAAACTAGTTTGGATAACATAAACTTTTTACAGAATATGTTGAGATGGTTAAAGAATTGGAGGGTTACGATTCCTGTCAGCGCTTCCTTAAGTGCGCAAACATGCCAATCTCTCATCACCACGTTAGATTCATTTTTGTCATTAATCCCATACATGTTCTCCGTGTATAAAATAGACTACCTATTGCTGGGCAAGTTTCAGAACGATGATCTGGAAGCGAGGTTTGGTTGTTATCGGCAAATGAGTGGAGCTAACTATTACATTAGCTACGTTCAGGTCTTAGAAAGTGAAAGAAAACTTCGCTTTAAAAGCAGCGTTATATTAGTATGCAAGGGAAATAATATTCCATTGAAAACACTTCTTCCGCAAGCAAGTGCATCAATTGATGACATATTTGTGGATTTAACTATTTATAATGAGATAATAGATTCGGAATTTTCTTTAGAAAACATTCCTGAAAATTTAATGCCAATTATAACTTACATTGCTGGGTATAATGTTAGAAGAGAATTGCGATCAAAGAAATGTAATATATGTGTAGCATGGCTTCAGTCGTTAGATAAGGAGGTAGAACTTGAAAATGTACCCACAGAATTAATTTTGGAATTAGATAGAGGAAAATTAATATTACCGACTGAGAGTCCCACTGTTGCAACAGCATTGGTATGGTTCAGTTTGCAAAAAATTTTAGATTCTTGTCCTGATATTTTTATTAGTGGCCAGAATCAACTCTATATTTTGAATAAGATAAGTGTTACCAAATTAAATTATTATTTTTATTTCAAAATGATTTAAATGAATGTAATTGTAAAAAAACTTTGCAAATAATGTTGGAAAACATTTGTCATAGAACCTGTAAAATCCTCTTAAGTAACTTAGCAAAAAACAAAAACGATGAACTTACTGTACAAAGTTGTTCAGGATCAAGTAATAGAAAAGTTCAAAAATTAAATACCTAGCTTATAATATCTTATTTTTTTTATTAGGAAATACATGCCACCAATTCTCTTCTTTTGTAAACTTATTATTTATTATATTATGTATGTGTCCATCTCATATGTGCTCAAATTGCACTTCCAATCTTCCAGTATAAACATTACTTTCACGAGGAATTTATTATTAAAAACAATTATTTCCTGCATAATGTAATGTGTCCATTATTGTGTGAATATAATACCTATGTAATTCAATTTAATTAAAAAAATACGATTTGTTATATATTTCCATTACTACATGTGTTTTGTATGTTATGTAATTTCTTAAATAAAAAATACATATTTATTAAAATATATGACTTCATTTATTTCTTTACTCCTTTCCTTTTTTAACTGTGTTAATTTTAATAATTTTAACATTTTAATTTTCGTAAAACTTTAGATTTAAAACCTAAAAACTTCATGGCGAAAATCGACTCTCATTTCGCATACTAACACTAAAATATGACAGCACTGACTTCGTAATTCGGCGGTAGCGTGCCTAGGCCTGTTCTGTAGTAGGCCTTGCGGATGGCCCCTACTGTATTTTTTTTCCCAATACATTCTGATGGCGACATTCTGCACTAAGTCTACACTAGCATCTAGCGGCGTGAGTTGTCCGCCTAGAATTTCTTTCATACAATTTAATGGATTTTATGTGAAATATATCGATCGTCCAGTACATCGTCAGACATCTCCAAACACTAAGTTTTGAGATAAAGAGGAAAGCAATATTCTAATGTTATCAAATATTATTTACGCACAGCCCGCTCGTTCACCACGTACAGATATTCCCCTTTATATATCTACCAATTTGCACAAAACCTTGACAAATTATATATTTAAACCTTCCTCATGAATCACTCTATCTATTGGTGAAAACCGATGAAAATCCGTTCAGTAGTTTTTGAGTTCATCGCGAACAGACAGACAGACAGACACGGTACAGCAGTCAAATTTTCATTATTTAATTCTAACATAAATCTAGTTTAATTAACATTATTTACAGACATTCTAATATTATGGTCGTCAAAATTGCCTATATATTTTTTTAATGGGATCTCAGATCCCTTTGGCTTGATCATCTGTTTTAGTATTTTCGAAGCTGATGTCGAAACTACAAAGTGAGTTGCCACAATGTTCACGAGGCAATTTAGAACAAATAATGGGGATAAATTTTTATAATAATACTAGCTGACCCGGCAAACGTTGTTCTGCCATATAAATTATTTTTAATGAATATTTTGGTTGTTAAATAAAAAATAACGAATGTATTGTATGTGGTGGGGATGGGATCTATGACAGAAAAAGGAATGGAGTGCTGTAGACTGTAGACGATGACCGCCGATAAAAGCAAGAAAACACCAACTAAAGTAGGAAAATGAAATAAAGAAAATCAATATGAATTTCGAAGAGCAATTGAGTGTACGATATTTTTTGTCAGTCCGTCTTTAGCCAACACAAAAAAGCTCGATGGTTTGCCCAAGCGAGAACACGATGCCGAATGAAATATCAAGATGACGCAACGCTTCTCGTGAACGTCTTGCGCATGCGTGGATGAAAGTTCGATGAGACGGACGACATTCAACTACATAAATAATTTCATTCTGTTTGAAATACGAAAGACGGTTAAATTTGTTCGTGCAAAAATACTAAAAACTCGATTAAAAAATGGGAGGTGGGGGTAGGAGAGTTAAAATTTGGGGTTATACGTATTTTTTGATGCCAAATAAAAAAAAAAAAAACTTAGAATTTCTTTTGCTGGGTAGGGACACCCTAATCATCTAGCGGTATGAAATATACTTTAAAACCTATTCTCACACCTACCAAATGTACATAAAAAATTTCATAAAATCGGTCAAGCGGAGGAGCATTTAGGAGGAGTGCGACCACAAATACCGTGACACGACATTTTTATATATAAGATTTTTCATGGTGTAGGACGTAGGTAATCTACCTTTTACTTTTTGTAATCAAGAACATCTTATTTGCTTGAATTTAACGAACTCATATTACACCATTAGGCTGAAAAGTAATGCACACATGCTTGTACAGCGCGAACAAATGACCTTCAGAAACGCGCCAGATGGAATATGGAAGTGACATTCCTCTGTACGTACGCGCAAGTTTGAGGTCGTTGAATTCAGAGAAGTATGGAAACGTGTTTTAGTGTTGGGTATCTCAACGCAAGGTAGTGCAAACAGCGTGCTGTTATCGTATTTTTAACTGCTGAAAAAATGACTCCCACTGAGATTCATCTACTCTACTGTAAATGTAAATCGACGGTTAATAAAATTTCATGATTGTGAGCCTGGAAAAGCAATAAATGTTGATGAAACACGCAGCGGACGTTCGATTATTGATACAGACTATAAATAATCCAAACTCGTCCACGATTTGATTCAAAATGACCGGCGAATCACTCAAAAACGTATCACAAACCATTTTGGAATATCCAAGGATCATGTCGACTTCACTGTTGAACAGAATAACCGTGAAATCTGCGGACGATGGGTACCACGCCGATGGGTTTCACAGACGAGAAACAGCGTCGATTAGAGCCTCTGCAAGACCTGAAGTTTGAACGGATTCCCCACAGTTCTCGCTCCTCCGATCTTTCTCCTTGCGATTTATATTTTTTTCCTCTACTCAAGAGACACCTCAAGGATAATCATTACACCTCGGACGATGAGGTGAAGGCAGCTGTCAAGTCCTGGATTCGAGAAATGTCGGAAGAATTTTTCAGTTACGTTATTAAAAAAAAACTTGTTACACGTTGGTAGAAATAGGCTCGATGACACATAGCGAGTTTACAAGCTACTATCTACTATTAAGTCGGGTAAATCGGCGAGTGAGATTGTCATGATGACACAAAAAACTGTCAACTCGCTCAGTAGCGTAGGAAACTGAGGTCGTGCCAGTAACAAGAATAACGACGCCTGCGTGAACTAATTTTGTGATGTTTGACAGTCGAAATCAGCTGTTTATTGGCAGCCATCTTGAAAAACATAAATAAACCAATCACAAGCAAGCGAGTAAAGTTGACGACCTTTCAACTTTTTTCGTAGATTGTCAACAATCTGCTAGTTAGCAAGTAACACGATGACACTGAGCGAGTTTACTAACAGATAATGAATTTCCCAGATAGTAACTTATAAACTCGCTCTGTGTCATCGACGCTTTTTATTAGCCTTAACGGTGACTATGCTGAAAAATTAAAAAAATATGATTTTGAAGCTTAAGAATTGTACTTTAAGGCGGTACACAATCCTAATAATTTTTGTATGATCAAAACTCACATTTTAATCATTTCCGGCGAATCCGTAACCATAATAACTTGTTTATTTCCATGCCGCACAAGAAATGCGAGTTATTTATATATTAGATTAATAAAAACAGTGTGACAACGATTTCAAAACTATATAACCCGTTTTTCAACTATAAAGTTAGCGGTAAGCACCAGATTTTATTTTTCTGACGATGAATTAATAATTTCGGGATGACAACATGGAGACACATTTTAAATATGTGTAGCACGTTCTTCAGAATTAATTAAAATGAACGCGGCAGAAAGGTCGAATCTCCAGTCCTGCTAGGGTGAATTCGACCGTACGTTCGTACAATACGCCGTGCCGCGGCGTATATTTGTTTACACGCTTTCTTCACTTACGTCGTTAAGATTCCCGCATTATTTATCTTCTTCTTCTTCTTTTCTTTGATACGCAAATTCGACAGTAGGTCCGTCCAGTGCACGGGTCGCGAATCGCATTTTGTATACACGGCTTCTTTACTTACGTCGTTAAGATTCTGAATATATTTTAGGGTATATTGTCGTCTTAATGTACTTTTTGCTCGATCTTGCTATTTATTTTTGTTCGTGTTTTGCAAGCACGGGTGCATTACTTTTCAGCCTACCCTGGTATATTTCACCAACTAAACTGTCAAAAGTTTTTTGGTATTACTGAAAAATGACTGTGTTTTTGATGTTGTTTTTTACATTAGCTCCACACAGGAAGTCCTGAGAAAAAAAATTCCACGTCATCTTTGGGGATTCTGTGTGAAGGGTCTTTTTAGGAAAAGGAATAAGATGCAGTTCTGGGAAGGAAAAGGGTATTAGGGGTGGGTAGGAATCGGGCGGTCAATGTGTTCAGGAGTGACGAACGTATGAATCCGTCCCTCCGACTGTGGTGAAAGAGTCCGTCTGGAGAGTTTAAAGGGTCTCCCTTAATCAGTCTCTCCCGATTCGAACCGCCATGCAGAAGGTGGGCAAACGCCTCCAAGACCTAGACAAACCTCACCCCACGAACCCGGGCACCCCTGCTAAGTCTTGGGATAACCTATGGCAGGGGTGTTGGTTATTCATTAAATGGTTCCCGGTGCAGCGGTACCCATACCCGCATCCCAAATTGTAATTATTACATCCGTAAACTATAACACCAGTGGCGGTCCGTGACTTTTCAGTGAGCTAGAGTGCTAAGATCGAAAAATACACGGTTATTGATAAGTTGTTGCGGAGGAAAATGATTTTTTTTTAATATTGGACTTTTAAAATTTTGATGAGAAAATAAAATTAAAATTCTTTATAAAAAAAAAACAAAGTGTGCAATTCACACGCGGTAGAAGTGAAAATTTCAAAAAACTAAATTAGACAAGAGTGGGGAGGTTACGAAGCACTGCGTGGAAATCGATAGCGTACGAAGCACCGCACAAAGAGGAGACCAATTATGCTTCTCATTCTCTTGCAGGCTAAATACTAGAGATGTATGTAGGTATTTGTCTCTTTTTAGTGTCGCTATTTTTCGTTTCATCGAGTTTCAAATCACAACGCTGCTAAAGAAGTTTTCACTTCAAAAATAGAATATTTTAAATAAAAAATCATTAATTTTCAGCTACAACAACATCAAAAATGTCGTATTTTTCAATCGTATCCACGAGTAGCACTCTAAATCACGAAAAGTCTAGAACCGCCCCTGCTGCACACACAGAACCTACTTTGTGAGACATTTTTATATTTTTATCAATATTGATCAAAATAAAAATTACTGAGCGCAAAACACTGCCCAATGGGACACGATATCAGAATGAGTACCTCATACGGTGTGACAATATGAATGCAAGTATGCAAGTAGGTGTATGTGAGTGAATGCAAGTACCTACCTATTCACATAAATAATTAAACGCATCATTCAGTTTGTGTTTTGAGGGTTCATAGTATTATTATGCTGGTAACCTAAACAAAATAACAATATAGTACCTTCTTAGGTGCTGATGTACGGCTTCAATACAAAGAAGTCTCTTACATGAAAATCAGTGTCAAAACTGCCGACTTTCATAGACATGATATAAAACCACTTCATCACTCACTACCTCCCGACATACATATATGTGATTGGCAAGGATCAAGCGGGTCAATCCATCCATAAACAAACCTAGATAACATACATCTAGAAAACTCATCTGAAATCTGAGCGTCAAACACCTCGTTCAAATATAATATTATGTTATCGTAGTGACAGTCAGCTCATAAAAATGCATTTATACACCTCATAAAACACCTTGTACAAATGTATTCATACACATCATCAAACTGCTCAAACAACAAATATATTATGTACTAGCTTTTTCCCGCGGCTTCGCTCGCATGGTGTAAGGGGGGTTGTTCCCACTCCGTCTCCTCCACCTCCCCCCTCCACTCCCCCTTCCCTCCCCCCTCCCTGTAGGATCGGTAAATCAGCTGATCAACTGCCGCCATTTTAAATTCCGTTGTTCGAAGTATTCTCCCTAGAAATAGCATTACTATTTTTTTGTGTAGTAGTTTTTGAATATTTTCAATAATAGAGATAAACTAATAAGAGATACCTTTATTTATGAAACATTATTTAGGCCTAAATAATGTTTCAATAAACACAACAACTAAATCTCTATAAACAGTATGTAAATAAATGAATAAATTAATACGATGGCTTGTGTCATATCATACATTCCCATACAATGACTTTAAGGTGACGTCACGACACGTCGAACAGTGACCTCACCACTAAAATTTCAATAATGCCAACTTGACGGCGCATTTTTACGACCCGATTAAAAATTGACTTTTTAATATATTTTTAAAAACTCTGCATTTAATATTATTTAATAAAACTTATATATTCAGAATCAGCGTTTATTGGTCTATATGAACATATTTTTTTAAAGCCATAATATTTTTCACTGGAGTTCCTTATATAATATATATTTTTTTTAAACAGAGTGCAATTCATGCGCGGTAGAAGTGAAACCTTCAGAAAACTAAAGTAGACAAGAGTGGAGAGACTACGAAGCACCGCACAAAGAGGAGACCGATTATACTGCCTTATTCTCTCGCAGGCTAAATCATATACCTAGATGTATGCAATTAGATGTATCTCTTTTTAGTGTCGCTGTTTTTCGAGTTTCAAATCATAACGGTGCTAAAGAAGTTTACACTTCAAAAATAAATAACCATTCCCCATTCCCCCATGCACCCCCATGTGGTTGGTTTAGCTACGCTACTGTGGATTTGTACCTAAGAGTATGGTTACTGACCTAATGTTAAGGACTAACTAACCAAAAAAACTTACTTTAAATGTGAGTGGTTTGGTATATTTATGCCTTAAATGCTTCTAAGAACTAATTACACAAAACAAATACTTACTGTGAAAAACAAATAGGTATAGGCAAAGACGTTACATCCTTTAGACGCGGGGTAGAAATCTCAAAATGGGAAGCCAAGAACAAGACAATAATTGTAGAGTACTCGATTTATTTCTAGTACTTTAGTACTAAACTGCCACGCGCCGAGTAAGGTCGTGTCCTACTAGTAAGTAAATTGCATTAAAAAGCGTCAAAATTCCCTCCTGTGTGATGAGAAAATGTTTCCATTACACGGTAAACAGTCGTAAAAGCGAAGGAATAACATTTCATTTGTAAATACATGCAAATTACTTATTATTATCGATTATAAAAATAATACAATTGCTTTCCGCCCAAAGATTTTATGCGTCATTAGAGAACTCAAGGCCTACTAAAGTACAGGTCTGGATGCGCAACAGCCAAATTACAAAGTCGATGCCATGCCGTCGCTAAGTAAAATTTACTTTTTATAATAATAATCTAATGATTCTTTATTTACTTATTCAAAATGGTTAATTGAAATGCCACTGGCACAATTAGACGGTAACCATAAATAAACCAATCATACGGTAGCCTTTGTTTTCTTTTGTAAGTATCAAATTTGGTACCAGGTACCTACTTACCTATTTAAAATGACTTAGTACTTCAACTTGTTAGCTATTATTGAATTTTGTATGTTATTAATTAAGTAATCTGTTTATTTTCTCAAATAAATAAAATAAAATAAAAAATAAAAAGGTAAATTGATTAATTTAGAGAGTTTATTCGAAAATTGAATTTTGATTAAACAATCGATGGTTTGCAAAATGTCATTCTCAACATTTTTGACAGTTTCGCAAGAGTTGGAATGATTAAAAACTTTTCAGATGTATTGTCATGTGGTTGTAATAATCCAGAAACCTTCGCGGGAATGAAAAGAAGGTATTTTGAGAGTTTCAAACATTTCCTATGCTTAATATAACAAGACATAGACAACTCACTTATATACATATTTATAAGCAAGCATATTTTGATTTTTATATATGTAGATTACTTACTTTAAGATTGTTATTTATTTGAGCTTGAATTTCAACTCCAACCACAAGAGCCCTGTCTCTGTATGGTGATGGATGAGTGATGAGGAACAGATTTTTTTTTTAAAATCCATCGTGCAACATGTAAAAATAATATGTAAGTACCTACTTACTCGTAGATAACTATTTCTTTATTGAAAAAAAAACATATTAAATAAATAAATCTACATAATCCCTCGTCTGATATGAATTAATACTTCTTATTAGTTTCAATTTTGAAATTAAAGATCATTAAACTTAATAATTTTACGCATTTCCGAAATATTTCACATCACGCACACATGCATAATTTTACGCATTTCCGAAATGTTTCACATCACGCGCACATGCATAATTTTATGCATTACAGAAATTCCATCACGCGTGCATGCATCGACAACCGAAATTAGAATATTGGTAATTGTTCGGAACAAACGTCAACGGTTAATACGCACTTTTTTTATAAAACTTTTAGATTCTTCTTAATTACCATAAAAGACAACTATTTGCATTCGGGGAGGTTGAAAATGTTACATTTTTAATTTTATTTACGTAAATTGAAAATTTGCTTTCACACTGTCAAATCACTCTGTTTGCAATTCGGAACAAACGTCAACGGTTAATACGCACTTTTTTTTGATAAAACTTTTAAAATTAAGATAATATACACAAGCCCGCTACACAAACCCTGCTTTGCCAGACAAACCATTCAAAAACGTAGGCTGTTTTTTTAAGTAAAGATAACATACACAATCCCGTTACATAACCGTTGACGTTTGTTCCGAATATTTACCAGAATATTTACTACCTAAGGCGGCCCCTAGACGCTACAATAACATTGTACAATATATTTTATTGAAAGGCGCTTAGACGGCCCCTAGACGATTTATTAAATTGCTCAATATTACGAATTGTGCAATAGTATTTACCGTTTGGGGTTAATATTGAAGATTGCTCAATGATTGAACAAAACTTTGAGCGAGTTTAATTTTTATTGCACCACATTTTTCCATTGCATAGTGTAGGGTCAGTATTACACAATATTTTTTCAATTTTTCATTTTATCAACTCGAAAACATTGAGCAGTTCGTTTATTGTGCAATATAATTGATCGTTTGGATTCAAAGCGCCTTTCAATCTTATTGTACAATAAAATATATTGTACGATGTTATTGTAGCGTCTAGGGGGCGCCTTAGAATCCAAACGATCAATTATATTGCACAATAAAGGAACTGCTCAATGTTTTCGAGTTGATAAAATGAAAAATATTATGTAATGCTGACCCTACACGATGCAATGGAAAAATATGGTGCAGTAAAAATTAAACTCGCTCAAACTTTTGTTCAATCATTGAGCAATCTTCAATATTAACCCTAAACGCTCAATAATATTGCTCAATTCGTAATATTGAGCAATATAATTGATCGTCTAGGGGCCGCCTAACCCAGCCTGCGGCCCAATTGAAGATTTTTTTGCGGACAAAAAATAAGTTTTCAGCTTTCTTTGTTTTGGATTTTGGTATTCATACAAAAAAAATCGTTCTAGCAAATTTATCATATTTATGTTATAGTGTAATTAGAACTTTCTTGTTAATAGACCTCGGATCAAAGATTAGAATAATTATCGTATAAAATGATAGGTACCTACCTACTAGGGTTGCAAATCGGAGTTATGTCTGTCAAAAAAGAGTAGAAATTATAAAAACTGGAACTACTAAATTTGTAGACCGGCAACACCAATTTAACTGTCAAATATTTTTTTGAAGTGCAATGACACTGAATGTATAGAACACAGTAAACCACATTTAAAAAAAAAAACACAACATTTTTTCTTCATGACATAAATTTGATTAAAAGATGATTTATAAAGCGATTTTCTTTAATTTAATTTAACATTTGAATTTAACAATAGATGGAAAGGAAGAATCACTAAAGGTGAGTTTAGTTATACTACCTTTAAATAGATCTGAATGAGTTAAATATATTCAGATCTAAAATTAGAGATAGATCTAAAGCCCAGGCAACGCTAGGTACTTTTTCTAGTATTAAATAAATGTGAGCAATTTCTAAACTGTGCTTTATATTTTATTACATTATAGTTATTCTTCATTATGTTAACACAAAATTTCAAAGGTATAATAATAATATACCTATATGCAATTCTAATTTTGAGATCGGCGAGTATCTATACTGCAATGAAAAAATATTTTTTCCACTTTTATGCCTTTTTAATTTTTTATAAAAATGTAGGTTACACAGCTTTACTTTAACACCATGAGTTATGTGTTTAGTATTGCCATTTGATCAACAGTGGCGCCCTCATATATTTTCTACTCTTATTTGACAAACTGTAGGTAGATATATTAGGGTTCAACGTTCAACGATGACTTTCGTTATACTTACTCTTTATTACCAACTATTTTCTCATTTTTAAACAATTTAACATACCGGCTTTGATTATATAAATGTCTAGATAGAGTGTTGCGCTATAACTCCGAAAAAAAGAACAGGCCAGATTTGAAACGCTTGTGTGCGTCACACGCACACAAGTATAGGTAACTTATATTGTTAACGTTAAGCGCTCAACGTCACTGTAGGCGTGATGAGTGATACCAGCTCCCGAGTATTTCCCATAAAAGTGGGTAAAAAATATGTTTCGGTTTAGCGGGACCTATAATTCGTTTAATTTTGAATTCATTTAAGTAAGATAGTTTTCTACATATAATGATATAAATGAAAAGAAAATCATTGTTAAAAGAGATTTATTTTTGTTTGATTATTTTTAAAAAATAAATAAGAAATACAGAAAATAAGAAAGATACAGTTTGTCAAATAAGAGTATAAAATATATGAGGGCGCCACTGTTGATCAAATGGCAATACTAAACACATGACTCATGGTGTTAAAGTAAAGCTGTGTAACCTACATTTTTATAAAAAATTAAAAAGGCATAATAGTGGAAAAAATATTTTTTCATTGCAGTATAGATACTCACCGATCTCAAAATAAGAATTGCATATAGGTATATTATTATTATACCTTTGAAATTTTGTGTTAACATAATGAAGAATAACTATAATGTAATAAAATATAAAGCACAGTTTAGAAATTGCTCACATTTATTTAATACTAGAAAAAGTACCTAGCGTTGCCTGGGCTTTAGATCTATCTCTAATTTTAGATCTGAATATATTTAACTCATTCAGATCTATTTAAAGGTAGTATAACTAAACTCACCTTTAGTGATTCTTCCTTTCCATCTATTGTTAAATTCAAATTTATGTTAAATTAAATTAAAGCAAATCGCTTTATAAATCACCTTTTAATCAAATCTATGTCATGAAGAAAAAATGTTTTTTGTAAATGTGGTTTACTGTGTTCTATACATTCAGTGTCATTGCACTTCAAAAAAATATTTGACAGTTATTTTTTTTTTTTTTTTTACATTAACTCCACACAGGAGGCCCTGAGGAAAATAATTTCCCTCAGGGCCTATGTCATCTGGGATGCTGTGTGGAGGGTCTTTTTGAGGAGAGGAAGGAATGAACATTGGTCTTGAAGAGACCCATGTTGTAGGAAGGAGGAAACACAGAGGCCGGCAAATCATTCCACAGCCGAGCTGTTGAACATAAGAACGAGTCGAAGAAACGACCCGTTCTCATGTGACTAATGTCAACTGTGTACAAATGTTGGGCACGCGTTTGGCGTGTTTCCCGACTATGCACCGGTGCCGAAGGGATCAATGATGCTAGTTCCTCGGAGCATCTTCCATTGTAATACCGGTAGAACAAGGATAGCATTCCCACCCGACGCCTGTGCTCTAAAGATTGCAATCCGTCTGTTAAGATGGGAGAATCTATCAAACGGACCGCCCGTTTCTGCACAGAGTCGAGGGTAAAATTAAATTGTTAAATTGGTGTTGCCAGTCTACAAATTTAGTAGTTCCAGTTTTTATATTTTCTACTCTTTTTTGACAGACTATACATTCATAGACGCTGCCAACTGGCCGGCAGGTATCGCTGTGTCTAAATTTAAATTTTTATCATCATCAAATAAAGAAGGTGGCCCACATCCAGGTAAATCCCTAAAAATGGTAAAACTATCTTGTCACACTAAAAAAGACAATGCAACTTTTAAAAACTAAAGCTATCGATAGTTATTATTTATTCTTAAAGACCTTCCCTTTTAATTTGTTTTTTAAACAGTTTTCGTGTAGATTTTACATCCCGGTTAATTTTATCCAATTTCGTCTTATAGTGATATCGGCCAAATATTTTTCCACGGCCAAACTTATCAAATAAACTTGATGCAGAAGACCGTAAATCTGATCGGTTTTTACTTCGAAATAATTATCGGGAAAATTTAATTTGAAGAACAGGCAACCTTGTAAACATGGCGTCAAAATATGGGTCAAACGGCGTTGTCCTAAGACCAAATTACACTATTAAAACTGAATAGTTTCTTTAACTGAATGGTTATTTAAAGGTTATTAACCGATGATATGTAACATTTTTAGTTGTTTTCAATCGTCCTATGTAATTCCTGCACACTGATATAGCGCAAATCGTTATTTTCAAATGTCACACAACACGTGTTTACCGTACAACGATAGTGTCGCCACTGGGCACTGAGCGGACAGGCCGAGCTTATCGGCCAACATTTGGCAGATATTTTTTTTGGCGCTTCGTCACTCGAGCGCTATATCTAGACATTTATATAATCAAAGCATACCGGTAATATTTTGTTTACCTAATTCATTTCAGTTAGGTAGATTCTAACAAGATTCGAGTTGGTAGAATATATTGGTAATCATTTACCTAACCGCCGCACTTTTTAGGCACAGATCATGGAAACACTTCGTTTCTATTATATGCACAATATAGGTTATTATTATTATTTAGTTTGGATAAAACAAGTAATTTATGCATATTTAGATAAAAACGAAACTTTCGCAACCGCCAAATCCATGCTAAAAATATTCAAAATGGCGGCAATTTTAACTGTGATTGAATAAAAATGGAATTTTAATTAATCTTTTACTATCTCTCCTGATATAAATATTTTCTTATATTATGTAATTTCTTTAATCTGTGCCTGTTAAAAGTGCGGCGGTCAGGCAATAACGTAGGTAAATATTTACCAAATATTTATGTCATGTAAGAATAAAAACAAAATGTATTCTATTTTTCTCCTACAACATTTCTTTTTAGGTACTCCCAGTTAAATAACATAAATATTATGCAAACAAGTTTAGATAATTTGTTCACAAGTTCGACTCTTGTAGAACGTAAATTAGGGATTACTGATTAGCGGGATACATTTATAAGATTACAATTTTTTTATTTATTTTATGTAAACCTGTAAAAATATATCCAAAAACTCTATTTTCACAATGATTAATTCATTCACAGCCCAGTACCTACCTACCCATACGGGTTTTTAGCCCTAAAATAAACAGTCACAAAACATATTTTATGTACATAATATTCCATATTTATGACTAGGTTGCACGGTATTGACACGTCTGGGTCACTAGTTTAGTCCTAGCTCAAGAAAATAAGATAATTCATAAAGATTTAATTAACTGTTACTAACTGAAACACACGAAAACGAATATTTAAAAAATCATTATGTTTTGGGCACTTGCAGACGAAGAGTGAAAACATCAATTGACAAACACATTACAGAATGTAAATATTATAAATATAGTATAAATGTTAAATTTTAAAATTTACTAAAACAAAAAGCTCTCATTCATACGCGAGAAGTCTTACTTACGATTCTTTGTTATTTACTTGTACTGATTTCCTTGTATAAACATTTCGTTTTCCGGCTGCCGAAGTATCGCCACTTACCGATAAACACTATATTATTATGCACATCACTATAGTTAAACAGTCATTAGATGAAAATCAACAGGTTATTCATTCATTTCTACTTGAAATTAGTATTTTTATGGCAGAACCGATGGTGTTTTAACCGAGGACACTTTCACGAGATAAGAATGGTTTTCGTTGTGTGTGCGCGCGCTTTCAATCGATCGCTGACGAGAAAATTTCACACGAACAGAAGGCGAATTATTTCGTGTTATCTTATATTTTGTCTCTTCCACAAATTTAGATCCTAGATAAAGATAGCGCAATAAATCAGAAACCGCAAAAATATACATACTTACCACAAAATAACAGGAAGTAAAATAAAACGTAAAAATATAATCACGAATCGTAAAAACGCAATAATGAGAAATGAGAAGTAGAAAAAAGTATTTCATTTTACGAAAATGGAAAATAATGTATCTTATAAGATTAGCTATTTCGACCTAATAGATCTATCTAACTTCTGCTAAGTGTTTTTTTTTCTTTTTTTTTTAATTTTTTTTTTAAATTTTTTTATTTATTTATTTATTTCGGGAAATCAACAGTTTACATTTTTCCAGTTTGTACATATTTGTGTAGCCAAAATAAAACCAATTATGGATTTCCTCCATGTGACTTTACCTCTGATTAAACAGCATAACAAATTTTAAATAATAAAATTTATAATAAAGGAGTATGAGATCAAAAATTTTATAAAACAAAATATTAAGTATATAAAACTAAAATTTACATAAAAATATCAATACATTGGTACCCATAAGAAGCCAGGTTGTACATATAAATAAAATCATAACAGAATTAAAGTATAAACGATAGAAACATAGACACAACATATTCATGAAACATCAGAGAAATACTCTTTTATGTACCCCTTATATTTGGAAAGTTCAGAATTGAAAATGTCCACCTTGGATAATATGCTATTGTAACTATTGCATAGTCTGTTCAGACAAGAATTTGCTTACAGTTTGTCTTGCATTGATAAACCCTGAATAGGACAGAAGAGCGTGTTGTACGCGCAGGTACATTAAATTGAATTTTATTTAGCAACTCTGGGCATTGAATATTATTGTTAACTAATTTATACAGGAATATTGCATCCAAATGATGCCTTCGTACACTCAATGAATCAATTTTAAAGTATGAAGCTGCCTCTGCATAATTATTAAATCTTACATATGACTTGTAACTAAGATATTTGAGGAATTTGTTTTGAATTGCTTCAATTTTGTTTGTATGGATTTTATAAAATGGAGACCAAACAACTGACGCAAACTCCAAATGTCTTCGTACGTAGGCAAAGTAGAGTTGCTTAATGACGTTGATACTATTAAAAAGTTTTGTGTTTCTTATGATAAAACCTAACATTTTAGCAGCTTTATTTGTGATTTGTTGTATATGAAGGTTATATTGTAGTTTACTATCAAGGGTTATTCCAAGATCACGAATATCTGAGACTGTTGCAATTTTGTTGTTATTTATCGAATAATTAAATAATGTTTTATTTTTATTTCTTGAAAATGTAATGAGATGACATTTTGAGACATTTAAAAAAAGTTGATTTTGTTGGCAATAGGTAAATATATTGTTTAAATCATGTTGTAAATTGACGCAATCGTTTAGACTTTTTATTGGCTTATATAGTTTGGCATCATCAGCAGCATCTTTAAATTTAATTTTTAAAATAAAATGAGCGCATCAACCGTGTCCCGGTTTCCTGAATATTTACCATTAAAATTATATAATTCTATCTGGGTTTAGTTGCATTTTGCACATATGTATGCACCTTTATTCATCACAAAATGTGCTTGATATGTAGGTACAGAATTTTTACTACTTGTATGGTCCTGCCCAGGGGGGTATAACTCCGAACTTTTTTGTGTCGTGACGTATGATTCATGACCATATCATTTTATTGGTCCAAATTTCCATAGAAAGACTGTTGAGAACTGAGTAGTATATCTAAGTAGGATATCTATGGCATTATATGTCAAATAGAGATAGCACATTGTTCGAACCGAATATTCCTAACCTCCCAACGCCGGCGTAAATATTTGTGAAAATGATTCCTTGATATCATTGCGGTTTCGAAGGCTGTGAAGATATTGATTCAATTCGACATAAGTTACCGACCCACTTAAGGAGTGTCCCGAAGCCTGGCAGCAGCAATTCGTTCCTCAAAAGCATCCCGGGTGAGCGTTCGCTTGGTAATCGGCGTCTGGTATCTTTTGTTTAGAATAATGTGAAAATTGACCTGCAATATTGTGTTTTTCTAGATAAAATAATTGATAATCAATACCGGAATGTAATATCAGTGATACAAGGAGGACTTCCACAAGCTTTACCTTCGACGAGGACAAAATCAACCACTTCAAAGAAGAGGCAGATGATGAAATCAGAGATTGGCTCAGATTGGGTACGTTTATAAGTACATTTTAATAATATTTGGATGATTTGTATAGCACCGTTTTTGAGAAAAATCACCTCGTCTGTAATGGACTGTTGGTACCTGCCCTGATGTATGGCAGTGAGGCATTGAACTGGCAGAGGAAGGAAAAAAGTAGATTGAATGTTGTAGAAATGAGATCCCTGAGGCATGTGTGTAGTAAAACCATCCACGATCGTGTGAGAAACGTGGAGATCCGCATAGAATGCAAGGCTGATGTAAGCATACTGAGTAAGGTTAAGAAAGGGACGCTCAGATGGTTTGGCCATGTAGAGCGAATGAACGAGGAAAATAGTGTACACGTTCCAAATGTGAATGGTAAAAGAAGCCGAGGAAGACATGGCATGACCAAGTGAATCAGATACTTGAGTCGGGCCATGTCAAGAGTCAGAATAATAGAATAGCATGTATGAAACCATGTATGAATGTGAACGAGGCAAGGAGTGTGTGCCAAGATTGAGTTGTTTGGTGGTCTGTCCTCTCTGCCCACCCCTGCGGAAACAGCATGATGGTAAAGTTGGTCATTTAACTGGACTACCTTTTTACATGGTTTTGTTTTGAATAATGTGGTAATTTGTTTGAAATATTGTGTTTTTCTAGGTAAGAGGAAGTCTCAACTCTCACCCAGAAAGAGGAGAATGCAGTTGCAAATGGCGGGGACCAGGCGTCAATTGAGATAGCCCAACAAAATAATGCAACGGAACGCATCGCTACGAGTATTGAAGATTTTCTTTCCGGCTCTCTCTGAATGAATATATTTAAAGTATGCTCAATATAGGATGAAATTGTTGTCCTCATTTATCTTACTTGTCTTGTTGTTCTTATTTATTATTTATAAGACATCACAATGAACATCCTTTTTTTTGGAAATCAGCAAAATCCTATAAAATTATCCTAAAATGACTGCTTTGTAATGAATATCTTTCAACACCTTTAAAATATGTTTGTATATTATTTTGTGAATTTATACATATTACGTAGATTAATAAATAAATACTTTTAACATCCTGGATATTTTATTTTTAAAATAATTTTTAGGCTGATAAATTAGGTAGTGGGTAGGGATTTATATTGTTTATGGTAGTACCCTTTTTTTTTACTTTTCACCATCCTTGTCGATGGTATGTGACGTCAGAGTAATAAAATTTTCATTTTGACAGTTAAAATAGTGTCGAAACCAGTTGGGAACAAAAAGCCCCAAGATATCGATCTAGGTATTAGTTCATTTATGGTCCTGCCGCTGAGTCCTGTGGCGAAAAATGTAGGTTTTATTTTACACAAAAATAATTATTATTCCCCTAACCGCCGACACTTATTATGGCAATTAAACTTCGTTTCAACAGTTACTACAAGAAAATACTATTTACATGCACAAAATAGGTTGTTAGGTACTTATTTTGGGTTATCTGAGTAATTCATGCATATTTAGATTGAAACGAAACTGTGTTTGAAAATGTGTGCTAAAGAATCGTTTTGTACGGCAATTTTTAAACTTTGATTGAATAAAAATTAAATTTTAATGCATCTTTTACCATCTATTCAAACGTAACTACTACCGATCAGTGGGTGAGTTGGCATCGCGTTTGGTTTCACCCCGGAGTCGCGTTTTCGATTCCTCGGCTAGCCGAATCCTCCACCACGACACAAGCAACATTTTCCGCTTGCTGTGGTGGTAGTAGGAGATTTTCATATATTGTCAGGTTTGTTCGTATACGGGAATGTTTGTCTTTCTTTTTAGAAAAAAATAGTGATTTTAGTAATTGAGTTGAAACTTAGTGAAATTTCCAAAATCTGTGCAAAATCTGTGCGGCGGTTAGTGGAATACTTACCGTTTTATCTTTCGTAGTTCGTAAGAAAAAAATAAAAACACTAATGCGAAACATGTACAGAGTGCGTGTACTCGTGCGTGCACCAAAACCTCAAAGGCAGGATTCCATATTTAAAAGAGCAAAGAAAAGTTAATATTACTAAGAAAATTATAATCTTCGTTAATTTTCGTTATTTGTTTCTGGGGTGTTATGCCGTATTGCGCCACCTCCTTCTTTAGCTAACATTTCGGACAGCGTTACAGTTCCATCATCAGGGCAGATGTGACGCATCATAACAAAATATTATACAATAACAAAACATTTCTTTCTGTCATTTTTAATGCCGATTCTATCGATTGAAGGTCGACTCCGACTGTCAATTCATTCCATAGAAAATGTAAGAAAATTCAACAACAGGTGTTTTCATTTTTCTCTATGACATTGCTGATTGTTTGTCACGAAGGGCGTGTGCGTAATGTTTTTTAAATCGTAAAAATGGATACAAATATACGAAAATTTTTATCTTCATTTTTAGTTTTAATATTTATATATCCTCCCTTTCTCTTTGGTAAGCACCCACGTCTTTAATTTATTTTAAACTATTCTAAAAAAACAAACTTGTTGATTAGTATGGTAGACCGTTGAAATTTGACAATATTGCTTTCGTTGTTTATTCCATAAATTGAATGATTGAACTCAAGTTTAGGCTGCCAAAATCAGTTTTACTTATGTTTCTATCAATATTATGCACTTATAAACAAATTTTACAGTGTAAAAAAATGTTTCGGTTGAAAAGGATCCGCCCCTTTTGTTGATAAATCATAATGTTATTTTGAGTCATGCATTGAAAACGAGTCACTAAAACAAACTCATGTATAACCATTTTTGCAAAACTGTTTTGGTAAACTTTCTGGAAATCGACGATTTTTTTTTTGATTTCCTTTATTACTATAAAAGCATTCGGGGCGATGAAAACACTGGCTTTTTTCTAAAAAATATTCATAAAGCGTGCAGTACATCCCGAAAGTTTATTTTTTTGTACAGTGGAGGTTATCCACCTCTTACCCGCCCTGGTATAAGTAACTGATGGTTACTCCTTCAAGGCTCTCGCAAGATTCTTATTTTTTTGTACACTCACACGTTGAATACCTATATTATAATAATGTTTTATTATATGTAATAATATAATTTTGGGTAATTATCGGTTCGGACTGGCCACGCTTATTACGAATAATTTTTAGAAAAAAACTTTAGATTCGCTTTAATTACTATAAAAGGAAACTTTTTGGCTTTGGGGCGGCGGAAAATAATGCATTTTAATTTTCAATTGCATAAAACCAAAATTCACTTCGCGAACTGACGCAGCGAAAATCCGCGGCCGTAGCTGTCACTGTTATGGACTGTAGCCGACTTCATGGGATACCTACATGAAATACAGCGAATCACAAACCATGTTACACAAACCTAGCGTAGCCGCTGAACTAATTGAAAACTGGGATGTTTTTCTTGCCTTGACGCGAGTAGGCGTTATAAAGGGGCACATTCTTTTGTATCACAAACCATGTTACACAAACAAGCCCGCTAGACAAATTTCATAATTACGCGCCTTATCCCACGAAGTCGGCTACAGTCGTATGAGCTCTTGCTAATTTATCAAGGATACCAACATAACAGTGACATTTACGGCCGCGGAATTTCGCTGGGTCGGTTCGCGAATTGAATTTTGGTTTTATGCAATTGAAAATTAAAATGCATTATTTTCCGCCGCCCCAAAGCCAAAAAGTTTCCTTTAATAGTAATTAAGGCGAATCTAAAGTTTTTTTCTAAAAATTATTCGTAATAAGCGTGGCCAGTCCGAACCGATATTTACCTAATTTTGTTCTACAGGTCAAGTTTTGATAGACAGCCATGCTAACAGTGAAGAGAAACTAGTTTGGTGCACAGTGAATACCGAAGAACAGTACAAATGTGGGAATCTATCAATTGCTATTGAGAGAGATAGGCAGCTGTTCGGTCAAAAATATCTCAAACTTTCCTGTCACCAAGTGAGTGTTATTGATATAATATTATTTACAAGCTCTGTTATGAGCAATTTAAATATATTATTATTTAGCATGTTACTTTTCAAAAGACATTTAGCATTGTTAGTAACTTAATTGTGACATCATGTTACAATGCCATCTATTTAAATTTAGGGTAAAGTGTCAAAGAGCCGCCACATGCCGCTACACTTTTAATAGACATGGATTTTGAAAAGTAAACTACTTTTAAACTTAATTACCACAAGAACCATCGGTTTCAGTCATGATAGACGGAAAAATATGCATTAAAATACGATTTTCATTCAAAGTTAAAAATTGCCATCTCCATTGCCGCCATGTTTTTTTTTGTATGGATTTGGCATTTACGAAGTTTCGTTTCAAACTAAATATGCATGAATTACTTAATTTACCTAAACTAAGAACCTATTAACATATTTTGTGTACGTAAATAGTTGTTTCTTGTAGTAATTGTTGAAATGAAGTATGATTTCCATAATCTGTGCTTAAAAGTGCAGCGGCTCTTTCACAAATTAATAAATTTAGAATCAATCCTATTCATGGACTACTCCAGGGTACCTAGCTTGGACGATTGATAAAACCCTATATCAATCCGATATTGATCAAATTCGTCATCTATGGTCAGTTATCAACATTTGCGATTACGGTCAACAATTGGTAAGAGATATTCCGACCGACGATTGATAACTTTTAGCACGGCCTCCATAGTATCGGATAAGTTTCAGTTAACTGTCAATTCACGCATTTATTTGGATAATGTCGTTCGTTATGAAAAATTAGTGGCTTATTGCTGAACGAGGTTCAACAAACGAAGCTTTTTATATTGAAAGAAGTTGTATATGTGATCCATAGACTAATAATTCTACTAAGACGAGACCAATTTATTCTGTTCGATATTTGCGAAACTAAAGTGGTTGAAATATGACTAAAGAAATGATTAACTAATTAACTCCCGTTTAGTGTGAAAAAGTAAAAGCGCACTGCCAATGCGTATTTAGGTTAGTATTACAATTCAACATTGCCAATTTATTAATATTTTTACGTAATTGCTTGGCATTTGACGTTTCGGAATGTGAATTTGTGGACAGATGTGCCAGTGTTTCCTGCATATATCTACTTATATATTCCCTGTCAATATCGGTTTGACTATCAACAGTGAAAGTGTGCTGGGGGTATCGATATAAAATCTACGCCTATCAATCCAATATTCTAAAGTTATAGATTTCACCATCCTATTTGTACTTGCATGCTATCCAGGCAGCCAGGATTTTTCATTCCGTTAATAAATTACATTCTTAAGAACTATTGTTAAATTAGATATGTGGGTACTGATTATTTGATTTTTCTAGGCATTTGATAAAGATGAGTGCATGTCCCTTTTGGACAGTGAAAGGGCAGATATTACTTCTCTGGATTCGGGAGAAGTCTTTGTAGCTGGAAGGTTTCACTCTCTCGTGCCAATCATACAGGTAAGTTCCTTGGATTTTTTAATTATGTATCACATATTTTGAATATCGTTAGGTAAACTTTTACCTATGACTACCGTTCTTAAAATGCATTTTTTTTAAACGAACCTTTGATTCAACTTAATAACGATAAGAATTTTTTTTTTCAGTTCTCGGAGATGGAAAATAGTACAATTTAATAGCTATTTTCATCAAATAAAAATTAATATTTCACGCCATTAGTATGGCGGCCATTTGTCATGTCGGTAGAGTCATAACTTATAAAATTAATGATAAGATAGGTTTTTAGTCTATTTCTTTAATCTTCTTACCCAAACTCAGTTTGGGTTTCTTAAAAAGAAACATTGCTTTTGATAATTACGCGGATTAAATAGGTGGTAGTCATAAGTATAACTTTACCTTTTATTTTCATGAACATAAAATTTTCATAAACTTTTAATGGAATTTTTGGAAAATAGTAACATGTGAAGAAAATCAACAACAACTTTGTTATTATTTAAACGCACCAGATTTAAATGTCCAGGTTAAATTTTCCCCACAGGAAAAACTAAACCCTTTCACACACTTCCCCAAATGATCATCTAGTCAATCTACGCTATGCAATTGCACTATATAAGTATTATAAATACAAAACAATACAAGAACAACATGTCAACCTACCAGAGACCAAATGGGAAAATAATTCACCGACTCCAGATATTTTCATATCAGAGGGTTCGGCTCTGTGGAACTCCTAATTGGACCTATAAATCCTAATGATCCCTCAATATAAATATTTAAAAAATCTTTTGTAATCATGCATGTATAAAATGACTGGCAAAAATATTATTATTATTATTGTTCTTTTTTAAACTTCAACAGTGGAAAATACTCTCGGTATCGCCCTGGTAAAATACAGCCATTGAGAAATGAAACGCTGCTTGGCTTAAGTCGTCTTTGGTGCCAGATCTGAATTTCCAGATACCGCCCAACCTTTGTCTTTCCCAGGTTTACGACATACCCCAATTGTGGATGCCACAATCCCACGCCTTTGTGCATTATGCTATGTGATTATTAGGGCTAATGAATTGTTGTCCAATCCAGGAGACACAACTGGGTGGCCTGCGCCACGCCTACGCGGTGGCCGTGGTGAAGAAAGGCTCTGGAGTAGGCGCAGAGGGGGCCCGGGGGCTGCGGGGACTCCGCGCGTGCTTCCCCGCAGTTGGCACTTACGCTGGCTGGGTGCTGCCCATACACACGGTAAGTAACAGTTCGAAGCCACACACTAATGTTAATATTTCTTTTAACCGGTTGTTTGCCGTTTGTCACCCGGTGGCCGCGAGGTGGCCGCGGCACTTTGAAATGCAATTTTGACCCTTATGTATAAAGAAAGTGTATGAAGAACAAAGTCAGAAACGCTTGCTCTATTATCGTCCTTTACCATAACGAAACCCGCAATGCATCTAGTCACTCGGAATAATTTATATTTAATTTTTCCGTAGTGCGGGATGTGAGCAGTTTCTGCGCATGCGCGGGAAAAAAAATACGTTTTTTCTACTATTTTGACCCTTCTATGTACAAAATTTGTAAAGGAAGTGCAAGAATCGCTTGCGCCAACATTCCCTATGGGATGGGTAAAGATTTCATTCACCTTGTAACCACAGATTATTTTAAAATAATTTTTATCTGTGGGCATCTCGAAATGTCATTTTGGCTGCGTCACATTAATGAGTTCCTCGACTAAAACATCGCAAAACCTATCAATTTACGTAATTAACGCAAGTAATGTTATTTTGGTAGATAGTTTATTGTTCTAGGAATGTGTTTCGGTCAATAAAATATACGATAGGTAAAAATTAATCCACAAAACATTTGATTCAAATTGAAGGTCGTGAAATTTCCGTGTTGTTCCTCCGCGCTCCAAGAGGTTAAATGCAACACGGTCAAAAGGTTTTATACGAAAATGGTAAAAAATAAACAATTGCAATCAATTCTATTTTTAGACATTTCTAAAATACCATGGTGGACAAAACATTATGAGAATATCTGTTCTTATTAGAATTCTCCCATTTTCCATTACACGTTGTAAAGCTGTAATAATAATAAGGTACCTACCTACAATATAATATTTTTAAGAAAAAAATTTAATTGCATTTTCTAAATTAGAACTGATTTTTCGAGAATTCAGACTATACGGGATTTTTCATGGGTCTACGCTAGAGATGGGTAAGTTCTGCATTTTGCCGGAGGCCTCCGAGACGTGCTTCCTTTTAAAAGTACTTGAGTTCTTGGAGCATGTCCCGGGAGCCACTCCTGACTCGCAAATTTATTTTTTATTTATTTAGTAACTATATAATATTTTTTACATTTTTATATGAAACATGTTAGTTAGATGTATATATAAAATATATTCGTAGTCCTCCTCACTAGGAGATCCTGTGCTGAGGGGGACTATGCTTTGGATAAGTTTTTCAGCGACTTCTATGGTTTAACTTCATTAATTGGATAAGGTTTTCCAGAAACTTCTATGATGTTTTAAGTATACTAGTAAGTTCATTTTCCGATAGATTCTTCAGCCAACATTTAATGTCCTTAATGTAGCTATTTTTTATTTTTATTTGTTTGATGCAAGTGGGAGTTTGTTATATAACTTTACTGCTAAAAATGCAGAACTTCTTTGACCAAATGAAGAGTTACACTTTGGTATATTAAGTATGTCTGTTTGTTTGGCTCTGGTTTTATGAGCGTGTGAGGTGTCTGCCTCTGAATCATTTTTGTGGTGATGTACTAGAATGTTTTTGGCATAGATTTTCTGTATGCTTGGAACATCAAACTGTTTAAAAATTTCTGCTGTTGACGTCCTTATGGGGACCTTTAGAATGGTCTTTATAATGCAATTCTGAGTTATCTTAAGTTGTTTTAAGTGATTAGATGCTGCTGAGCCCCATCCTATTACTCCATATTCCAATCGAGAGTGGCATAAAGCATAATATACTCTCTTTAGATCCCTCATCGACAAGATGTTTCTTAATTTTTTGAAGAAGTAGATGAGTTAAATGGCTCGGACCGAGATGCACGAGTTCAAACGGAGCCGTACCTCGGTGCCAGAGTGCGCAAAAGAACTCGAACGCGCAACCCGCTTCCGCCTCACGAGTCGCTCGGACTGAGACGGAAAGAACTCAGTGGGCTCTTGAACTCGAACGCGCAACCTGCTCCCGACCGTCGCTCGGAATGTACTTTTTGGCAAAGTTCAACGAACGAACGGCCATAACGGATGTATTTAGATAAAGTTAATGTTTATCACTTTTAATCAGAGATTTTTCAGGAAATCCGTGTGGCGCACGGTCAAAATGAAACTTCTTGAAATTTTTCATATAAAAAAACTAATTTTCAAAAAAAAAAATATTGTTTTTTTCAGCTACAACAACATCAATTATGCCATTTTTTGTAATATCAGCACTCTAGCACACCCAAAAGTCACGAGCCGCCACTGGTTGCAGCACCTTGACCACAAAATAAAAAAAATATGTAACAACTCAGAATCAACTCAACACATCATTGTAATTTCATAAAAAAATATTTTAAAACAGCCCATAACCTAACCTATAGTAACCTATTTAACCAATTTTTGAAGTGAAACTTCTTTAGCTCTGCTGTGACTTGGATTTCGGATGAAACAGAAATGACGATTACTGAACGTGCAATGCATCGACTGCGCTCATTGGTCGACTTGATTATGATGTCACTTTTAAAGGCTCCTATTGGTTGACATATGAAACGGAAATGACGCGAGGTCTGCGGCGCTCATTGGTCACTTTGATTATGACCTCACTTTTCAAGTATTGGTTGAGATTGTTTTGGTAAAGTTTCGCTTCTACCGCGTGTAAACTGCACTCGATTTTTTTTATATATATGTTTTTCTTCACTTTTAGTGACTTTTCAAAGAAGGTGTTAAGTTGAGTTCATTCTGAGTTGTCCAGTCACCTAAGAACTACATGTTCTCTCATTAAATCATCGTTTTTTTAATGTATTGCAGTTGATGACACACGGAGGGATGGAAATCATCGACTGCAACAATCACGTCAAGTCTGTCATCAACTTCTTTGGACCTTCTTGTGCACCCAATGCCCTCATCAACAAGTACAATCCCATTGGAGACAATTCAGACAAGTAAGTTGATTTCAATTTTCATATTATGAGGGTGTGGCATCATATTTAAAATAAAACAATGGCCTTATTTATACCATTTTTACTTCACAAAAAAGCAGATCAAGTTTTGCAAATTAATAAACATTGTTAGTATTATATAATGACTACATAAAATACCCTTAGAGAGGACTTGGCATACCAATAAAACGTTCAGTTATTAATTTGAATTTGCGGGCCTTTGACAGGTTAAGTTAAAAATTACACAATGAAGCAATTATCGATCCGCAACTGTCCGTGTTTTGTTTATGTCAGTATCAGAGATGACCTTGTGTACGGATTTATATTTTTGTGATTTTCTTACTTTTCCACTTACTTAGAAATAAAAGAAATAACGTCACACGAATTTCATGATTTTTTGTACCTGTCACACATCGTCACATTTATGAGACCCTTCCCCCCTATTGTGACATCTAAAAATAATCAAAACCGTAGTTCAATTTTTTTTACATGTGACGACATGAGCTGATGACCACCCCATACCCCTAGTCACACTTCCCACTCCCACCCCCCCCTTAATGTGTGACGTAATTTATAAATGGCCCCTTACGGGAATTGCTTTTCATTTTCTTTATGCGTGTGAGGGAAATTTATTATAATTATTGTATTTTTCCTTTGGAAGGGTGAAGACACACGTTAACCGTTTGTCTCGTTTTCGACTGTTGACATTTAGTGTGTAAGAAAGAGAGGCAGCATTATATGTGAAAGAACAAAAGCGAAACAACCAGCGCATTGAGATTTGACGTTTTTGAATTTTTGGAATTCACGCAAACTTCAACTAACAACATTGCTACAGCTCTTTCAAAAGATGAAAATTCGTTCCATAAAAAATGTATGAGGAAATGATTTTTCTTCATAACTTTCTTTTTCGTGAATTTTTGCAATGTTTTAATAGTTATTCTGCTATCCGAAGATCATCAAAATCGGTCCAGCCGTTCTCGAGTTATAAATAGTGTAACCGACTTTGTTTTATAAATTAAGATATATATATATTTTTTTTCATTAGCTCCACAAAGGAGGCCCTGAGGAGAAAATTTCCCTCAGGATCTATGTCATCTTTAGGGATGCTGTGTGGAGGGTCTTTTTGAGAAGAGGAAGTTCTGGGAAGTAAATTCAATTCAATTTAATCTATTCATTTTAAAAACAAAATTACAATTTCAAATCGTTTTTAAAAGAGAAAATATTTACAGATAAAAAGATTTAGACTAACAGCAACAAAGCTTGTTATTTGAATTGTGCCTCATTGATGTTAAACATATCGATATTCAAAGTGATTCTATTTAACTACAAGACAGCTCTCCCGACTGGCATAACCATTGGCATATTAGTTCTGCAAGCCGGGAGATAAAACATTCTATTGCTGTCGGTGACGTAGATAACCATCGGGAACATAGAAACTAATGCTCTCCATGATGGTCGAGTTTTCGAACCTTCCATGAATCAGTCTGAAGAAATGTGTTACAATGAGCATGTCCCTTCTGACCCTTAGATGGTTCATACCGAGTATGCCCAAGAGAAAGTAGATAGGGTAGAGCCACGGGTAGTAACCATACTCCCTCAGGTAAAGAAATCTCAGAAATTTCTTCTGAACCCTCTCCAACATGAGGGAATACTTCACTTAGTGTGAAAGTGTACATGTACGTATGCACAAATTAGCACAATCCTTAACCCGTCAAAGGCCAGCAAATTCCAGGAAAAATACGGAAATTTCGTAACAAATCACGATTTTGAATTGAATGTTTTGTGGATTAATTTTGAGCTATCGTATATTTTATTGACTGAAAAATGTTCCTAGAACAATAAACTATGCACCAAAACAACATTACTTGCGTTAATTACGTAAATTAATAGGTTTTATGATGTTTTAGTCGAGGAACACGCGTCAATACTGACAGCTTCAATTTGCGCCAAAAATGACATTTCGATTCCACAGATAAAAATCATTTAAAAATAATCTGGTGTTGTCAGATGAATGAAACTAGTGGCTATATCATCAATGATGTTGGCGCAAGCGATTCTGACCTTGTTCTTCATACAAATTCTGTACATAGAAGGGCCAAAATCGCAGACAAACATTTTTTGTTCGAATTTTTTTCGAATTATTTTCTCGCGCATGCGCACAATACGCGCGCGCCGGCGCGTTTCCGGCAAATAAGAGGTTAATGAGTGTTGTTTGTGTTAACTCTAATTGTGCAACCTAAAAGTAAGCCAGGAATGACTTCTTTCAGTCCATGGAAAAGCTACTGCTATTTGTAAATGATCTATCAAAATGTTATCTTCTTTTCTTTCTTAGACTGTGTGAACTCTGCGTGGGTAAGACAGGGCTCCGGTGCTCCCTGGGGGACCCATATGCAGGCTACACTGGGGCCTTGCGCTGCCTGCTGGAGGCAGGTGACGTGGCATTCCTCAAGCACACCACGGTGCCCCACGTGCTGGCCACGCACCAAGAGTTCAGTATGTACCTTTTTTTTTTTAATCTTAACCTGCTTTAGACTGTGCACACTCTGAGATGGCTTAACCAACGAACACTGGTGAACTAGTACATACTTATAAATCACAAATCATAATGCGCTTCTGTGAACATTTCTTTTGCTTAGGATCTAGCTTTAGTTACTGCATCATATTTTTATCTTTGTGTCTTCCTACATTCTTGGTTTTAGGTAGCTCTGAATACTATTTTTTTTTTTTTATTGAAAATTTTTTTTTTTGGTACAGTACATACAATAGATACATAAATATAATGAAGGTATATAAAAAAAAAAAAACTTAATACAATTATTAAATACAAATATACATATTTTGATGTTCTCCCATAATAAGCAAATGCTTGTGTGTAATGAAACTGTCCTTAAGGGATCTTATATTTTCTGGTAATTTATTAAAAAAATTTGTTCCTAAGTATTTATAGTTTTGTTGACCCAAAGTTTTTTTACAAATGGGAATTGGTAACATGTATTTTTGCCTGAGATTTACTGTGTTTTTGAAAGGTATGGATTTGTTAAGGATATCCTCTTTGTAAACTTGTAAGGTTGAATGATACAGGAAGAGAGTATTTAATTTTCTGACTTTAAATTCTTTGAATATTAGTTCAGATGGATAAAGAAATGATTTTTTTAATATTATTTTAATTATTAGTTTTTGCGCAATGTAAAGAGATTGTGTGTGAGTTTTATAGGCGCCACCCCATCCTATTATACCATATTGGATTATGGATTGACAGAATGCGAAGTACGTCATTCTCAGTACGGCCCCTTAGAGTCAAAGAAACGTATCTCATTTTTTATCGATTTTGA
This sequence comes from Limnephilus rhombicus, assembly GCA_929108145.2. Lineage (NCBI taxonomy): Eukaryota > Metazoa > Arthropoda > Insecta > Trichoptera > Limnephilidae > Limnephilus > Limnephilus rhombicus. The sequence goes on from OV815280.1 coordinate 47,209,787, forward strand.
GTTACAGGTGGTACTAGACACAAAATAACACATTACGTTAAGTGACAAAGACACGTATCTATAGGTTCAACGGTTAAAAATTTACATCGTTGCGTATCTACAGAAAACCATTTATTGTTAATGTCAGTAGAGTGTATCGTTACTTGCGTTTTTTAAACTTGAATAAAAAGATATTTGCTTACGAGTCAAAGAAACGCATCTTTAGTTACGTTCGATTCACCCGCGTAGATTATGCAACTGTTTTACTGAAATGTCACTTACGCGTCATTCATTTACGATTTGACAGTTGTGTTTGCGGCACTTTTTATTTTAACGAGTGGTTTGAATATTAGTTTGGTTATTTTTTGTGTGTTTTGACTCAATATAAATCGAATATGGAAAGGAAAACACACAAATCACAGATTCAGTGAATAATGGAAGCGACATTGTTGAATAATAAGGAAGATTCTTCAGGTGCCACAAATATCTTATTTCAGAGGCGGGTATGGGTACTGCCGCCCCGGGAATCATTTATTGGATAACGTTTGGTGACTTAGCAGGGGTACCCGGGTTTATGGGGTCAGGTTTGTCCAGATCTTGGCGGCAGATGTGTCTGCCATCGACAGCCTGGCAGGCTGGGTCAGGAGAGACTGAGGGAGATCTTTTGACCTCTCCAGCAGGACTTTCTTGGAACATTCTCTTGCATCGCAGTGGAAAGGATGGTCATTCATTCGTCCGTCACACTGGCCCCCAAATTCCTAACCACCCCTTATACCTTATTCCTTCTAAGAATTTCTCATCCTTCCTAAAACTAACTAACTAACCATCACGCCGTTTCCCCGCAGGGGTAGGCAGAGAGGACGGACCGCCAAACAACTCGGTCTTGGCACACACTCTTTGCCTCACTCACATTCATACATCGTCTCATACATACTCTTCTATTATTCTGACTTTTGACATGGCCCGTCTCAAGTATCTGATTCACTTGATCGTGCCATGTCTTCCTCGGGCGTCCCCGACTTCTTCTACCATTCACATTTGCATCATATATGTATTCTTTTTACACTACTTTCTTCGCTCTATCGCTCTACGTGCCCAAACCATCTGAGGGTCCCTTTCTTAATCTTCCTTTTTTAATCTTTCTGAGGGTCCCTTTCTTAATCTATCCTTCCTTTCTTATCCTTCCTTCCCCTAAAAATACTCTCAGCATCCCCAAAAACGAAATTGATGTTACTACAACTGCTACCAACATAAAAATAGCAGAAAATCAGGAGTCACGATGCCAAAAGTCAAGACAGTTCTTCTTCTTTAAGAGCGATTCGAGAATCCAAGAATGCCAAGAATTTTTCTTGACTACATTGGATATTACTGAAACCTTTTTTAGAAATATAATTAATAATAGCTTGGAAAATGGAAAAGTTCTCCAAAACAAAAGGGGAAAACATTTACCTGGGAATAAAAGACCAGAAGAATCTAAGGACCACATTATGTCTTTTCCAACAGTACCGTCACATTACTGTAGGGCGAACACTTCATTTAAATATTTAGCCGCCGATTTGACATTACACATACGTAATGTACACTATGTATGTTGACTTGTGTACCTAAGGATACAAATTTTGTTCCTGAAAAAACATGATTAAACCGAAACATATTTAACCCCTGTAACCTATAGTTTCAACAACGAAGATATGTGCGACTCGTGTGTTAAATACGAAAATGCTAATACGGAAGAAAAATATTCTTTTGGATGAGTATGATAGCCACAGACAACGCAAAATTGCTGTACAGAATTGTAAAATCCTATCTAAAACCCTTGCTTCTGAATCCACTGTAAATTTCATCGAGTTTAATTTAGAATACGTTCGAAGATAATTTTTTATATACGACACCTGGCAGTTTACAATTTAACTTTTTTTAATGTTCGGAGCAATGAAGCTAGAAATTACATGTGATATGAATGAGTGGCTGGTCGTGGCTCAGATGAAATCGCTTCATGTATGTATAAGTATTTGGTAGCTAATGCTAATGGAAAGAAGTTCTTTCTGATGAGTGATACCTGTTGATATATCGAAACTTCTACAAAGAAAATAAATATATTTGATCCTTCATGGTGGTACCCAGCAGTTAGATTAGCTTCCAGAAAATCCAAATATGATGTCATTGAGATGGGACAAGAGTATTTCTTCAGTTTCATCAACTTGAGGAAACAATTAATTAAAAACAAAAAGACATAAAAATGGCATGGATGTAAACTAGTTAAAAATCACATTCAAAAGAAGATCCTGATCATATTTATTAAGTTCCTAAAACAAGGCAACGAGCTGGACTTATTTTTTTACATGCGCTCCACACAGGAGGCCCTGAGGAAAATAATTTATCTCAGGCCTTATTTTATCTTTGGGGATGCTGTGAGGAGGGTTTTTTTGGAAATAAAGGAGAGGAGAATTCTGGGAAGGAAAAGGGTTTTAGGGGTGGGTAGGAATCTGGGGTTCAGTGTGTCCTGGTCATCCGCCTCCAAGACCTAGAAAAACCTCACCCCATGAACCAGGGCACACCTTCTAAATCACCAACGTAGCGAACCTCTTGGAGTGACCTATGGAAGAGGTGTTGGTTGAAGTAAAGTGAGTGAAGCAAAGAGTGTGTGCTAAGACTGAGTTGCTTGGCAGTCCGTCCTCTCTGCCTACCCCTGCGGAGAAACGGTGTGATGGTTAGTTAGGTAGTTAGTAAGTTAGTCAGGTACAAGATTCCAGTTTTTTAAACAAGTTACAATATTATGTAGCATATTAAGTTTTTTTTTAGCAATAGTATCAGTTGGAAAATAGTTACCTAAATATTTTATATGTTTTTCTGTTATAAATAAGTTTTTCAATAAATATTTCTAGACTTGAAATATTTTTATTACTGTTCCACCACTATCCTAATTCCTATAAATCATCTTTACAAATTTTCGGGTGTAAAAAAAGTCAAATATCAAAGGAAGTTTTTCGTAACTTGAGTTCAGTGATTGTAATTTTCACTTTGGTTAGGCTCAAAGAAACGTAACTGAGATATAGCTGCACTTAAATTTTAAAAAAACATATGAAAATGAATTACTATTTTATATTTAAAAGATGATTTAGAAGCACAAAATACCACCCTTTAACTAAACGAGAAGAAATTATTAATATGTTCCATTTGTTTAAAAGTAGACAACATTGATTGATTGAGAACTATGTTTTTTTGCTCTCCTGTAAAGTAGAGAAAAATGAGATACGTTTTTTGACCCTAAGGGGCCGAGTAGTTCTTTACTTAGAATGTGTCTCAAACAGCTAAAAATATATGTCAATTTTCTTACTCTGTTTTTAAGAATGGTTATATGCGGTATCCATTTTAGACATTGGTCAATAGTGATTCCTAGATATTTGGTTGAAGTTTTCATTTCAATATTAGTACACAATTACACCAACTGTTTTAACTCCAACCTCCTTCCCATCCTCACAGTACCTGTTTCAAGTCCTACAAACTCAGTGCCCCCTGGTGTACCAGTCGCAAGGAGACAAGGGCACTTCTGGCTGGTATATTTATATTGTACTATAGTTCAATCAATTATCTTTATAGTGCTGGCCATTTCAACACATCCCATCACGCGGCATATTTTGGCACAATGTATGTGTTTTAGTGAAACTTCATGGATCACACGAGGGTTGTCCCAAAAGTACCCGACCTAACTAAGAAAACACAAATTTGGAACTTTTTTTTGTATTTTATGAACGTAGTCTCCTTTCAGCTTGACACACTCTTTCCAGCTTTGTTCAATAGCTTCGATACCCTGTTTACAGTGATATAGACTGATACAGACTCAAAATAGCCACTAACCGCAGATTCCACCTCTTCATTGTTGGCAAATCTTTTACCACCGAGCCATTTTTTCAAGTTTAGATAAATAAAATAATCCAAGGGGGTTAAATTTGGCGAATAGGGTGCGTGAGGAAGCAATTCGAACTTTAATTCATAGATTTTGGCCATCGGGATAATGGATGTGTGAACTGGTGCATTGTCTTGATGAAACAACACTTTCTTTTTCGCCAAATGTAGCCGTTTTTTCTTGATTTCATCACTCAAATGCTGCAATAAGTTTGCATATTTCTAGCCGTTGATTGTTTTTTCTTATTGAAGATAATCAATAAAAATTATCCCATGAGCATCCCAAAAACCTGATGCCATGACTTTGCCTGCAAATGGAACTGTCTTTGCCTTTTTTGCAGATGATTCTCCCCTTTTAGTCCATCGCTTTGACTGTTCCTTTGTCTAAGGTGTGAAGTGATGGACCCATGTTTCATCCATGGTTATGAATCTACGCAAAAACTCGGCTTTATTGCTGTAAAACATCACCAAACACTTGATTGAAACATCCTTACGAAGCTATTTTTGTTCCATTGTTAGCAAACGCGGCAGCCATCTTGCACACAGCTTTTTCATGTCCAAATTTTCAGTCAATATGCGATGTACAGCACTTTTTTAAATGCCTACTGTGTCTGCTGGCTCGCGCACTTTCAATCGATGGTCATTCAATACCATTTTGTGGATTTTCTTTACCTTTTCTGGCGTGGTCACCTCATTTGGTCGACCACTGCGATGTTCGTCTCGGCAGCTCGTACGTCCTCGTTTAAACTCTGCCACCCAATATTTTATTGTTGTAAACGAAGGAGCAGACTCCCCCAGAGTAGAATCTAAGCTCGACTTCGATATTGGTTGGACTTAAACCTTTCAAATGAAAGTTTTGTATCACATAACAATGACCAATTTTTGAATGTTTACAAATTAACTGAAAGGGTTTGCTATTGATGGCTGCCATAAAAACACTAAACAAAGTAGCGCCTTAAAACTTCAAACTTAAGCCTTATAAGATTGGTGTTTTATGCCATACATTTTGTTTAAAGCAACAACTACCGGAAGTACGTCAGGTCGGGTACTTCTGGGACAACCCCCGTACATCTGCAAAAAGCCACTGATTGAATACATATGCCACAATCGCGTAGATCAGATAAAAAATCCATATGACCTACTATTCGATAACCAACCTTATTTTGCCCACCGCCCACTTTGAGTATATTCTTTGAGCCCCAAAGAGGGTTCTAGAAAATATTCGATTAAAAATATATTAAATTATTTATTTATTTGTTATACCTTTTTGTTTAGCAAGTCATGTTTATCTATCATCCATGATATAGCGTCAATTCTTAATAAAAAAACATGTGTGATTATTGGTACGTGATTAGTGCCTTTTTAGACCATATTTTTTTTACCTGCCCACGACCTCACCGTCATCTCAATGCCCCCTAATTTTCTCTGGGTCTACTGCCCCTCTGATAGTCTCTAACGCCCACAAAGGGGTGTTATCGCCCACTTTGAGAACCTATGTACTAGATCAATATTAAAAGTCAATGTGGAACCATTGGAATGATTATTAAATTATCTAAATAATGTTTTTACAGGTTCGCTGTCATCGGACAAGTTTGAACTTCTGTGCAAGGATGGAACGAGGAAGCAAATCAACGACCATTTGTCGTGTCACTGGGGACGAGCTCCTTCTAACGCCATTGTCACATCTTCGGCCAAGAGTGATATCTGGAGAAAAAAGTAAAACTGTCCCTAAATAAAATTAATTTGATCTATTTTATAGTCCACCACATTTTTTGTTAGTTACTTAGAGCTAATTGTTTAAAATCCTATGACGGTTAACTCTCTTAGGGCCAGTTGCATCGAAAATAGTTAAAGTAAGGTTTAAGGTTAAATATTTAAACTGAGTTTAAGCCCTAACTAAAGTTAAGCTACAATTCAACAAAATTGAGTTGCACCATGGCCGCAGTAGCTAAGATTAAAGTTACCAGTGTTGCCACCGAAATGGCTTCGAATTTTCCTTGTATTTGATGTATGTTGATAAAAACAAACACACCATTATTTTTACGCATGTCAACACTATACAGTTCCGCGCGCATCCTCATTGTCAATTGTCTTTGACGCATAAACAAACCCAGGGGCGTAAAACTTGGCTTTAACCTTGAAACTGACAGGAGTGAACCAAATTCTTATAGATAAAGCTGAATTTTATTATAGATAGGTCTAACTTTAAACGTCAAATGTCAAATTGCGTCATGCGATTATCAAACGAATTTGAATTTGTGCTGTTGACATCGCCATGGGCATATTTCATTTAAAAATCGTTTACAGGAATTCCAGAGGTGGAAAAATGTTTCAAATGTGTCCGCAATTGATCCAGAAATCAGGTAATTACATGAGACATTAACATTCAGCTTAATTTATCTGTAAATCTATTTGAGGTTAAATGACATATTGATAAAATATTCTTTCAATTTTACTTTAATAAGTATAATTGTAATACGTACGCCTCGTACGTCATACATATGTCTGTTAATGTTATATTATCGTTAACACAAGCTTATGGGTCCGAGTGGTTAATGTTTCACAAATATTGTTTCAGAAAATGTTCCAGACTTTGAATGACTTTGGAGCTTTACGTTAGGAACACCTTATAACATTGTTTGGCAGACCATAACACCGTTAATGGCAGGTAAAATTAATAATGCTACTAATTTATATGTTCATATGAACAGAAGTGAGAATACTTTTCCCTTGTGATAAACAAAGTATGTCATCACAAGGGAAAAATACTGTATATTCTGTTCACAAACTTTGTTTAATGTGATATATTTTTTTCAGAACACATGATGCGGTTTTTACCGTGAGATGGCTGACATGGGTCCCCGATGAAGGTATAGGTACTCTGTTTAATTTCGGTTGAAAGGAAATTTAGAATATGTAGATTTTTTATTTCATTCTACAAGAACTGTACGGTGACTGCTGGAAAGGAAAAATGGATAAAACGCTATATAGATGTGACATTGAAGATGAACGTATATAAACAAACAATACAGCTATTGTTTATGTTGATCTTTAATGTCACAGCTGTATGACGCTTTAGCCATGTTTCCTTTCCATTCCTTTGTCGATATTCTTTTTCAAACCATTTTTTAATTCATCGAATTCACCGAACCAGTGTTTTTATGTGCTATTATCGATTGTCTTTCTGAAAATAAAAAGAATTTAAACATGTACCCCCGAGTTATCATTTTTCAAGCAGAAAAATGTAAATTCGTCGTAGAAAACCAATCATTATTTGAAAATGTTTTCCTTTTATAAGGATTCATATTTCAAGTATTTTAGGTTTTTTACTAACGCTTGAATTTTTGATTTCCTCAGGATAACAGGTTTCCATCTGACAAAGCTCCTTGCTGAGGAAATGAGCTTTAAAAATTATGTAAAGCTCATTCCCTCAGGCTTTGTCAAATGGAAGGTTGTTTTCTTGGGGAAACTAAAATATTTTTCTGCTTTCAAGCATTTTTATTTTTAAATAATTTATTTGGCTAATGAATTAATAAAGTAGGTCCAATGCGATTATATTGTCTATGGTGGCAAATGGCCTTGAACTTCCTCTATGTTATTGTCTTTGGTGGACCATTTTATTTTTGGTTAAGTTGGTGACAGTGATGACGAAATTTCTAGTATGGAGAAGGCCCGAAGATATCGATCTAGGGATTGGTTTATTTATGAACAAACCACTTTGACGTCTTTAAAAGCAAGTTTTGAGTTCAGGTTATTTGAGTTGCAGTGTTAAAAACGAAATAAAAATGGATAAAATCACAAAGTAAGTAGGTTTTATTATTGTCGTATGTACATTTTATTCGACTTTTTATTTTATTTTCTTCTCAATACGACGAACTTTATTTTCAGAGAGAGGTCTTCCAACTTCAGCGCCGAAGACGTTATTTTGCTGAGAGAACTTGTGGATGCTCACAAAAACATTATTTTAAATAAAAAAAGTGATGCTGTGCATGTAAAAGAAAAAGACCAGACGTGGGAACTATTGGCGACTAAGTACAACGCCTCCTGTCCAGCAAACCGTTACAGATCCACAAAACAATTACGAAATAAATTTGAAAACTTGAAAAAGTCTGCCAGAAAGGTTTGTAGATTGTCGCACGTTGCTTTCTCATGTCATAGATTGTGTGAAAATTAAAATAATGAGTCAAATGTTTTCCAGGAATCTTCACAATTCATTAAAGAACGTCGAAAGACTGGAGGGGGTCCGCCGCCATGCAAGCTCAGTGACAATGCTTCATGGATGCAAGGAGCCATGCAGCTATCCATGGAAGGGATCACCTCGGAATTTGATGACGATGCTTCTATAAGTAAGTTCTACATACTATTCATCGTATGATTAGCATTCCAAACAACGTTACTTTCATTCACAGTTATGGATTGCGATTAATCATTTATCAGGGTCAAATTATTTAGTTTTTAACCAAATCCAACATTCTGTTTTAAGCTGCTGAAATTCTGCCGAGCGCACAGATCCCGCACGTATCACCCGAAGAAGCAACTGTCGAAGAAGCGGACATACAGACACCGTGTTTGATGGAATTTGTAAGGAAAATGTTAATATTTTTTTATAATTTATTTATTTAATAACAACAGTATAAATACACCATAATCACTTATTACATGTCACAAAATCATTGTTAATTAAGTATATGCAATTCAAAAAGGTTCATTTACAATTTTAAACATAAATATTAAGTTGGATATGATTCTTCGAACTGAGAATGATACAAATTCCACACCTTTTGAGGTCCAAGGATTCAGATTCTATTTATTTATGATTAATTATTAAAAATAGGCACTCCTTTTAAAAGGCTTATTCTATAAGCTCAATTCATGTTGAAAGGGGAGAAATCATTTACCCGCTATGAGTATGGAACTTGACCTCCCCAACTGTTAGCCAATTATTCTTCCTTTGTGAATCGGAATTTCAAGGTGTAGCGACTAAACGCTTATCAATGACACCATCCCTGAAAAGTGAGTTTAGTTGTGCCATAAGTATTATAATAGAGTGCTGGTACCTACCCTGATGTGTGGCAGTGAGGCATGGAACTGAATGCTGTTGAAATGAGACCCCTGAGGCGTGCGTATTGTAAAACCATGTATGATTGTGTGAGAAATGTGTGTATCCGCAAAGAATACAAGACTCGAGAACCGTGCGTGTTGTATGACCATGTATGGCTGATGAAAGCGTGATAAGTAGATTAAGAAATGGACCCTCAGGCAGGGCCGCCGAGAGGGCACGTTGGTCAAGTCTGAAACTTGGGGCCCGGGACGGGCTCACGGGGCCCGGATTTTTGACTAATAAAAGCCAATGACACTCGTAGGCCCGTAGAAAATGGTCTGGCCAGAAACTTGGACTTGGATGATGTCATAAATAGCTTTGCAAACAAGAAAAGTAGAATAGCAATATTGTAGATGACATTTTTTATTTGCCTATATTATTATTTTATAGTTTGTGGAGTTTTTATTATAATTTAAAAAATATTCCCATTTAGTATTCCATTACTAACGTATGTGTGTTGATATTATAATAATTTAATTTAGCCTTAAGATATAATGAACAACGAAGAATATGTAAATACACACACACAGTAGCCTAAAACAATAAACACAAGTATTTTATTTTGAGTATTCACCATAACTTTTTAAACATTTCCATTAAATAATTATGCTAAATTAGAATGATTGATATATGTAATGGTATACGATACTAGAAAATAAGAAAGGGTAATGAAATAGTATTTCTAGCAGTAGCAGGTTAGCATGACATTTTTAATCGTTTTCTCTCTCTCCCCCCCCCCCCCTCTAAGTTGGGGGGAGGGGGCCCGGTATAGTCTACTATGTGAATGGTAGAAGAAGTTGGGACACCCGAGGAAGACACGGCACGGTCAAGTAAATCAGATACTTGAGACCGGCCATGTCAAGAGTCAGAATAATAGAAGAGTATGTATGAGACGATGTAGGAATGTGGCAAAGAGTGTGGGCCAAGACTGAGTTGTTTGGCGGCCTGTCCTCCCTGCCCACCCCTGCGAAACAGCATGATGGTTATACTTAGTTATAAGTATTATAGAAACTTAATATCTTAACAGCATCCAGCAAAATGTTTCAATATATTTGCATAAACTACCTACTTACTTTCTAATGTTTTTAATGTAATGTAATATTTTTTTAGGTCTGTCAAGGAAAAGAAAAACGTCTACACCAAATGATGTCCGCAGAAATTTCATAGAACTGGCGGAAGTCCAAAAAAGATCTGTAGATTTAACTACAGAACTAGATATAGAACACAAAAAAATTCTTCATGAACAGGAATATAGGCACCGTGAAGCTATATTTGAATTAAAGATTAAACATATGCAACATTTGCACGAATTGAAAGTTAAAAAAATCGAAGAGGAAAACCGAAGGGATAATGATTTCCCCGTTATAATAGAATGAAAGAATATAGCGTCACGTTCATAAAGAATTTTCTTTTTGCTTGTTAATTTTTTTACATTAATTAATAAATACTATAATAATTATAAATACATTTTACTTTTAAATTAATAAATACTTTATTTTATACAAAAAAATTACAATAAATGAGCAAAATAACTGTTGACAAGATTTTGTCTTATGTCATTATTACCCTGCCCAACATTTTCAGGAAAATGTCCTCCGTCAATTTCTTGGAGAATGACAGCAAAGTCTGGTGGTTCCGTGACATTGTTGTCAGTGCATATGTTATGCAAAACCGCTGTGGCAACGATCACGGCTTCCACTCTTGTGGCATCGATTCTTAGTTTCATCCCCACTGCGGGAAAACGCCTTTTCCATATCCCGAAAGTCCTTTCTACCACATTTCTGGTCCTGATTTGGCTTTCATTGTATAAAAGTTCAGCGTCAGAAAGAGGATTTGCCAGTGGGGTTAATAAATAAGGTTTTACCGCATAACCGCGATCGCCAACCAGGTGTCTGGCTCCATAGAGTCCGTCTTCCAATTTTCCTTTAATTCTCGAGTTGTTAAAAATGGTGCTATCATGCGTGGAACCTGGCCATCTTGCCACAATGTTGGTTATTTTGCACTTGGCATCCACTATTGCTTGCACATTGTATGAAAAGTAATCTTTACGGTTACGGTAATACTCAGCATTGTTCCCTCCAGGAGAGAGAATTCCTACATGGGTGCAGTCGATGGCACCAATTGTATTAGGAAATCGAGCAATGCTGTAAAACTCATTGGCACACTGCTGTATTTCATTCTCTGTTTGTGGAAATACAATATATTGTGGCCGAAGGCGGGCTATTGCTCTGCTAACCCTGTCTACTATACGCGAGACAGTACTTTTATGCACCCCAGAGATGTCTCCTGTGCATCTTTGCATCGTTCCTGTTGCATAAAAGTGCAATGTTATTAGAATCTGGTCCGCAGCACAAACAGCGTAATTTCTGAAATGTCAAAAAAAAAATTTTTTCTTAAAATATTATTTTGGCAGTTACATACAATATAATTATGCTAATATATTGTCAATAGAATTGTAGATACATTAGTTTAATTAAACTTACTTGTTTGTAGACGTTGTGATGTCATTGGCAATGAGTGATGTTAATTGCCTAACCATACTTTTCGACATCCGAAATCTGGCGATAAAATCCATTTCTTCCCACAGGAAATGATCGGTTCGTGGTTTAAATTGTTTCTTCTTTCTATTTCCCACATATTCTAAAATCAATCGATTATCAAAACCCGGATTGTCTGACATTTTTTCAACTATTTTCTCTTCAAACAATATTTCGTTCCTTGGTGACAGATGACAGCTACAAAATTGACCAAATTTTAACTTTAAACTGTCAACATCGCTGAGTTAAATAAAAGTAACTATTTAGTTAACTTTTATTTAAACGAAGTTGAAACAACCCATTTTTGTAAGAAATGACAAAAAAGTTACTATTATTTAACTTTAACTAAAAAGTAACTTTAACTATTTTCGATGCAACTGGCCCTTAACCCCTCATGACTAATAAAAAATTCACAAAGTTTTGAGTCCTAAAAAATTGACAAATTGAGTCATAAACTTTGGTTTCATTTAGGTGTACATTCAAATAACAATAGTTTATTCCAGAATGTATGCAGTTATACTGATATATTATACTAGCTGGTACCCAGCGTGCTTTGCAATGCCATTCATAGAAATCTGCATGTCCTTTCCGGTGCGTCCCCGTTCCCTTCCACCTTCCCCGCCTTCCCCCTTCCTCGTCTCTTCCCTCTCTGCGAGCCCCACCTTCCCCCTGCCTTTCCTCCCTGCCGCTAAAATATATAAAATACACATTTTCATTTATACAAATTTCATAATGCCAGAGCTTACCATTATATACAGCCTATGTTCCTCGCTGATAATGTAGCTTTCTATTGGTGAAAGAATTTTTAAAATCGGTTTATTGGTTTAGGCGTAACAAACAAACACACGCACTATCGCATTTATAATATTAGTAGGGATTCTTCTGTGGTTAATTTTTTTAGATTTAAATATATAAAGGTTGGTGTCTTCTCTTTCTAACACCGTTTAGATCATATTTATCACCATTAAGGGAGACATAACGATTTCTATTAGATGTTCTCAAAATTTAATAAATTAGCCTGAGGGGTTAAACATTATTTTTTTACTTTTGTAAATTTTTGTATTTTTATACTTTGGAACTTAACTCTAGATACTGCACACTGCAGTGCACCTCAGGGTAGTCATAATTTTACTGACTTGCGAATGTATCCAAATGCACTATAGGGTTTAATTGATTGCGCTTATTTTTTTTACCAGAACTCACCTTTACTACTATCATTATTTTCAGGTATCAAAACTTCCTGCAGAAGCTGCTTGAATTCTACTCCGACCCGTCAAGCCAATCCAACGCCACCAACTACAACAGTCGGTCTCGCAACCCCGAGGGCGGCTACTCGCGCGATCGCGACCAGTACGGGTCCCCGCCGGCCGAGCGGGACGAGTATGGCAACCCCATAGAGCGGGACCAGTGGGGCAACCCCGTGGCGGGCCGGGATGCCTTCGGCAACCCCATGGGTGCAGCCCGCGACCAGTATGGCAACCCCATCAGGGAAAACGATTACGGAAATAATCAGAATGATAGCTTTTATAATAGAAGGTACCTAATTTATTTATTTTTGTTAATTTTTTTTTGTTACATACATTATCTTCATACAGGAGGCCCAGAGGAAAATAATTTCCCTTAGGGCCTATGTGTTCTTTGGGGATGCTGTGTGGAAACTCTTTTGGAAGGGAGAAATGTGGACCCAAATTGTAGACCCAAGTTGTAGGAGGGGGGAAACACAGAAATGTAGACCCAAGCTGTAGGAGGGAGGAAACATAGAAATGTGCACCCAATTTGTGGACCCAAGTTATAGTAGGGAAGAAACACAGAAATGTAGATCCAAGTTGTAGGGGGAAGGAAACACAGAAATCGTTTCTCAGCCAAGCTTTTAAACTAAAGAACGAATTGTAGAAATGACCTGAGAAGTGACAAATGTCAAAGCACGACTCTGTACCGGTGCCGAAACGAGCAATTACGGTAGTTCTTCGAAGCATCTTCCATTGAAATACTTGTAGAATAATGGCTGTTATCTTCACTATAATGAAAGTAATAAAGTTTGTCTTGGAAAAAACTGTCGAATTGTGTTTTTGTTGTTTGTAATTTGTCAACAACTATTTTTAGCTTGCAGTGTGCTTTTATCTAAAGTTATGGGTTTTTGAGATAAATTGTTCACATCAAAACAATACCTCGTGTCCATCCCACACATTTGTCAAAAGTAACTTTTAATGTACACATTCAGGTAAAAAATTAAAATCCAAAATCTGGTAAGCCATATATATATGTATTTTTTTTTTCCTTGGATCCAATGGAATAAAACCCCAACTAATACCAGAGTTATTATTGTTGAGTCACTCTATTCTTTGGCCCGTTCTGATAGGCAGAAGTTTTGTTATCACGGGGGGTCACTGAGACACTCCGTGCATTTTATCATCAGAAGGCTATGATTTTTGGTTTTGTAGGAATTCAGTAAAAAAATTACTATTTAAGTTGATACATGAGGGATTTTGTTTACTCCCCTTGGCAACGGGATGGTTAAATAATTTAACCCCTCCGAATTTTCGCGAATATTCACTTATGATGTCTCAAATGAAATGACATTTTACAAAAACTTTGTGTTATTACCGCTTCACAATTAAAGCTCTATAAATGAAACATTTCGGAACGTAGCCGAATAGTAAAAACTGTTTTAGAAAGGTTACAAAATAAGCTTTCGAATTATTGTATTACAAATAAATATTAACATTTATAAATATTAAAATTTAGAATGCAAACATTAAAAAAATGTAAAAATGACTCACGTGATGTTTTTATGTGAAAACGGTACTAAAATCACAGATTATGTAAACAACAATACTTATTCTATTGTATAAATGTATAATAAACACTTTTGTCACCTCACTTTTTTATCATTTCATATAAAAATATTTAATAAAAATTAACAATGTCGAGCGCGGTGAGCCGCCCGTAGGAAATTTGGCGGGATAAATTATGTGTCAGACTGCGCGAATGACAGAATAATCTTGTTATGTATTTCTATGGACAACTTGAATAGGGATGTACAGCTTGATCCACTATCGACCTTTTACTTTTTGTTTTAGGGATGTCACTAAAAGAATAATGGAGTTAGATCGATTTCTATGGAGACACACGCGTTGACGTATAAACACGCTTATTGTACTTGACTGCTATCGTATTTTTAACGCATATATCTGCTTACGTTGCTGACCGGTTAAACATAAAAATGAATGAATTAATGTATTGCAGATTCGGAACATCCACCAGTACAACAGAGAACTACTACAATATTCCCTCCGGCCCCCGACCAATTGAGAAATTTGATCTCTTTGAATCAGCACGTTACGGAGTTCGATCCGATTTACTAATCGAGGTAAATCTTAATAAATTAATAACTTAAAATACTTTTTTTTTCTTTTTTTTGTGAAAATTATATTATTATCAACCATGGTAAATAGTATAACCATGTTTGTTAATAATTTTACGTTTTTCTTTATTATGTTTTATGTCCTTTTTTTTTATGTTTTTCTTTATTATGTTTATTTTCTTTTTTCTTTTTGTCATTTAATAAGTTGAGTAGGTAAAAATACTAAACCAATATTTAACTTAAAGGAATTTAGTTGGTCTACAACATATGAAATTTTATTGTTATAAAATTATCTCACTGTATGACTGTTTGTTTCCTCAATAAAAATAAATAATAAAGAAGTAAGTAATAAAGAATAATTGAGACTGTAATAAAGAGGACTACAGTTTGTTAAACAAGAGTAGAAAACAAAGGAGGGCACCACTGTTGTTCAAATGGCAATACATACTAAAAATATAACTCACGGTGGAAATGTAAAGCTGTGTAACCTACTTGTAAAAAAAAACCCTTTTTGTAAAAAATTAAAAAGGCATAAGAGTGAAAAAAATATTTTTTCACTGCAATATATATAGATACCCACTGATCTCAAAATTAGAATTGCGTACTTGAACCTTTGTATATACAGTGAAACCCTCTTAAGAAGTTTTCCAAGGGTCAAGGGACCAAAAAAACCAAACTTCTTAAGCCACGAAACTTCTTAAGCGGGAACTTCTTAAGAGGGTTTCACTGTATTATACCTTTGCATTTTTGTGTTAACGTAATGAAGAATAACAAATTCAACAAATACCCAAATTAACAAGAACAGCGGAATCGCAATATTTATTTCAAATAAATATGTTGTGACTTTTAACAGAGAAATCCACATCCACAATGTAAACATCCTAAATATGGAAATCAGTTACCAAAAGTACACATTTAGTATTTTCGCTATATATAGAACTCACGCCTCAATATTACCAATATATGTAGATGAACTAGAACGCATTCTTCTTTCGAACAGAAATCAGAAAACCATTGTCGTCGGAGACGTTAACCTCAATATTGCAAATGATTATACGTCTTATGATAAAGATAATTATCTTAATATGATGGCAGAATTAAATTATATATCGTGTATTAATTCATTTACAAGAATTATTCCAGGTCAACGACCTTCGTGCATAGTATCTGCAGTTATACAAACGACAATCACAGATCATTTCGGGTGCATTTTTACGTACAATTACGAAAATAAATGTTCTCCTTTACCAACACAAACTACGGAGAATGAAAACGGCCGACGCAAAACACTCAACATAAATGCCCTAGTACATAATCTAGATAAAGAGAAATGGCACGATATTTTTAATTGTAATGATACGAACAAATGCTTCGAACTATTTGAAAAAAAATTATCAATGCACGTAAGTACTGCACATTCTATTGATTCCAGAAAACAATCATCAAAATTCAAACCAGTTAAACCATGGATAACTTTTGGATTAATTGTATCAATCAGACACAAGGAAGCAATATACAAAAAATTAATCCGACAACCTACAAACGAAACCTTAAAAAAATACCTAAAAGCATACAAAAACAAACTTACGTATTTAATAAAAAACACAAAAGAAAACTATTTTCGGCGAAAACTAGAAGCAACGGAGAATGATGTAAAAAAAGTCTGGCATGTTATAAATGAAATCATAGATAAGAAAAAACATTAAAAAAATGAAATACATAGTATAACAATATCAAAATACGATGCGAAGAAAATCCATCAGCTGCTGCTAACATATTTAACAACTTTTTTGCAAATGTAGGCAAAAACCTTGCAAATCAAATACAAAAAATACCGTCTAATGACGAACAGAGCATTAACGTCAATATCTTGAACAAAATGGACATGTTTCCCCTTACTTCAGCCCAGGAAATCGAACAAATCATTACAAGCATGAAGGGAAGATCAGCACCAGGTTTCGATGGAGTTACTGTCGAAACACTGAAAACTATCAAAAAACATATTTCAAAACCATTAACACATTTAATCAACATTAGTCTTCAAAGCGGAATATTCCCAATGCTCACTCCAATCCATAAATCTGGCAACCCAGAAGAAGTGACAAATTATCGTCCAATTTCGCTGATTTCAAACATTGCCAAAATCTTTGAAAAGATTATCAAAAAAAGATTGACTGCATTTATTAACAAAAATAACATAATTCACGACAACCAATATGGATTTATGAAAAATAGAAGTACCCAAGATGCGATTGCCAAATTATCGAACATTATTCAGAACACATTAGACAAATCTTTGAAATGCCTCGGAATCTTCATAGATCTTAAAAAAGCTTTCGATAGTATTTCTCATGATAAACTTATTAAAAAATTCAACTATGTTGGGATAAACGATAAAGCTCTAAAATGGATAAAAAGCTATTTATTTGAACGACAACAAGTAGTCAAGATAAACAACTCCCTAAGTCTACCACTAACAAGTAATTTCGGGATACCTCAAGGCACAGTCCTTGGCCCCCTACTATTTATAATTTATGTCAACGATATTTTTAAACTACCACTTAACGCAGACATAATATCATATGCCGACGACACAGCTATCATAGTGAATGGGATCGACTGGAATAGAGTAAACGAACAAGCAAATAATAGCATGAACACCTTAAAACATTGGTTTGACACAAATCTTCTCTCATTGAATTCTAACAAAACATACTACATACACTTCTCAATCAACAAACTAAAAACACTCCCCAACACTAAAATAATTATCCACAATAACAAATGTAATAAAATAACATGTATCCAAGGCTGTTCAACATTGAAATCAGTATCAGAAATTAAATATCTCGGAGTGATAATAGAACAACATATGAAGTGGAAGAGCCATATCTGTGAATTGGTTAGAAAAAGTTATAAGTGAATTGGTTAGTTAAAGCGTATCAGAAAATGTATATATATATTCATAAGATTAAGAAATATTTTAAAACTAACAATCTAAAAAGAGTTATACTATGCAATAATCCAGTCATCAATTCAATATGGAATTATTGGATGGGGGGGGGGTCATACAACAATATTCTAACTCCGATCAAAGTGATCCAGAAGCTAATCATTAAAGTAATCCTAAAGAAACCCTCCACTTATCCAACAGAAACGCTTTTCGCCGATTTCACGGTGCCTCGGGTAGAGTATATCTTCAAGAAAAATGCAATTATCCAAATTTACAAAGATAATATCATCAAAAAATTTGAAACCCATCAATCAAAAAGATATCAAGACAACTTCAAAATACCAAAATTTAATACCAAACTAATGCAAAACAATTATATCTATTTAGGAATAAAGTTTTTCAACAACCTTTCGATTGAAATAAAAAAAACCAAAGACATCAATAAAACTGAAACTCAAACTGAAGCTACACTTCATCAGGAATAATTAACTTAATAATTAACTGTTTTTATCTTTCTTTCTATATATTATCAATCTATATTCATCTATATTTTATTTAGATTTTTCGAATTTCTCTTAAGTGCACAATATTTTAGTACGTAACCGTATCCCATGTATGTACACCTACACATATAGATAATCCAGATGTTTCAATTGTTCCTAGTATATACTTAACTATTGCATAATGTTATTCTATTTCAGTTATAATTAGTGTAACTCGCTCATCAAGCACAAGAACTAGCTTCTTCTTTGGTGAGATTGCAATTTTAAATAATTTGTATACCGATATATAATTTATATAAAACCACTGTACTCTATATATCTATATTAAATAAAAAAATAACGATATTGTAAAAAAATATAAAGCACAGTTTATAAATTCACATTTATTAAATACTAGCTTAGGTACCTAGCATAGGTGCTAATTTCTAACAGTATGGAAGATCTACAGTCTCTCGTGTCTAGGATGAACGAAGTATGTATGAAGAATGAGTTAATGATGAATGTAAGTAAGTCTAAAGACGTGGTATTTGAAAGAGAGAGTATGAAAACAATGTGCAACATAGTTATGAATTATGAGTATTTGGAGCAGGTGGATGAGTTTGTGTACTTGGGAAGTATGTTTACGAGAGATGGGAGGGCTGACAGAGATATCGAAAGAAGGGTAAATGCAGGCAACTCTATTAATGGAGGACTGAACGCCGTTGGCGCCAACAAAAAACTGTCCAAAGAAGCGAAGTTAGCCATCCATAATGGAGTGCTGGTACCTACCCTGATGTATGGCAGTGAGGCATGGAACTGGCAGAGGAAGGATGAAAGTAGACTGAATGCTGTAGAGATGAGATCCCTGAGGCGTATGTGTGGTAAAACCATGTACGATCGTGTGAGAAATGTGGAGATCCGCAAAGAATGCAAGGCTGATGTAAGCGTAATGAGTAAGATTAAGAAAGGGACGCTAAGATGGTTTGGGCATGTAGAGCGAATGAACGAGGAAAGGAGGGTAAGGAGAATATATGACGCAAATGTGAATGGTAAAAGAAGTCGGGGACACCCGAGGAAGACATGGCACAACCAAGTGAATCAGATACTTGAGTCGGGCCATGTGAAAAGTCGAAATAATAGAAGAGCATGTATGAGACGATGTATGAATGTGAACGAGGCAAGGATTATGTGCCAAGATCGAGTTGCTTGGCGGTCCGTCCTCTCTGCCTATCCCTGTGGGGAAACGGCGTGATGTTAGTTAGTTAGGTACCTAGCATTGCCCTGGCTTTAGATCGTTTCTCTAATTTTAGATCTGAATATATTTAACTCATTCAGATCTAAAAGTAGTGTAACTAAACTCACCATTAGTGATTCTTTCTTTCTACCTACTGTTAAATTCAAATTTATATTAAATTAAATGAAAATAAATCACTTTGTAAAACACCATTTAGTCAAATTAATGTCATTATGTAGGTACCTTAACAACAGTGCTTCTTCGATTTTAATTTTTTTTTCTAGAACATTCAGTGTCACTGCGTTTTAAAAGAATATTTGACAGTTAAATTGATGTTGCCAACCTACAAATTTTGTAGTCCCATTTTAAATATTTTCAATTCTTAGTTGAGACTATTCATTAACTTTACATCAAACCATCCATTTTCCTGAGCAACACCGGGAACACGACCAGCTGGTATATAATATATGTAATCATAACCTCATGTCTATTATAGGACTCCACCCGGGGACTGGTGAGCCTAACGGAGGACAAGCAGCAGCTAGCGGGATTCCTTGGGCAGTTTGAGGCCCCCGTGCTTGCTATCCGCGCATGCCCCGTGCAGCGCATGACCCTCTGCGTCACCTCAGAGGCGGAGCAGGACAAGTGCGTCAAGATGAGAGTGAGTAACCTGACAATATTTTAAATCTCCCTACTCAAGGAGAAAGTTGAAACTTCATTGTTGCTCCCGCAATGCGCGATGATGGAGACATAAATCATTTTAATCATACAATGACTACTGCAAATCACATCTATGCACAGCCGAGCGATTCTTTATGTTTTGTGATCTCGGGCGAGATCTCCTGTCAGATTTGTGGTTTTCTAAGGCTGTTAAATGAATAAATAATAATGCATACTTGCATGAATTCGTATTTAAAACGACCTAAACTAAAATACGTGACAGCTGACAGCTGAAATTCTGACATCGGGAGGGAATGCAAATCTCGCGAGATGGGGGCTCAAGCGAGATCCCCCGAGTTTAGATTAACAATACTGCTACATCTCGTCAATTTCGAGATCTCGCGAGATTGGTAGTTTTGTGTTTTTTTTGCAAATAATCACAATTAGGAAAAAAATAATAAAAATTATAAGTATTATAAGATAAACATTTATTTTCACGAATTTTTCAATAGACTTTTATGCATCAAACATTGTTTGACGTGTTTGTCTATAATTTTTTAATAAACTTCTAAGTAGTAAACTTTGACGTACGTATCTATCAAATAATAAATGAAAGAAACAACCAGTTTCCTCTTCTAATATCAAACAAAAATCTTTTAGAAACAGTTCTTTTATAACAAACAAAACAACGAGAAGTAAAAAAAAATGAAACTTAACAACTACACATAAGAAACTTTTTTTTGCATAAACAACCAAAAAAATGCTCGAATGAAATCAAACTCAATCACGTAACATATTAGCTAGCAACAACTATTAGTAAACAAAACAAATGAAGCTGCACGCCGACCCAATTTTCGACCAATCGCACGCACAAACGAATCTGAGAGACACCTCGTCCCACAACCGCTACCTCAGGCCGCCGCCTCACGCGCACCGAACGAAACCGACAGATCGCAACATTCGCAACTCTGTCTGTATCAGTCCGCGCTTCGAATAAGACGGTTTTATGCTCGAGTGCAATCTCGTTAAACTCGCGAGATCTCGCCCTTTTTTCGTCCGAGATCAATCTCATTCAGAGATTGCATTCCCTAGACATCGGCCCATAGAAAAGGCAAATAACAGCCAAAAAAAATCACACAAATCTGTCAGGAGGTCTCGCCCGAGATCTATCTCGATCTCACAAAGCTCGGCAGGTGGTGTAATACTTAAAAAAAAAATTTATGAAAGTTATTATCACTTCACGTTTTTTTCATTTTATGTAAAACAATTTAGCAAAACTGTGACAAATATTTTTAAACAAATAAATTTCGGAAGCATCTATGTTTTGTATGCAAACTGAAAGCGTGGTGTTCTCTCTTTCTAACGCTATTTAAATCACGTATCTCACCATAATGCAAAATGAGATAGCGTATATTTTAGGAGTTCGTATTAAGCTGGGAGAAACTTGCTCTAGAAGTTAACATTATAATTTATTCCAGACTGCAATGAAGGCCCAACTCCTAAAGCCGGAGCTGGTCTGCTACAAAGGCCACTCGCACATCAACTGCATGCAAGCCATCCGCTCGGGCACCGCCGACGCCACCATGCTGGACGCGGCCGACGTGTGGGAGGGAGCGCGCCACTACGAGCTGGAGCCCTTCCTGTCCGAGGTCTACGGACTCGGAAACACTTTCTACTACGCCGTGGCTGTCTCCAAAGAGCAGGACGCTGATACCGAACTTACTTTTTTGAGAGGTAAATTAAATAATGATAATTAATTATGATATTTCAGTGAAATCTCGATTGATCTTTTCTCAAATAATCGTTTTCCCGCTTTTGTTGATTATTTATTCCAGTCCCACACTAATCTCATACAAAAATCGTAAAATAGATTGCATCGATCGTTCCCACATGCATTGTTTTACCATATCGATTGTTTAACCCTTACTGGAACTTTTGATTTTATTTTAATGCAAAATTTTGTACTGAATGACAAAAATGTTAGTAAATAATATGATTTATTCAAATTTTTTATGAAGTTTTTGACAGCGGCAAATATGTGGCAGTATTAGTCACTTCAATATTGTTAGTTATAATATTAGTGTTATTTTAAAAAGCTCACTGATACTCTAGGAAACAATTATTTTGTATGTACGCTCCCTGGGATGCCACATTTCAGCTAAGAGTAAAACATGCGATTTTTGTACTATTTTACTCAATCGATAGTTGCTGGTAGCTGCTTCTGACATTAGTTGTTGTTCATATAACCCCTCTGGCCTCAACCATATTCTGTCAGTAGGTCAGAATATTTCCACTTTGCAATAAAATCAAAATAAATGGAATATTTGTTGTGAGTATCTGAAAACTAAAAAGTTTTTTTGAAAGGCGATAAAATATGCATTAAATTTTTATTATTAGAATAACTATGTAAATTTAAAAAAAAAATGTTAACTTTAAACATTTTAAAAAATGGCTCACCTACGCTTTTACTAACTAAAATGACTGATAACAAAAAAAAATAAAAACACATACATATTTTATTAGACATGTTTGTCATTTCATGTAAAAATAATTAATAAAAAATTCACAAATTTTCATAATTTTATTTTAAATTGCCGTCATAAACTTTGGTTTCAAAAAGGTGTACATTTTTATTCTTTTGTGGTTAACTTTTAGATTTGAATATATAAGAGCGAATGAACGAGAAAAGGAGTGTAAGGAGAATATATGACGCAAATATGATTGGAAGAAGAAGTCGGGGACGCCCGAGGAAGACATGGCACGACCAAGTGAATCAGATAGTTGAGTCGGGCCGTGTGATGAGTCGGAATAATAGAAGAGCATGTATGAGACGATGTATGAATCTGAACGAGGCAAGGAGTGTGAAACGGCGTGATGGTTAGTTAGTTAGTGTGGTGTTTTCTCTTTCCAATACCGTTTAGATTATATTTCTCACTATGATAGTACGGGAGACTCAAAGATTTCTATGAGACCTATATGAGTTGTTCCGAAAAGCAAACAAATTAGCCCGAGGAGTTAAACACAGAGGGCACCTTATTTTCACTTACCTGAGGTGTGTTAATTTAATTACTTAAAATTTTTCATTGTGTTTTTGTCTTTTTAGGAAAGAACACCTGCCATTCGGGCATCAACACTGCTGCGGGCTGGGTGTACCCTCTGGCATATCTCATATCTAATGGCTGGATAAGGTAAGCCAAACCCATCCATTATTACTTAAAATATTGACCTACTTGCCTACATTAAAATATATATTACCAATTTCATTCCATTCCACAATTATTTGATATTTCTTTTCGCCAGGCCCTATGGCTGCGATGCCTCTCGTGCCGCTGCAGAATGGTTTTCACGTTCGTGCGTGCCAGGCGCCGTGAGTCCAGAGTATAATGCCGGCGTGCCGCATGCACCGCTCTGCCGTCTGTGCCACGGCGCATCATTCCGCCACTGTCGCCGGGACGCCTCTGAGGCCTACTACGGAAACATGGGTAACTATCAGTTTGTAACTATTCACATTTATTAACCTTATCCTAGCCGCTGTTGCACATTTTATTTATTTATTTATTTATTTAAACGCCCATTGGGCTTTTACATACATTGTTATTAGTATTATTACATTAACTATATGGCATATAAAAGTTTAAGTACATATATGAATAAAATAATTATTATATGTGTAGTACCTACATAAATGTTTTACAAATAATATAGAATACCATTATGGAGAACAGTTTTTTTTTTGTACTTACAAACAAAAATAACGGGATTGAAATTAATCAGCATTAGTAGGGACTTAAGCATAATCGAAATATAAATTAAATTACAATATTAATTTGTAAAGTTACATATATATATTAAAGTTTAAAAGTCTAAAAGAAAAGAGTGAAATAAATAGAAGCTAAAAAGGGTTTTTCACTATGGAATGGTGAAGTCATACATTTCAGCAAAGTGTTTATGTAGATTTCGTTTAAGCACTGCTACGGAATCTCTAAATATATCAACGACATTACCAAATTTATTACCAAAATTTTGTATTCGATTTAGGGATATGTGCGCTTGATAATTTGTTTTGAAATTGTCACAGAAAAACGTGGAATTTTGTCTCGTATTTTTGGAAGGTACAAATAATTTTATTGTGGCCAGAATTTCAGGGCTGTCGATTCTATAATTAATAATTTTATTTAGTAGAACAAGGTCGGAGATAATTCGCCTATCTGACAGCGTAATCAAATTTAGTTGGTGCATCAGCTGGATATAATTTATATTTTGGATTGGAATATTTAGTTTAAAGTTAATAAATCGTAGAAATTTGTGTTGTACCCTTTCAATATTGTTGGAATGTATTTTATAAAAGGGGGACCAAATAGGCGAATTATACTCTACTTGACTTCTTACTAAAGATGTGTACAGTGTTTTCAAACATTCTAATGACTTGAAGTCGCATGCGGTTCTACATATAAAACCAAGCATTTTTAAGGCTTTATTTGTGATTTCATTTACATGCGGATTGAATGTTAACTGTTCATCAAATATAACACCCAAGTCCCTGATTTGAGTGACAGCTGTCAATTTTACGTTATTTAGCGAATATACATAAATTATATGATTTCGTATTTTACAAAAACGAATGACCTGACATTTTTTAATATTAAGAAACAGAGAGTTGATGATGCACCAACGATATAGTTTATTTAAATTAAGTTGCAAAGTATAACAATCGTCTAAACTACGTATTGTTTTATATATTTTCAAGTCATCTGCGAAGAGAAGAACTTCCACATCTTTAAATATGCTAACAATATCATTAATAATGGTTACTAATATTAATAATTTATTAATAATTTGATACATCGGTGACTATTCTTCTTCTTCTTGTGTCCTGTCCGTTCAACGGACGTTGGCTATGCGGACTTTGTTTACTGCGGCCCGAAACAGCTCTATCGTAGACTGGCCAAACCACTCTCTCAGGTTTTTCAGCCATGATGTTCTCCTTCTTCCAAGGCCCCGTCTTCCGGCAATCTTTCCCTGCATTATGTGATGCAAGATCTCGTACTTCTCTGGATGTCTCATCACCTGTCCTACATATTGAAGTTTTCGAATTTTTATTTTTTTAATAACTTATTTTTCTTTATTCATCCGAACCATAGTTTCTTAATTCGTAACTCTGTCCATCCAGCTTATTTTGAGTATTCTTCTGTAGATCCACATCTCGAATGCCTCAAGTCGCCTAATCAGTTCTTCAGTAAGCGTCCATGCTTCCATTCCATAAAATATTACGACAACTATTCCCATAACCAGATGTTGCACATATGATCCGTGAAGTTTCACTAACCCACACGCATTGTGTGATTGATACAATTAGATTACATTGAATAGGCCATCCTTATAATGGTTAACTGCAGTTTTTACTGCCAAAAATATTGTCTCCTCGTATCGTTTGAAAGTATTCCTGCTACCATTGTTTTCAATATATGTATAACTTGGACTAACATTCATATGTATTTGTTTGTTTGTCCAGGGGCCCTGCGCTGTCTGATAGAGGGAGGAGGAGACGTAGCCTTCGTCCGGCACTCCACCGTGGCTGAGACAGCTGGTGGCCGCAGGCGGGAGTGGTGGGCCCGCAACACCCTGAGAGACGACTTCCAGCTGCTGTGTCCTGATGGTAAATACATATCCATAGCTAAGCTATCCAACCTCCTTCTTTTGTGGCTGGAGAATTCATGGTGGCTTCCGAAAGAGAATGCTGAATTTCTTCAGTTATTCAATAGCATGCAGCGTTGTACCGCCGAGGAACTGGTAGAGTGGTACACTCATCAACAACTTGACCTAACCTACACTTACAATCATTCCATTACGTTCCTACTTGGCGCTCAACTGGTTAGAACATTTTTATCAATTTCAATGGTTATTTGAATGAAATATGTACCTGACATCTGCTATGAGTTTTTCCTTTTGTTGCAAGGCGTGCGAGAAAGAGGTTTAGCTTGATAAACATTCTTTGTCTGTACCTCACGACGGCCCTTTTCTGGAGTCGGTTATAATGATTCTTCATTCTAACACAAATCTGTTTTCTTCCATACAAAACATGTCCAGTGTCTCAAGCAGCAATTTGGGAGGCTGATATGGCTATTGCCACCCCGGGAGCCGTTTATTGGATAACCAACACCTCTGCCATAGGTCAGCGTAAGTGGCTCGCTATATTTGGTGAATTAGTGGGGGTGCCCATATTCATTAGATGTGGTTTGTCCGGGTCTCGGTGGTGAATGCATCTGCCCACTGACTGCATGTCACGCCAGATTAGGAGAGACTGGTTGAGGGAGACTTATTGACCTCTCCAGTAGGACTCTCTTGGTACATCGCCTTGCACCGCAGTGGAAGGGACGGATTCATACTCTGGACACACTGACCCTTACATTTCTACTCATACCTTATAACCTTTTCCTTCCCAGAACTTCCTATCATAAAAAGACCCTCCACACACCACCAGATGACATGCCATGAGGAGAATTATTTTCCTCCGGGAGCTCTCTGTGTGGAGTTCATGTGAAAAAAGCAACTGCCAGTAGATCTTTCTTTTCCCCACACTTAAAAATAGTAAAAAACTTAAATGTTCATTTTGTTCAGGTACCCGAGCCGGTGTCAATGAATTCAAGCGCTGCAATCTGGGGACGGTGCCCGCCAACGCCATGGTGACACGCGGGGGCGACGGTCATAATGAGACAGAGATCGAAGCCTACACCAACCTCTTCCTCTACGCCCAGCAGTTCTACGGAGCCACCTCTCCCGATGAGTTTAGGTAAAATGGACACTGGTTGTTACTACCGAGAAATAAACCTTCAAACCACCTTTAACCTGTCATTTGCCGGAGACGCGAAAATACGGGCGTCATATGCGCATGCGCGAGAAAATAATTCAAATATTTTAATAATATTGTCGACGAAAAACTTTTGGTCTGCGATTTTGACCCTTCTATGTACAGAATTTGTATGAACAACAGTGTCAGAATCGCTTGCGCCATCATTACTCTAGGTGATGCTAAAAGTTTCATTCACCTTGTCACCCTGGAATATTTTTAAAACGATTTCATCCATGACAATGCGCTGTCATAAATTGCCGCGAATTTAACGGTCGCAATAAATGCGTGTATCGTGAATAAAACATCATAAAACCTATTAATTTACGTAATAAATGCAAGTAATGTGGTTTTGGTAGATAGTTTATTGTGTTGTGAACGTGTTTCAGTCAATAAAATATACAATAGCTCAAAATTTATCAACAAAACATTCAATGTTCAAAATGGTGCTTATTTAGTGTTTTTTTTTTGTGAAGTTTCGCGAATTTCCGCGAAATGGCCTGGCCTTTGACCGGTTAAATACTTATACTTTTGAAACAATTCAATGATAAAATGGAACATTGAAGAAAAGAGATAATAAACAATCTGGTACGGAACCTAGGAGTCACGGGTTTAATTCGTCTGTCGATGCGCAATGAACATCCTCAGCTATTAATAATGATAGTAGGTGGTTTTTTTTTTTTCAAATATTTTCAGGTTATTCGTAACCCGGGAATGTTTCTCTGAGGCCTCGGACCTTTTTTGTCTCAAGGTCAAAATATTGCCGCTTTGCAATAAAATCAAAATAAATGGAATATTTCTGACCGCATCCGGAAAACTAAAAACTGTTTTTGAAAGGTGATAAAATACGGTTTCAAATTTAATTATTCAAAATTAACATATAATTTTTGAAATATAAACATTTTGAATGTATACAAAAAAAAAATGGCTCACCTTATATTTCTTCTAATTAAAATTTCTGACAATGAAAAAAAATTAAAACAGACACATTTTATTAGACAAATGTATATTAAATGTTACCGTCAACTCATTTTATTAGACAAATGTATATTAAATGTTACCGTCAACTCATTTTATTAGACAAATATATATTAAATGTTACCGTCAACTCATTTTATTAGACAAATGTATATTAAATGTTACCGTCAACTCACTTTTTTGTCATTTCATGTAAAAATAATTACATAATAAAAAATTCCCTAAGTTTTTTCAAATAGTGGTCGGTAATAATTAATAATAAATTAAATTCACTTTGGTTTCATAAAGGTGTACATTTTTATTATTTTCTGGTTTACTTTTAGATTCAAATATAAAGCACGGTGTTTTCTCTTTCTAATACCGTTTAGATCATATTTGTAACTATGATAGTAAGGAGACACAAAGATTTCTATGAAAAGCGATCAAATTACCCTGAGGAGTTAAACACAGAGGGCTCCTTGTTTTCACCCGCCTGAAGTGTGTTAATTTAATTACTTAGAAGTTGTTTATATGGAAGTATTTTATGTATATGCATTGTTTTGAAAAGCAAACAAATTAGCCTGAGGGGTTAATAAAAATAGAAAACCACAAACCTAACTTCTGTTTTTTGTCCCTTTTGAACGGCTGCTATAAAATATATATTGTAATTCCAGCTTCAGCATGTTCATCTCCCAACCGCCCTACTCAGACCTGATATTCTCCGACGCGGCAAGGCAGCTGCGTCGCCTCAAGGGCGCTGACCGAAGCGCCTCGCACTACCTCGGGAGGGTCTTCATGAGGGCACACAGGCTCACCGACTGCTCGCCCTCCACTTCCCACGCCATCACCATCTTACCACAGAGTGCCTACCTCCTAGTGCTTCTGACGTCCTTTATAGCGTGCTTCAAAATGTTTTAAGTGACTGTCTGATCTTTCATAACACTAAGCCTCTGTGTACTCGTGTAACACCTATTTAAGAGTGCTTTTTACAGCTTTTATGGCGTGCTTAGTGTTTTAAGTGCTCTTAGACTACTTGTTTGACCAACCAGAACACTGCACACTTATTAGGCTGCGTACACATATGCGAGTTGAGCCATGAATTAGGGGAAAGGAACGAAGCAATCACAAGCGGTGTTTCGCTTTATTTGTTGGTTGGTCGCTTCGTTCCTTTCCCATAACTCATGACTCGACTCGCGGTCATGTTCGCAAATGTATACGCAGCATTAGGTCATCCACATCTCGCAGCCTATCTCGTAGTGCTTTTGATGACTTTTATAACATGCGTCAAAAGATTTTGAGTGACTAAACTTTTTTGACCATCCAGAACACAACAAAATATGAAGTCAATTAATTTTTAGGTACCACATAGCACTCTGTATAGTATTTGTAAAGTTTTTGATAGTGATTTTTAAGTACACTTGCAAAACTGAACACTTCCTTCATACCGCTCTCGACAGCATTGGTATAGTTCGCACCAAACTTAAATGCCGACCTGAACTTGATATGATCCATTCTCACGCAGGTACAGTCACTTTACTGACTTTACAATGACCGTAAGCGAAAGATGCATAAAATATATATGCGACATAGAAATGTGTGGGTGGAGAGGCTTGCCGCTTTTCGAACCTTAACCGAACTGGCCTATTGCGACGATTCCAATATCAACGTAGGCAATAAAGTTTGGCACTTACTATAATGTGGTGCATTTAGTCTTGGTGAGTGTACCATTCTTACTCCATCAGCCTTTGCCACCGATTGCACACTGCAGCACTTCTGATTCGAGTCACAGAGCTGTGAAAAGTTACTGTTAATCCTATTTATTTATTGTGGTTAATTTTGTGGCTAATGTTAGTTTCACATGATAATGATTAATCCATGAATCAAATGATTATTCATTGAACTGCTTTTACTTTTCTTTGACTTTTGTCCGTGCAAGTCGGTGATGTCACGTATGTTATTTAAAAATTTGTATTATTAATTGTTTTATCTTTTACAATGGATTCTCATTTTTGGTATGTTTTTACATAAATAAATTCAGTGCCTTTTAGTAAAATTATCACTACTTTTTATCCGTCCAAATAAAGTGCTTTATAATTTTAATAAATCAAACATTCCACACAAAAATGATATTATACATTTAATAATTTACAAAATAAAAAAGGAATGAACTAGTGACTTTTATAAAATTTATACTTACTTTTTTATAATTTAAGACTTTTTTTACTTTTTTTGTATCGAATCTCTTTTAGTGATAAGAATTCTTCTGATTTTCTATCCGTCCACATAATTGTATAATAAATTATGTTTGTTTTTTTAATTTTAAGAAATATGAAATATGATTAGGTAGCGACCAGTCTTTCTTTACTAACCTTGTCTCTGTCAGGTTTGGCTAATATTGCTAAATTAAAGATATAAACATCATTATATCAAACAGGCATATTTTTTAGTATGCTCAAAATATTCCAAAACAATTTATTATTCAATCAGAATGTACTACATATTATTATTGTTTTATATATCGGCCCCTTAGGGTCAAAAAAACGTATCTCATTTTTTTCTACTTTACAGGAGAGCAAAAAAACATAGTTCTCAATCAATCAATGTTGTCTACTTTTTAACAAATAGAACGTATTAATAATTTCTTCTCGTTTAGTTAAAGGGTGGTATTTTGTGCTTCTAAATCATCTTTTAAATATAAAATAGTAATTCATTTTCAAATGTTTTTTTAAATTTAAGTGCAGCTATATCTCAGTTACGTTTCTTTGATCCTAACCAAAGTGAAAATTGCAATCACTGAACTCAAGTTACGAAAAACTTCCTTCGATATTTGACTTTTTTTGCACCCGAAAATTTATAAAGATGATTTTTAGGAATTAGGATAGTGGTGGAACAGTAATAAAAATATTTCAAGTCTAGAAATTTTTGTTGAAAAACTTATTTAAAACAGAAAAACATATAAAATATTTATGTAACTATTTTCCAACTGATACTATTGTAAAAAAAAAAACTTAATATGCTACATAATATTGTAACTTGCTTAAAAAACTGGAATCTTGTACCTGACTAACTTACTAACTACCTAACTAACCATCACGCCGTTTCTCCGCAGGGGTAGGCAGAGAGGATGGACCGCCAAACAACTCAGTCTTAGCACACACTCTTTGCTTCACTCACTTTACTTCAACCAACACCTCTTCCATAGGTCACTCCAAAAGGTTCGCTACGTTTGGTGATTTAGAAGGTGTGCCCTGGTTCATGGGGTGAGGTTTTTCTAGGTCAAGACCTAGAAAAACCTAAGGAGGTGGATGACCAGGAGACACTGAACCCCAGATTCCTACCCACCCCTAAAGCCCTTTTCCTTCCCAGAATTCTCCTTTCCTTTATTTCCTAAAAAAAACCCTCCTCACAGCATCCCCAAAGATGAAATAGGCCCTGAGGTAAATTATTTTCCTCGGGGCCTCCTGTGTGGAGCGCATGTAAAAAAATAAGTTCAGCTCGTTGCCTTGTTTTAGGAACTTAATAAATATGGTCAGGATCTTCTTTTGAATGTGATTTTTAACTAGTTTACATCCATGCCATTTTTCTGTCTTTTTGTTTTTAATTAATTGATTCCTCAAGTAGATGAAAGTGAAGAAATACTCTTGTCCCATCTCAATGACATCATATTTGGATTTTCTGGAAGCTAATTTAACTGCTGGGTACCACCATGAAGGATCAAATATATTTATTTTCTTTGTAGAAGTTTTGATATATCAACAGGTATCACTCATCAGAATGAACTTCTTTCCATTAGCATTAGCTACCAAATACTTATACATACATGAAGCGATTTCATCTGAGCCACGACCAGCCACTCATTCATATCACATGTAATTTCTAGCTTCATTGCTCCGAACATTAAAAAAAAGTTAAATTATAAACTGCCAGGCGTCGTCTATAAAAAATTATCTTAGAACGTATTCTAAATTAAACTCGATGAAATTAACAGTGGATTCAGAAGCAAGGGTTTTAGATTGGATTTTACAATTCTGTACAGCAATTTTGCGTTGTCTGTGGCGATCATACTCATCCAAAAGAGATATTTTTCTTCCGTATTAGCATTTTCGTATTTAACACACGAGTCGCACATATCTTCGCGTGGTTGTTGGAACTATAGGTTACAGGTGTTAAATATGTTTCGGTTTAACCATGTTTTTTCAGGAACATCATTTGTATCCTTACACAAGTCAACATACATAGTGTACATTACGTATGTGTAATGTCAAATCGGCGGCTAAATATTTAAATGAAGTGTTCGCCCTACAGTAATGTGACGGTACTGTTGGAAAAGACATAATGTGGTCCTTAATGATTTTTTTAGATTCTTCAGGTATTTTATCTCCAGGTAAATGTTTTCCCCTTTTGTTTTGGAGAACTTTTCCATTTTCCAAGCTATTATTGATTATATTTCTAAAAAAGGTTTCAGTAATATCCAATGTAGTCAAAAAAAATTCGTGGCATTCTTGGATTCTCGAATCGCTCTAAAAGAAGAAGAACTTTTGACTTTTGGCATCGTGACTCCTGATTTTCTGCTATTTTTATTTTGGTAGCAGTTGTAGTAACATCAATTTCGTTTTTGGGGATGCTATGTAGAGAGTCTTTTTAGGGGAAGGAAGGATAAGAAATTCTTAGAAGGAATAAGGTATAAGGGGTGGTTGGGAATTTGGGGGCCAGTGTGACAGACGAATGAATCCATCCTCTCCAGTGCGATGCAAGAGAATGTTCCGAGAGAGTCCTGCTGGAGAGGTCAAAAGATCTCAGTCTCTCCCGACCCGGCCTGCCACGCTGTTGATGGCAGACACATCTGCCGCCAAGATCCGGACAAACCTGACCCCATAAACCCGGGTACCCCTGCTAAGTCACCAAACGTTATCCAATAAATGATTCCCGGGGCGGCGGTACCCATACCCGCCTCTGAAATAAGATATTTTTAGCACTTGAAGAATCTTCCTTATTATTCAACAATGCCACTTCCATTATTCACTGAATCCGTGTTTTGTGTGTTTTCCTTTCCATATTCGATTTATATTGAATCAAAACACACAAAAAAATAACCAAACTAATATTCAAACCACTCGTTAAAATGAAAAATGCCGCAAACACAACTGCCAAATCGTAAATGAATGACGCGTAAGTGACATTTCAGTAAAACAGTTGCATAATCTATGCGGGTGAATCGAACGTAACTAAAGATGCGTTTCTTTGACTCGCAAGCAAATATCTTTTTATTCAAGTTTAAAAAACGCAAGTAACGATACACTCTACTGACATTAACAATAAATGGT
This sequence comes from Limnephilus rhombicus, assembly GCA_929108145.2. Classification (NCBI taxonomy): domain Eukaryota; kingdom Metazoa; phylum Arthropoda; class Insecta; order Trichoptera; family Limnephilidae; genus Limnephilus; species Limnephilus rhombicus. Next base: position 47,243,131 of record OV815280.1, read on the forward strand.
TTTCTGTAGATACGCAACGATGTAAATTTGTAACCGTTGAACCTATAGATACGTGTCTTTGTCACTTAATGTAATGTGTTATTTTGTGTCTAGTACCATCCGTAACTCAAAATCGATAAAAATTGAGATACGTTTCTTTGACTCTAAGGGGCCGATATATAATAATATAATATATATCAGTGTATATACGGCAAGAACAATCTTATTTAGAATCTATTTACAAAACAATATACTATTGAAAACTGTTGTGCCTTTTTTACGCTAATAGATTTTTCTAATGATTGATTGATTTTCTGATGATGAATGGATGAGATCACTGTTCTGAAAATAATATATTTTGTATTCTAATAGAATAGATTTGATGGTACAAATAATGTCTTACATAATAATTTATGTACATTCATATTTTACGTTTATATTGTTTGTTGAAACAATGAAAAAATGAGACGACATCGCAATGTTTACTTTTAAGTTATTGTTACAAAAATATCTGTCCTTTTTAAATAACGTATTTTGTAGCAGAATGCAAAACATTAGGGGCCTTATATAATTACTGTAATTAAAAAATCTTCAATAAAATAAGAAACTGCCATTGCATGTCATAATTTAAATGTTACCTGAAACAACTGCAGTTTTTTTAATTCTTTATATGCGTGATGTTTAAATGCTAGGTGCCCCTGTTCGTGCCACTTTTTCATTGATATTTGTAAGACTCTTTGACCTTTGGCCTCCGTAGTCGAGGGATAAGGCTCTCAACTAGCAATCCGAAGGTCGCAGGTTCAAATTCCGGCATGCGCAAATAGATTTTATTTGATTAATTTGTGTTATTTCACAATTAATTGATTACAAATAATATATTTGCAGCATGTTACAGAGTGGACGATACTCAGTATGGCCCTGGTGTTAAACCACCATTTAGAATTGAAACTTTTCTTGAAATGGCTTTAGCCTTGTTTGGTGATCAGATCTGAATAGCCAGGTACTTACCCTTCTCTTCCCCATCTTCTTTCTCATTCCATTTCCACTATCTTCAGCCTCACAACATACCCCAATTTGGGGTACCATAGTTTCACTGGCACATAGTATTCACATAAAAAAATACAACTGCTGTAACGTCAGTGGGTTAAAATATACATATTCTAGAGCACAGGTTCCCAACTTATGGATCGTGACCCTGAAGGGTTATTATGCCCGAAACAGTAAAATTAGTAACCCCGGGCATTGAATGGAATTCTTCAGAAGTCGTGCTCTAGGAGCAACAAGGTTCCATTTGCATTAAACTGAGATATTGAGGTTCAAAAATGAACTCCCCAAAAAAAATTGACTTTTATGAAAAAGTGAATATGAAGAATGTATTATAACTGAATTTTCTTTATGTTTAAGGATAATGCAGATGAAACCTGGTTGTCCCAAAAGCCCCTCATATTCGTAAAATGGGGTTGCAACCCGAAAGATGTTGGGAACCTCTGTTCTAGAGCCAACATTAAACTTGCACCTAGAGTTGTAATCAAACTAAGAAAAACAAAGAAATTCAAACATATACGTACATATTATGCTTGCATTAATAAGTCAGGTATGCCCCACATATCATTCATGTCTGGTATTGTTATATTATCATAAAAACAAGCTTATGGGTCCAAGTGGTTAAACAAAACATTGGATGAAAGGATTATCTCTATAAACTTTAGCATTAGCGAAATTAAATTTCCATGAACTGAATAATTCCATGAATAAATATTAAATATCTGCTGTATATTTAAGTATTAATTAATGCACACTATTCCATCCATTTATAATATTTTGACATTGTAAAAATTATGTTTTATTGTAATAAAGTTTTATAAAAAAAAATTACAAGGCTTTTATTGAGCTGAGAGTTGAGCGATTAAGGTAGAGTTCCGAGCATGGCGACACTAGCATCAGTGAGTTTCTTGTAACTTTGGTATTGGTGTTAAGGGACGTACTTGACTTACTTTAACCAGTGATTTCTGACATTATTCGGAGTAAAAAATGTAAATGAAATTTTGGTCTCAGGTGACTTTTTTGATGACTTTTTTTTTTTTCAAAAATTTTTTCTTCAAAATCAAACAAAAAATAATTTCTTCCGCATGTCGTCACTGGTCACTCAGCCGGGTGTCCGACGAACCCCTTATCCCGCCTCCAACTGTTCAACAACTACCAAATTTTTATGTTTTTGTAGAAAAAAAAAAAAAAAAAAAAACATCAAAAATGTCACCGGAGATCAAAATTTCATTTGCATTTTTTACTCCATAATTTATACTCCATTACTCCATTCTAATGTCAGGAATCACTGGTTAAAGTAAGTCAAGTACGTCCCTTAACACCCTGTATAAGCATACCTTATTGAAGTTTTTTTCATCAAATAGGGGAATATTTTGATAAAGCTATTAAAATTGACTAACACATTGACAGTATTTTGTTGGCTGAAAGAAAAAAAACTATTTCTGATTTTTTGTATTTTGTACCTACATCCTTTGTGGTTCAAATTCAACACCTAATATTTTTACTTTGTATTTATTTTTATGCAAGTGTTTTAAACAGTAGTTTCCTGCACTATTTACTAGTATAATTTCGTTAATATTGTTATATATATGTATGTAAAAGCCTAAATAGGCGTAAATAAATAAATAAATTAGTTAAAATTTATTTATGGGAGATTTTATCGACTACTACTACAGTGAAACCCTCTTAAGAAGTTTGGTATTTTAGGTCCCTCGGCCCAATTTTTCCCACATATAAGGTTTTCCTGCTTAAGAAGTGTGTTTTTTCCGGTCCCTTGGAAAACTTCTTAAGAGGGTTTCACTGTATTAACCCTTCAGCGGTCGCGCACGGTCTGTGAGACCACAGCGAACTTATTTTACTGATTATGCACTAACTATAAACAATGGATAATTGCGCTACTATGATATCCTTGGGGGGGTGAGGTATGTCCCCTCAGTACCCAAGTGGCATTCGTCGCAAATGCATGTGTTCTTTTGTTTATATTTGCGGTCTCAGATTCTGTTGTGTACTTGAATAATATTGAGATCTGGGTGAGTATTTCATGATGTTTGTATCGTATTATTTAGAACTTAGTTTTATTTTACGTAAATACGTTATAGGCAAATAAGTAGTTGTAAAATTTTATCTTCTTTCATTATTATGTTGATTTATAGCTTTGTTTTGTGTCAGATATCTAAAAAATTGAGATTTCATAGACCTAAACTATAACGTACAAATTAAAAAGGGATTACCAATAAATGTTTTTTTTATTTATTATTTATATAGATAAAATACTGTTTTATTATATGCCTTATACAATATCATGAAATATTCAGTCGTCTTCTAAAACCAGACCCCTAAAGTTGCAATCACAGACCGTGCGCATCTGCTTATGTTCGGCGCACGGGTGCGATTACTGGAAGGTTAAATAAGAACCCCAAAAACATTTCATAGTGTTTAATTTTATATATGTACATATTATAATATTATCTAAGTCAGTCTTAAATCCTAGATCCTTTTCATCAAACTCTGAAGAATTATAATACGTCCAGCTTCTGACATTCTCCAAACATTGAGAAGGCAACATGCTATGAACACTAGCAGCGAAGTTGTATGTGTTTTCTTTCATACATTTTAAGGGATATTTTGGGAAGTGGGAAAGTCAGTAGAAGGGGAAACTGGTAAATCTACATCACATAGAGAAACAAAAAAGACTATTTTTTTTAAAATTGAGCACTTCTTTTTTCAACCCACTCTTATCTACTGAAGGTTTCACTTCTACCACGTGTGAACTGCACATATACAAAATATTTTTTTACTTCTTTCATTTTTTTTTGGCAACTAAAAGGTTAAAAAAAACTTTTGAAGCCGGGTCTACACTTCAACTCATTGTAATCAAGACATTAACCACGTGAGCGATGACTACCCAAATTTAGATTGGTGATTTAAAAAAATTTAAATTGAGTTATAAATTTTAAGTTTTTTTATTTTAATTTTATAAAACCTAAAATTTGGGTTAAACGGTGACATCTAGGTGGATTCAATGGCTTTAAATTAAATATATTTTGTTAACCATCAGCTGTTCATATGTTTCCATATTTCTATTTGAAGGCATGATATTATTTAAATCGTAAGGCTGAATCGAAAACCAAACACCCGAAATCCCCATTACTTGAGTCACTGGGTAGGTAATATTAACTACATAGCAACCGATATTTTTTAAATGTTGACATAAAAAATTGAAACTTATGGCTTGAGTTACCAAAACGAATGTCCAAGTCAAAAAAAAGTTAATACAAATTTATAGACTTGCCCTAACAAGAAATCTGGGTATCATCTCGACGAGCTCGAGGCAAACCATGTGACCATATTTTTGGCACCAGGAGGGTTTGAGAATGTTTTGAATAAACTTACATCAGCCATACATTGGAATAACCAGACCATGCACAGAAAAGTGAAGTTCGCTAAAGTAAGCCAAAGATTTGAAGAGCAGTTCATTGTGGGACTTTTCTGTGTAGGATCTGAATGTTCATTCTTAAATAAATTGCTTGGCATAGCGACGTTAAAATTTAGTGAGGTGGGTAAATTATAATACATTTGTAAAAGTGTCTTAAATAGTGTAACAAAATATTTAATTTTGGAAACCAGCCCGAACTTTGGGATATGTAGTTAATTTTTTTACGCAGCCAGCAATTTGCGCGCCATTGTAAAAAGACTAGTGATTCGTAAGCCGATTTTATTTTCGAGGACCGAATGGTGAGATTACAATGCGAATTGCTTGTGTACTATCAGATTTATTTATTGACAAATCGCATAAAGTGGGACGGTCACGCTGCCCCCCGCTACTAGTTTTGTTCCCCTATCCTTGATTGGCTCATTTATTAATTTAAATTTCTATGGTTATACCACAAAATCGACTCCGAATGTAATGTAGATTCACCAGCTTTCCGCTTGTACTATGAGTTACTGAACACCATGTATATGCTTTGAAGATGACATTTAAATATTTGTTTTTAAATAATTCATAACAGTCATGCAAACCATCAGGCAAATTTTCATTATTATAATCTAAAATAAATCTAGTCGTTACATTATTTACAGAGATTTTAATATTTACATCAATGTTTTCTGTCAAATATTTGCCGCCGTATAGACTGGAAGGAATGCCAACATTAGCGCCCCTAGCGGCCCCGTCTGTTGCATGTTGCCAGTGTTTTGACAAAGCTGTGTGAATTAACTTTATAGTTTAGATAGTATTTCCTTTCATATAGCGCAAAATAAACAAAGAAACTAAAAAAACTGGAAAGAAGAGATAAATAATAAAAAAACATTTTTGAATCTAGTTAAGTAATGTTATTCCAATCGTCCTGTGGTAATCTGTAGGTGTTGTTGTCGCTCCGTATAACCTGAACTCCCGCTCCAAAATACGGGATGACATACGCCGATCCATCAGCCGGGCCTACCACCTGAAATTATAAAAGATGGGTTCATTAATGTCCCTTTGACAGCTGCAAATTGTACATTACAGTAGGGTTAATCAAACTAAGACATAGCTATCAACAGCTGCAAATTGTACATCACTGTAGGGTTAATCAAACTAAGACATAGCTATCAACAGTTGCAAATTGTACATCACTGTAGGGTTAATCAAACTAAGACATAGCTATCAACAGTTGCAAATTGTCAATCACTGTAGGGTTAATCAAACTAAGACATAGCTCTCAACAGCTGCAAATTGTACATCACTGTAGGGTTAATCAAACCAAGCATAGCTATCAACAGCTGCAAATTGTACATCACTGTAGGGTTAATCAAACTAGGCATAGCTATCAACAGCTGCAAATTGTACATCACTGTAGGGTTAATCAAACTAAGACATAGCTATCAACAACTGCAAATTGTACATCACTGTAGGGTTAATCAAACTAAGCATAGCTATCAACAGCTGAAATTGTACATCACTGTAGGGTTAATCAAACTAAGACATAGCTATCAACAGCTGCAAATTGTACATCACTGTAGGGTTAATCAAACCAAGCATAGCTATCAACAGCTGAAATTGTACATCACTGCAGGGTTAATCAAACTAAGCATAGCTATCAACAGCCGCAAATTGTACATCACTGTAGGGTTAATCAAACCAAGCATAGCTATCAACAGCTGCAAATTGTACATCACTGTAGGGTTAATCAAACTAGGCATAGCTATCAACAGCTGCAAATTGTACATCACTGTAGGGTTAATCAAACTAGGCATAGCTATCAACAGCTGCAAATTGTACATCACTGTAGGGTTAATCAAACTAAGACATAGCTATCAACAACTGCAAATTGTACATCACTGTAGGGTTAATCAAACTAAGACATAGCTATCAACAGTTGCAAATTGTCCATCACTGTAGGGTTAATCAAACTAAGACATAGCTATCAACAGTTGCAAATTGTCAATCACTGTAGGGTTAATCAAACTAAGACATAGCTCTCAACAGCTGCAAATTGTACATCACTGTAGGGTTAATCAAACCAAGCATAGCTATCAACAGCTGCAAATTGTACATCACTGTAGGGTTAATCAAACTAGGCATAGCTATCAACAGCTGCAAATTGTACATCACTGTAGGGTTAATCAAACTAAGACATAGCTCTCAACAGCTGCAAATTGTACATCACTGTAGGGTTAATCAAACTAAGACATAGCTCTCAACAGCTGCAAATTGTACATCACTGTAGGGTTAATCAAACTAAGACATAGCTCTCAACAGCTGCAAATTGTACATCACTGTAGGGTTAATCAAACTAAGACATAGCTCTCAACAGCTGCAAATTGTACATCACTGTAGGGTTAATCAAACTAAGACATAGCTCTCAACAGCTGCAAATTGTACATCACTGTAGGGTTAATCAAACTACGACATAGCTCTCAACAGCTGCAAATTGTACATCACCGTAGGGTTAATCAAACTAAGACATAGCTATCAACCGCTGCAAATTCCTGTTACATTAGAATAATGATTTTTCTATTTTTTTGTTAGGGAGCGCTTATTAAAATTTTATAAACACACTGACAGAGACATTTGCCAGAAAATAGAGTTTCGTGGTACATGCGTGCTAGCACATGTCTTTTGTTATAGGATATGTGTTTTGTGTCGATGAAAATCAATAATAAAAAATCAACATCTTTACCAAAAGAATGATTTTTAAGTGTTCGTATTTTGACACAAATATACAGGCTACATAGGTACTACTGCAATACAATACTTTATGCTTCATACATCATCTCCTCTAAAAAAATGTCAATAGATTTTGTGTCTGTGAATGTGTTAATGGAATAAGAACCATCATTTTTGTCAAATTTGATGCAAATTCACAAGAAAACACATGGGCCCTAAGCAATGAACATTACACTTGTATATAAAAATATATGTATTTTAGATGCAGTGAGTAATAGTTTAATGGGAACCATGGTAACCTCTGTTTTAAAAAGCATAACAGTAAAGAACATAATAGTTTCAAAATAAGGTAATTGTTCTGGTAGGGAAATGCAAAGCGCGGTAGAAAAATTCATAAAAAAGTTTGCATCTTTGTATCACAAATAACGTCGATACTATAACTTTTGACCGCCTCTACTAAGCATACTTTGCACATCAGGTGCGGTCCCTCCATACATGCTTTGGATTAACCGCATCCTTTGTTTTCTAGAATGAAGAGTCAAAGAGCTTTGAACTTATTTTTTCTAGCCATAAACAGCAATATTGCAATTTACGACACAATGCACAGAGCGAATCGAAATATATATACACTCTCAATGCTCGGATATCTTCGAGTAAAAGCACAGTGCTTAAATACACACATACTAACAACAGCATCCTCAGAGACTCGCTGCGCTGCGAGTTGTATGCTCAAATATCTACGAAACACACAGTTAACAGCAACAGTTTGGATGTTACGAGGGGAGGTCCAAAAGTTCGTGGAATGGAGGGGATGGAGTGGGGATAGGGGCGCTCGTTAGTGTCATACTAATTGGTGACTCATCATTAGTATATAAATTAACTTTCAGCCCTATTGCGTCATTCGTTTACGAATATTCGCATGCTAAACAAGTCAATCCGGAAGAAAACTGAAACTATGGAGAAAATTGAACACCGTGCTGTGATAAAATTCCTTACCAAACAAGGAAAGAACGCTCAGACCATTTTGAATGACATCCAAACCGTTTATGGGGTACAGTGCCCTAGTAAATCAATGATTTACAAGTGGCATGGTTTTTTTAAACATGGTCGGGAGTCGATTGAAGATGACCCCCGCTCAGGAAGGCCAGTTGAGGCCACCACATCAGACATTGTCGAAAAAGTGGAAAAAATTGTACTGGAGGACACCCGTTTGAAGAAAAAGCAGTTATCTGCATTAGTTGGAGGATCAGACACCACCATTTTGCGAAACCTACATGACCACCTGGGTATGACAAAAGTCAGCGCAAGATGGGTACCGAGAATGCTCACGCCGCTTCAGAAACAGCAGCGCGTCGATGTGTCAAAACAATTTTTGGAGTTGTGTGGAGACGAACCTGCACAGATTTTGGAGCGGATTGTTACCGGAGATGAAAAATGGGTTCATCACTTTGAGCCTGAGTCCAAACAAGAGTCCATGCAATAGCATAAAAAGGGTAGACCACCGCCAAAGAAATTCAAAGTGTCGGAGCCAACTGGAAAGTTGATGGCTACTGTTTTTTGGGATTGTGAGGGGATAATACTCATTGATTACAAAGAAAAGGGAAGGACCATAACCGGAGAATACTACGCAACGATACTAGAGAAATTAAAGGAGGCCATCAAAGAAAAATGTCGATGAAAATTGACCAAGGGTGTGTTGCTCTTGCAAGACAACGGGCCGGTTCACAAGAGCAGAGTTGCAATGGCTGCTCTACACAAGCATGGCTTCGAAACACTAGTCCACCCACCCTACAGTCCAGATCTGGCCTCCCCAATTTAAAAAAAGACTTAAGGGGAAGGAAATTTTCCAACGACAATGAGGTAAAAGAGGCAATTTTGGCTCGTTTTGAGGCAAAAGATAAAAAATATTTTTACGATGGTTTAGAAAAATTAATTCGTAGATCTAATAAATGTATTCAGCTTAAGGGTGATTATATTGAAAAGGAAAAATAGATTTATTGTTTCATTTTATTTTAAACCCTTTCATTCCACGAACTTTTGGACCTCCCCTCGTATCTTATATCCAGTATCCAAAAAACTGCAAAGAATTCGAATTTCACGCCAAGTACATATTTGACTAGAGCATCCAACAGGCAAAAAAACGACTCTAATAGTTATGCGTATAATGATAATAAGAATAACATTCCGTGTTACGAATCAAGTGAATTGTTTTAAGTTCATGTTTGTGTGATGCATTTTTAAGAGTTTGGTTTGAATAACAATAATTGAACATTGAATATCCTTCGATTAGTTATTTAATTTAGTATCTGTAATAATTGAAAAACGATTTATACTAAGCAGGTATACTGTTTCTGTCAGTAATTGCCATCTTGTATGTGGGCTGTTTATTTATACTGGGTTTTAACAAATGTTCTCATTTAGTGAGAACAATCCAGTTATAAAAACGCAGTTTTTTTTTTTTTTTTTTTACATTAACTCCACACAGGAGGCCCTGAGGAAAATAATTTCCCTCAGGGCCTATGTCATCTGGGATGCTGTGTGGAGGGTCTTTTTGAGGAGAGGAAGGAATGAACATTGGTCTTGAAGAGACCCATGTTGTAGGGAGGAGGAAACACAGAGGCCGGCAAATCATTCCACAGCCGAGCTGTTGAACACAAGAACGAGTCGAAGAAACGACCCGTTCTCATGTGACAAATGTCAACTGTGTACAAATGTTGGGCACGCGTTTGGCGTGTTTCCCGACTATGCACCGGTGCCGAAGGGATCAATGATGCTAGTTCCTCGGAGCATCTTCCATTGTAATACCGGTAGAACAAGGATAGCATTCCCACCCGACGCCTGTGCTCTAAAGATTGCAATCCGTCTGTTAAGATGGGAGAATCTATCAAACGGACCGCCCGTTTCTGCACAGAGTCGAGGGTATTTTTCAGGTATTTTGGAGCTCCAGACCAGAGGTGGCTGCCAAATTCAACCGTGGGGCGCACTTGCGATTTGTACAGGGTTAGCAGTTGTGTACTTTTAAAGTATCTGCGGGCCCTGTACAGTACGCCCAGTTTTTGGGAGGCTAACTTTACTCTGGCTTCGATGGAGCCCCCATACCTGAGCTGGTCAGTTAGGGTTACACCAAGCATATCAATGGAGGGCCTGTTCGGAAGATTGCTTCCGTTGAAAGAGACTAGATTTTCATTGCGATCCCTTTTAGACGTAATCAGACAAGATTGGGTCTTTGAAACATTAAATTCAACGAGATTATTTTTACCCCAAGAGAAAACACTCTCGAGGTAACCGTCCATTCTTTGCTTCAAAGCCTTACGAGCTGTTGGAGTTTGTGAGCCCTTTGGGGGCTTGTCAAACAAAAAGCTATCATGAACTGTACTGTCATCCGCGTAACAGTGAATTGGTGCACATGACAAAAGGTCGTTGATGTGCAACAAAAACAGAGTTGGAGACAGAACCGATCCCTGCGGGACGCCGACATTTATTAATACACAAATAGGTACATACAATTATAAAAATCTAATTTGCATACATCTAAATAAAAAAATTAAAACAAAACAAATAAAAAACAAAATTATATAAAAGTTCACTCAAATGAAAAATAAAACAAAGAAACACGAGAGACACAAATAGAGACACAAGTGATACATAATTTACATACTTGGTTCTGCATATTTTTTAGCAACAGCAGAATTTTTCTAAATCTGTATAAATTATCGATGAAAATATTTACTTCAGCACACTCTATCTTATTATACAAGGGCTGTCCGTAAAATAAGGTCTCCAAGGTGCTGCGGTTGCGAGGAACGATCTTACGCGTAATCCGACAACAGTGTCGTGTAGCCTGGTTTCCCCTTGCCAAATCCCCACTACGCTGCACCCTCTGTGACGCTTAGTCTCGGTGTGGCAGCCGTTCACGATGGAGCTTCCACACACCGCACCCACCAGGTGTGAGTTGCGCTCTGTAATTCGTTTTCAAACTTTGCTTCAGCGAATCTGAATGACGCCACTGGAATTGTTCCTTTGTCTCTGGTGTCGTGTAGTGTATCCAGGTCTCGTCCGCAGTCACAATATTGGAGTTTTACCTACCATTAAAACTCTTATTATGTTGCCTTCCTTATCCACAATATTCCTTAGTGAGAGATGGCATCTCTGTTTCTATCCGATTTCGGTCTTTCTTCTCCTTTTACCTTCTTGAAATATTCAAATTTCGCGCGATTTTTCGTCCCTCTATGATCTCAATCACTGCTACCAACAGCTAGGCGTACGCAAGCATCGACGCGACGCCATTTTCTTCAATTGTAGTCTCACCAGACAGGGGTGAGGAATATTCTGGATAAGGAAGGCAACATAATAAGAGTTTTAATGGTAGGTAAAACTCCAATATTATGTAGTGCCGTTCCTTATCCAGAATATTCCTTAGTGAGAATTGTCTGCTATCGTCTGGTGGCAGTGTTGATGCCAATTGTGATCACCTTCAAAAAGAAGCGGCGGTTGGAGGTCTGCCCTCACAATGATCGCTTCTCCTTCTGTCTCCAGAAATGGAGGGCCTTTGGGGGTCTGCCCCCCTCAGGCGAATGATTGGTTTAAACAGGCTTGTCAAGGATGACGAAGTCCCCGGCTCCTGAATATTGGACTGCCTTATTTCTTTTTTATAATATTTTTGGAAGGTATTTTCATTCTGCCAATTTCCCTTTTCCAAAATGTCCTCTATTGAACAGTTTTCAAACCACTGAAGTGAAGCCACTGCTGACCTAGTGCTCCCCGCAGAGGTCTCAATACCAGCATCTCTAAGTATTGTCTTGACCCATCCACCGATAATTGTTCTAGAAGCTGCTTTGGTTGGACCTGATGTGGATAAAAACAAATTATCAATATTGGGTGCCTCTTGTCTCCTGTCCTTTGAGAGAACACACAGCTTCTTAAGCCAAAATACAGGATCGGTAGATTGATTTGATGAGGAGTTTAATCTCCATCCTGATTGTTGATACTTTGCAGAATCTGTCTTTGAACCAAATGCAGGCCATAAAATAATGTGATCATCCATATCAATAAAATTTTCCGATGTAAATCTCAAAAGTGTCAGATCATGCACCCTTCGTCCTGAGGCTAACAGGAGTATGACTGCACACCTTCTGGATGCTTCAAATAAGGTTATAGTTTCTGGATTGTTAGTCTGAAGCCAAGAACATATCTGTCTCGGGTCCCATATTGTATCCCGTTGTACTTTAATCGAGCTGTTTACTATTCCTTTCATTACTTGCTTCACCACAAGATGGTTACTTAGTCTATTTTCATTATTTGGATTGCATAAAGTTGAAATAGCCGATTTATGCAAAGCTATAGTGCTAGGAGCTAAATTCAGCGATATTTTGAGATGTGCTAGAAACTTTGCCAACTGAGCTCCCACTGGATCTCTGAAATTAACATGGTTGGATGAACACCATTCACGCCATCTAATCCACGCTGCTTTATCAGAAGCTTGCGTTGAAGTTCGCCAGCTGGATTTTAAAATCTCTCTTTCTCTATCAGACCATCCTTGCAATGCATCATCCCAGCCCCAATTTTCCACACTTGCAGTTCTAGTTGAAGTATTTGCTGGGGATGAGAGCCTGTGGTGGTATCTATCAGTATCTCTTGTAGATTCTTGATCTCCTGAGGTAGGCACAAGGCTCTCTGTTTCAAGTCTGGTAGCCAAAATACTTTCGTCCATTTGGGAGCTACTAGCAGATAAATTCCTGTGGAGTTGTTCAGATGAGCAAGCACTCGGGGAATTAGACAAGGAGGCGGAAACACCCATGCCAGGGGAAAGTGCCAAGGTCTGCTGAAAGCATTGTGAAATATCGCCGCTTTGTCTTTCCTGTCTATGGATACATATTTGTCCACTACATGAGCCGTGTGAGAGGCAAACAGGTCCACAGTGGGTCTGCCCCATTTGTGAAATATCTGTTCTGTTGCAGGAGCTAGAAGGTGCCACTCCGGTAGACGGGTTCCTCGGGACAAATGGTCCGCAAGACCGTTGTACCGCCCTGGTAGGTGGTGAACTTGGAGGGTTATATTGTATTTGTCTACTAGAGACAAAATCTGAAAGGTCAGATGAAGTAGACTCAAGGATCTTGTCCCTCCTTCGTTCTTCAAATAAGCGAGAACTGTTCTGTTGTCTGACTGTATTAGAACGGTAGAACTCCTCAAACACTTGTTCTGGTATTTCAAGGCATTTAGTATCGCAAACATTTCTTTCAAGTTGCTGTGCCAATTCTGCTGTTCCCTGGTCCAATTTCCCGCAATCGGAGTATCGTGCATCGGTCGAGAGGAAATGAGAGGCAGCGAGGACGTGTAGTGGCATAAAGACCTTTACATTCTGTGCCCACCATGAATTGTCTTTCATCACGGATTCCTTTATGAGAATTCTCGTTCTTATGGGAAGTTTCATCATTGAGTGCATTTGTAGTTGCATCCTTCGGCAATGAAGACGACCTCTTGGAGTGACGAACGATGCAAAATTTAGTTTTCCCAGAACTCTCTGTGCCTCCTTCACATTGCACTTCTTCTTCTTCTGAAGCCTTTGAAGTGATTGTTGAAGGTCTTCGCACTTCCTCCTGTTCAGCGACTTCCGACCGCGTTGCGTGTCCCACATTACACCCAGATACTCTGTTTGTACCGGCTCGCTGACGCATTTTTTCAAATTGACGGTCCAACCGAGGTCTCTCAGTAGATTCAGAAATAGAATTGTTTGGGCTTTCAGAATTTCCCTGTCCTGGTGGGCCAGAAGGAAATCGTCCAAGTATACAATGGTCCTCACATTTTGACAACGTAGGGTCTCCGCAACCCAATTGGTCACCTTGGCAAAGGCTTGTGGAGCACTGCTTAAGCCCTGGGGAAGGCATGTCATTTGCAGAAGCTCTCCTTTGTACACAATCCTCAGAAAACGACGGTGAGACTCTGCGACTAGAATGTGAAAATATGCGTGCGATATGTCTATTTTTGTCGTCCAGTCTTGTGGTTGGAGAAATTCGGGAACTTTCAACTTTTCTTGATGTGACATTAAAGAAAATCTTCTTACAGACACAAAGTGATTGAGACCTTTCAAGTTGAGGATAGGTCTGTTGCTGCCGTCCCCTTTTCGGACCAGGAACATTTGGGAGAGAAAACCGGAGTCTTTGACTGCCGGTTCCAATATATTCAGTTTTTTGAGAATTTCTATTTCTTTTGTCATTTCTGGGGTAGTCTTTGTCACAAATTTTTTCAAAGTTAAGGCAGTTGGGCGTAATAATAGGGGCTTTGTAAAGAAGGGGATTCTGTATCCCCCTATGATCTTTTGAACAACTTTGGGAGCATTTAGAGCTGCCCATTTGTTTTTGAAATTCAGCAACTGCACCCCTGTAGTAACGTCGGTTAGAGGTCTGCCCTCGCACCGGTCGCTTGCTACTATCCTTTCCCCCCCCTTTTAACACCAGAGGTGGAGGGCTGGGGATACCTTTGGGGGTCTGCCCCCCTCGGGCGAAAGGATTCTCGGGATGGAAAAAATTCTCGAGACGGAATAAAATCTCGGGCCGGAAAGATATCTTGGGCCGGAAAGGAATCTCGGGCCGGAAAGTATTGAACTGATATTGAAGCCTTTTTTGTACCAGACCCCTCCTTTGCTGGACCGGTTGAAGTGATGGCTTGTGGGAAGGGCCTAAAACAATTCTTTACTCCTCCCAATTTCTGCAATTGGGTAGAGAGGGTTTCCTCATTGAAGAGATGAGAGGAAGTTGGAGGGATCTGCATAAGAACTTTTTTGTCTGATTTCTGTTTACAGAATCCTGTCCCTTCTAAATTCAATTATCTCTGTCCGTTTTCCGCATGTGATTTGCAGCAGGTCATCAGAACATTTTTGCAAGTCGTTCTGACCTCCAAACAACTCATTAACTTTCTCGTACAGGGTTTCTGGAGAGATATTCTGAACTTCGAACCCCCATTCGACCAATTGCTGCAGAGACTGCTGCAGTTGCTCCCTGTGCTTGAGAGCTGCATGTGTTATCGCCGCGAAAGATCTTTCAATAGCGACCTGTTGAGAAGACCCAGAATCATACGGTTGCAACTCAAAATTCACCTCAAGCTCCTTAAAGCCCGGATCGGCAAGGTGTTCCTTAATGACCTTGTTATATCTCACATTGGTCCAATCTTTCTGATTAAATCGTTGAAGACGCTCTAACACTTCGAGTCTGTCTCGAGGAGGGGCAGTCATTAAGGGTTCTTTAAGCGAAATGGTGGGACTCGGCATTTGAAAAACACAAGTATTACGCCCCGATACTGTTGAGCACTCTTTCTCAGATTCTGTAATGGACTTATTCTCTGAGGCTGCGTTCTCTGCGAATCTTGACCTCGGTGCTTGCAAAATAAAATTTTGTAGTCTGCCTACTTGTTCGGTTAATTTTTTAATAGAACGGGCCATTCCTCGCCTTCTGGAGCGTGAAGCCCTGCTTGAAAAGTTCATGGAAGTGGAGCTGTCGGAACTTGGTGAGCGTCGGCGACGCCTTTGCCTTTTACGTTTATTGTCACAAACGGATTCATTAGAGGAACAATCAGAACACACATTCTTTCGTTTCGTTTTTCGTATTTCGTCACGGTTAACACTCGCGGACGCGGGAATCTCAACCGCTTCGAGAGACACACTATTTTTGGACATTGCGTAATGAATTTTCGTAAAATTTTTGGAGAAGAAAATCTAGTTTCCAGTTTATATCGTAACTAGACGACCGCACGCGATAGAAATTAGACGCCAATTGAAGAAAATGGCGTCGCGTCGATGCTTGCGTACGCCTAGCTGTTGGTAGCAGTGATTGAGATCATAGAGGGACGAAAAATCGCGCGAAATTTGAATATTTCAAGAAGGTAAAAGGAGAAGAAAGACCGAAATCGGATAGAAACAGAGATGCCATCTCTCACTAAGGAATATTCTGGATAAGGAACGGCACTACATAATTGAGTCCAAGAATTCTTCACCATTGATGTCGTAGCACTCAAGGAATTCGCGGGCTGCTTCAACCCATTGTTGTTTGTGATGTTCGGTGAGCATTTTGGGACCCACCTTGGGCAGACCCTGTGGTTTCCAAATGTTTTGTCAAAATCTTGTCAATAGTGGCCTTACTGACATCAGGGATCATATCACAGAGCTCCCAAACCGTCACCCGTCGATCTGTAATCATCGTGTTTTCCACTTTGGCAATTTTTTCGTTTGAAACCGATGGCCGTCCGGCAAGCTTTTAAATTCTCTGCACCATTTGCACATGTTTTCGCACTCATACACTGTTTTCCATAGCTGAGAATGAATTTCTACCGGGGTTTTGTTCTTTGCACAAAAAAACTAATTATGGGGCGTAATTCACGCCTGGCGGGTACGGCGAGCGGAAGCTCCAACGCGAACGGTATTTGAACGCGATTTGACGTAGGGGAACCAGGCTACACGCCAGTGTTGCCAGATCTCGCGTAAAATTGTTCCTCGCGACCGCAGCGAGACCTTATTTTACAGAAAGCCCTCGTATAGTCGACACCTTTCAAAAACAGTTTTTAGTTTTCGGATGCATTCAGAAATATTCCATTTATTTGGATTCTATTGCAAAGTGGAAATATTTTGACCTTCCGACAAAATAGGCCCGAGGCCTGAGGGGTTAAAAGCTGTGTTTATTTCATGTAAAAAAATTGGAAGCGTATTTCATCACCTTTCAGAAATAAGTTCAGAAATATTCCATCTATTTGGATTTTATTTCAAAGCGGAAACACTTACGACAGAATATGCCAGAGACGTGAGGGGTTACATAAATAATGATTGATAAAATGACCTGTGCTGCTATGAGTATGATGTCAAGCAGTTGGCCCACGAACATGAAGCCGAGGGTGCACATCTTGGCCAGGCCCAGCGCGGGGTAGCCCAGGTAGAAACGGTCCAGTCCAAACATTCCCAGGAACACTGACAGCAGGAGGGCCACTTCTAAGGAATATCCGTTCCTGGAAAGAATATTATTAATATGTCTTATATTAGACTCTCATTGGCAGCGATGGTTACAAAAATACTTAATCTGCCCTGATGACGGACATACGCAAAATGTTCACTCTTGACTGACGGTTCGTTGATTGCCTGTCAATAAAAATGTTACTTATCCAGAATACTGCCCAAAACTAATGCCATATTAGTTAAAAATAATACTTTGAGTTTGATCTGTGAAAGATCTTAACCGTTTTAGTGCTGTGCTTATTTTGCAAGCATGTATATAAATTGCTACAGATTTTTTAAAAGTATGGTATTAAAAAAAAATGCAATAACTTTTTTCCCAATCACGTGTGGTCTACTGTCTCGGGGAAGTGCAGATAATCTTTCTCTTGATCCAGTAGAAAAAGTACAAAAGGCAACTATTAAACTAATTCTTCAAGTACCATACGATATCTGAAAAAATTTGTAAGATGCTCGAGGTTTTGTCAATTAGACAACTTTATGCAAAATCGTTTATTCTTCACCTCTTTAAATCAAGCTACATATCCCTTTACTATCACAGTCCTCAATAATAACCAGGTCTTCAACATATGTTCATAAAACCACCCAAATGTTAGGATTTATACTACGAACATCAAAACTATTTTATTATCTCGATACATTTATTTTGCTATATTATACCTATGTTCGTCCGCACCTAGAATACGGCTCACAAATTTGGAATCCAAGATATATAACATATCTTCATAGAATAGAACGTGTTCAGGAAAAACTTCTCTCCTACATAAATTTTCGGTCGTTTTATGCATTCCAATCAAATGAAGATATCCGTCAATTCTTTAAAATCCCGAAATTAAATTGTAGGAAAATTATTTCTGATCAATTGTTATTGTACAGAATCCTTAATAATACGATATCTTCCCCGTATCTTTTACAAAAAATAGATATTAGAGTTCCTGGTCACAATGGCAGAAACGTATCCCTTTTTTATAACAGCCGCTCCAACACTAACTACTTACAAAATGAATTCATACATCGAGCCTGCCACTATCATAACACACACCTCACATATTTTTTTTTTTTTTTTTTTTTTTTTTATTAGTAATAGAAGGTACATAAATTACAAATAAATTTTATACAGTATTTAATTACATAGTAGATATATTTGATGTACCCCCATAATTAAGCAAGGCTTGTGTATAACTTACAGTTATCTTCAATATAACTTTCAACAAATTCAAAGCAACACTATTAGATAAATGTAATGCTTCACAACACACCACTTAACATCCATATTTATATTTATTGTATTATTTATCAGATTTTTTTTCCTAATTTGCAATATATTTACATATTCCTTAAATAAGATATAAGATCATAGGTTTACCCTTTATTGTGTTTTTCTATATTCTTATCATGCATATTTAAGTATTTAGCTTCTCTTAACTATTTTTTTCTTAGTTTTTCTTTATGTTTATCTTGTCTAGCTACTAAAAAAAATAAAAATTATCAAAAAATAATTTAGTTTTTAGGCTTGCTGTTTTATTTTAGCACTCTTTTTTATATGTAAGCTGTAAATAAAGATATTATTATAACCTTTAACATCCCACTAAAGCACTAGACCCACGGACAAAGATCCTTTAAGTACTATTCCATTAAACTGTATTGATAACTGCTTGCCACCTTTTTTTAAACAACTTGCTAATATTTTACAAATACAAACTAAAAAAATAGATCACATAAAAATTAAAGGCACAATATTTTTTTCCAAAACCTATTCATTCCAAACCAAATATAAAAATTTATGTATTTAAACTAGCAGACCCGGCCACACGTTGGTGCGGCTAAGGAAACACCACGCCATTACCCAACCTTTATAAAATCCACACTACCCGCTTGCCAGCTGCCCGCTGCCCGTTGCCTGAATTGAATATTTGAATTTCTCGGCTTTTCTCTACTATAATAAGCATGTATTATACATAAAAACCTTTCTCTTGAATCACTCTATCTATTGGTGAAAACCGCATGAAAATCCATTGCGTAGTTTAAAAGATCTCTGCGCACATACATTTTGAGCGACTTCATTTTATACTATGTAATGATAATGATTATACAATTAGATCCACATAAAAATAGATTATAGCATAATTATTTGATAATGTTTTAAAATACTGGCATTATTATCATTTACTTTTGTTTTGTTTTATTCTCTTTTCGACTAAATTGCTCTTTTCATTTTCTTTTCTTTTTACTACACTGTACTACATAATATTGTACTATGCTGCAGTTAATTTTTGTATACAATACTGCTGCCGTGGGTCGAACCACAGTGCCCTTCTTGACAATATCAAGAAGGATACTGTGTTTTTACTTATGACGACAGAATAACAGTTAATCCAAAACATGCGAATATCTCAGCACAGGTTCTCCTAGTGAGGTGTTCACTAAACACCACTAATAACCTATTTACGTACAGTTACTGATTATTAACATTTTTTTGAATTACAAACTTATTCATTGAACCAAATATATGTGCAACATTTTGTCCTATTCATCCACTCCTCCCACATATTTATTGTAACCATGAATCATTGCAGGCTTTTTTCTGATTCTTGTACTGCGATGTACAATAGTGTCACTTCTGTCGTCACTGTCTCCATTTATCAGAACAAAGGTTTCATCGTCAGTAGTGTTGCTATCATTTGACAAATCGCGATCGTCCGCAATAGAACTAATTTCCGAGTGAAAAATATCAATTCCCTTTAGGGTGTATTTATTTTAACCTTATAAACAATAAAAGTTATCAACATACGCACCAACCGCAATACACCATGCTCAAATTGAACACATGCTCTCCCGAGGACCGACAAATACTCACTGAAAATGGTAGCGACATAGCGCGTCGCAATTTACATAACTAACGCTTACAGCGCAATGGTGCTGGGCCGCATTCTAACGGTTAATAAGGTTGAATATAGAAAATTTATACATTCAACGGGTGTTATTTTGGTAAATATTTCCCTATCGAGTCCACGCTCAAAACACACTTTAAAAAATTAAAACAAATTGTACTAGGTAGATAATGGTTAGTAATAAGTAATTCAGTAACCGGAATTGAAAAATATTGCGTTTTAATGTTTTTTTTTAATTTTAAAAATGCAAAATGTCATTTTTCAAGGACCGCCATGTTAATTACGACTATGAAATACGCATTTTTAAAAGAAAAAATCACTTTCTGTCAGTTAGACAATAATAAGTACGAATTGCAATCTTCAGAAATGATAAATAATGCGTATTAATCATTATTTTGTTCGGTTTGAGACGTTTGCCGTCGTAATTAACAACATGGCGTTCCTTGAGAAATGACATTTCGCATTTTTAAAGATAACAAAATAACCATTAATATGCAATATTTTTCAATTCCGGTTACTGAATTACTTATTACTAACTGTAATCTACCTAGTACAATTGGTTTTAATTTTTTAAAGTGTGTTTTGAGCGTGGACTCGATAGGGAAATATTTACCGTTACTTTTAAGTTTTCATGTCTCACAGTGAAGACTGTAACGGTGTTCGTTAACAATGAATTGAATTTATCGGTATGGGTTGTTATACCAAGGTAACTGCACGAGAGGCAGAAGGATGGAATAGATCCGTACAAACTTTTAGGATAACTTTTGATAAACTTTTGGTACTTACGTCCATTTACATGGCATTTCCTTTTTGAAAGTGTTATTCTTGGACTGCTCACATGTTATGTTGTCAGCAGCGATGCATTGAACTGAAACAAGATGCGATTTATTATCAATATTATTGATGAATTGGGTAAAGGTACAAGAGTTTATAGAAATAATGTGACTTTTGAGGTACATACCTTCAGCTTTATTTTGTTTAGTACAACCAATTAGTTGCTGTGTTTTAGGATCGATGTGATTTACATTTGGATCAGGACAAATGTACTGTCCTAATCTCAGAGTATTACAGTCAACAATGTACTCGGGGTGAACTGTTACGTACATCGAAGTGAAAATTAGAAGGAAAAAACAAGACGACAATGGTAATATCTCCATTCTTGTAACCTTAACAGTATATAAGAAGAGTTATCATCATATAATAAAAGATATTATTTAGAATACTGTGACGCCTAGGTATGGTATCATTTCAATAAAAAATAATTACAAATAAACATCTTTCTCACTTTGTATTTTTAACGTTTTTGACATTTTACATGCACAGGAGAAATAGTTATTATCTGTTTTCGGATATATCTGTGTAATCCCAATTTTGACGAGTGTCTAGAAGTGCAGTGCATAAAACGGTCCTCAGATGCTGAAATTTATCCCTGCAAAAATTTTGTAGAATTATGATTAATTTCACATCCAACAAATTCATTAAGTAAATTATTTTAGTTTTAGGAAGTCAAGATCGCATTCAGTAAAACATCTTGTTAAATATTTTGTAAGCCGCCGCATAAGTGATAAATAAATAAAATCATAAATTTTCAAAATATGAAATTAGGAACAGATTTTGAAAATTACACTACGTTTCAATCAAGAAACAACTAATTACGTTTGGATAGAAGATAAAAGACACAATTCCATTTTTATTCAATTAAAATTCAAAATTTCTGATATGACATTTGCTAAGTTTCGTTTCAATCTAAATACGCATGAATTACTAAGTTTACCCAAACTAAGAACCTAATTACCTATATAAGCACGTAAATAGTTGTTTCTGGTAGTTATTGTTAAATGAAATAATTAAATGTAATTTCCATAATCTGGGCCTAAAAGTGCAGCGGTTATAGGAATAATTAATAAATTCTTTATTGTTATTTTACTGTTACGAAAATCCAAGATTCAGAAAATCTTATCTGAATTTCTAAACATAAATGGAATAATATTTTTTTGAGCCGGTAGCCCACTGGAAAATGATATTTTCGGTAGTGGTATCATTAATGAGAACAAGAAAACGGATAATAGAGAGCGCGTAAACGTCATTGAAAAAATCTCCGGTTTGGGCATCGTGCTTGGGTAGCTTTGTAGATTTTTTTAATGAAAATTATTGTTTTATACTCATAATTTGTTATAGAATAAATTAAATAATCAAAAATGCCAAAGGGTAAGTTTTTCTCTCTTAGATTTAGGCGAACTTTGCATATTTGCACAATTTAGATACTTGTTCCTTGCTTTTCATGCACATTTCTGCTTTACATGTCTTTTACAAGCATATTTCACTAGTTGATCGATTCTATTCATGCAGCTGTGAATGAAAGATGCTTTTATTTGGTAAATTAATGAGGACTACGACGTTATTTTTGTATTTGGTTTGGCGTCCATTTATTGTTACTTCGTCACGCCTATAATTATTATTGTTTACAGGAAAGTTCTTGAACCACAAAGGAAGAAATCGACGATTCACCAACCCTGAAGAATTAGAAGAACAAAGGAAAGAGGAGGAAAAAAAACGCAGGTAAATGTCAATAATATTCGGCCATGTATCTGTCTTTGGCCATTGTGTAATTGTCTGAATGTGACATTCAAAAATTTGAATCCCAAAATGTATTTTTGGGGTTCAATGTTCGTTAGAATTGAGGTGAATTTTGATTTGTGATAATTTGACATTAAAAAAACAAATGTTTAAATTTTAGGTTAGGTTGCGACAAGTATGCAAGCGGAGCATGTCTTTTCTTTTGGTCAATTTTGACATTTTTTTATTTGTAATAATTTATCCCTTTTAAAAAACTATAGTAAATATTGGTAAATATCGGTTCGGACTGGCCACGCTTATTACGAATAATTTTTAGAAAAAAACTTTAGATTCGCCTTAATTACTATAAAAGGAAACTTTTTGGCTTTGGGGCGGCGGAAAATAATGCATTTTAATTTTCAATTGCATAAAACCAAAATTCGCTTCGCGACTGACACAGCGAAAATCCGCGGCCGTACATGTCACTGTGATGTTGGTATCCTTGATAAATTAACAAGAGCTAATACGACTGTAGCCGACTTCATGGGATAAGGCGCGTAATTATGAAATTTGTCTAGCGGGCTTGTTTGTGTAACATGGTTTGTGATACAAAAGAAAGTGCCCCTTTATAACGCCTACTCGCGTCAAGGCAAGAAAAACATCCCAGTTTTCAAGTGGCTTAGCGGCTACGCTAGGTTTGTGTAACATGGTTTGTGATTCGCGGTATTTCATGTAGGTATCCCACGAAGTCAGCTACAGTCCATAACAGTGACAGCAAGTGACAGCTACGGCCGCGGATTTTCGCTGCGTCGTTTCGCGAAGTGAATTTTGGTTTTATGCAATTGAAAATTAAAATGCATTATTTTCCGCCGCCCCAAAGCCAAAAAGTTTCCTTTTATAGTAATTAAGGCGAATCTAAAGTTTTTTTCTAAAAATTATTCGTAATAAGCGTGGCCAGTCCGAACCGATAATTACCTAAATATTTACCTAACCCTTGTCCTGTTAGGCACAAATTATTATAGAAATTACACTTTGTTTTAACTTGAAACAAACTATGTTCGTTATCAAGGAATAAATTCGGTGTTTGGGCTAAATTCCTAAAAAATAAAACTAGTTATTTTTATACTAACTATGGGCCGGGGAATCCGAATCTGAAAGAATTAGGCGGCGGCAAGCAATATTAACTGAATTACACGACTTTAAAATTTTCTATACACACACACATGAAAATAATCATTTCGGAAGTATTTTGACACACGTAGTACAAAGATCATAGAAAAACAAGAAATATACAAAAACATGTGCCGGCAGTGTTACCAGCTCTCAAAAATATTTATCCCTATATCAATATGAAAATAGATAACAGCAGAAAAACATACCTTATAAATCGACCAAGTCTTCTTCGTCCGTCGTATCCTTGTCAAACTCGCTTGTCTCGAAGGGTTCCTGTCGGATACGCGGATCATATAAGAGTCCAGCTAAGCGGTAAAAGTAACATGGTTTGTGCCCCTTTATACCGCCTGCTCGCGTCCCTAACCTAACCTAACCTAACGCTAGGTTTGTGTAACATGGTTTGTGCCCCTTTATACCGCCTGCTCGCGTCACGGCAAAAAAACATCCCTGTTTTCAAGTAGTTTAGCGGCTACGCTAGGTTTGTGTAACATGGTTTGTGCCCCTTTATACCGCCTGCTCGCGTCACGGCAAAAAAACATCCCTGTTTTCGAGTAGTTTAGCGGCTATGCTAGGTTTGTGTAACATGGTTTGTGCCCCTTTATACCGCCTGCTCGCGTCACGGCAAAAAAACATCCCTGTTTTCGAGTAGTTTAGCGGCTACGCTAGGTTTGTGTAACATGGTTTGTGCCCCTTTATATCGCCTGCTCGCGTCACGGCAAAAAAACATCCCTGTTTTCAAGTAGTTTAGCAGCTACGCCGGGTTTATGTAACATGGTTTGTGATACAAAAGTGAGCAAAATTTATAAAAAATAAGTACTTAAAATATAAACATGTTATTTTACGTTATTAATATTACTGCTTAATGGCAACACTTAATTTTGTGTGGTAAAAACATCTATGTTATCTTGTTTTTCTATGATCTTTGTACTACGTGTGTCAAAATACTTCCGAAATGATTATTTTCATGTGTGTGTGTATAGAAAATTTTAAAGTCGTTTTATTCAGTAAATATTGCTTGCCGCCGCCTAATTCTTTCAGATTCGGATTCCCCGGCCCATAGTTAGTATAAAAATAACTAGTTTGATTTTCTAGGAATCAAAATGCTTCCAAAATGGCTATTTTCCTGTATGTGTATAAAATTTTTTAAAGTCGTGTAATTCAGTTAATATTGCTTGCCGCCGCCTAATTCTTTCAGATTCAGATTCCCCGACCCCAAATTAGTATAAAAATAACTAGTTTTATTTTTTAGGAATTTAGCCCAAACACCGAACTTTAGCCTTTATCAAAATAGGTTATTTGGTTCTTAGTTTGGTTTATTTAAATAATGTGTATGTATTTAAATTGAAATGATACTTTCGCAAATGCCAATCCATACTAAAAAAAAACCAAAATGGCATTTTGTAAGGGATATTTTGAATAAAAATGGAACTCGACAATATTTTGTCAGAGGGTAAAAATAATTCCGTTTTGCAATGAAATATCCAAATAAATGGAATATTTCTGAATTTAATGAATAAAATTACTGATAAGGAAAAAAACTACATGTTTTAATATTAAAATGTATTATAAACGTTTTTGTCGTTTCATGAAAAAGTATTTAATAAAAAATTCCCAAAGTTTCATAATTTGTTTTCAAATTTGTGGGAAACTTTGGATTGTGCACATTTTAATTATTTTGTGGTAAATTTTTAGATTTGAATATAAAGCGTTGTGTTTGTTCTTTCTAACACCATTTATATCATAATTCTAACCATTACAGTAAAGGGAGACACAACGATTTCTATAAGACCTGTATGATTTTTCCGATAACTGAACAAATAGACCTGCCGAGCGATTCTCTATATTTTGTGAGATCGAGATAGATCTCGGGCGAGATCTCCTGTCAGAATTGTGTGGTTTTCTTTGGCTGTTATTTGCTTTTTCTATGGGCCGATGTCAGAATTTTAGTTGTGAGCTGTTACGTATTTTAGTTTATGTCGTTTTAAACACAAATTCATGCAAGTATGCATGATTATTTATTTATTTAACCACCTTAGAAAATCACAAAAATCTGACAATAGATTTCGCCCGATATCCGTCTCGATCGAGATAGATATCGGGCGAGATCTCTTGTCAGATTTGTGTGATTTTCAAAGGCTGTTAAATGAATAAATAATCATGCATACTTGCATGAATTCATGTTAAAACTAAAATACGTAACAGCTCACAGCTGAAATTCTGACGTCGGCCCATAGAAAAAGCAAATAACAGCCCAAGAAAATCACACAAATTTGACAAGAGATCTATCTCGATCTCACAAAACATAGAGAATCGCTCGGCAAACTGTTAAAGCATCATTTACCTCCGATGGTAAACAGTTGTTTCTCATAGGAATTAAGTTGAAACGTAGTGTAATTTCCATATTCTGTGCCTATTTAGTGCGGCGGTTAGGTGAATATTTACCAAAAATACATTTGCTTTCTTTGTGCCTTTTAGTTGTGAAAATTTAAATTCAAAAACTCACGCCTTTGTAAAATCAACATAACTGACCTATCTAATACAACACTAATGTATTGATGCACATTGCAATGTATCGCGATGTATATTGCAATATAAATAAAAAGTAATCTTTCAGAAGCTGTATACGCTTAACACACTTTGGGCGGGAAGGGTAGTTCTACCTTTTACGCCGGTCCTACTTGAATGCCTGGAAAGGCATTGCTTTCAAATATTTTTATAAGAATATTGTTCACCGATCTCTTTGAAAAGGTCCCATCCCAACTATATGTATCTGTATAAAGCATATAAATATATATGCGCATTTTGACCGGTCAGTGGCTGAGTTGGCATCGCTTCTGGGTCCCACCCAGGCGTCTAGTGTTTAATTCCTCGGTTGCCTAATTCCTCCATCACGACACAAGGTAGTAGGACATTTTCAAATGTCATGTTGTCTTTAGGGCCATTAACCAGCCAGCGGCCGAGAATTCTTAGCGGTTCCATTGAGAAAGATTAATTATTCTCCGTACCAGCTTTTTTAAATAATATTTTATTTCATTCAAAATTTGCTTTAATTTATACCTACATTCAAAACTGCTGAAAGGCGTGATGATAAAACTAAATTATGTACTTTGTGTAATTATTTTTTAGATCAAAAGTATTTATAATTTTTCAATAATGTCTAAGCAAAATAAGAACTTAAAAAAAAACTTAAATGTATTAGTTTGCAAGACTGTAAATAAATAGACAAACTGAAGTATTTTCGTCACAAAACACGTGCGCGGATCTTTTTTTAAATGATTTTATTTAAACTAAAATTACAATTCTGAAACATAGCTTTCCCAGATAATTTATTGATTTATTTTACTGCATGATTGTATGATTTGAAATGTGTGTTGTATAACACAAAATTTTATTTGAAAATTAAACAAATCTACCAACCAGGGGCGGCTCGCGGCTTTTGGGTGTGCTAGGATGCTAATATTAAAAAAATGGTATCATGGATGTTGTAAGAAAAACAATTTTTTTTTTTCAAAAATCGGTGTTTTGTGAAGATTTTTCAGGAAATCCGAGCGGCGCACGGCCAAACTGAAACTTCCTGAAATTTTTCATACGAAAACTGATTTTCAAAAAAAAAAAAATTTCGGCTTCAACAACATCTACAGTCCCTGGCCAAATTATTAGACTCACTGTATTTTTTTTGTAATTTTATGTTTCTTAACCCCTCCGAATTTTCGAGAATATTAGCTTTTGGTGTCTTAAACGAAATGACATTTTACGAAAACTTTTAGTTATAACCGCTTCACAATTAAAGCTCTATAAATGAAACATTTCTGAACGTATCCGAATAGTAAAAACTGTTTTAGAAAGGTTACAAAATAAGCTTTCAAATTATTATATTACAAATAAATATTAGCATTTGTAAATATTAAAATTTAGAACGCAAACATTAAAAATAGGTAAAAATGACTCATGTGATGTTTTTATGTGAAAACGGTACTAAAATCACAGATTATGCAAACAACAATACTTATTCTATTGTATATATGTGTAATAAACACTTTTGTCACCTCACTTTTTTATCATTTCATATAAAAATTTAAAATGTGGAGCGCGGTGGAGCTGCCGGTAGCAAATTTGTGCGGGTAAATATTTTTGTCAATTACACGATTGATGACAGCTGATTCCTGTTATGTATTTCCATAGACAACTTGATAGAAATGTGCAGCTTGATCTACTATCGACCTTAGACTTTTTGTTTTAGGGATGTAACTAAAACAATAACGGAGTTATAACGATTTCTATGGTAACACACGCGCCGAGGTATAAACACACTTATTGTACTTGACTGCTGTCCTATTTTTAACGCTTATATCTGCTTACGTTGCAGAGGGGTTAAGAGTTTTTATGCAATAATGGTATATTTAAACTACAATATTATTGATTTTTATTTAAAAGAATTGTTGTAGACTACATATTTGTATTTATTTTTAACATATGGCAACACTGTGTTGACAAAGTGATACATGAACGTAAACAAGTACAAACCTGTATCAGTCGCGATCGGAATCGAGTCAGGTACGGACGTGTTTCTGTGGCTCTATGGACTGTGGTTGTTTGTTTAACAGTTTTATACTACCCAGTTATTAGTTTATTTTGTATGCAGTGTTTTAAAAAAGTAATTGGACTATTTTCATTATGGGTAGAAAAGGCGATCTTTCACAACGTAAAAAAGCTGAAGTGAAGGCCCTTGTGATTGTGAAAACATTTACAAACCGAGAAATATCACGAAGATTGGAGGTTTCTGAAGCTAGTGTATGACCCATAAAAAAGAAAATTGAGTCAGGGGAGGAATTAAGCCCGAAAAGAAAGAAAAGATGCGCTAGAAAACCAATTTTCACTCCACGGTCAGAGAGATGTTTGAAGAAAATTTGCCTAGAAAACAGGTTTGCTACCACAAAGGTAATAAAATCACAACTCCAGGATGCTAGCGTAAATGTTTCTGAGCGCACTGTTCATCTCCTTGTCTTTTGTGTGGAAGAATATTTTATCAAAATAAAACATACTTTGACACTGGAGAAGCGCAAAATGTTATTTTTTTTTGTCAAGTAATAAAATACGGTGACCAGACAACTCAGAATGAAACCAACTCAGAAGCACCTCAGAAATGTCATTAAGAGTGATGATAAAAAAATATAAAAAATTGGTTAAATAGGTTAAGTTAGGTTAGGGTTACCGGGTATTTTAAAATTATTTTTCATAGCTTTTAATGACCTTTCTGAGGTGTTTCTGAGTTGACATGGAACCATAAAATACATACATTTTTTACACATAAAACATCACTAAATGCCCTATTACTGGCTGACTTTAACTTCTGTTTATGGAGTCCTATTACAAAGTAGGTCATAATTTTGTACAATCTCTACATCTCTACATATTATAAATTAAAGTACCCCGCGTCGTCTGTCTGTCTGTTCGCGATAAACTCGAAAACTACTGAACAGATTTTCATGCGGTTTTCACCAATAGACAGAGTGTTTCGTGAGGAAGGTTTAGGTATGTAATTTGTCAAGGATTTGTGTAAATTGGTTGAAACATAATTGTTAGAAGTGTCGGAAAAAGTCAAGCCGCCTGGTAGCTTTCATCGAAAACGCTGCCTAATCCTTTTGGGATATAACAAAACAATGCATGGTGGGATATTCCTCTTTTATGGCAATATCTATCATATATCTATCTTTTACGGATAGTTTACTATACCCATTCTATCTTCTAAAAAAATGGTCACGTACATTACGGTAATTGAAAAGTTATTTAGACGGATACAGTATTAATCCTTATTAACTTAAATACGTTAGTTACCCCAAGAATTTCATGCACATTATTATAATCTTTCACACTATCTCTATGTATTATAAATTAAAGTCCTCCGCGGCATCTGTCTGTCTCTTCGCGATAAACTCAAAGACGGCGGTGGTTATAAAGGTTGGATAACCATCCAGTAGATGACGTTGTGTTTTATTAGCCACAGTAACGCGTGGCCGGGTCATCTAGTACTTTTATAATTGGATAATGGGGGGTGAGTACTATATAAAAAAATTAATTCAAATGTACATATTATTTTCAAAGATATATCGCTTTAAAACAAATTCCATTTTCTCCAACAAGTTCCTTGTTTTTGTCCGCCTAAAGTGTTAATACATATGTAGAAAACCTCGAGGGCGCTGTGTTGTGTTATGTTATTATTAGTGTTATTATCAGGGCTGGGCAGTATTTGAATTACTTGTAATTGAAATACGTATTTGAAATACAAATACGTATTTTGTATTTGTATTTCAATTACCTGCTGCTGAGGTATTTTGTAATTTGTATTTCAAATACTCGTGGCTTCAAAATACATTTTCAAATACATTTAGGAATCTTAATAATGATAATGAAAAATAAACTGACATAGAGAATACATAGACTAAAAACGCTAGAATCCTGTACTATTGTCCTGTTTTCCTGTGCTATAGCACTCTTATTAATGATTATTTGTAGTTCTTTTATCATTGCTTTATAATGTACTGTACTTTTTTTTATGTCATGCTAGTTATTATTATTGTCCTGTGCTATAATACGTTTTGTATCAAATTATATTATACTTGTCATTGCTTTGTATTGTATATTTTTGTAACATTGTATTAGATCAAGCACTATAGGAATAATTTGACTTAATACTAGATTATTTTTAACTGTAGAGCGCATTTGAAGTGAAATAACACATAATAGCGCTATACAAATGTCATCTATGTATATAAAAATGAATCCTTGATTCCCTTGGTCACTCCATAATTTCAGAACGACTTAACCTATTTCATTAATTTTTTTTTAAGTTTTCTCATACTTTGTGGAAGGTTCTTACTGATAGAAAAATTAAGAAAATTAAGCAGAAAATTGGATAATTTCGGAAAACTTAATGACTATTTTAATTTCGTACGTTTGACAGTTCGCGCGTTTGATGAAATTGAATTTAGCAGGCAGCTATTTTTTTTGTAACAAAAGAATTGTCTATGGATTTTTGAAATTATAGATATTTTAAATAGGTACCCATGTCAGGTATCAGATTTGATTGATAGTTCTTATAATATACAAAACTGAATATTTTCAATATGTGAAAAATGAAAATTTGAATAAAAAAATTGTAATAGCTGGCACGCGAGGTGCTTGAAAACTAAATGTATTGGGAGTGAATATATAGAATGCTGGGGGGGGGGGGGGAATGCCGGGAACCAGCTAGTGTTATTAAGTCCTATACCACACTTTACAAGTGGAGCGGAGATGAGATGTGTCTTCTGAACGATATGATTGGTCAATTTTTGCACGTCTCTGTTTCACTCTGCTCAGCTTTTGGAAACGCACCCTTAGATAAGGGCACTTACGACAATTTATTGCAACCAAAGGTTCTACGAAAACCAAATGTATTTTGTATTTGAAATTTAAAAAAAAGGTTAAAATACTGTATTTTGTATTTCAAATACACGACTTGAAAGTATTTTGTATTTCGTATTTTAAAGTATTTTGTAATTTGTATTTCAATTACAGCAAAGCATGTATTTTGCCCAGCCCTGGTTATTATCTTCTTGGCCCTTGGTAAGTCGGCACCTGGAGCGAACTACTCCATTGCGCCCATACAGGACCGGCCATTCATTTACAAACCATAGATGTTCAAATTTATTTAGGCAGTCGGAGGCAGAGATATGGCGCTATGATAAACTAAAAATGGTTTTAGTTTATCTGTTTTACATAGGAGTTAATGTAAACACTGCGCTTTATAAATACTACGCTATTATTATAATAGGAGGCCCTGAGGAAAATAATTTCCCTCAGGGCCTATGTCATCTTTGTCGATGCTGTGTGGAGATTTAGAGGAGAGGAAGGAGTGAACATGGGTCTTGAAGACACCCATGTTGTAGGAGGGAGGAAACACAGAGGTCGGCAAATCGTTTCACAGCCGAGCTGTTGAACTCAAGAACGAGTCATAGAAACGACCCATTCTCGTGTGACAAATGTCAACTGTGTATATCTTTTGGTCATGTTCGGATAACCTGTAACGTAACATAACATATCCAAAGTCAAGCAGCTTCTTAAATGTCCCTATTAAAAATTCGAATAATTCTGTTTACAACTTTACATACTTAAATATGCGTACAGTGCCGTCGCTTGTGTAGATTTTGTGAATACAAAAAATTTTGATAAACTTTTTGTATTCCGTCTCACGGTTAATATGGAATATTTCTTATTTAAATAATCCAATTTAACTTTATTAACAAATATGCGAAGCATATTTTAATTTTGTTAAAATTAATTCACTCACAAAGTATTCGACGCCATGATTGACAAAGTGAAGCGGGGTAATTACCAAAATTTGCGGATTTAAAAGATAATTGCTCGTTGGTTCTTTCTTAAAGTAAGAGTGTCAAGCTGTACCTTGGATCATTGGATAAAATAAATTGTATCCGCAGTCTATCAGGCCTATCAAAACTCACGCTTAAACAGGACGATGCAACCTACTAAATGCAAACCTACTCTGCTGAAACTGCATTGACCATAAATATATTTAATGATTAATGTTTGTTGTGTGCAGATGGCGTGCAGAACATGGCGGCGAGAGCACGGATGAAGACGAGGCAGGAGCGGCGAAGGGTAGTGGCTCCGGCTCGGAAGAAGAATCCTCCGATGAAGAAGATGTAAGTTCTGTTATTGTTATCTCCTCTCTCTTTAACCCTTGTGCCTGTATGAGCATGATACGATGCGCCAAAAATTCATGGCTATGGTGCTACTGTGGATTTAAAGTTTAAAAAAATATAATTGTATTCCATCACAAAACACTTTTAAAGGGTGATATAGTCATGAAAAGTGAAGAAAAAAAACATTTCTAACCTAACCTATCACACTATTACATTATTTATTTTTATTTTTTTAATTTTTTTAACAAAGAAATAAAAAATTGCCTTTCCTCACCATAAAGATACAATGCTCTTGTGTTTGGTGAGGGAGTTCTAGCTCAATTAGTAAATTAAAAGATCATGTAAGTTAAGATTATGCTATCTTTTGTCCGGCTACTGGTGAATAATAATACAATAGAGCCTCGCTAATCCGGACCCCCATTACTTCGGTGCGCACTGTAATCCGGACGGGTGCGTGCGGGTCAAAACGTGTCAATATTCAATCATTTGCCGTCACTCGTTAATTAACTTTTAGTTTACATACATATTCGGTAATTGTTCGGAACAAACGTCAACGGTTAATACGCACTTTTTCTCGATAAAACTTTTAGATTCTTCTTAATTACCATAAAAGACAACTATTTGCATTCGGGGAGGTTGAAAATGTTACATTTTTAATTTTATTTACGTAAATTGAAAATTTGCTTTCACACTGTCAAATCACTCTGTTTGCAGTTCGGAACAAACGTCAACGGTTAATATGCACTTTTTTTTATAAAACTTTTAAAATTAAGATAATATACACAAGCCTGCTACACAAACCTTGCTTTGCCAGACAAACCATTCAAAAACGTAGGCTGTTTTTTAAAGCAAAGATAACATACACAATCCCGTTACATAACCGTTGACGTTTGTTCCGAATATTTACCACATATTCTTGTCTAAATTGACTTTAAATTTTTACTTCAATAAATGAAACCCAAGTTAAAAATGTGTTTTATTCCTATTAATAAATTGCATACTATAATCCGGACGCCTCTATAATTCAGAAGGGGTCTTGTTATTCCCTATCCGGATTAGCGAGGCCCTACTGTAATTCTTAGTTATTTTTTAGTGTGCCAATTTTATGAAATGTCACCTCAAATGTGTTGGAAACTCTTTGCCATTCTCCTTAGATTTAAAAAAAATGCAATTTTTTATATGAAATAGATAGATAGAAATAAACTGTCAAATGGAGTTCTGCATACGCCTGTTATACTGTACAATACATTGAGAATGCCATGAAAAGATTAAGATATAATTCATATCGTCCCTCTCAGACGATCTTCACGGGGTTAATGAATTGAAATTGCGTTTTCCAGTTGACAGTATCTTTGTGGAACGTATCGCGTATATACTATACATTATTTTAAATGATTTTATTGCGAAATAAAATTTGTTTGCGCATACCGAAATTTGACTCACGACTTCGAAATTGCTTGACTAGAGCCTTACCCCTTGACCACCGAGAATGTCAAAGTAATCCTACTATTAAATTGCAGTTATTTGTAAGAGAATTTCTTTTTCATTTGCCGTGTTTCATGAAGTCCAGTGTGTTTCTGATTCCATATTTATGTAAGCACTGCCTCATACATAACTTGTAGACTCAGTAATTTGAAACCGACATTAATCAGAATCCAGATCGGTAATCCAATCCATTTGACCTAGTTATTTACTGCATTATTTATAACGCTCCATGCTGTAACCATGTTTATACGCAAAAGGTGAAATACAAAGATAGATTCATTGATTTCTTGTTGATTGCATTAAGTGCATGTGAGATTTTATATATTGGAAAGATACCTATATATTTCAGTTATGTGTCGATAACCTAAACATGCCCTTTCCTAAATTTGTTTTGATAATAACAAAGGTGAAAAATGAGAATGCTCTAATTTTATTTATCATTAACTTTGTGTTTCACTTATTCCCTTTTTATTGTGATCAACCATTGATTTTTATAAAAATGACTATTTATTTTTCAGACTGGAAAGGCGAAAGGAGTCTCAGGATTAATTGAAGTGGAAAATCCCAACAGGATTGTAAAAAAATCTAAGAAATTAAGCACTCTCAATGAAACAGTTGGCGATGCCCCAAAACCCGAGTTATCAAGGTCAGTTTCAACTCTATCCAATATAATAAATAGATCAAGTCTTCCCTGTTAATTAAAATACATAGTTCTTCAGCTATTTTATGTTTTTATTATGAAAAAAAAAACAACTTCTTGGTGATTCAAATTTGGCATTAAAAATTCTCAAAAATATTCGTGTAGGGATCCTTACTAATTACTTGGTTTCCAGGCGAGAACGTGAAGAGCTGGCCAGACAGCGCGGAGCGGCGGCGTACCAGAAACTCCACGCGGCCGGAGCCACAGAGGAGGCGAGGGCCGACCTGGCACGCCTCGCCCTAGTCCGTCAGCAGAGAGAGGAGGCCGCCCGCAGGAGGGAGCAGGAGAAACAGTCCAAGGAAAGCAAGGGCAAGCCCGCTGCCAAGTAGGCACCCTTCCCTCCGTAGGCGGTACCTACCCACCTGTCTCAGTACAACATCTATTTGCACTGGCAACATTTTTAACCTCTCACGCAAATTTTTTCCACTCGCAACACTGTTGAATTTGAAATATTCTATTATTATTCCATTGAAAAATGTAGCTCCTAGTTACATTATTTTACATCACTCATTAAATGTTTAATTATTGTAATGAGACATCGGAATGGCAATTTTAAAATTTAAATGCCGCTGTTAATGTTTAAATTTTTACTGTTGTCTCGATGGTGAATAAGAAAGTGGCTAATGTCCTCTGAGCATAATTTATATTGACTGTAAATATTGTTTTAATATCTACTGCCTCATGCAGAAATCTTCAGGACTGATGTCACAATTAAACATGACAGTATTGATTTAATTGAAATGTTATTTTATACCTAACATAATGGATTCAGATGCTACTGATAAAAAAATCATCCATAAATGATTACAGAACTCATTAACAATCTTTTAAAGTTATGTACATATACAGAAATTGTGTGGTTTGCTTCAAAATATCCTAAATTCTATCTTGAAATATGTTGAACCACATCTCTTATGCAAAACGAGGTGCCATTTAGTAAAATTGTAATCCAATCGTAATGAATGTGTACGTTAATGTGATGTGTGTTAATAAATTTAAAATCTGTTTTGTCAAATCCGTTAGTAGAAAAGCGTGTATGTTTAAAAAGTAATTGGCATTCCAGTTCATTTTCATTCTTGGGACGGAAAATATTTTGAAAATTGTACAAAAGATTGTTGGTTTAATTGCACGATTTATGACAATGTGGTTTGTAATAGTAATCTTATTTGAATGTTTAATAATGTTTATGATCCTGTGTGAATAACTTAACGAAAATTTAGTGACACAGATTTTGAATCTCTTCAATGCTGAATAAAGAGTTAATACTAGAATTGTATCCGTTTAAATTGTCCAGTTTTCCCCCCACTTATTGTAATGAGTAGACTTTTTCAAATAGAACTAAATTAATTATATATTTTTTTAAATAGGCAGCTCTGCTTGTAAGAAATAATATATTGAAATATTTTGTTATCCCGATGAATTTATAATACTTTAGCTATGTTTTTTCTTTTTAATTTTGTTTGCATTTGCCGCTAAAAAAAAAAATAGACAAGAATCACTGTTTTTATTGTTTGATTTGATTTGATTGTGTGAATTCTGTTTTTATAATGTTGCCTAATCTGATGAAGTATGTCCAACCTAAGCAGGGAAATCACTTGATAAGTGACAACACTCGAATGTGAAAAATAATGATATTGAAAATAACTTTGTATTGAATTACGCAGACATTGTTGTAATTAATAAATATTAAAAATTGTTTTTAAATTGAACAGCTTTTAATTTGTTAAATCTCCCATTTACATGCTTTTTATTTCCACAGAAATATGGAAAAATGTACCGAGTTAAAGGCCCTATATCGACTCAATTTGGTTGAGCAGCCAGATCAATCTGATAGAGTTGAACATAAAGTTAGACCGTGTGGAGTTGTGCTGTAAGGGGGCATGGCTAATAAGTTGAACGGTTGTACGGCCAGTATCCAACCGTTCAATTAAGCTGAATTGTCTGTAGGCATGGTTGAACCAATTTTAGTCAGTCTGCCTTGGTGAGATGTCACATAGTAGTTTGTGAGCTTGGAGGAAATACAGTTACTACCATTGTCCCAACTTTTCGACCAATTTGAGTCTGCGATTTGTAAGTGTTTTGCAGGGTAACACTCGATTTGCTTTGTTCCCAAACATTTTATCGTTGATTAACTGATCCTGCCCGCTTTCATAGAAAAATGGCATGAAAGTAAAAACTTTCAATGTTAAATTAATATTGAAGAGTTAATTATTGTATTTATTTTTGACATACATAATTTCTTTTAAATACAGGCATTTTATATTTTTTAAATAAATATATTAAAAATAAAGTGTCAGCTTGATTTTATGCCACCATCGTGTCGGTACTTGGCTTGGCGCACTTGGCGAATATTCCGCATAAGTTTTTCATTTCTGCTCCGTGTGTCAATAAATAAATCAAAATTAAAATGGAAAATAAAGCAAAAGTTGCTTGCATAAGCTAGGTTCTCATCAATGTAGTTTAAAACATACAAAATACGTTTTTGTGTGAAATTTGAAAATGGTCAAAAAAATCTTTGTCATTCAATATTTCGATATAATTCTGTCGCCGCCTGTGGAACCCAATATTTTCGTCAATTACTTCCGCCCATTCCGCTATATCTACTATATCTAAAACTTCTCTATTCATATTAATTAAAATGATAATAAAATTGACAAACGCAATACAACAGAACTGAAAGGAGCGCGAACCTGATTGCCATAGTGACATTTGATCGACCATTGTTTTCGCAGTATTTTTTCTACTCTGTTGAAACTTTTTATAACTAGTCCTTTGCTGAGACGAGCTTAATAGTCCGGTTTCCTTAGATTGAGTGATGCATATGGCATGCTCATGTGTTGGAAAGAGTGTAATTTTGCATTTGAGCAGTGCTGAACCTTAGTTTCAGCTTAGCAGTTGATTAGTAGGATTGGGAACAATGGCTGTTGGCACATTAGGATTTAACTTGCTTGTGGGATATTTCAGGCAAGATGTACTCTAATAGAGATGTCCGGAAGCTCCTTTTGGAGAAGTTAAAATATATTTATAAAGATGCAATGATTAAAAACCTAATATTCCAAGTAAATCTTGATT
The DNA here is from genome assembly GCA_929108145.2 of Limnephilus rhombicus. Classification (NCBI taxonomy): domain Eukaryota; kingdom Metazoa; phylum Arthropoda; class Insecta; order Trichoptera; family Limnephilidae; genus Limnephilus; species Limnephilus rhombicus. The sequence continues at coordinate 47,280,872 of OV815280.1, forward strand.
ACACGGCAAAAAAAAAACAAAAGATTTACTTCCTGCGTTTCGAGAATGAGAATTGATCACTGCTCTATTGCAGTGCGTTTGTTTAAAATTCGAGGCCTTGATAGTCCATTCTGCCAATGTGGTATGGAGGAGGAGACTCTTTACCGTGTCTTCTTCAATTGTAAATATCATTCTTCCTTCAAAAGCATATATCGGCTTATTAAAATCACCCACCATTCTCCTCTCAGTATTCAGTATTTGCTGTCACTCAACAATTCTCGCGTTTTTTCAGTTCTATATAAGTTGATAGACTTGAATTACTTCAATATTTGATTTGTCCTATTCTTTTATAGATTATCCTCAAAATTATAACTATCTTTCTTAATTTTATCGGCACAAAGCACTCTCTTTAGGGTAAATTAACCATTTAAAAAAAGGTAATAATTATGAAAAACATCACTAATCAATTCTTTTAGGAACATCATATGACTGATATTATTTTCATCCCATGATCCATTTCTTTGCTCACATTTGCCTTTTTTTCTCGTATTTAACAATCACAACCTTTTGTTTTTTCGATAAAGTAGGAGGCATTCCGCATTCATTCTGCGGCGTACCGCATACCGAAATAAGCATTGTGTCGTCTGTCAACACTCAACTTAGTTGACACGACGGTTGATTGACAAACTCTTGTCTGTAGGACCTCTTATAGCAAAAGCAATAAACGTTGTAATGATAATAATTTTATTTTAACCTCATAAAAATCTTATTACTATAATAAGATAAGTTTAGTGACTGAAGGATCCAAAGGATCAGGTTCCCACCCAGGCATCGCGGATTCAATCCTATGCTAGCCAAGTTCTCCATCATTGTACGTACAGCCAACACTCCGGTTTTAATGGAGGGAAAATGAAAAAAAATTATGATTACTTATATTCTGGGAATTTTTGTCTTTCATTTAAAATCTTTTTGATGCGGTTGTCACGTCATGCTATTCATCGGCTGCTTTCCCTGTATGGGAATGTCGCAGTTTATCTAAAGCATATAGTATGTACATTGCATAAACACGTGTTGCGTTGTGGGCTAGGTTGCGTTAAAAAGGCCAGCATTGAAAAGGTTAAGAAAGAAATTGGTATCACGCATCAACACAAACTGACACAGGCTGCTCTAATTGACTTTCTTTATAAATATTGACTTTGAAACTGATGCGCTTCTTTAGCTGAAAGTTATTCAACATTATAAAGGCCGCTGATGGACATCTCCCCTCATTCAAGACATCATCAGCATCGTCATCCTCGTTGAGACATGCGTCGGATATGTAGAGTCTCTTGACCTCGTCACCTGTTTTGATGATTTGGATTTGGTACTTCCAGTTGGCCGCTTCAGCAGGGGGGCCCAGGAGCTGCAATGTCCAGCACATGGCCAGGGGAGTTTGTGTGGGGCGAGCGTTGAGCTTGAACACCAGTTCCTCGTGGCGAAGCAACATTCCATCTAGCATCATATCCTCTCCCAGGAGCAGTCGGGACTTTTGGCCAAAGTGAATGCCGGTGTGAGGCGTGTGTGCCTCCTCTGCGTGGCAATACAGCTTGCTGTAGTTCCCTGATCAAACAATAAGTATAATACACCGTGTTACACATTTATAAGGCCGATTAACAGAGGGTTATTATCCATGAAGATAAAATAAGATATTTCACAGAGCAATTAAATTTATATTAAGGTGATACTTAAAAGAATTCAAAATCTACTTTTTTACAGATGGTGCTAGTTTAATTATTTTAGGAAAAAACACTTTTTGCAATTGATGTTAATATTAAGATGAATTATTTGTTTGCACCCGTACATACAGTATATTAATATGAATAAATAGTTTTATCCATTAACAAAATCAATATTTCAAGAAAAGCATACTAATTCAATATTGCATTTGTATAATATAACTCGAGATCGGCTGGACCGATTTTGATGATCTTTGATTTGTTGGATTTGTCTCCGCCCCGGATAACAGAATAACTATTAAAACATAGCAAAAATTCACGAAAAATAAAGTTATGAAGAAAATTAAATTTTTCATACGTTTTATATGGAATGAATTCTCATATTTTGAAAGAACTGCAGCAATATTGTGATAGGTATAATATTTAACTGTGCGTGAATTCCAAAAATTCAAAAACGTCAAATGTCAATGCGCTGATTGTTTGCTTTTGTTCTTAATCATATAATGCTGCCCCTCTTTCTTACACACTAAATGTCAATAGTCGAAAATGAGACAAACGGTGAACGTTTGTCATTTTTTTACGTAAGCTCCACTCAGGACCTATGTCATCTTAGGGGATGCTGTGTGGAGTGTCTTTTTAAGGAAGGGTAGGATAGGAAGTTCTGGGAAGGAAAAAGGCATGAGGGGTGGGTAGAAATCTTGAGGTCAGTGTATCCGGGAGTGAATCCATCCCTCGAACTGCGGTGCAAGGCCATTGACTTGACCGGAATTGACCTTTTATCTTGACCTTTCCAGCCAGACTTTTTCGACCCATTGGTCGAGAGAATCCGGCTGGAAAGGTCAAAAGGCCTCCCTCAACCAGTCTCTCTCGATCCGGCCCACCACGCAGCAGGTGGGCAGACGCATCCGCCGCCAAGACCCGCACAAAAGTCACCCCATGAACCCGCGCACCCCTGCTAAATCACCAAACGTAGCGAACCACTTAGGGTGATCTATGGCAGAGGTGTTGGTTATCCAATAAATGGTTCCCGGGGCGGCAGCACCCGTACCTGCTTCCTTTAAAAAATTCCCGTAAGTAAGTGGAAAAGTAAGAAAATCACAAAAATATAAATCCGTACATAACGCCATCTCTGATACTGACAAAAACAAAACACGGACAGATGGGCATCGATAATTTCTTCTTTGTGTAATGTTTAACCTTATAAAAAAACTTAATTTAATTCAACAGTTATTGATTCTGAGGCGGTACGAAGTTCGTCGGGTCAGCTAGTATTCATATAAAGTATTAATTCATCTTAATATTTATAAGCATAACTTTCAAAAAGATATATTTTTTAAATATTATGCTAACGCCATTTATGAAAAAGCAGATTATGAATTCTTTTAAGTATCACCTTAAAACTGTCGATTACCAATTCCCTTTGTGTATTAGGGATGGGTAAGTTCTACGTTTTGCCGGAGGCCTCCGAGATGTGCTTCCTTTTAAAAGTACTCGAGTTCTTGGAGCAGGTCCGGGAGCCACTCCCGACTCCCGAGTGGCTCAGACAGAGACGCACGGGTTTGACCGGAGCCGGACCTCGAAGCTGGAACCCGCAAAAGAACTCGAACCCGGACTATGGATTAGAGTGTCAGGCTTATCCTGCCACCAGCATGACTTCATCGGACTGTGGATTATAGTGCTCAGGCTTACCCTGCCACCAGCATGAGTTCATCGGACTGTGGATTATAGTGCTCAGGCTTACCCTGCCACCAGCATGACTTCATCGGACTGTGGATTATAGTGCTCAGGCCTACCCTGCCACCAGCATGACTTCATCGGACTGTGGATTATAGAGCTCAGGCTTACCCTGCCACCAGCATGACTTCATCGGACTGTGGATAATAGTGCTCAGGCTTACCCTGCCACCAGCATGACTTCATCGGACTGTGGATTATAGTGCTCAGGCCTACCCTGCCACCAGCATGACTTCATCAGACAGATTTAGCCTATAACAAGCATGGTTTCATCGGACAGTGATTTATAGTCCTACTTACCCTGCCAAGAACATGACTTCATCGGACACTGGTAGGGGCGATACAGGCAAGCTTTACCATGCGCGAGTAGTTCTTGATTTAGCACTGGGATGGTACATCCAAGCCGTACATTGGGACATAGGTGTTCTCTAAAAATTTAACATGTGTTGAAATTAACACTATTGTAATAATAATCAATTTCACAAATTCATGACAAAAGTTCCAAATGATAAATACAGATTAGTCGGCCTTATACAATAAACAGAGGGTATGGTGTAAACAGGGTGTACCCAACAGACTTTAACAAACGATTACTGAGCTTATTTGGAGTAAAGATGTCGAAGGCATTTGTTTCTCCAGTGACATTCTTTGTTTTCACTAAAAAAACAACAACAAAAATTCAGTGGGTATTGGATAGTAAGGATTGGTGCGGTGGCGGGTGACTACTCGTTCGAGTGACCAGTGACGACATGTGACAGAATTTTTTCGATTTGTTAATTGTTATTTGTTAAATAAATATGCTAATCAGCAGTAGCAAATATAATATTATGTAGAATTATGTACTGTTTAAACAGGGGCGTAGCTACCGCCGTATCAATGATACGGGGCCCCCAGAGGCCTTTTGTTTCTTTTGTGAGAAATCTTTATCCTTCATTTGGGCCCCCCAACTAATTTTGATACAGGGCCCCTCCAAGGCACGCTATTCCACTGTGTTTAAATAAATTTATTTCTGTAAAAAAGTAAAAATTGCAAACAACTGCATGTTATTCAATCATTGAAGACAATATATAATATTATAAATAAATAATATTACATATTTGAGGTTTTACCCAATAATTTATTCCATTATAAAAATGTATACTATTCACCTTGGTATTTGCACATCCCGGATTAGCTGTGTTTTAGTCTGCTCAGCCTGAATCAACTGTGCTTTCATCTGCTCAATCTGAGCTTGCTGCGTTATAATCTTCTGGGCCTGAATTTGCAGTGCATTTTTCTGCTCTTCCTGAATATGTAATGTTTTGATCTGCTCAGCCTGAATTAATTGTGCTTTGCGCTCAAACTGAATTATTCGTGTTTCAATCTGCTCGGCCTGAATTTGAAGTGCTTTTTTCTCTTTGGCCTGAATTTGCTGTGCTGTAATCTCCTTGGCTTTAATTAAGTGTGGTATCTGCTCTTCAACCAACCTCGCTTTCATCTGCTCAATCTGCTTTGCCTGAATATGCAGTGCTTTTTCCTGCTCGTTCTGAATTTGTTGTGCGTTAATCCGCTCATCCAGAAATTTTTGAGACTTAATCTGCTCGGCCTGAATTAACTGTGCTTTCATCTGCTCAATCTGAGCTTGCTGTGTTATAATCTTCTGGGCCTGAATTTGCAGTGCATTTTTCTGCTCTTCCTGAATATGTAATGTTTTGATCTGCTCAGCCTGAATTAATTGTGCTTTACGCTCAAACTGAATTATTTGTGTTTCAATCTGCTCGGCCTGAATTTGAAGTGCTTTTTTCACTTTGGCCTGAATTTGCTGTGCTGTAATCTCCTTGGCTTTAATTAAGTGTGGTATCTGCTCTTCAACCAACCTCGCTTTCATCTGCTCAATCTGCTTTGCCTGAATTTGCAGTGCTTTTTCCTGCTCGTTCTGAATTTGTTGTGCGTTAATCCGCTCATCCAGAAATTTTCGAGACTTAATCTGCTCGGCCTGAATTAACTGTGTAATCTGAATTTGCTGTGCTCTACTCTGATCAGCATGAATGTTCAGTGCTTTTTTATGCTCGTCCTGAATTTGCCGTAATCTAATCAAGACCGCTTGAAGCCGTGCTTCGAGCTGGCTGATCAGAAGCCGCAAGGCCCAAATTTCATCTTGTAGACGAATATTCTCTTTTCTTTCTGCTGTAAGCTCTATAGAAATAGTTTCCCCAGGATGTGGTGAACCTGATATCAGTCTTCTTGCAGCCGCTGCTTTTCCCTAGTAACAACAAAAATTATCCACTCTGAGGAATACTAAAAAAGAATACAGTTACAAAATGCTGCTGAAAACCTCGCAGGGGGCTAAGAAAAAAAACCTCCTGATAATAATGCCAACATTGTAGACATTTAATAAGTTGCTGAAAAATATGTACCCAGGTACCTACCTACTTTCAGATATATTTTTTCGGTATTTGTGTATTTTTTGTACCAATCAGCAGAGTTTTTCAAATGTTTATTGAAAACATTTTATTTTTTTATATTGTTTATTTTTTGAGGATAGAGGGGCTGATTTTTTTTGTAGAGCACTAGGGCCTTTGCTCATGGAGAAACCGAAAACTGGTTGGCAATTCAATTCAGAGCGTAACTCAACTTTACGATTTCAGTAATTATATCAGCTTGTTTAACAAAAATATAATTTATCAGTTATCAACCTTAATGTGAGAAGTTGCCTGTGTGTGGACTGCCAATGAAATTCGCAAGTTGCTTTCCTGTGGATAGCGCCTGAGTTGCCAACTAGTTTTTTTTTCAGTTGCCCCATGAGTGGATGGACGTAGGGTGGGGGGAGTCATTATTTTCCACAAAGCTGACAATTTTACCCTGGCGGCAGCTCTTCCAAATACAAAAGTTCAGGTTTTCAAGGACAATGTTTGACAAAACCTTCAGAAAAATGTTTTTTACATCACTTTTCATAGTTCAATAAAACAAAACAAAAGATTTTGACAGCTGAATAAAAATGGTGTCTTTAGTTCCGCTTCTGGCTGCCTGCAAAATTAACCGTGTCATCTTGGAATGCTAGCAATAATTCGAAATTAATGCAACTTACCGCTTCTTCCCTAGAGTTCGAAGCACCCATATTTTCAATACATAAACGTTAACTATTTATTTGTTTTACACGCTCACAATCCTACCGATAAATCGATTGCATAAAATTATTACTTTATAAATACTAATGCCAGAACTAACACTAAATAATAAATCTAATTTTCTTTTTATGAGATAAATTTTAAGAGGCGCGTCTAACATTAAAAAAATAGCGCACTGAGTTTAAACATATTATTTATTTATATTTAGATTATATTATATTGATGCGTTATGCTACACATGTTTTAGTAAAGAAATTGAATATACAATAATATACAGAATATATATAAAATAAATTGAATAATGTAATTGAATAAGTCCATCAAACCGCATCAAATGATTAGATTTCATATCATAAAGATAAAAGTGACTGATAAACGAGATTCCTGCAATTAATCAATAAAACTGGAAAAATGTGAAACAAAAACATGCTTGCAATTTATTGACTCTTCAAATGAGCCGTCAGCTATGGATCAGAAAATAATAATAATAGTGATAATAATTGGATCATTTCTATAGCGCCATTTATGTGAGAAATCACTTCAAGGACGCTGTAGCGGCATTTTCAAAACGCGCCGAGTGCAAATAAAACAAAACAAGCGTACTATTTTTCACAAATTTTAGAGTGGTATATGATACCTACTCCCAGATGGCTCGGTCAGATAAGCGGACCGTTTCGACCCTTTTCATACAAATCTTAATTTTGGATTTCAGATCAAAATACCCAACCAAACTGAAAAATTGTTTTTGTAATCAAAAGGTATATCAAATATCTAGTAAGGATGTGAGCTACTTTATTTATTTTTGCTTTAAATTATAAATTAGGTCATTAAATATTTTAGTGTTTCATGATTTTAGAGGCAACTTGGACAATTATTTGTAAGAAAATGAAAAACATGAAAGAAACAACACTACATTTATTTTAAAAATATAATGAAAAATAAAATAAGAAATAAAACACCGTTAAAACGCATTTTTGGGTAGTCATTAATATACAAATGACAATTTTTGTTACTACGTAAATAGGTAATTTGTATTTTAAAATTACCCTCATCAAAATGATTTCTTTTATTAATTTTTATTTTATATTTCATCATATTTATTTAATAAATGTAGTAAAATTATTTATTTAAATGTTTTTCGTTTACTCGTCAAAGTTGCCTCTAAAATCATGAAACTATAAATAAAATATTTATATCTTATAATTAAAAGCAAAAATAAATAAAGTAGCTCACTTCCGTGCTAGATTTTTGAAATACGTTTGATTTACAAAAATTACAAAAATAATTTTTCAGTTTGGTTGGATATTTTGATCTCAAATCTAAAATTAAGATTTGTATGAAACAGGCTGAAATGGGCCGCGCAAACGTTCCTCTAAAACTAAACGTTTCTTGAAAGCCATATACGGGTGATTGGTGATGAGATCTAAATAACTAGGAAGGTACTTGAAAAACTTTCTCTTCGCCACCCATACCCACCTCTCAATCAATTTACTTGGGAGGCGGATATGGGAACCGGCGCCCCGGGAAACATTTATTGGATAACCCAACACACCTGCCATAGGTCACCCCAAGTGGTTCGCTGTGTTTGATGACTTAACAGGGGTGCCCAGGTTCATCGAGTGAGGTTTGTCTAGGTCTTGGCGGCGGATGCTTTTGTTCACCTTCTCTATGGCGGGTCGAATCAGGAGAGACTAGTTGAGGGAGACCTTTTTAACTCTTGACCCATCGCCTCGCACCGCAGTGGGAGGAATGGATTCATACACCCGTCACTCCTGAACACATTAAACCCCGATTCCTATCCACCCATAATATCTTTATTCTTTCCAGTACTTCTTCTCCTTCCTTTCCTTAGAGACCCTCAACACAGCAACTCCAAAGATGGCCTAGGCCCTGAGGGGAATTATTTTCCTCAGTGCCTCCTGTGCGGTACTGATGTAATGTAACTATTGTCTTCCTTTCACTTTCCGTTGAACTTCACATTCAGTAACCGGGTTAATCAGAACACGAACAGTGACAAATCAGAACACAATAAAAAATGTTAGGTTAGTTTAGTAACACTAAAAAGTGTTAGATAAGGTTATTTATTTAACTTTCACCATATTTAACTTTTCTTCTATGTTCTGTTTTGTTACCAAAACTTCATTCAATATTTTGTTAGATACCAACTATGATATACCAATTTCAAAACTATTATCTTACAAATATCTTTTGTATTTCCCTGTAATTTCCCCAAACACATTAATTTCAGAATTATACTTTTCAAACCGAATTTTCGCAATCAGGTTTGAAGTGTTAATTGCGGAAACTCGACAGGCCCAAAATAAACGCCTGGGGCATTTCAAGAATACAATCTGCACAACTGAGCTGTATATATAGCAGAATCACTACCACTTTTATGTGGCGTCCAATGTGCGCCTTCACAACCGAATTTCCGTAAACCGCGTAGCTGTGAAGTTGTGCAAATTGCGGAAACTTTCCTTGCCAGGCGCAAAATATACTCCAAGTGTATTTCAAGAATACAAACTAAACTCTACAAAACTCTGGAGCGGTGTATTATATAGTGGCCTTGCCGATGGAATTTATGGTACTGCAAAAAAACTATTTTTTAAAGTTTCAAGGGCATCAAACTAATAAACCATTTCTCAAATGAACAATCTATCGTATTATCGAGTCTCCAAGATTAAACAAGATTCCAGAAGGCCAAAATCAATAATCGTTAAGCTCCCGAGCGTGAGGGCAAGGGATGAAGTTCTGGCTGCAGTCGTCAGCTTCAACAAGAAGAACAAGAACTCCAAGCTAAATTCGACGCATTTAGGCATCAATGACATCAAATCGCCAGTATACGTCAGCGAACATCTAACACCAGTAAACAAGGCCTTGCATGCTGCCACGAGGATTAAGGCGAAAGAAGTAAACTACAAATTCGTGTGGATCCGAAATGGCAGAATCTTTGCTCGTAAAGATGAAAACTCGGCGCACGTGGTGGTGATCCACAACCAGAACTCATTGGCTTCGCTCATCTGATTCCCTACCTTATCTTTATCTAAATTTAAATTTGTGCGTTATCTTTGAATAATGTATACTAACATGGATAACCTAAGAATTTATTACCAGAATGTCAGGGGTTTAAGAACAAAACTTAATGAAGTTTACTTAGAAATACTTAATAACAATTTTGATATTATTATTCTAACGGAAACATGGTTGAACGACTCTATTTCTGATGCTGAAATTTTTGGCTTGCGTTATAATGTTTTTAGAAGGGACCGTGGCAGTTCCTCTAACCACAAAAGTGACGGAGGGGGTGTATTGATAGCCGTTTTACAAGAATATCAAACTAACCGCTGTAAGCATTGGGAAAGTACCTTGGAAGACGTATGGGTGACCATCAAATTCAGCCAAAATAAACTAACGAGATGTCTCTACATATGTGCTGTTTATATACCTCCCCCGTTGTTTGTTGATAATTTTGATTATTTTTTTTTAAAAGTTGGCAATGTTATGGATGCCGTTGGTGAATCAAATACGTTAATTTTAGGAGATTTCAACCTGGGAAATATCGGTTGGACCCACAACGAACCAAACCAGACTCATTCCCTATCTCCAGAAAATTATAATACTGACATCGGTAACCATCTTGTAAATTTTCTTGCCCTAAATAACCTCAATCAATTCAATGGCATTGCTAATAGTAACTGTAGAATCTTAGATCTCGTTCTATCCAATTCAAAAACAATACAAGTCAGGCAAAGTACCGAAATCCTAAGTCGCATTGATATACATCATCCACCTTTAGAGATTGAATTTAGTTTTGATTTCAAATTAACAAAAATGCTAAAAAATAAAAACTTACTTAAATATGATTTTAATAAGAATGATTACGTTCAATTCAATCAGGAATTACAAGAACTGAATTGGGCACTTCTTTTACCTGATTTCATGTCGGTAGACGATTTGGTTTCTTTATTTTACACTCATTTGTATCGTATAATTGAGAAATGCGTAATCAAATTTGTAAATCGCAACAGGCAGCATCCCCTCTGGTACTCACCAGACTTAGTTAAATTACTAAAAGAAAAAAATAAATTTCGACTTCTGTATAAAAAATATAAGAATCCACGTGATAGAAATTCTTACGAACTCTTACGCACCCGTTGTTCCAAACTCATTAGTAATTGCTACTTTAAACACATTGAACAAATAGAATCGTGTCTGGTTAATCATAATAACGTTAAAGCTTTTTGGAGATTTGTCAAACACAAGAAACAAAACATAAGTACTATCCCCCAAAACATGACGTTTGGAGAAAAAAAATCATCAAACGGCGAGGAAAGCAGCGAACTATTTGCCCAACACTTTTCATCCGTGTATGAGAAAGATGACATTAGAAGCAATGAAGAGACTCAACCTCAATCTGAATCAATAGACTATTCAAACAGCTCTCTGCACACAGTAAACATTAGTGTACACAATGTAAAAATAGAAATGCTTAACCTCGACCAAAGCAAAGGCCCTGGCCCCGACAAAATTCCACCACTCCTAATAAAAAAATGTGCACACACTCTCGCACTCCCTCTGACTATCATTTACAGGAAATCATTATCTTCATCCATTTTTCCAACAAGATGGAAACAGGCTAATATTGTACCAATACCTAAAAGCGGAGACCTTCACGAAGTCACAAACTATAGACCCATCTCTATTCTCTGTTCATTTGCGAAAATTTTCTCTCCCAGAAATCAACATCCTCTAATTTACTTTGCTATGTCAATACCTTAACCGAAGCTGTCGATAGAGGTCAACAGATAGACACAATCTACACAGATTTTAGCAAGGCCTTCGATAAAGTAAATCATAGATTACTAATTCATAAACTAAAACAAATGGGTGTTCATGGTACCTTGCTAAATTGGTTTTACTCCTATCTAACTGACCGCATACAAAGAGTAGTATTTGATGGCTATGAGTCAAGAGGATTAGATGTGGCATCTGGAGTGCCGCAAGGGTCACATTTGGGCCCAATCTTGTTTCTTGTTTTTATAAATGACTTGTGCGATGTTATTTTGGATTCTGAAATTTTGTTGTTTGCTGATGATTGTAAGATATTCAAAATTATCCATACATTACTAGACTCAATACTTCTCCAAAACAATATAAACAGAGTTTCAAAGTGGTGCAACGACAATAGAATGTTTCTGAATTCTTTAAAATGTGTTCACATAACCTTTACGCGTAAACACAATTCTATTCCAACTCAATATTTTATCGACGGTACTAAACTCCAGGAAGTCGCAACCATTCGGGACCTAGGCGTATTATTTGATAAAAAACTTACTTTCACACCTCATATCGACAATATCATTTCTAGATCTATGAAAATGCTAGGATTTATCAAACGAAACAGTAAACATTTTAAAAATCCCACATCAAAAATAACACTGTACAATTCCTTCACCCGCAACGTGTTGGAGTACGCAAGTGCTGCATGGAGTCCAACCTACAAAGTTCATATTCAGCGAATAGAGCAGGTTCAAAAACATTTTATGTACCACCTGGCATATTCCGATAGGCGAGCTCGATCACTTCCTCACTACACTGATAGACTAAAATTCTACAATATACGCACCCTTGAACAGAGAAGACTAAATACAGATCTAAATTTTCTATTCAAAATTGTAAATGGTTTAATAAACTGTCCTTTTCTACTTCATCAAATCAGGTTCAATGTTCCTAGAATTGGTTCACGACTGGTAAATTATGTTCCGTTAAATATTAAAAAATATTGAACTAAGTTAGGGTATGACTCAGCTTTATCGAGAATGTGCCGTAATTTCAATGAGGCTTATAAAAAACATTCGATTAATTTGACAAAGTCAACATTGGGCAACTTCAAATCAAATCTTAACAAGCTTTAAAGCTCCCTATTACGTTGTTCTATAAACTTATGAACCTATAAACTCATTGTTCTAAAAACTTGTTCCTTGTAAAACTTGTTAATTATTATTTTGTAATGTATAGTATGTGTTTGTGTGAATGAATGTAATGTATATGTAAGTATTATATTATCAATGCTGTGTTTGTCTTTAATTAGTGATAGCATCAACCATGTTCAGTGTAATTTTATCTGTGAAAGCTTTGATGTAAATCACTGTTGACAAACCTAATAAAAAAAATTTTTAAAAAAATTAAAAAAATTTTAAAAAAAAATTATGTTTGTATGAGATATTTTCTTTCTGTTCAGTATTTCCAACTCTCATCACTAAATATAAGGTGACTTAAGATTAAACGTCACATACGTTATAATCTATGCATTCATAGATGGCGCCAATTAAATAATGTAAGATTTTTAATACTTTTTGCGTGTATTGCTTTAAAATATTGAGGTGAATTAATTGTTTGCGCCTGTACATATTCAATACGAACTAGAATAAATAGTTTTGTTCATAAACAAACCTAAACCTTTCAAGAAAGGCTGACAAATCCAATTTTGTATCGGTGACTCAATCCAATATTGTATAATACTTGATTTCATACATTTTAATTCGATCTTTTGACTTCTTAATTTGCTAGTTGGGAGCGACTCACACGCCCGTCTATTGTAGGGCCCGTCTGGAGGAAAATAATGAAAGAGGAAGGTTTCAGAGATAATAAAACAGGTAAGAAATTTTTATAAATATATTTTGGTTCTATGAATTTCTTCAATAAAGACTATTCAATAGAGGTTGTAACATTATTTACAAAATCATTATCGGGAATGAAAATTGAGGTGTAAATATAATTTTGGGTTTAATTTATGAAAAAGCATTAAACGAGTAAAGTAGGTAGGTTCTACATACAAGTTGAATAAATTTGACAAATAGTTTGTTGCTGTTTTATTTTACATTGCGCAAAATAAACTTTTAAGTTACATTGAGATATTTCTAATTCACCATAACGTTTTTATTTTTACACCTTTAAATCACATTCCCAATTTATACATTTGTTTTTAAGGTAAACTACAGTGCCATTTTAATATTACATTATTTTACATTATCTTATCTTAAAACTAAGAAAAAATAATTACAAAAGAAAAACTTTATCGGTTACACATTTAGGAAACAGAGTATGATATTATTAATTTGTCAAAACCAATATAAAAATAAATGGCCAACAAACACAAATCGCATAAGCACATCAAAATTATTATCAAAAGAAAATTAAACAAAATAAACTAAAAGGTACAAGAAAATGTGAAACAGAACTACGAAACAACAAATCGATTCACGAAGTCAAAATTTTGTGAATATTTTATTAAAATAGTGTTTGTGTAAATGTGAAATTAAAATTTGAAAATTATAATAAAAAGACAACACAAACATAATTATTTTATGTTAATGTTATTCTTTGGTGAAAGGAATATATAACATATTAAGGTGTTCCTCACAAATATTACACAAGCAGTGAAAATTATGTTACAGTTTTGTTTTCAATTATATTTTAATAAAGGAATCGGTGAAACCAGTCCTAATATTTTTAAAGTAACAATACATACTAATTGTGTATATTTAATAAATGTATTGCAAGAAGTAGGAATTCAAAGAGTTTTATTTTGTTTCAACCAATTTTCATGCATGTATTACACTGATACATAATAAAATTAAGATGATAAAATAAAATTCAATATTTTCATTGGTCGCTTTTTTAAGCAGTTAACAAAATAAACAAACTATCTATTCATCACTTTGTGGTATATATACATTATGTTTTACACAGAATAGTAAGCTTGTCCATGATTTTATAATTTAAACTTCTCTTTCAGATAAATCGATCGTTCAGTTGATTAGTCAGATATCTCCGAAAAATCGAAATTTGAGTTGAGTATGCAATTATATGTAAAAGTGTACCCTCTCTCTGTTCAAAACACAACCAAATCAATTATAATGCAGAAAAACTTGTTTCCTTTCTTACTTGTTGTTTTCCTTCCCGGTATTATTTTATAGCATATTTAATATGTAAAACTAAGCATTCGCACATTGCTTTCCCCATTGTCTCAAAGCTTATTATTTGGAGATGTCTGACTAATCAACTGGACAATCTAAAAACAGTATATTCAATCATTATATTAGATATTGTAGCATAATTATATTGCAACAAAATATTTGTTATCTTCATTGGAATTTTAAATTTGCTTCAATGGTCAAAAAATATCAGGATTAAATAAAATTGTTGTCATTTTTATTCTGCAGATCCTCCGACCATACCCTTGGCAATAATTTTAACTCAACCCAAATCATAATAAATTTTTCTCAATTCTTTTCACACAAATACCAATTAGCGTTGTGGATAATGTCATGACAAAGTCAAGATATATTTATTCTGAGTTACGCAGTGCTTAAATTATCCATGAACATGGTTTAAATTAATTCCGCTGGCAACATTTTAATTAGTTGTATGACTTTCTCACTGCGGAATTGATTTTATTGAACTGGTCACACCAGGACAACAAAGGAATATCTTTGACAAACATTTGAATTACTTGCTTCACTGTACGTCTTGTAAAATTATAACTTTACCTTCAATCAGACGCTACTTTTTCAAAATTACAGATTTAAAACACATAAATAATGTTTAGTTTAAATTGGGACAATGCCTCACTCGTGTTCAGGTAAATTACTCAATATATTTATATTCATATCTTTAAACAGTCCTTATAATCTAAAGATGGGTAAAGCAACAGTTTACGCATAGATCTATACATGTCATTAAACTTAATTAATACTCTAGCAGGCACATCTCCAGTTGAATTTAGTATGGATTCAAATATTATATTATAATCACACAAAACAATACACACTTTGATTCAATATAATTATACAATATTTTAAATAAAGTTAGGTTAGTTTGTCTAAAGTTGGGAGGAATTAAAACTAGAATTTTATTACTGAGTTTACATTTACTGTATTATCTATTTATAGCAATAAGTATGGTTTGAACAGAAATAATAGAGAAATCAGTACAACTTAATTTTACTATTGCAAATTCTATGGAAATCCCACTTAATAAAATAAGCGTTTATTAAATTTGATTTATTTATCTCTGCAGGTGATCAAATGAGGAAGTAGTGAACAAATTTATTATTTTTTAAAATTCAATTTTTGTTTTTGTATTCAAACAACTACTCCTCTTCTTGGATTGCAGTGATAAGTATTTCAATAGTTTAATAAACAAATGACGAAAACATAATTTTCATTTCTTAACTGTAAAATTAAAAAGAAATAAAACAATCAATTAATATAATGACATCTTTGAATATGTAATATTATCTACAGTTCGTTGTTTCACAAATGGGCGAGGATATCTATTTCAGACGCATGTGTCTGGTTGGTCCGGTCCTCGGGCATAGAGCCGGATACGGTGACGATGACGGGACTGGTGTCGGGACCGGTTTGTACAATGGTGACGAGGTTCCCCTCCTTGTTCTCGGGAACCTGCTCCTCCTTAGTGTCGCCGATGGGCGGTTCCATCTCGGGCCCGTCATCGTACTTGATGTCGTCGTAGGGCTCCAGTGCGATGTTCTGGATGACCACGGCGGAGAGGGCTGGCGCCGGGGTGCGTGGTTCGGGCCTTCTGCGGCCTCGGGCCCCGCGTCCCATGTAAGGGGGGCCTCCTCCCGCCATTCCCCTGGAAAAAATAATTAGTTTATGCTCTAATTAGTTATGGAAGATATCTATTTTATTAAGAGTTAATTGTTTTACTTTAGCTTTTATTCCCCACTAGTCACTACGTTATTACCATTACTAAACTTAAATATTTTTCATGTCTTTTCATATAATATGTAGTGAAAATTTATTTATATTATTTCGAATATCCACAAGAAAGTGATGCATTTTAATTTGGGGGTAAATGTTTCATATTTGTTTCGGTTCAAATCCTTGAACTGATCAGTGTCTGATGAAATGGTCCACTACACTGCGATAAAATGTATTCAATTTGTGGTGATTGTTAAAAAATGTTAATGAATCATAAATCAATAATGTTTCGCTTGCAAATTATTTTTGGTAAATGTGTTGCCATTTCTTAATAATGTATCCAGAAGAAGTAATCGTAAGACATTTACTAATACAAACATACCGATTATTATAAAAAATTATGTGGGTATAAAAAGAGGTTTGGCAAATATATATTACTATCATAGACAATATTTGGATGTCTATGATTGTTATGAAAAATAGTTGACACCTAAAATTTATTTTAAAAAGTTCTAGGGATGTAATCATTGAATAATTAATAATAAAGTACCTTGGACGGGGTCTGTACGCAGGGGGCGGACACGCTACTGGAGGGGGAGAGGCAGCACGATCCAAAAGTAGTAACCTGAAAATAATTTCATCATAATCAAATAGTGTAATTAACCTGTTGTACACGGACGTCACAGCAATTGGGTTGTCTTGTTGTCTTGCCATCATTGACGTATGATATCCTTGGTCGAAGCTTGCCATCAATGAAAGATGTGCGGCATACAGGGTCAGCTAAACTTAGCATTGAAATGTCATGCTTTTAAGACTTAATAAAACCAATCTATTTTAGATTACTATTTCCACATTCCCACTCATCATAACACAATATCTCTGAAGCAATATATTATGAAACACTGGACAAATTGATTCTACTGTTAAAAGGGTATGCTTCACGGGAGAGATCATCACTTCATAGTAAGGGTGGACCGAGACAGGTTTTTCGTTCTCGGCCGAGACCGAGAATAGATAAATTGAGAAAAAAAATGATAATGCGTTATTTTTGTATATTTAAGAATGTAATAATAATTTGTTTTAAATAGTTTTAATAATCAAAATTGAACAACATGATGTTTTAGCACATAAAAAGCAATTTTTCTGGGTTTTCACCCTTCATTTTTCACTTAACTAGTTTATGTAGTTATTCTGGCTAGTAATTATAATTAATCACAACAACACATAAAAGAACTTATTTTTTTCTACTACGACCAAAATTCAAACTTCCTTTAACTACATTGGAGGGGACCCACCACTTTCCCACGGCTGTGTGAGGAAACTGATTGTTTAACCTCCTTAGCCGTACACGTCAGGACTCTAATTTTTTTTTGTAAAAAGGAAGCTACATTTATTTTTAAAACGAATCTAGACTATCTTTAACTATAATTGTTTGTTTACAAAAGTAGTGAAATGAACAAACGGCGAGGCGCGGTGGTGGCAGCAGCTGTAAGTAAAACCCGCCTTGCTGCCAGCTGACCAATCACAATCGACAGCTCTCTCACACACTGACACCAAGTGATAAATGTGGATGCGCGCGGTAGATTTGAATCCCATTATCCTATACTGTACCTACTTACAACGGTCTCGGTTATGGCCCAGAATCTCGGCAAAAAATCGCCGAGAACCGAGACAGAATTTGAACTTGGTAGAATTTGGAGCCGAGAATGCCGAGATCTCGGTCGACCCTTACTTCATAGTATGACTAACATAGATTGGGTGAGGTGAGGTTTGGTTAATTTAGATTAAGGTATAAAGGTTAGGTAGATTAAGATATATGTATATGTAATATCTCCTCCAAACAGGGCTGGGAAAAATACATGCTTTGCTGTAATTAAAATACAAATTACAAAATACTTTGTCGCATGTATTTAAAATACGAAATACAAATACTTTCAAGTCGTGTATTTGAAATACAAAATACAAGATACATTTGGTTTTGGTAGAACCTTTGGATGCAATAAATTGTCGTAAGTGCCCTGATCTAAGGATGCGTTTCCATATAAGCAAAGCTGAGCAGAGTGAAACAGAGACGTGCAAAAATTGACCAATCATATTGCTCAGAAGACACATCTCATCTCCACTCCACTTGTAAAGTTTTGTGGTATAGGACCCAGGTGTTATATAATATAGCGCAGTTTTGTGTTATTTCACTTCAAGTGCGCTCTACTGTAATTAACTTAAAAATAATCTAGTATTCAGTCAAATTATTCTTATAGTGCTTGATTACTATGACACAAAAATATACAATTCAAAGCAATGGCGGAATTTGATTATCCATTATCAATTAACTCACAATACCGCGAAACGATGAAAATAACAATTGACAGATACTTGCTTTGCTTTGACATACCTACAGTGTTGCCAACTCTAAATATTAACATAATATATTGCTCTGGATTCTAGCGGTTTTAGTCTACGCATTATCTATGTCAGTATATTTTTCATTATCATTATTAAGATCGCTAAATGTATTTTGAAGCCATAAGTATTTGAAATACTAATTACAAAATACATTTTAAGAAGTAATTGAAATACAAATACAAAAAACGTATTTGTATTTCAAATACAAGTAATTCAAAATAAATAAATAAATACTGCCCAGCCCTGCCTCCAAGGTGGGTAAATAATTAGTAAGTAAGGTATTCGACTTTTAGCCCTACAGACTTTGGTAATCTTGATCTGTATGCAACTTTATGCTTTTATGTTAAGAAGGGTGTACTTCGCTGAAAGAGAACATTATCATATTAATTATGATTAACAGTTAGAGTGAACGGTGGTTTTACAGGGTGGTTTGATATCATAAAAGGTGTTGTTAAGCAAGGCTGCGTAATTTCACCATGGTTATTCAATCTACATATGGATAATAGTATGCAAGAATTGAAAGAGGTGGGATTGGGCGCGAAATTGAATAATTTGAAAGTATGTTGCCTGTTGTATGCTGATGATGCGGTGCTGATTTCTAACAGTATGGATGATCTCTCGTGTCTAGGATGAACGAAGTATGTATGAAGAATGAGTTAATGATGAATGTAAGTCAGTCTAAAGTCATGGTATATGAAAGAGAGAGTACGAAAAAGATGTGCAACATAGTTGTGAATGATGAAATTTGGAGCAGGTGGATGAGTTTGTATATCTAGGTAGTATGTTGACGAGAGATGGGAAGGCTGATAGAGATATTAAAAGAAGGGTAAATGCAGGTAACTCCATTAATGGAGGACTGAATACTGTTGGCGCTAATAAAAAACTGTCAAAAGAAGCAAAGCTAGCAGTCCATAATGGAGTGCTGGTACCTGATGCTAGTACCCTGATGTATGGCAGTGAGGCATGGAACTGGCAGAGGAAGGATGAAAGTAGACTGAATGCTGTTGAAATGAGATCCCTGAGGCGTATGTATGGTAAAACCATGTACGATCGTGTGAGAAACGTGGAGATCCGCAAAGAATGCAAGGCTGATGTAAGCATAATGAATAAGATTAAGAAAGGGACCCTCTGATGGTTTGGGCATGTAGAGCGAATGAACGAAGAAAGTTGTATAAGAAGAATATATGACGCAAATGTGAATGGTAGAAGAAGTCGGGGATGCCCGAGGAAGACATGGCACGATCAAGTGAATCAGATACTTGAGTCGGGTCAAGAGTCAGAATAATAGAAGAGTATATATATGAATGTGAATGAGGCAAAAAGTGTGTGCCAAGACCGAGTTGTTTGGCGGTCTGTCCTCTCTGCCTACCCCCTGCGGAGAAACGGCGTAATGGTTAGTTAGTTAAGTTTTGTGATGTTAGGTTAGGACATTCTACCTGAGTCTATACTCGTGCATGGACGCCTGATAAGAAGGTGGTGGCGGTCTGCAGTGGAACTCCGGGTACAGCATGGCCGCGTAGGGGTGGTGCGCGCGCGCGCACGCCGCCGCGCCGCGTCTCACCGCGCCGCCGGGCCCGCTCGCCGGCGTGCCAGTGCGCGCCGCGCCCGCGCGTGCACGCCGCCGTCCGACGGCGCGCCACGCAACACCGCTGACTGTCACCAAAACCAGACCTACACCTATAACAAAACAAACATTATAGATTAGTAGCAGTATTGATTTTATTTAACACACAAAATAACATGCTTTTTGGAAAAACAAACGCCAAGAGTTGTAAATATCTACTTTCCGTTTCGCCCTGGTAAAAGATCGTGCAAATATTGCCTTAATAATAATTAGTATATTTGGATGATTTATATAGTGCCATTTTTGTGAAAAATCACTTCAAGGATGCTGTAAAAATATATTGTATATTTCTAAAACGGGTTAATCTTAGTATGCCCGAAATAAGTTCAATTTTTCCAAGGCCTTTGCTCATGGAGATACTGAAAAAAAACAGTTGTCAACGTAATCGGAATCAACCTCCTGAAAAAATCGATATTTTTCTGATCTGAAATGTCAAAACATGACAAAACTTGAGAGTTCGTGAGCCACTTCTATGGCAATCTGTCAACAATGCAACTGAAACGCGACTGCCGCGGCGACCAGCACTGCTGGTGGCCTCACTTCGGTGGAAATTGTTCGAAAATTCGTAAATTATTTAATTTTTTTCATACAACCCATATCGTCCCCCAAATGGGTGTCGTAAAAAAGACGACGAAAATAATTATAACAGGTACCTACCTATTTCCGATAGTATGAATATATTTGCCTTGTAAGTAAGTACCCAACGGATGTTATTGATCAGCCAGAATAAGAGCATTATGTAAAACAGGCGTGTTGTGTATTATAATTTCAAATTCAAATACGGAACCGCGTTTTTTACTCAGTGTTGCAATCCTCCAAATTTATGGAGCATCCACACTTCGAATACGATTTTGAGAGGTACCTACTCCCATAAATTATGTATATAATAGGGTGGGCCATCGTAGTTTGAAAGTTTTTTTAGATTTCGTTCTCTCTGGGGTGGCAAAGGTTGCGTACGACTATTTATTTTATAACATAGCTTTTGTTTTTCAGATAAAATAGCATTTATTTGCCACATATTGAGACATGAATTAGGGCAGTTAAAGTGATTTGCAAAAAATTCTATGAACTAAATAACATTTCAAATTCGTCACGGTTCTTCTCAAAATCTTTGCTGCTGTCAAAAGTTACCCATAAAAATGCGATCTAATTTGGGCACCTACTTGGTTTTAGGCATGTGCTACTTATTATTGACAAGAGTCCCAACTGCTTGGAGCCAGTATCAGACTATGGCATCCCCAATTGGGGTATGTTGTGAGGCTTAAAGTGGTGGTGCAGTGCCATAATAGTAGGTACTGAGGGGTTTAAAACCACGTATTTTTACATCATAAGTAATCGAAAGTCCAACTTTTCAGATTCTCGTACATAAACCTAAGTAGAATTGTTAAGCTTTTTAGGGTCATTTTATAAAAAATCTGAACAATATAGATATTAAAAATAATTACCAACACTTATTTTGCTTCTAATCATCTAATAAATGCGATACAAATGATAAAGGAGGATAAAATAGCAACTATTAAGAGGAATATATACGCCAGAAATATTTCGAATCTCGTACCTGCAAAATTTTAAAATCAAGCGTCTTAAGGTGCGATTCCGTACCACGCGACAGTCGGCAGACGGCAACAGCAGACGGCGACTGCAGTGCCGCCGACGGCAGGCGGCACTAACGCGCAGGTTCCAAAGTCGACGGCATTGACGGCACTGCAGTTGCGTCCGCTGCGTACTGCCGACGGTTGTGTCTTCCATTTAAAATTATGAATAATAAAATGCTGCAAGTGTTATTGCAAGAAGAAGAAGACGACGATGATTTATTATTGTACTATTATTCAAGTAGAAAGCCTATACTGCCAATGTACTTAAATAGATTGGAAGAAGGCGCTTATGAAACTTTGATAAAAAGACATCTAAATGAGAGTGAAGACATTTTCAGAAGTAATTGTCGTTTAAATAAAATTGAGATCTTGAGCGATTTCTTTCCAAACGTTTTCTCTTATCCTTTGATCTTTATAATGAACATTCTTGCAATCAAATAAGCACGGATTTTTAGACACCAAATTAATTAATCTGCGATAGATTGCCCGGAATTACTTGAAAGAATTCAATTAAGAGTGCCCACCAGACAAACTAGACTAAATCATACACTTAACACACATCGATGCAATACTAACTCTAAACAAAACACATTCATTAACCGCGTTTCACACTTTTTTAACAATTCATACAATGAATTCGACTTATTCAACACAGCACCCCAAATTCTAAAAAAATAAACAATAAATAACTTCTAAACATATACAAACTATTATACTCCTATACAAATAACTTATTCACTCCCAGATTAGATCCGTCCCCTTCCCCTCCCGCCCACCATCCCATCCCAATAAGCTATTATAACTTTTATAACTTTTTAATCTCTCTAATTAATACACACCAGTGAAAACCTATTATTGGTTCAATAACATATACATATGTAAATACACCTGAGTAAATAATGTAACTGTTGGTTTTCCAAATAAAAATAAAATAAGACTCTCGCTTTCTCCGTCTGTCAACACGTCCATTGTGTCTGAAGTCGACGGCAGTACGGCAGTACTATGTTTGCACCCGAGTGCCGTCTGCCGCCACGCGTCAGTCATCGACGGCAAGTGCCGCGCGGCACTTGTAGTGGTGTGTCGGAAACGGTCCAATACAAGTGCATAGAGTTAAGTAGTGCCGTCTGCCGTCGGCGGCACTGCAGTCGCCGTCTGCTGTCGCCGTCTGCCGACTGCCGCGTGGCACGGAATCGCACCTTTATTTGCATGAGGCAAGTAAACGAAAAAGTGGTTTTTATTTATTTTGTGCATAATTTTATAAGAACTAAAAAAGTTAGAACATACAAAACCTCAAAAATAGTCTTAGCCATAAAGGGGTATTTAAAAAAATTGTTTCTTGTATTACTTCATAGTTAAGTCATGAAAAAACATTTTTTTTGTGGTTTACGCTTATATTTTTTGTTATGTAAATAATATTTTTATTGTAATTCCAATACATAGAAAAGCTACTAAAAGCTTCGATTTATCCGTAGCATATTTTTTGATGTTCATACTGTAAGCCGATTCGTCGTAAAAATTAATCAAAACAGTATCTAAATAGGATTTCACGTATAACTTCATCTTAAATCATAAAATGTGCAGCTTTTTATAATATTGTGTGTTCTGCGTGTAAAATCGTATTTTCTTCAAGTTTAAACTTTCTAATAAAACTGAGTTCATCTGAAGTGACCAGTCAGGCAAGTATGTTTTGTATCTGTTTGTACTCACATACTTAGATAGAGCCTAGTAAGTCATATTATTTGTACAGCGCACTTGAGGTTATTTATCACAAAAATAAAATATCCAATTATTATTATTGACATAAAATAAGCTTTGATGACTCACCCTAGTGTACATATTCACATACCCCGTTCCCTTTTCGATATAATCGCCATCGAACGCATCTTTCCCCACGTTATTTGTCAGGATTTCAGATGTAATTCAGATTCAGACTAAGCTCCAAATCGGTGAACTGCCAGGGAAGACCAGCAGATAGCAGATAGCGGGGATAGAAGGGGGAGGGGTGATTCGGTTAGGGTCTGAATTGCAACCATCTGGTTCTAGCTGCGGATTGCTTTAGGTAAAAACAATATTTCAAATTTCAAGCTATTCCTGACAGATTAATGTGTTTGTGTTTGCACCTATCTGTCATTTGGGCGCATGTTTACTTAGTTTCATGTTTTTAGTTGATGCTTACGAGTTAATGGGTTCCTTATTCCTTATCCATATTGTCTTACGTTCATAAAAGTCCAAACAAGTGAAAAGAATTAAAAATATGTGTATCATGTTATTGGAGAACTTTCATTGAGAAGCTAACAAAACTGAGTTTTTTTTTTTAAATTAAGTTTGTTAGTGTTATAAAAGTGTTCCTTAAAATGTCCTTTATGAAAAAAAATTGGCCAAATGACGATTTTAATATTCTAATTATTATTTCATTTCGCTATTTTTATAAATCGGTTCATGATAAAGGCAATTATTGTAAAGATCGCTTCTTGATTATTAAAAACTCAAAAATAAAGCCACCTTGGGAGTCTCAAACTGGATCAGGATTTCCTTATAGATAATAATTGCATAATTTGTATAACGCCGTTTTTGTGAAAAACACTTCCCAGGCTCTATTTACTATCTATTTATGCACAAGTATACATAAAACATACTTACCTGGCAGGTCATTTCGGACAAACACACTTTTAATAGAAAGTTTAAGCTTGGAGAAGATACGGTTTTGCATTGAGACTCGGAAGTTCCCATTAGACTAGTTGAACTCTCTTGTATGATTGTTGCAAAGTTTGGAGACAGGGAATTCAACTGGCTGGGTTCACATTCTCGAAATGATAATAGTAGTTAGTTAAAAACAAATCCTTCGGAAGTATCACCTTCCCACAGTCGTTACCGCAATTTTTTGGATTTTCTAAAAGCTAGTTCCAATCATAACCCAACATTTTGAAAGAACAGGAGACCTAAATTGGCACCTTAAGACTCCGCTACCCGAATTTCTACCGATTTCTTACATATCTCTCTTAAACACGTTCAGTCTTAAAGCTCTTAAAAAATACACGTTATTCTTGAATATAATATTTAGACATTCCCCGCGCCGAAACACAAATTATATAAAATTCCCCCGATGGAAAAAAATCGCAAAGTATGCTCCAAAAATTATTATAAACATGTTTGTTTCAGTTATTTTACAAGTTATATGTATGAAAAAATTCACAATGTTTCTTTAAATGCTGTTTAAGACAACCCCCGCGAGATTTTTGCTCTATTTTAAACGAGCCGTGTTTTATTAAACATTTTCACAATTTTCGCATCGATTTTGTCGCTTTAAATACTAGCGCGCTTCTCTAACATTCGTAATTTCATATATCTTCATCTTCTTCTTTTGAGCCCGGTTGCGGCGCCTCAAGTACTCCATATGCCAATTTTATCAAAAACTTTTCCGACGTAAAGGCTTTTGATCAAAGTTTTCTTAATCTGCCAAGCAATTTCAGGAAATGTAATGGAAACTAATCACAAAGCAAGAAGTCGACGAATAACCTGTCAAGTATCAACTATCAAGCTAGTGAATTGGGAAACACATATAATATTCACAGAGCACGTAAATTCGCTGATGACTCCGCAAAGAGCAAAGTTAATACTACAACTTTTCACATCCATTATTAGTGCAGGCTTTAAACGGCGGGTAATTATTATTGCACTATCCACAAAGTTACCGGCACCATCTGCATATTATTAGCTATGCCAATAGTTTATCTGATTTGCCCATTTAGATAAAACTATTAGCGGATATGTAAATACATTTGAAATAATTAATTCTATTGGTTTAGGCCGTTGGAAATTATTCCCTGTAAAAGGCTTACGGCTGGAAATTGTACGGGATTGGGGAATACCTAACGAAAGTTTAATAATAAAATAACTAACTAACATTCACGGCATTTTGCCGAAAGGTGTGTGGTATATGTAGATAAAGGGGATGGAATGTAAAACTTTCGTCAAAACATTTGCAATCCAAATATTTTGTACAATATCTACCTAGGTTCTTCTATCTTTCATAGCACAGAAAAATTAAGAAACCTAGAAGCGACTTCCATACGAATTTATACAAAAATATTCTATTTATTTGAACACGAAACACATTCACAAGGTACAATTGAATAAACTAGCCACGGGAAGAGACCAATATCGACCGTAACCTTTAATTGCTTTTTTGGCGTTAAATACAAAAAAAAAAATGTTTTACTATCCCAATGTTGTCAGAAGACAATTTTTTATTTTGTTTATTTTAGGGAAAGTTGACAGCAGTTAAACAATAATATGATAATAAGATAGTTAATTATACCAATTATGAACTTTCCACTGATGATATTGAATGATAAAGTGTGACATTGTAAGGGTGTTTTCTTAATTAATTTATTTTAAGTTACAATATATGAAAGAGGAGGGGGGAGGAGGAAAAGGACGGGAATGTATATGGATTGAACTTTCTAGTTTGAGTCATGTTGCTTAGGGAATTTTCGTTGTATGTCACGTAAAGTTGAGTTAAAAATGTCAATGTGGTAATAATTTAAGTTAAATGAATGTGTGGATCTGTAGATAAATGAGTTTTGTTTGGAGTTGGTCTTGCAAAGAGGGAGATTAAAAGTAAGCGACTGTCTGACGTTGCGATATGGAACATAATGCTGAACAGAATGTGGAAGGAAAGAAAGGAAAGAGGAAGGTTTGGACGTACCACGATCCAGTGGGGAGCACAGAGTTTTTCACCAGGGTAGGGTAGGCAGAAGGTGTAGTGAAATAATTGTTATTAAAAAACAAACTTACCACAAACGTGACATTTGTACCGAAAGGCATGGCCTTTTCGACACTAATACAAACGAATGCGAATCTTCCCCGAATGCGCATTATGCACACATGTATTTTTGTGTAGTACACAGTCGACATTTAAATAACATGTGCGTTATTTTGCATAGTTCCTGCTTTTGACACGTTGCCTTAGGCCCTTAGGGCGTTACCTTAGGTAGGAATCACGCGGCGCTTCGACTTATTTTTAAGATTGGTCACTAACAATAATTCAATAATTTTTAATATTATTAAAAAAATATGGAAGCACGGCAAGGTAGGCATAGGCAGTGCTTTTGAGTCTGTATGTAATATAGGTGATCTGATCAGTAAAAAATGTAACAAAAAAAACTATTTGTAGCAGAATACCGATTTTTAATGGTAGTCACTTACCACTGAGAGTATCTGCTTTTGACGCAAAATATTCTAATCCATCAAATCCCACAAAATCACCATTAATGAAATAATTCACCATTAACAATAATATTATGAATTCAATTCAATTGATGATTCTGTCATAATTCAATTCAATTATGACAGAAAATGATGATTTTGGGGGAGATGTAGCTTAAAGTCGGGATGTAATAGTTTTGAAATGTCTGCCCCATAATATCAGGGGACACGACTTGGAGTGATAAATTTAAACCGCAATAAAAAAACCCTAAAAGGTCTGGCAATAAGCTATATTCTTATTTACGGCCGAAGGGCAGTTATTACGTAGCCATTATCATATATAATGTTCTCCGGGTTGGTACTTAACCTACTAAACTAAACTACCTGGTTACAAACACTAAAGGGTCTCAGTCGACAGCCATTTGCAAAGAAAACGTACGCTGAAATGAATGTCAGAACGCGGTTTCGGCGCGAAAACATCATATTTTTTCTTTATGATATCTGAAAAATTTAATTTCAAAGTTTTCCTGGCCGTTTGATCCCTTTGCCGCCAAGAAAAAAGTCATTTAGAGTTTTTTTTTTCGGACTGCCTTTGGTGTGGGGAATTTTTGAATATTCAAATTTTAAATTTTAAAAAAAAAAATCGGTATTATGTTTAACAGCTTAAAAAAATCAGTCATCTAAAACCTATTTTATTTAGTCGCTAGCGCCGATACATGAAAATCACGGAATGGTTAGAATTCTTGAGAAATCAGTACAAATTTTTCATAATGGCACAGTTTAAATAATTTTCAGTTAAACACGTATTATATCTACTAATAATAGGTAGGTACTTTATCGCTTGTCTGAATTCTTTGCAAAATCAGTTCGAATTTTGAGTTCACCGAAGTTCAGGACGTACAGATAATCTAAATTAGTATTTTTGATTAAATCATAAAGGGATGTCACACAATTAATTTAATTCACTTATGAAAGTAAAGTCCCCACACACGGAGGCTTTTTCGGTTTCTCACGTTCTGCCAATCAAATTGTGATACATATATTTTGATTGGCTGATGGTTTGATAGAATCAAAGGTCAAAGGAACTAATTTTGAATATGTGTGAAATTATTATTATTATGCCCTTTTCGAAACTTGAAAATAATATCCCCTTGATTTTTCACGGATCTGCGCTAGTCATATTAAAATTTGTTATTATTATTATCTACCAAGGCCAATGTTAAAAGGAAACTAAACAATTTTCATACATATTAATTTGCTTTATTGCATATTATAGCATTTTTAAATCAGCCACGATTTTCTCAAGAGAGAAATTTCTTTTCAATCTTCGTGAAAGAAAGATGTCAGAAACAGCTAGAGCCAAAGCATATTAGTTTTTTAAATTGTCGGTCCTAAAAATGATTGACTTTGAGCTTTCGATTTGACGTTTAGATTTAATATAATACTTTTGTAGTGTGTAGTAGTAGTGCGTTCCCACCCCAGTTTCTGTGTGATATATTACATAGAATCTATGTAACAAACAGATCAGTAAGAATATGTTTTGTATGCCATAAAATGCTCGATAGATACAGAAACCCAATGTCAAATACACACTCATTTTGGGAGGCGGGAATCGGTAAAGCCACCCGACAGCGTATTTCCAAAACCTATACCGTTTCAGTCGCTTTACATTTTCAATTTCAAAATTTAAATATTTAGAAATAAAAATATTAATTTCTAATATACACATTGGAAAGATTATTTTAGCTAGATTTTAGAACAATTTTTGTTTTTGCAAAGTGATAAAAAATTATCAATATAGAGGTGTATTTACAATATACGCGAATAAAATTAAAATTAAAATATTTAGAAATAAAATTATTAATTTCTAATATACACATCAGAAAGATTATTTTATCTAGATTTTAGAACAATTTTTGTTTTTGCAATGTGATAAAAAATAACCAATATAGAGGTATATTTAAAATGTAAATTGTGGCTACCGCCACTGAATCGGTATAGGTTTTGTAAATACGCCACCCGGCAACACTTCTGCCATAGGTCAAAAATGGTTCGCTACGTTTGGTGACTATTCTTAGCAGGGTTCATGGGGTTCAACTGCCCACCAACTGCGCGGCACAGCGGATAGGGAGGGACTAGTTGAGGGAGACCCTTTGACTTCTCCAGCAGGACACTCCTGGAAAATATCCTTGCATCGCGGTGGGTGGTATGAATTTGTAGGTCCGTCACTCCTGGGCACACTGACCCCTAAATTCCTACCCACCCTTCATTCCCTTTTCCTTCCCAGAACTTCCTCTATTTTATTTCCTAAAAAGACCTTCCACACAGCATCCCCAAAGAAGATATAGGCCCCGAGGGGAATATTTTCCTCGGGGTCTCCTGTTTTTCTTTTTTTTTTACTTTTAGCTCCACATAGGAGACCCTGAGGAAAATAATTCCCCTCAGGCCCTATGTCATCTTTGGGGATGCTGTGAAGAGGGTCTTTTTTAGAAAGGAAATACATCCAATTTTTTTAATATGTTGTCAACCAGTTTGAAAAACACAGTTTCGATAAAAACGCGTTCAAAGTTTTGCTGTAGGATAATTCAACAAACAAATTGTGTCAAACGGTTTCACATAAAATGCTGTATCCCCAGAAAATTAAATTAAAAAATGATATTTTTTTTTACAGATATCTGTCTGGTGCCAAACAGTTGATCTGACTTATAAAGTCTATATAGCGTCTTAAACGTAGTATTTATGACTCTATACTCTTATGTATATAACGCTTTGTAAATAATTGTGATACATATTCTATTTTGTTATAAAAAGTTATTCGCGTTGACTCACCTATCATCAAGAGCAACACCGTAAGATGAGCGCGCCCCTGCGCGCGCACCGCTCCCAGCACCGTGCCCACGAGCACGCAGCAGATGCCCGCGAGCGCGACGAGCACGATGAACCACTTGAGCCCGAGCGCGCGCGCGCCCACCGCGCCGCAGCATGTCTTTGGTGGCTCTGAATCTTCGCCGTATTGACATCTGGAAAAAAAGAAAAATCGTTTTTGTTAGTTTTTTTCATTTTGATTTATTTAAATTTACAATGCTGTAGAAATGAGATCCCTGAGGCTTCTGTGTGGTAAAACCATGTACGGTCGTGTGAGAAACGTGGAGATCCGCAAAGAATGCAAGGCTGATGTAAACGTAATTACTAAGATTAAGAACGAGGAAATGAGTGTAAGGAGAATATAAGTAGCAAATGTGAATGATAGAAGAAGTCGGAGACGCCCGAGAAATGGCGTTTTTTTGTGATTGATGTAAATTGATTCAACATTGTGTTTCTATTTCTATCGAGAGATCTATGGCATACATAGAAAGCCTGTTTGAGTGATGAATAATTAATGGAGGGAAAAACAGAACGCCAGAGATGGGTTAGAGATCGATTGAAGAATGGAGGTGATTGAGATTTGAAAACGATGTATACTATGGGATAATAAATTAGACTAAGGGATTTCGTGGAATTAATGTTTAAATTAAATAATTAACCTATATAGTGGGTCTTATAAAGACAAACAATGGTTTGGTGAGAGATTATACGGGATGAAATGAATATCATTATATTTATACGAGCACGTACCCACCGAGGATCGATATTTAAACAATAAATAATATTATATGCCTTGTGTCGCATTTGCGTGGTTCTTTTCGGCATTTTTTTTGTCTTACAGCGCTACCTACTTTGAATTGATTTTAGATTGTGTATAACGATTTAAAGATTGTCTTTGATAAAACAGGTATACTTTCCAATTAGGTACAATAATTTGTTTCTAACTAGATTTACTACCACCCGGTTTTGCCCGCATCTCATAACTTTTTTATAATCAACTTTTATGAATGAAAATTAAAAAAAAAAATCATCCAATAATTAGTTGTATGAAATTATTAGAGTTTCAAATATTAAATCTACCAAATTAAATAGCAACATATTGTCACATAAATATTATGTGACTAGTGCAGTTCTTGCCTATTTGGTTATTTTGTCTATGGTGTTTTTTTTTGGAGACTGGCAGTTTTTTTTGGGAAGACAAATTGTTTTTTTGTCTATGGGTACTTCCTCCGGAACAGCCATGGGCAGCGTTTTGTGAATTGGTCACTCACCATCAAGGTGTTTCAATTTCGTTAAATCATGTGAATCTAAGTTGATTTTAACTTAAAAAGGCGCGGGGTGTTTTTTCGTAACACGAGAAGTTCGTGTACGGTTTTATTTTTAGTGGATGATATGCAAATCCCACTTTTTCCGATGTTGGTAGTTGGCCATTTTGTGGTAATATTTTTGGACACGAAATTGTAAAGTGATTTGGTCCTTGTGTTGGCTGCAATAATATGCCATTATGACCCCGCGTCGCGAAGTCACGGATTGCTGACAGTTCTACCGAAATCCGCAACTCTTGGAGACTGGTTGGGCCACGTGCCTTTTGAATGGAGTTTGTTGAGATAGCCCGAGGCTGGATACGCTCCTTGGAGGTGTAGCGGCCTTCTTCCCAAATAGAAGGAAGACCTAGGCTCTCTGGATTCCGCGCCGTCCCCGGTTGAGGAGGCTGGAAGTCCCGTCCCTTCTCGCCTTCTCTCTACGAAGCAAGTTCGCGGTCGTCATCCGGTGTTATATCCGTTTAGTTAGATTAGCGTGTCCAGGAGTCCATCTGGTATATTTATGTTTTGTATTCTTATATTACATTGGTATAAATTTAATGCTAACCTTTCATTGGTATGAAATTTGCACTCTCATGTTTGTTTTTTGTTGGCTACAATATAGTTTTATAAAATTCATCTTCTTTTTATTTTCTGATTTCCTAACTACTTGACAGAAAACTACTATTCCCATTATCCTGAGCTCTGGTCTCTGCTCTGCCGTATAAAATTACACTACTCTTATATTGTACCAGAACATGATCCCGTTTCAATATCGAGCTGAAAATACTTGCGTTCAACTAAAAAATTTAGACAGAAAAAATGAACAATTTTCATGATGCCATAGCTCACTGTTCTCAAATGTTTGCAGATATAGTTACAATTTTATTACTGTTATGTTTGTATTCGTGAGCAAACAAATACATCGTGAAACGATAAAAAATAAAATTGAAAACGATATTTTTGCTGAGATTCATTTTTTAATCAAATTCTCGAACCTTTGATCAAAAACTTTAAATTGCCATGCATATAAAAAGTGACTTGCCTACATACTTGACGAACAAGTATATAGTTATATAGCAATGTTTGTTGGTATGATTATTCGAACACGATTTTCCGATCATGTAATCTGTAATCCTTGGGGAGAGGACCGTTTTAATTATTGACGAATTTCAAAGGGATTAATTTGCGATCAGTTTCATTATCCGGGGATTATGATTAATTGCCGACGGATAACTACACTCATCAATACTATAAGCCCAGATAACAGAATGTTTAATGATGTACCTACGATATCACAAAATTTAAATACGTTATTTATCGTCATGGTATTGGGAAAAACAATCTAGGCAGACCTATCTATATTTTATGAAAATCTATGGATCTCACCTTGCAAGCGGTAAAAAGAGAAACTAAATATGCTATGGTTTTTGTTACTCTGTTACCAAAATATTTTCATTTGGGTTCTTTTAAAGCTTTCTGTTTTTGATTTTAAGATAAACAGATTATTAAAAATGGGAAAACCCACGGAAATCATTTTTATTACGATTTTTACTTTCACAGACTTTGGCTACATTTAAAAAGGTCCTTTTAATTCCAGTTTTAAGATGAATCACCTTCAGTTTAAGTTGTGTCGTCAGCTTACTTCCAATGGGGAGAGTTTTTGATCGGCTACTGTATTTTACATTATTTTTATATTTCGTTATTGTGGCGGCAGATATGAGATTGTTTTGTCTTTTATTTTTGAACAAAGGCAGGCCTGTCTGCGTTTTATTTAAATCTATGGAATAAAAGTAAAGTAGGTATATGGTAGGTATGAAGTACAGCAAGTATAAAGCTGGGAACATACTAGGCCCACGCCACGCCACGCGACGTAGGTAGACGTCATCATTTCCATATCTGGACTACTTACCATCCATACATTTTCTATGGAAACGGGTGCTTTAGAATCACACTAGCCCCACGCAACGCAAACCGACGCCCCCTACGCGACGCGGATCTGCCGCAGCCAGATCGGCGTGGGCCATGTGGAAGGTGGAGGGGGTATGGTCACGCCTACTACGAGATGATTTTACATCTTTCTGGTGTTATCTAAGTATCTAACGTTATGTTTCGCAATATCTGTGGTTGTTTTTTGACAGATATTATTCAAAAATGGATGACGAACAGTTCATTGAAACTGGACGTCACGAAGTTATTTATAAAATCAAATTACAGGATTATAGAGATTCTGCATACGCAGTGCAGCTTGGGAGGAAATTTCAGCCATTCATGGCATGAATTTCAATATTATACCCCTATAATGAATGACAATCAAACATGACATAGACACACTGCCAGTCTTTCTCTGATCCGAATGGACTTTCGTGTTTTCTTTTTTTATGTCATATTCAATTATGCTGTGGAGCTCTTCAAATACCACTTTACTCATACGGAAGTATCCGAAGAATCGTCCGTCATCAGATTCTAGTTAATTAGATTAGTTAACTAGATTCTACTAAAGTATGGAACTCTCCAAACATTTGTCTTTGTTTGTTAATGTTGTGGACCCAAATACTTCTCACTTTTTTCTTTTTACGAGAATATTGATTTAATAATAATAATCGTAGCAAATCATCTTCAAATTCACTTTCAAGACATGGCAAAGCTGTCATCTGCTGAGAAGAGAATCACATAAACATAACCTAAAAAATAAATGTGAAATGTGTCAAATCAAACGCGCCTGCGCACAACCAGAGACCCCTTGTCACGTGGTCACAGCGACGCGTACGTACGTCGGCCAGTGTGAACGGGACAGGAACGTTGCGTAGCGTTGCGTCTGCTCAGTATGATCCTTGCTTAAACGTTTGAATGAAATGTAAGAACGCGCGCCGCCATTTTAAAAGATTTGGCGCGCGCGGTAAACTGACCTTATTTTATTTTCCGAAAAAGCGGCGGTTTCGTATTATTATAATTTGTCACCAGGTTCGCACCTGCAGCCGGCCGTTTGGGTGAAAAATAGCGGTCGCTAAACCACGGAAATCGCCCGCCCACACGAATGGAGACAAAGGGTCGCGTAATTCGGGGAAAAGATTAAAATTGCGGTAAAATTATGAAAAAACCGCAAATATTACACATATTATTCCATATCTAGGTATCGTTTCAATTTTATCATGATAGCGAAACTTCTGATACTAGACTATTTATTTATAGCAGTGATGTGAAATAAGGTTATTCTCCGTTCGTGATCGCTGCTTTAACTCACACTGGGAAACAGTTTTTCGAAGGTGGCAGTGCGGTGCAAGAAAGCCGCCACCAGCGAACAGCGACATCTAGTTCTACCCAGTGGCGTAGCTAGCATGGGTGGTACCCGGGACGGATAACGTGGTGTCACCCCCCCCCCCCCCCCCCCCAATTTCGACTTCACAAATGTGTAGAAAATTAGTCCATCCTGGGGGGGGGGGGGGGGCTATTTCTGAAATAGGCTATTTTCGTCAATAAAAAGACCGTCAGGCACAAAATTCTCCCTGTCTCGCTCGGGACATTCCACGAGGAGCCATGGAGCCACGAAAATATAAATAACACCGTATTCAATAGTTTTTTGCGACAGTATCCTTCGTAATTTTTTAACGGTCCGGTGTAGTGTCACCTCCCCGTCGGGTGTCACCAAGGGCCGTCCGCCCACCTCATGCTACGCCACTGGTTCTACCGCACCACAATAACAAAAGTAATATACCTAGTTGTTTCGCTGATAACTCCATTAAAGGATCTCCCTTTTTCTTAAAAAAAATAAGGATTTAAAAGCAATAGAGCTCCTAGAGGTGGGACCTTAGATAAGAATTCATACCTCTACTTTCCTATTAACCTGCATTTCTTTATAGTCTGCTAATAGTAGTTATAATAATAATAGATATTTTATAAAGTGCAGTTTTGTGAAGTTCACCTGAAATGCGATTAACACTACCTCTGTAACAAACCTCACCTCAAAATGTTTTGTGGCTTTATAATATAAAGCAGAAGGCATCAGCTATCTCTAACTATTATAGCTTTGTATAATCTGTCAAAGAGAAAACTATAATCTTCGGTGAAAGACCGTAATGAAACCCGCGGTGAAGATAATATTTCAGTGGAAGGTACCAACGCTCAGTGCATTTCTCTCTGGTTTAGTAATTAAGGAAAATTTCCATTTACTCTTCGCTGATTTCTATGAGAAGCTGGTTCTATGGTTATGTGCTCTATGAATGGCTTGCCTTTGATTATTATTTATGGTACATCCCTGAAAAGCCATTGATGCGGGTCTTCTAATCTAAAGGATGATGATTTAAACGTACGTATTTTGTAAATTATGTAAGAGTAGGCATAATAATATATACAGTCCCCATTATGTCAAAGATTCAAAGTACGATCTGTCAACCAAAACATTTCAACAATTTTTAAAAACTAAACCAAGGAATAGGCCACTTGCATAGACTTCATAACGACTTGGAAAAAATTGTGTGGATAGATTTTTTTACTAAGATTACGAAAATGTTATTAAAAATTTTTAGAAATGCACAGTTTTTTTATTTTTAAATAAATAAATCCATTATTTGGGCTTGTGACGTCACTACATGAAAATGTCCCGTCGCCGAAAATGTTCCTATTATTTTTATAAAATTCCACACTGATTTTTTTTTTTATATGGCATCACTTTGATTTTAGGCGAATTTTTGAATTTGACATTTAACGTTCACTAGATTTATTGTTTGTTCTCTGCGAACGTATCATTTGGTTTGATTTTTTGACAGATGTTATGACGAGAACCCCGTACAATTTACGTTGTTTTAGAGGTATAATGATAATGGTGCGGATTTTAACAAAATCAAATTTTATAATATTCTTATTATAATTTACAAGTATATTACATTTGATTTAGTAATATAGACGTTGAACATTATAATGATTTATGATCAATAAGATGGATCAAAGAAAAAAAATATTTATGAGATTTTATATTTTTGGTATGCCTCGTTATTCTCCTAAAAACGTTCTTTTTTTAAAAATGATTTTCGGCTATGTAATTATCGTTTTTTCGCACCTATAAAATTATGTCCCGTCTTTCCGGTTTATAAAAAATGGTCTGATTTTTCAGATTTAAATTTTCAAAAAATCGCCAGGGTTTCAAAAATACGATTAAAAAAAAATACAGAATGTCTTAGAATATTTGCCTAAACCGGATTTTTTTTAAATGTGATGCAAGTGGCCTATTGGAAAACTTGATATACATAGGTACTCGTATTCAAATGATTGTTATACCTCTTTTCTAGTGGGATTGTGAACCATTTTTGTACATACTTTTATAATTAAAGATGTATATTTAGCTATAGGAATCCAAATATCTGTTCCTTAATGGAGTTGTTTTGTCCACATTTTAATTTGGGGCGAGTTGGTCGATTATTTGGCCTAGGGCTGGCCTCAAACGGTTCCCGCGGGCCCACGCGTGCGGGGCAGTGACAGCGGATAGGGGGCTATCGTTGTCAGGGGAAATTAAAATTTAAAACACTCCACACCGTACAAGGGTTGGTTGCATGTAACAACTTGCCCCCTTTAGCTGGCGGGCTAATGAAACAACTTTAACTCAATTAAGGCATCGGGGACTCGAATGAATCCGTGTGAATTCAGGCAAGTGTTAATAATATATTAATATGATGTATATGTTGAAATTCAAATAATTCATTTTTAAATTGAAAGTTAAAAGGATATTATTTTATTATTACCTGCTTATAATAATGGGAATACAAACCTAAGGAAAACGAAACGAAACATATGCAATACTTGCATTGCACGTAAAACATCTCAAAAGGAAGCCAAAAATGTACCTATTCTTAATGTGCTTTATATCATAACGAATAGGTATAGGTAACAGGCATAAGAATCGCTTGGCAAACGGAGTCCAGACGACACGATTCCGTGCGCAAAAGCGGTTTTTATTTATTTTGTGAATAACTGTATAAGAAAGAAAAAATATTAATTAAAAGAAACTGCCATAGATAATTTTTGCGATAAAATTGAATTTTTAAAAAGTTGTTACTACATTTTTTAGTAGTTAACGCTTATATTTTATATAAAGCAATTAGTGTCCGACCGAATTTTTGGTTTCGGTTTCGGCCTAGTTTCGGCCAAAAAACGAGTTTCGTATAAGTTTCGGTTTCGGTCGCCATCCAGCCGAAACTAAGGCCGAAACCGAAACTGAATTTGGGAGGTTTCGTTCTGCGATCGGACATGTTCGGTGCACTGAACTGCGAGCCACGAAGTGTCATTTTGCTGCGTCCGCGCTCATAGTCGGTCAGGACTTGATTCACTTGTGTTCGATCCGCAAACTTTGCG
This sequence comes from Limnephilus rhombicus, assembly GCA_929108145.2. Classification (NCBI taxonomy): domain Eukaryota; kingdom Metazoa; phylum Arthropoda; class Insecta; order Trichoptera; family Limnephilidae; genus Limnephilus; species Limnephilus rhombicus. The sequence continues at coordinate 47,318,475 of OV815280.1, forward strand.
GTAGTTTGGTTTATTTGTTGTGAAATTGGAGGTGTTTATACTTAACTTTATTTCGAAATAGGTTAGTTGAGTTTCACTATTGAAATGATTTAGTTCATGATAGGTCCTGAGGAAAATAATTTCACTGAGGGCCTATGTCATCATCGGGGATGCTGTGTGGAGGGTTTTTAGGAAAAGGAAGAAGAGGAGAGTTCTGATAAGGAAAGTGGGTAGGTAGGAATCTGGGGTTCAGTGTGTCCTGGTCATCCACCTTCAAGACCTAGACAAACCTCATCCAATGAACCCGGGCACCCCTGCTAAATCACCAAACGTAGCGAGCCACTTGGGGTGACCTATGGCAGAGGTGTTGGTCATCCAATAAAGTACCCATTCCCGCCTCCCAAGTTATTTTGTTCTTTAGATGAAAGAGTATTTTTTGTTTAGTGTAAAAGTTTTATTTTACGTTTTTTGTTAATAATGTTCAATAGGTAATACCTACTATTTTTTAAAATATTATTTACGATTACGATTTCAAAAAGCATAAATAATTTATTTGAAATAAGGAGTGATACTTATGTAATGTTTATTTTTAGTTCAAATATCAGAGACTGAATGATTAATATACGATTTAAAAATAAAGGCTGATTGATTCATATTGACTTTTTTTCCACGAAAACATGACTTTTGTAGGGAAAGGAAGTTTCGGTTTCGGTTTCGGCCGTAAAAACTGGTTTCGGTCGGATACTAAAAGCAATTAACAGGTTTATTTTAATTCTACTCAATGGAAAAGGTAAGAAAAGCTTTAATTTATCCAAAACATACCGATTCGAAGTAAAGATTAATCTAAAATAGTGATTTAGCATTAAGCTTTTAAATTACCTAAATTTGCATAGATTTTTCTTGAATTATCTAGTCGACACGAAGGATTTTAGCTATTAAAACTTTTTCCATCATGATGAGCTACGGAGATTTAAAAAAAACACGTTTAAATGTCGTAAAATAAAACAAAACACAACTTTGTTTGTTCCATATTATTTCTGATATGTTCAATAAGAAAAAAAGAGTACCTAGGTATACATAAAACACAGAGCCCTTGAGGCAATTTTTCACAAAAACGGCGCTACACAATGTTCCTATTATTAATACTCTTACTTATAAACTTTTCTTTTGTTTAGTCGGGGGGAAACCCCACTGCAGAAATTATGGCCACTTAAGCAAATAAAATAATTAGTTCAATCGTTCAATAGTTCATTTTTTTACCGCTTGAGCAGATTATTGAGTCAATTTTTATTTTTTTATTTTATTTCGGTTGTCATAATTTTTGTTGTCGGTTGTTGTAATTTTCATAATCTGTGCCTATAACGTAACAGAAAAATATTTAATTATTCTATTAACCGCCGGACTTTTAGGAACAGATTATGAAAATTACACCTCATTTCAATAATTACAACAAGGAACAACTATTCAAAGAAGGTTATTGGGTTCTTAGTTTGGGTAAACTAAGTCATTCTTGCGGATTTAGATCGAAACTTTGCAAATATAAAATCTACACAAAAAAATAAAATGGCGGTAAAGGTATCGTTTTATACAGGAAATTTTGAACTATGAATAAAAATGGAATTTTAATGCATCTTTTACCTTCTATCCAAAAGTAATTAGTTGTTTCTTGAAGAAATTAAGTTGAAACGAAGTTTTCTAAAATCTGTGAAAGGCAATTATACCGAGGTTAGTATTTTAAAAATACTCCCGGGATCACAAATTCGACAACTATGATATCCCGTGATTTCTCACGGGAACGCCATAGTTATTAATAATCTTCAAAGATTATTTTGTTACGTTATGTTAGCATCGACAAGTCCATAGCGAATTTTTGCACAACATTAGATACATTGCAAATGAACACCTTTTATGAATAATAGAACTATAATAATAATTGTACCTAGGCTTTATTTACTTGAAAGTGCAGCGTAGTAAATATTCATTATGACATTTAGTTCTGAAGCGGATAAAGATGGCGACTGCCGCCTTCTCGGGTCACGAAGCTGTTTGAAAGGAGGGACTCTTTCTAATTGTATATTTAAATAAATGACCTCATTTCGCTGTGTGTCTAATAAACTAATAGATAATGCGAACAATTATGGTCTTGTGATTTATTTTCTCTATGACTAATACAAAGATCCACAGATTTCGGCGCCAAATAAGTACATATTCAGATATTTATATCTTCTGTAAATAAATAGATGACGTGACAACTTTTTAGCTATAGAGTACAAATCTGGTTCAAAAAAAAGAAAAAGAAAGAACTCTTTTTTTCAGTATTTTGACATAATACAATATTACGAAAAACCAATAAATTAGCGTAAACCAAGTAATTTAAACCATGCACGGTTTGAAGTTTTTTAAATCATTTTATAGCTTTGTGAAAAGGTTTTAAGCTTCGATCAGTTGGTCGAAGTTTGAGGATGAACATATTGATCGTCCAGTTTATTAGTCAGACATCTCCGAAAAATCGAAATATGAGCTGAGTATGTAGTTATATGTAAAAGTGTACTCTCTATCTGGAATCTGGTACAATAATCATATCACTCATAAATACCACCAAATCAATTATAATGCAGAA